>SNRZ01000020.1:130000-800000 GCA_008729115.1 Dirofilaria repens | reverse complement strand
CGCTCAAATAAATAAATATATATATATACCGGTTTTTTTCTAAGAAAATTGCCAATTATTTTGCTATTTATGGATAGCTTGGCCGATTAGAAAAATAAAAAATTGAAAAATTATTATTTGGGCAAACTTGAAATATCGAAAGGAATTAAATTACTACAAACAATTTTGGATAAAACTTATGAAAATTTTTGAATAATTTTTAGACGAAAATAGAATAATATCCATCAAAGAAAGGAAAATCGTTCATTTTCTTCCACTTTGATTATTCATCTTTCGCCATCCATCAAAAACTGCTATCTGCCATGGACTTTTTAAAATTTCAAGTTTTCTTTATTCATACATTTTTAAGATGACGGTCAAATTATAATTTACTTAATCGATCGCCGAAAATATCCTAAGGCGAAGAATAATGCTTCCTCAAATTATTTAAAAGTTGACTATCCAATTTTATTTTATCATCGTTTATTTCAACTTTAAAAATCATATAGGATTTGAAAATGATAAGCCCACCGTTTAACAAATTAAATAATACTTTAAGATATGAAAAACGCACGAAAAAATGAAAGAAATGAAGAATTTTTTCTAGTAGAAAAACGGATACAGTTATAAAATAATCTTGAAAATAAAAAATAAATGATACTTAAGGAAATAATTTAACTTCGACTATTTAATTAATATTTTTAAAATTACAATAAATTCTTAAAAATGCCTATTAATAATAGTAATAATTTTCAAAAGATTTATAATTCATTTAATATAATCGGCTAGCAAAATATTTTAATTACCATCTCTTTTTCTTTCCATTTTATTTTTGAAATTTCTTTTTCGTTTCCATATTTTTCATATATTTTTTAAAAAGTTAAAATATAACATAACCTTAGTTAAATTTAATCGTATTATATATATATATAACGTGTAAAGTTCAGAAAAAAGTTTTATTAAATAAATAAACGGGCAAAGTTCAAGTAAATGAAGAGGAAACTAACACAAGTTGCAAGCTAGCCATAGTGATTGTAATATCATTGATAATATAAAAGCATCGAATTTGCAAACTCGTCACACCATCTACCAAAATATTCTTCATTGGGCTAATAATTAACATTGAAGTTATTTCACCTGTTGCCTATAGTTATGAATAATTCGAACTTCGGAATAATAATTGCATAAAATATTCTATTTAAATTGTTGTTTTAACATTAGTTTTAATCAGTCTAATTTTTTCAAATCGAAACTTGAAATTGATGTATAATTAAAAGCTTATAGTTGAAATTTAAATTTATAATTTTAATTGATAAAACAAGTTTTTAATGCAACCAATAAAACCATGCCAAATTTATTCTTTAATATAATAATAAATAATTTTGCAACTCATATCAAGTACGTCAAATCATAAGTTAGATTATCAAATTAATTAAATTTGAAAATTTGAATTCCTTCAAATATCTCCAAAACGTTCTATATTTTAGTTACTAATCTTTCTTATATGATTATTATTTAAAATTATTTTAGTTCATATAAGCACTAAATGAATAATCAATAACTGGCATGGCAATATGCGAACTAATATGAAATCAGTATTAAATTAGTAATTAATTGATAAAACTTATAAATGATATAAATTTACTTGTCGTAATGTAATACCACAAGCGTAGCTTCCATTTCCATTCAACCTGATAATAGGAATGCTAAAATTCATTTTAATCATATGTTGACCTTCCCAACGACAAGCACTATCATTAAAAGCTTGATTAGCGAAAATGATACCATCAAATGGTTCATCGAACATTAAATGAACATCTATGCGATTGGTATGACAGGTCATCCCATGATCTGAATAAATAAAAAATTTTGGAATTTTAAAATCTAAATAATTAAAAGTTATAATCTGGAAAATTTAGTTGATGAGCGCTAATAATTTTTAAAACTAGAATCACAACGATTTTTTTTGACAGATTTGCTTTTTAAGTTGAATTATTCTTCAATCAATCATTAATTTTGTATGTTAATATATGATTCATACTTCATAATTATTAATTAAAGACGTGAATTTGATTAACTAATAATCAATTCAAATAATTGATGAGTGATAATAATTTTTATGCGACTTTCTTTTTGAAAAACTTCGTTATAAATTATTAACGAGATTTAGGTTAATAGGAAAAAAGTCTTACCTTTAAATAATTGCTTACCATGTAAGCAATGCAGAATTAGTAATAGAAAATAATTTGTTTTAAGCATCGTTTGAAGTATCTCGTTGTTCAAACCATTAAATCATTATTCAATTCAGAAATTGACAAATTAATTGGAATTTATTTAATTTTTGTTTTTGGATTTGATCAAATTGAATCCTTCAATTTCATAACTAATCGTATGGAAAAAAACGAAAGCTAATATAAGGTGAAAATGATTATTTATTTATGCTATTACTATAACAAGTATATTTAATCAAGACTAAGTTTAAAAATATTAAAGGTTCTTCAGTTAATTCCTTGCCATAGTTGATTATCATTGCTTCAATAAAAAAGCCAGGTAAGGAAGGAGAAGATAATGAAGTAGAAAATTATGGAGAGAAATGCTCTTGATGGATATTCAACGAATAAAAGAATTATTGATGGATTAAGCAATATGATTTGCAAGAAATGATTATCAGCGAAAATAATAAAGATGATAGTAATTAATAATAATAATAATAATAATAATAATAATAATAATAATAATAATAAATTAAAATGATGATGATGATGTTAATATGATATGATTTAAGGAAGGAAGGATAACGTTGATATAATGGCAAAAATCTATTATCCTTGACAGTAACCCTTCACTTCTCTCAATGCTATTACCTTCACTGGTAAATATTATTTTTGTCATGCCACTAAAGAATACTAATTACTCCAGTGCAAAGGCCATCCCACCATATTTTATAATAATCTTTCCATTTCAAGGCGAATCATCGGACAATTATTGAAACTCCAATAAATGACTGACGTATAGCTATTAGTACGACTAATAGTACATCACTTCCTTCTCGAAGAAAATTTTAATATTCGTAAATTTGGAATTTGTTTGAATTACTGAATTTGTTTAAATTACTGACACAAGCCCTTCGACGAATTTTGATAAATTGCTGCTGCCGGGATAAATTTACAATTGTTTTCTGATTTTATGCACGCATGTCTTTCAACTCGATATCTATAGTAGTTCATAATTTTTCATTCGAGATAATCTTGTGAAATTATCAAATTCCAAATTTACTTTTCAAATATTACTTAACGCAAAATTGCCTTTTTGAAACTGTCAAATTATTAAATTCGCCCACTGAAATCACCACGTCTTTGAATTAATTGATTTTAAAACGATTTTGAATTACTGGTTTGTTTGGCGTTTTATATCACTTCAAAGATGTATTGAAAATTATTATTAATATCACTTCAAGAAGTGATCATTTCTTGAAGAACTGGAAAATTATGAATGCAACTAAGGAAATTCCAAAGTTTATTAAATCATAAAAATATACAACTCGCGACATCAAGGAATAATAGTAAGTATATATGACACTCCTGTATAACATTAAAAAATAATTTTTGCGCAGTAATTTGTAGATAATATTTATCCAAATTTATGAGAAAGAAATAAATTTTAAATGTTTAAATATTAGCAAAAACAATAAAAAAAGAAATGTTAAAAAACAACTAATGCAAAAAAAAACAATGAACAATATGACATGAAATTCAGTCCTGAGAGAAATTTTAAAAATTATAAGAAGCACATATAAAACAAGATCAGTTCTTGCTTCTTGCTTTTCTCTAACTAAACAATCCCCTGCATTATAGCATTTCCTAATGCAGTAATCTTAATTGGCTTTATCTTTTCTTCCATTTCTCCTAATAATAACTGTTCCTTTGAATTGAAAATCACGCACGAAACAATAACTGAACAGCAACTAATTCAAGAAATACCAATTCCGCAAATCAATTAAACTGAATTTTCCAATCTGTTTTTGTCTCAAAGATCTCAATCAGAAAGATATAAATGTTATAGTATTATAACAACAATTTTTGCCAAAATGATCGGCACAATAAAAATAAATCCTGAAAAGAAAATAAATAAGCAAACAATTCGCCGCAGTTTTTCTATTTCATGCAAAACGCTCGAATAGAGCACTAGCACTTATACATAATATTTAGAGAGTCATTAATTTCAAATAAATTTTCAACTCTTTAGAATAAATTAAAAATTAGTCATAAAAATTTTCGTGAATAATTCCACTGCTTTACTTAAAGGTTACAATTAATTTTAAAATTTTATCGTACAATGTAAATATTGAATAACAGAAGAATTCATCGGTTTTTTAACATTATAAAATCAAACAAATGAAAAAATAGCACCGGAAGAAATTTAGAGCACAGATTTGAGATAAATCACTAACCATAATCATTTTCAAATTTGATTTACACTAATATAATCGAATATCAAAATTCATAAACTTTTTTTAATATATGGTCCTTGAATCGGAATCACGATAACCACGCTTTAAATAATAGTTTTGAGTTTTCGTAACTCACAAAAAGGCATCCAGTTGCCAAGAATGCGCGAACTAATGCAAATGTTAATCCATTATATAATGTTCGTATACCTTAATAAAACATAAAATATTAATTATATATTATCACGATAATACGAGTAGTTTAATTGATCAGAGACCAACTGTCTTTTTAGATCTTTTGATTTTTTAATAAACTACCTTTGTGGAGTGTAAAATAGGAATTATGGGACTGAAGTTATTCAAAATGATTCAAATAATTATAAAAACATTTCGCATATCGAATTCTAATAACTTAAACATTATTCTTTACAGAAGGACAATATAGATACTAATGTAGTACCTTCGTTTTTGATCATATTGCGAAATATGTTAATGAAACTTCCCGAGCCAGCAATTTGCATTCGCGATTTAACAACATCCACAGGATAAACAGCAGCCCACAATGTTACACCACCGATTCCTCCGGACAATGCTGTCCGTAGAATACCTGAGAACAATTCAAAGTCTCACAAGTTCTAATATTGAAGAAAATGAAAATGGAAAATATTATAGAGAAATGAAAGAAAAAAGGAAACGTCTATATAACTGTTAAAATATGTATAAATTTCAGATTATTTATAATTTTTTTTTTTAATCTAATACAATAAATGTAAACAGCGAGACATAAAAACTAACCAATTTCAGATCTCGATTTTCCCTCTGGTGTCAAATAAAACCTGGATAATTCATACGCACCAAAAAAAAGAAAGTATCCAGTCATTTCACGACATAAAGTTGATAACATACCCGTATAAAATGCCTTTAATCCATTCGCTCGATACATATCACGACACATTGAGAATGGACTGCTGGAAAAACATTAGATGAGAATAACGCAACTTCAATTTTCGAATGAACTTAGACGAAGTGAACACGAACATGAGTTGTGAATAAAATGAATTGAGTAAATTTAAATTGTTCTCAAGTCTTGGACAAAATTCGAGATGAAAATTACTTCAAAATTGCTACTACATTCAAAGAATAAATCGAAAGTCAGAAAACTATCTTAAATGTATGATCAATCTCATTTTAAAACCAATCAGAATTCATGAGTAAATATGGAAATCAATTTTAAAATTACTTGAAAGGAGAATAACTGATTGCTATATAACTCATGCAGCACAATACATATCACACAAATAAATAATTTTAACGTTTCAGATTAAATGTGATGGAAATTTTAAATGTGTTTAAAATTTCTAACTGTATAATATTTTCCACCAAGATATCGAGCAAATAAATTAAGCTTACTTTCGCATTCCAGGAAAAGCCTCTCTTTGGGCCTGCAATCTGCATTTGACAAGCTCAGTAGGACAAATAACTACTGCCGCGAAAATTGATGCCAACGAACCGGACAAAGCATTTTCAATAGGTGTCATATCTTCCAATTTTGATCGCCCAAAACAAAATGCAACTACCTAAGAATTTTATCTAATTGAAAAAGCAATAAATCGGAATTTATAAGAATAAAAATCTTTTTTAAAATTCTCCTTGAATCCGAAACCAGTTGATGACTATTTCAAAATTTTACATGAGGAAAATTAATATGGATCATCGGATATCAAGGTAAATTTCAACTCATCCATTTAAAAAAATCTAATTTTAATCAATACATTTAATATAAACTATACAAGCTATTTTAATACATCACAAATAATTTCAATCAATTGAAACTGAATGATGATACCATTTTCTATTTCAATTTGAACTGTAATTTGCTATCACTGCACTAATTTTTCAATAGAAAAAGGCATGGGAAAGTGATTAATTAACCTTTTTACAATATCCGTAAGCAGTGAAAAGAATAGCATTTTCAGAGATATTCGCTGCTAAAGCCGGTATAGTGCCTAAAACACTCAGAATATCCAACAGTTGTCCAAATTAAAATATTAGTTCATTTATTCATGCCAGCTTAAACATATTTTAATTAAAAGTAAATTGAGAAACTAGAAAAATTTGCATCTAAAAGTCTTATACTTAATTTCCGGATTTTATCATCAGATTATATAACTTAAAAAATATAGGTTGTAACACATTCATAATTAATTTACCTTAACAAATTTTAAAAAAAGAACAAACCTGCATATAAACCTCGGATACCATCTATTCGCAGAATTGTTTCAAAACATCCTATACCTTTTGGATAAAAAGTTGGAAATGTTTGCATTTTAACTTTCACAGTATCTAATGGTTGCCCAGCAACCACGTTTACAATACCACCTTCAAAATCATTTCACATAATGGGTAAAGCATCAAATATTAATTCAAAACAACAGCAACAATCCACACATCTAATGAGCAAATTAGATCACGGAAATACTCACCTACTGTACCAGCAGCTAAATCTGCGATACCATCCTTGATATGATCAATACTCGAATGTGCCACTTTCACCTCAGATATAGTCATCCAAATCATGAAAAAGTATCAGTATAAAAACTAAGGTAAACTTTTCTCATAAACTTATGCAGAAAATTAAACATATCTAAGCTAACATGTTAATATCGCGATAGCCAACGTTGCTGAATGAAAATATTATCGAAAAACTTCAAGTTTATGGCTTTTGATGAAAAATTTATACAAACCTCACATGAAATGCAATGATATTCAATTTCCCAGCACAGTTTTATACAAATACTGACCAAATTTTCCGCCTTAAACTTAAAACAATCAAGTAGAAGGAAATATCAGTTAATTTATTTCTTGACTGTTTGGTTAGTCAGTTGAAAGAGTCCAATATCATTGAGAAAGATAGAAAACGATACTAAGAAAAAAAATCATATTGAAAGGATTTACAGTATCAGCTTTAGAGACTATTCGTTATGTAAATATTCATTCAATACGGTTCACAACAAATAAACTAACAAAAAATTGAAAATCAATTTTAAAAGATTAAAAAAACTTCCTGAATAAAACTTTAAAGTGAGCATGTGTCATGTGTTATCTTTTATTATGTGAAACACTAAGCTTTGAAGCATTTATTATTCTGCTTTTAAAGAAAAATTTAAACAGAACAATCGCATTAAAGGCCAAAGACTCTCAAAATAAGTGAAAGAATTATCGAGATATTGATCTCACTTTACTTATACTACAATAAAGGATATTTAAATTATAAAAGCTTTTTTTGACATATTTCGTAGACCATCCGTTCACGAAAATATGGCATATGCTCCTGATTAAAAGAGATCTGAGCACGTCGTGCTGCATATTCTGCAAATTTACACGCAAACATTCCACAATCACTACCGTTCATCTGTTGGGGGATATCCTGAAACTCAACTCGTTTTGGACTTCAAAAAAATCTTTACAGATGCTTTTTACTTCCAAAACTTCTTCAAAACTGAATAGGAACCAGAGAGGTTGAATTTTTCCTCCAATTATTAAAATACTGACATCACGATTCACAAGCTGCCATGTACTAAGATCGAATTCTTTCTTTCTTTTATCCAGTGATTCCTCACAAAGATACTCGCTAAAAAATGAAAAATGCTTAAAGCGAGAACAAAATTAGGGTATATTTAATTTTAAATTATTAATGAAGAATCAGAATTTAAAGAGAAATACCCTGGATTAATAAGTTACCTAAAAAGTACAGAGACATAATCAAACAAAGATTACCTTAGTATATCCAAACAATGATCATTGTTACCACCCATTGAATCATAGTAATCAATTATCCTATTTTTGAAATCAATGACCTGGAAATTTCGCGATAACAGATATCAAATAATGTCGCAAAATATAAAATATTTTTTTAGGAAAAAGACAACAAAATTAAAAAAAAGGACACTTACAGTAAGACACCAGTGGGCGCCTAAATGAACAGGAACCAGTAATAACTCGTACGCAAATATATCAATTTTGCGAGTCCAACGCTTAACTGATGCATATCCTTTGCTACTCAGTGTGGAATAAAAAAAAGAGTTGAATGCATACACCTAAAAGTAATTGATATAGTAAAGTAGAATTAAATATTTCAACTTCGATTCAAACGTGTTCGAAAAATGGGAAATGACGAATAGCTACAAAAATGCAAATTGTGAAAAAGTTAAACGAATAAAAATTTTTTGTTATAAAGATCTATTCATTAAATTAAGGGAAAATTTGAGGACGACTGTGAAATTGTGAAATTACATCATTTTGAACTAAGATCTACAACAATTACAAAACTAAGAAGAGCAAATTGCTAATTATAAATTTAAGCGAGATTTCACTATCCAATGAATTTTTATTTATCTTTCATTAATGAAAATTTTCAAATATTACAGCATTATTTTTCAAACATTAATCAGTTTTATATAATTGCAGATATTTACCTTCGGTAAACTTTCATCATTTTCTGAGCGTTCACAGATGAGATTCATATAAAAATTGATTACTTCATCGTTGAGCCAATCAAGTCCTTTCAAAGTTAATAAATCTTTTCGCGTTATCTCATCAGATAATTTCTCATTTAGCGGCAATTTTCGGTCCCAAGCACGTTCAACTAACAGCACAGCTTTATCATCAAGTTCTACAACATCAATTTTTTGAAATTCGATAATCGATACACCACAACAAAAATTTCTTTCAAATACTAAAAATTTCAGGATTCAATTTTTTCTTTTTGATTGAAATTTTAACCTTTACTGATAAATAATTAGGGACACACCCGGAAATTCATCCTTTATCTTTCGTGACCGGAAAACATATCCGGTGAGAGTAAGCTTTCTCCTCAACTGCTCCTCTAAACTTAATTCCTCATCCCGTCTTGCTTCTTCTCTGCAAACAAGCAATTTATATGCTGCAACATACTACTGAAAAACAAAATCTATGGAAACGAAAAGTTAAATAAAAAGTATCACATCAAACGCTTTTGAATTTGTAGCTCCTTGACACGACGATCTCTTAAAGTAGCTTGCTGACGATGCACTGCTAAACGATGTTCTGCCAATAATTTCGTATTTTTTTCTTTTTCCCATAAGTTTTTAAAATCATCACGATGCTTTGCATCCCAAATAATACAAACTTCGTCTCTAGAATATCAGTAAATCTAAGAATTTCAAATGTAACAAAGAAATGCAAATCATGAATCATAATGATACTTTAATGTCCTCGCCAAAACATAGTGAAACAAAAATATTTCTAAGATGTTAACCTGCTCTCCGAGTGTTTCCTTTCTGGAATATTGCAGTTTGAATACTCATTGAATTCACTATCACTGCTGGTTTTTTTTTTGCTGAAGCAATGCTCGAACTAACTGTTGCAGTGAATCCTCCTCGAGATAAATTTGTTGTGAAATTCCTTTGTGAAACAGAATTTAATACAGACTGGCCACGTTGTAACAGCTCAAGATAATTTGTTCCCTTAGATGATGGTTTCCTGAAATTAAAAAATCAATTCCCTCTGGAATTTTTAAAATAATATCTAGATCTTTTTTAAAATTTAATCAAATATACCTTTCATTATGATGGGGAAGTGCCATGTTCCTTTTAAGAATACCCGCTTCTTCCAAGAACTTCCTGTAGCGTTCTTTGCCTTCTTTATCAACTACCTTAAATGGAACCTGAATAAAAATTTAACATGACTGCCACTGATAATAATCTACGTAAGCAGAGAATTACATTTCCAATTTCTTGAGTAAGCTTAATATGTGATAAAATTACAGATATACTAACATTGGTCTGTTTGTCAAAACGTCCTTTTCTATTATTACTGAAATTCTCCCATAAAAAAATCTTGTATGGTGAATAACGACTTAATAACAACATATTCCTGCAAATATTGAAAATAAATAAATTTAAATGTCGACCTATCAGAAAATATTCAAATTCTTATAGCCCACATTGCTTACATTAGACAAGTTTTCCAATCTAACTTCCAAAATTTTCATTCCCTAAATATTTAATCAAGATTTGAAAAAAGGCACCTGGCTGAAGATGATGTTCGTCGACGTTCCCATTTGTCCGATGAGATACCCGAACCTAAAATACAGAGTAAGAGTGAGATCTTGATAATGCCATTATAAAAGATGAAAATGAAAACTAGAGAACCTGTTTGTGAAGATAATGGTGAAATTTGTTGGCTTATACTATGCTCCGGTTGTGGTGACGGTGAATCATACTTCAGCGAATTGTTTCCGCAAAACACATCTTCACCAGCGACTGAAAAAATAAAACCTTCCACATTTTATTCTATCGCTTAATTAAGTAGATTTTTTTTAAAAGCTTCATCAGCAATCTCTTGTTGACAAAATTTTTAACCTGCCACACTATTCTTTCGAAGTAATATTACTTCCAATTGTAATTCCTTATGAATTCATCAATACAATTGATTCTCATATTTTATTAATCGATAGATTTTTTTTTATTATTTCATTCAACCTTTAAACCATGTTTTAACTTATAAAGCCTCTAATGTTCTACTGCTGTAAATGAAAAATTAACCCCGTGGCATTGCAGCTAATGCATTTAATGACTTCCTTCTTTCCTCAAACAAAACCTTGTTTTCCATTCCTTTCTTTTCGTTTTCTTTGTTTTCCACTTCCTCACCAATGCTTTTACCGGAATATAAATCTGAAAGTCAGTAGTAACTCAAGAAATAGAAACCTTCGAAAAAAGGAAAAATGTGAAATGGGAACCTTTTTTTGAAATTAAAGAATACAACATAGAATCTTCTTGTTCGATAATTACCAGATCATCATCCTCACCAGCTAAAACGATAAATATTTTTTCCTGTCATGCTTATCAATAAGTAAGTATGAAAGACATCAACAAATTGTTTGGCACAGTAATTCATCTGATAATATTATAAAACACCAGAAAAAAAAATATAATGATTCACTAATCTTATTTTATTCAAACACTTTTTATGGAGCATATTTCCTGACGTTCTTCAAGAGATGATTCATCTACGCTTATGTTCAAAGGATGGGAAATATTTAACTTGGTCTTGTGAAGTAAAATATTTATTTAATGAATTCCTTTTCTCAGTATTTTTATAGTTTTATAAAAATCAAAATACCGTACTGATTAATTCATTGGTTCTTTTTCCTTCGATTCGTAGTGCAGTGCCATTTGTTGACTGCTTATTCAAACGTCCAGAAAAAGTAGAACCAGAATTTAAACCATATGTTTCCCTAGTTGTCACTGATTTAACTGATGGTCGAAAAAGGTTTGTCACTGGTGCAAGAAATTTTGTGATAAAGCCTGTAAAGTCGAAGCTCCAAAAGTCTGAAATTTTATGTTAAGATAATTGAAAAGAATAGTAAACTGACTGATTTTTTTTCCGGAATTTCAAAGCAATCAAACAATTATGCTATACATAAACAAACCGAAAAAACCGAAGTTGTCGTTATCGCCATCATCAGCAGTCGGTGTGGTAGTTGAAACCATTTGTTGCTTTATAGGTTCCAACCTTCGCCGCTTACTTCCATACACCGAATATCGATATTTCCCCATGCAACGCAACAAATTTGAGCGTTATATGTCTTTAATTTTAAGCATTGATGCAGACGGCTAAAAAGTATTCGGAGATTTTATAATGAAAACCCCCAGTCACAAAATCAATTCTGCTACTCAAAGAAATTTAAGTAGGTAATAGAAAAAGCTCTAACAGACTTACAATGTTAAATTCTTGATGTTACAACTAATGTTTCAACATACCTTTTCAAGTACGAGATAGGTGCAACTCTCGCTTTTCGCTGAAGCGATCTGAAGCTAGAAGATTACCTACAATAAGAAAATTTTTCTAAAAACGATAATTTCAAGGACCTTTTATGCGGGAATTACAAATAAACATAGCAAATGGCTATTTGCTTTCAGGAATGCTATTCTTATTTCCAGTTCCCACAAAAACAAATCGATCAGAACAAGCAAAATGATACTTTAGCTAAGCAGATATTAATATTGTAAATACATCAAAAGAAGTGCATTTCTTTTATTTGGAAATTTTATTATAACTTAAAAAAAACAATAAAAATTCAGAGAACATCAAATTTGTGAAACGGTAACAGGCAGTACAAAAATGCCTGATATATTGTTGCGAAACGTTTAATACTGAAACAGCATAAACATTCATTGCATATGTTTTTAAGCAATGATACAATTACAAAGAAAAATAAGAAACCCAGAATTTAATTTGCACTACATGTCCCTTAATCAGTGCAAAAAAATTCAACTTTTATTTCGACCTGGGATTAAAATACCACAAATATTATTAATAATTTGTTGAGGCAGTACAGCATCACAGTATTAGATCCAATTCTGGATATTTCTTCCAAAATAACTACAAAATATTTATTTTGCTAAGAAAATTTCAACACTAATGATAATAAAAGATAAGAATAATTTTGAACTGACTGCTATTAGTGCTAATATATATATAAACAGGATATGTCCGAAATTAATGAGTAAACAAACAATGAATTATTAATACTTCCTGAAATGTTTTGGAATTAATAATAGATCAGAATAATGCTACCGTATCTACGTTTCAGTGTGATGTTTAGGCGCAAATGCATTTTATTATTTCAATAACTTCCGAAATTGCCTCAGATATATTTATCATAGTGTCCAAAAAGTGAGCGAAATAAAATTAAACAGAATTACGAATAAGCGCTTAGAATTCAATCAATTGATAATCTCAGATCGTAAACCAATTCCAATATATCAAAATTGAACTGATATATTTGCAAATAAACATTTCAAAAGTAGAAATCCCGATAGTTAGTTATTGTGATGGAGCATAAACGCGTAATGATCGATCCATACTAACTGACAGAACACTGTGCGCATCACGTCCAAATCTCACAGACGTAACAGCATCCTTATGTTCCGTTAATGTAGAAAGTACTGTCCACGGTTTAACATGTATTACTTGTACATCAGCGCCTGCTACTGCCAAATAAGTACCTGACTGATCAAAGCATATTCCCGAAAGCTGCAAAATTAACCAATATCTACTATATATTTTCGAATTAGAATGGAATGATTTTTCTAAATATTCACATCATTAGTCGTGCTAAAATGCAAATTTCGACATTAATGATATTATAGCATTATAATTATGCAGAATTTTTGATACATAGCTTCGTACGATAGTCCCACCGATAAATATTTAGACTTATTTCTAATAGTCCCATCGATAAATATTCCTAAGTAATATATCTGGATTTTTCTTTCAAATACTGAAACTAATATACTGAGAACATCTATTTATAATTTTAGAATAGTGGATAAGAATATGAGATAATTATTTATTATTTCTGCATTCTAAGTAGAACATCTTTCATTTCCATTATAAGCATTTTTTAACTCAAATTCAATGTAAGAAAAAATTCATTGTGAGAATCAAACTTACTGTATGCTTTCCTTCATTGATTGTCATTGTTTTAAAGCTCTTCAGTTTTCTCAAGTCCCACAACTTCACTTCACCATCTTCTGCTCCTGTCGCCAAATAGTAACCATTTTCAGAAAACGCAATTGCTTTCACCATACCTTAATAATCATTTCTATGTATATTCGATTGGAAAATAAAATGAAATTTAATTCCATTTTTAATAATTTATTTCTTTTAAATCCAATGTCATCATCACAAACTGTTTCCAATTCAGAGTGGTATCAACTATATTTTGAAAAGAAGCGAGAAACGCAATCGCATTTAACATTTTAAACATTCTTCCACAGTTTGATCCACAGCATATAAAAAATTTTTTTATGCTTACTATGCACTGAATTAAAATATAAAATATGCGATAGAATTCAAAAATCAGTTTTAAGCAAAAGTAAAAAAAAGCATGTTATATCAACAATCCATTTTTCTGAAATTCTTAAAAAGATTAACATAACTTCTTTGTCTCTACTTTACCTAATATTTCAGAAATACAGTAAAATAAAATGTGACAAATAATAAAATAAAAAACCTTGATGGCCTGGAAAATTGGCAACATTTGTTTGTTCTTTCAAATCCCAAATTTTTACAATGGAATCTGCTGTTCCAGTACCAAAAATAAGACCATCTGGATGGAACTGTCCGCAGCAAATTGGCACTTTGTTCTTATCATCGGATTGCACCTAAACTAGGCAAATATTGAAGGACACTGGAACGAAGTAAGTATATTTTGTAAGCAAAAGAAAATGGAATATATGTTTATTATCGTCTTATTATCGTCTATTATAGAAATGGACGTATCCCAACTGAATATTAATTACAATCTTGACGATATTAAAAAAAGAGAAAGTGACTTTAAAATATAAAAACCAAAGCACTCATTTAGAACTTACAAGTCTATAGTTAACTCGGGGAATTTCAGGAATCCTCAGTAAAAAAAATTTTAACTAAAAAATAAAAAACTTACTCTACAAAGAGTCTTTCCTGAGTGAATATCAGAGAGGGCCCAAGAAGAATCATTTGAAACCGATAGAACGTAGTCACCAGTAGCGTGCAACGAGATATCTGCCACAGCACTTTCGTGGGTTTCAATTACATGACGACAAGCTTCCTCTTTAATGGACCAAACTCGAACCTAAACGTAAGTGGATTTACAGCATAGTTTTTTTTTTTTTTTTTTTTTTTTTTGATTTTACTACCCAAAGCAATAATTTCCTGAATTTATGAAGCATTTTTGGGATTGCAATGCATCAATTTTCAAGAAAAAAGAAGGAAGAAGAAATTCAATGCAGAAATGCAATAGTTTTTGATTTAGAATTCGATATCAAAACCTACCAATACTTTTTTTTGAGTTCTTTCATTTGCTAAATAATACCTGTCCATCAGAAGATGCTGAAAGACATGTTTCTTTTGTCGGGTGTAGTATAACGGCTGATATTTTCTTTTGATGCCCTCTGAATGTTGCTGTAACTGTTTCTGTTTCACTATTAAACAGGACGACACCTTTATCGATTCCACCTGTCAGTACCATATTGTCCTGGAAAAAAATTTAGTTGTCTTATCTACTCTTTTTCCTAAAAAAAAACTTCATCTCTATGCAATTCTCAGAAATTTTTCGCGAAAATCCAACTAATATTTTAAAATCACCTGAACGTCAAGAGCCGTCAACCCAGGCACACTTGTGCTATGAATTCCAGTATGGCATGCTATCTGCACGAATGTCTTCACTAGCTCTGGCTTCGACAGTGCTTCTGGCAAGTTCTTTCCACGCTGTTTTCGTGCAGCTGTTAACGTTGCTGCTTTATCTTGCAGCTTTTTCAGCACAACTTCATTGATTCCTTGCACACCTGATGAAATAGGAGAATCCCGAAAAGCTTACTTAACGAAACACAGTATGTTAGCTACTCGAATTTGCTATAGCTCTCCAGATATATTGTAGAAGCATACACAAATGATACCTTCATCAACCGTTTCCATTTCATCTTGTATACTGCCAACATCAACTGCTGCTTGTGGTTTTAATGTTGAAAGAGCTTCACGTGCAGCATTCAATTCTTTCGATAAACGCGCAATAACACGACAAGCAGCATCATGCTGCAAAAATAAAAAATAACTAAATACGTTCCCCACAAATTTTACGAAATCTTCTTCTGTAATTTTTTTTCAATGATTTTTTTTTAATTTAATGATATTTCTTAAATCTCAATTTTTTAATAAACCCCATTATTTAATGCTAAATTTTACAGGTTTTTTACACTACCTAATATGATGCATAACGTAATATTGCTTGAAAAAAAATATTTCCAAATTAAGTTTAGTTATTAAAAAAAAGAAGGAGAAGAGGGGCGAAATCAAATAAAAGTTAAAAACGATAACAGTATAAACCGCAGAAGGAGACAAAGAATTATTATGCTACATTCAATATCGAATAAATTAAAAAATTAATTAACCTGATAAAGTGTATGTGATAATTCCTGACGTGCATTCTGTAACTGTTCACGTAGCATGAAACTATTAAGCATGCATGCATCCCATTCATCTTGCAGTATTTTCAGCATTGATGGTATTGATGTTGCCGTAATAGTACGTGGCATCGAATTTGTGACATCGGTCTTAATTTCAACTAGCTGCAAAGCAAAAATGAATCACAGAGGAAATCGGAAGATAATGTACATCAAAAGTAGGCAATTAATTAATATTTTCACTGCAATTTGTGAATTTCAAATTTGCAAACTTTCTGTTTAAAGGAAAAATAATCGAAATATCTGTGATATTTACCTGATCTACTGTAAGTGGTTCACTTTTAAATGGATCGGTACCATTTTCATTAATGTATTTAAGAATAAGCCGTTTTTCGAAAATTCGCCCGGAAATGGGTGACACAACGGGTACTTCAGCTGGTTCACCACTAATCGAACACGTGTATAATGTAGACATCTGGGAAATGAAGAAATGGATAATACTTGCAGTCAAAAATCCCTTTTTAACATCGAGTATTAGTTTTCTAAGCTTACATAGGACACATTTAGACTGCACAATGTCAGAAAGTTCTGTTGCGCATCCAGTTACTAGTTTTTATAGATGATTTTCAAGTGGTTATTGGAACAAAATGATCACATAATCTCCCTCAAAATTAAATGAATAAGAATTTCAAGTTCTAAACCAAATATTAATTGGAATTGGTTGAAAAATAAGAAAATTCTAGATTTCGTATGTGCTTTACTTAAATTAAATAAATAAAATTATGGAAAAATAAACGATGAAATGATGTAGTAATGCACAGAAATAAAAAGAATATGTGGTGAAATTATTCACTGGTTAAAATTAATACCACAAAAATGACTGAGAAAAAGAGTCACACAAATATAGCTCATTTACCAAAAAAACTCCCAGTATAGGATGAAGGTTCTCTGGGATACAACGGAAATTACGTAAAAAAGGCAGCAAAAAATATACCGAATACATCAGTCTCAAAATAGATACCCTACACGGGCATAGAGGCAATTTGATATTGTTGGATCGTATTGCGATCTGTGACCATTGCGAAATTTCGAATCTCAACTAATCAAGTTGTTCTAATGTAAGAATAATTTGTTATGAAATAAATTGTACAAGATGTTGTGCATTGTATTCTATTATGATTTCAAGATTCTCTTTTTCTCGAGAGTTTTTCCTCTTTTTTTCGTTCTTTTTTTCGAGAGTTTTTTATTAATCTTTTTTACAACCAAATCCGGAAATTCCTTAATATTTTTTTAATATCAGAGCATTTTATAATTTTTATAATTAAAATTTCTCTAGGAACAGGTAACTTCTTACAAGGTAATTATTGATTATTTTCTGTCCATATCAAACATGGTCATGCCATGGAGAAATAAGTATCGCCTGCGAACCATCATTACAGTGGGGAACTTTTCAGATACAATTATTTTTGATTGCTGGCCTGTTGCCTTTTCACTTGACTAAATTAGTTTTTTTTGATTACTTTTCAATACTTACGACACTTTTTTTTAAATTATTATTTAATATGAAGCATTTTTTCAATAATTGTCAAGAATATCATATTCAGAATGAAATGAAAAAGTAGGAGATACGAATTAGACTTTTGATTCGTATCATTTATGAGTTATTTACTGTGAATTTATTGGTTTACAATGATTCGCCGATTTGAGTGATCGAAACATCAAAAAAATGAAACTTTGAAATTTTAATTCTCTCATCTATTTTTATTCGTTATTTTCATTACTTTTAAAATATACAATTTATCAAGTATAAGCTCAAGAGATCCTTTAAAGCTGATATGTAATTATGAATAATCATGATCTTGTCGCAAATAATTGCGATTTCATGTTTTAATTAGCAAAACAGATGAAAGAATGAATAACAGCAACATTCATACATATATAATAAAGACAAATTTACAAATGATGAAATGAAAAGAAAAAATAAATTATAAGTAAATTATTATAATAGCATTATGATAATGAAAAAATCGTAATATATCGAAATTAAACCATTACAATCCATTAAACAATACTATGTAATGATTTAACTACCGTATACTTTTTAATGTTCTTCAAAATCTTTTCGAAGTTTTTTTTCGGACAATTAAAGCAAAATTTACTGTTATAAACAATTGCATAAATATCACTTTTGATAATACATTGAGCAAATTATTTATGCATAGAAATTTCAAGTATATCAAACGATGTGTTCTACAATTGTCATAAAATGCATTGTAATTAATTTTTGATAAGTAATTAATATTCCGTTATAAAATGATTGACTATTTAGTATATTGCAGTATAAATAAAAATGCTAGAAGTTAAGAACGATTACGTAGTACGTAAAATTAAGCGATTTAATCTAAAGTTCACATTTGACTTATTTTGAATGGAGGTTAAACTGAGAAGGATGAAATGATGAATTTGAAATAGAAATGTACTATAAAATGATAAAATATATCAATTTTTGACTTTATGACATTTAAAAAATTTACATACAGCAAAAGGAAATTTAGATATTAGTATTTTTATTCTTTGTAATGTCAAAAATTCAAATGAATTAGATAATTTTAAAAATATGCTGTGGTTAACACTTCATTATTATCATTTAGCAATATTTTGATTTCTTTTGTTTTGTTTTTTACATTTTATCGTTCGGCGACAAGAATATCTTAAAAGAAATATTATTTGATAGATGTTTATTTTCCTTTTTAGGGCAAATATGGCTTGGATAAGATAAATGATAATTCTTTAATTCAACAATACTTTTAATATATTTACACACCATCTTCGGAAATGAATTCACCAATTTGATTAGCTGTTAAAACATATTCCCAATCAATATCTTTCATTCTGAAATATCTATTATTATCGGAGAAAAAAAATGTATTATAATGATTAAAAACGACTATCTAATTATTCTGTATAATATTTATATAGCGGAAGTTTTGGAAAATTTCTCGGAATAAATTTAATAATTTTTAAGAGGAACTTATAATATCATCTATTAAATCATTTTGTTTAATTTATTCACAAACAATTGGATTACCAAAGTCGATAGAGAATTATGTAATTTAATTAACACATCCGGAAATATAACAAACTTGCAGTGTTATCAAAATATTGATAATGAAAAATTTACATATTCAATTTGTTGACATTGCTTGCTGTGCAAAAAGATTCCGTTTTATAATGACATTGCTTGTGACATACGGTATGACAATCTATAATTAAAGATAGAAATAATGATTTGACATAGTACGTAAAGATTAAATTTGTTCAATAGAACTCCCAATATTTCTAAAAATGCCATAAAGCTAACATTAAGAAGCTAAGACGAATCAAATTTAATTGAAATGAATTTAACTAGATTAAATTTAATTTGAATTGACAGAAATATAATTTATAATATATTTCTAATTCCGTTTTCTATTTAAATGGTAAATTCTATTGATAATTGGTTAAGAAAATAATAATATCAAGCTGGAAAATTTATCATCTGGAAATAAATCAATGATGTAACCGATAAAAGGAAAGCAAACGAATGTTAGAAATAGAACTCCCAATATTTCTAAAAAATGAAATCAAAGAGAATTTAAAAACCATTATAATATGAAATAATTTAAAATATTACAAATAAATTTTGATTATAAAATATGTTGAAAATCATTTTTATAAATAATTTATAAAAATTAATAGAGAGATGAAAGAGTAGAAATAAGGACAGATATTCAATATTTAATAGTAAAAAAAATCGTTCATTAGGTACTTTAATTTTCTGTCATTTTTCTCTTTTTTATTTTTAACCTTAAATGTGTAAATATCAGTAATATAAAATTATGTTCACCTCGACATTGATAAGCTTGTTTGCCGAAACTACTTCGACCAATCCTTTGATGGCATACATTGCAAACAGTACCACTATAACATAATATTCAAGCATATGAATTACTGATTTGAATTATCGATTTGTTTAGGAAGGAAAAAAAAGAATCTTTTTATTTAGATGAAAATATTATCATTATCATTACTCATCAAAATATTAACCTTCGACTTTTCACGGCAACAAAAGTATGGTCGTTGTAAATATGCAACTTTTTCCCTTGCCGCAAATGTTTCATCATTGCTGGTTTATCTAATATTGCGGTTGGTATTAGATAGTACCTAAAATTATAATAATTTGTAAAAAAAATGAAATTCATTTTTTTGATCCAAACAATCTTCGACATATATATATGTATATATATATATATATATATACATATATATATATATTTCTAATTGATTTTATATTAATGTCATTCATAGCTAATCTCATTTTATTTTTAAATTTCTTTCCTGCAAAAATAAATATGAAATTGTATTTCCATTTCAAATAATACATAAGAACTTCTTATTGTAAAACTAAATAAATTACCGCTTTTGGCCATTTTCACGTGCTTCAAGGACTAAGGTACTATGCTGATACAAACTTTTTGCAGAGCGTTCTGATCTCTCACCGTATGATGTCAAATCATGTCCACTTCCTTCTTTTTCTGCAATTCAATTTCCGAAGTTTTTAGGTTTATCATAACTCCGTTTAAGTCTTTATCAAATTTGAAGTTATATTCCGTTGAAAATAATTTTATGACACATTCGCATGGATATTTACCTGAAAATCGTGTTCTTGATATATCTCGAGAAGGTGGCAATGATACAGCTTCTTGCATTTCACCTGTTCCAAGATCACAGCTTTTAGCACGCCTTTTAGAACGTCGGCTTCCGCTTAGTCGCTTACGTAACTCGCTGAAAAACGAACGATCACGTTTCCTGTCTGGCTTTTCTTCATCATGCATCTTCATTTGGCCTGAATATTTATAAATACAAATTTTTCATTAATAATAAATATTAGAATAATGATATTAATTTGTTTTAAACACAACTGTTTGATTAAAAATTTTGTTATTTTTAAATGAAATAGTAGTTTCATACTAAAGCAATTTAAAAAATTAATAAAATTCATTAAATACTAATAACTATTATTATCATGTTAATGAAAAAATACTTCGTTTTAAATTAATTATTGGAAAGAATGATTGTGATAGAATTTTAAACATAACAACAATAGTTTAAATAAATTAAAATTAAATAATCGTTGTAAAACAAAAAAATGAAAGATGTAAAAGTGATGAACTAAATAATAATGAATTATCTTAGACTTCATAATACTGACAATAAAAATAATAATCATAATCACCTCTGGATTGTCGCATTTCGCGAACTTTTTCAGCTTGAGGCATTTCTTTCGTCTTAGTTTTATCGATCTTTGCTAATACTTCCGCTTCTTTCTCATCATACCTGCAAAGATATTTCTTCATAATTATAATCACTTGATATAATTTTGTTTCAATTTTGATTAATATATTCTCATTAGAAATTTTACAAATTTCATAAGTTTATAAATTCTGATTTTTCATAAGTTTATAAATTTTGATTTTTACCTCTGATAAGGATAATTATCAATGTCAGCAATATGAAGATCATTTGTTTCCGTAGGAAAATGTTGAGTACCAGAAGTGGATACTGCACTATTACTTGGTATTACATGTTGTTGCATTCGGTTACTTGTTTCATTACCAAGCTGCAAAGTATTCTAAAAATTATTGGCTAAACAAATAATTGTCATGTGTACTGTACTTCGAAATGAAATATCAAATGATACCTGTTGATATTGTTCTGTTGTGATAGTAGCAGTAGCGGTAGCATACGAAACATGTTGTTGTTGCTGTATATCACTGGCACTAATTCGTTGTCCATGTGAATCATAAACCTGTAGAAAAATATAAAGAAGAATCCGACAACGGATTCTGAAAAAAACCAAGAATTTCTAAAAAATACGGAAAAGGATTCTGGATAGTTGTGGAAAGCAATCTCATAAATAATATATTGAAAGTTTCGCAATTATACATTTTTTCGCCTTAAAAGTTTTTTCAGATCAAAAAAAAAATTGTGAAAATTTTTAAATTTGTTTAAAATTGCTTAGTTTATCTAAAAGATAAAAATAGCCAGAAACATTTCAAATTAATCAATTTGAATGCATTTTTTATCTAATATCAAAATTATGAATGTCTTTTAGTAACAGTTCTAAGCTCAAACATTATATTACACATATTTAATTCTAACAAAATTTTCAAATTTTTGTGTCTACAAACTGCTGTTATTAGAAAAACATACCATTGGTGTAACTGATGTTTGCTGTACCGTAATTCCTGATGATCCGATTGGAGGTTGAATTTTGTCGCTTGCTGACTGCTTAATAGATTTTAATTATTTGTTTATTTATTTTCATTTAATTCTCTCTCTATCCATTTGTTTATTTATTTAACCATCTCTCTTAGAATACCAATTATATTTTATACGATTATTTGAATGAAGTATTAATTAAAAAAATATCACGGATTTTAAATCTAACCGTATGGAAAAATACTTATTATTATTAATCCATTTTTCCCGGAATATTTATTATATTTTATTCGATTACTTGACTTAAGATTTCAATAACAATCAGATTAATTAAAGCAACATATTGCTTACTTTTTTCACGGTGGCTATTGTTGTTTTTGCTGGCATTATATCTTGTGCGTCATACGCACCAAAGCTATCTGTGAAATTGAATTATTTACTAAATCTTGATTCATATTTAAGAATTTTATAAAATCAACAAAGACACTTTTTAATTAAGAAATCACTAACTGCAATGACTTAATTATAGCAATGTTTATCTATCCATAATGATTTGATTAGCTTAGTGATTGTCATCTCTAATGATTATTTATTACAATGATTATCATTTTTAATAAATAATTATCATAATCTCTATTTTCTAACAATTTGTTTATTACAATATTTTATATTATTTGCCAGTAAAAATCAATTCTTTAATTATATATTATTTAGGTGAAAAAATGCAAACAAATTTATTTACGATTGAATATAAACTACCACGTGGATCATGTATAGGTCTTGTTTTACTGCTTATTGTTTCACGAAATTGATTAACACTATTTCGAATAGTAGTTTGATCTATTTCTTTGCCTGTTGTAGCAGTTACTGAATCATAGTAGAAATCGAACTGTAATCATTTAAACAAATTAATTAAAAGATAATTAATGAAATGAGGAAAGGATAACAAATATTAAACTATGTACATATATATAATTTGTTTTAATTTATATGTATACACATATATAGCAAAATATGCGATAATGAATTACCTGTACAATTAAATTACCCGTGACCACATCATTCCTATACGGTCTTCCTTGCAATTTTAAGTTGTGTAATATGTTAGCATTGGAATATCGTACTTCTTCCAAGCTAACAATTGCAAGGCCCAGGAATTGATCATTTCTCTGTCCATTCTGTCCAGAATGTCCAGTAGGAAGAGCAATAGAAGTACTTTCATATATTTCAAATAGAATTTCCTCAGATGCTGGTGTCAAATCACTGTAGAAAGAAAGGAAAAACTTTTTTTAAACATTGATTTGGATAAAGTATTTTCTATACATATATATATTTATATTTATTTATATTTAAATTTGAATAAAATATTTTCGTATATTTGAAATGAAATGTAAAGAATGATTTGATTCGAATAAAGATAATCATTAGTAATATCTTCTAAATATTCAGCAAACAATAAAAAAATTATATTATTTTTAAGCCACATATTTAAATTTTTCGATTAATTCCAGAAATATTTTATCAAATTTAAATTTCTTCCGGAAAAACAATCAATTAATGGAAATGATGATAAAATGAACTAACAAATCAAACGATTCTCCCCAATATGGATTTGTATTAAGACTAGGCCTTGTTTGAAATTTTTGCGCTGGTTCATCCATTTCCAATATAACGTAAGGTTGATTTACTATTAAAAAAAATTTCATCCTTTTAATTATTTAAATGTTACAGCTTATTTGTTATTAATTTTGAAAATTCTCTAAAAAATATTCAGAAAATAGAAAAATTAAATAGCAAAAAGCATAACATTAATATCTTGCAATTAAAAAAAAGATGAAATTTAAATGTTTTAAAAATTTTTTTGTTTAGTTTACATAGATGAAAAAGTTCAAACTATGATCACTGCCAAGTTCTTGGGCTCGAATAATCCTAACATGCATTTTATTGGGCATTGTTTTTTGTTTCGGAGCATGATTTGTTATCTATAATTAAATAAGTATAGTACAAATTATTTGAATCTAAAAATTTCTTAAGTCAGAAAATTTTACATTTCGAAATTTTTTTTGGCATTCTCTTCAAATGTCTTAATTGTATCAGAATGATTTAAAATAGTTTTGAATGACACCTTAGAGATGACAAAACAATGAAAAAATAAATAGATTTTTCATCGTTTATTGTTTGTTATATTACCGAATAATACTTTTTTATATTGATTATATTGATGAAAGTATATTTATATATATATACCACTGATCGTTTCATTGTTTCTTGCTTTGGTACTGTATCGGTATTAACGCGATTATCAAACATATTAGGCCTGTCATCGTTTCGTGTCATCAGTGGTGGAATTATTGGATATACATGAGGTGATACCATGACAGTTGCCATTCTACCACCGCACTGTCCACCAGCCTCCGTTAGTGATACATTAGTAACAGCGGAAAGAAGACATTTACGGATCATTTCATCCACCATTGTGCTAGAAACCGCTTCCGCCTATAAATATTTTATAGTACCAGGAAAGCATAATGACACTGTATGAAAAAAATAATAATAATAACGGGCCCGATTATAAAAATGATACAGATATAGTACCATTATCACATGGAAGATAGTATAAAATTATATGAAAAAGAGAAATACCGTCATAGGATCCTTATTTACCAATTCTATGTCTAATTCAGGTCGTCCACAAAAGCATGCCATCATGTAAATTTGATTCGCTATGCATGCTAAGCGTATTTCTATCTTAAATAAATGTTAATAATTAATTTAAATCATATGTTTATTTCTCAAAAATATATAGTTAAATATGGATTATTGATTGACTGTTTGAATGCTTATTCCTTCCTTTTCTTTCTCTTTTCTTTTTTTTTTTTTGATAAAAACAAACTTCGCCATGCAAATCAGTAATTTTTGCATCATAATTGGTAATTAATAGTCGATCGCCCGTTCGTTGGGAACTCATCAGTTTGAGGTTTACTTCCGGTACATTGATTTTACCTTTTATGATCTGTAAGGTAAATTATACATGATAAAATAATCAATTAAACAAGTAAATAAACAACAGAAATAGTAAATAAGCGATTATATAGTAGAAATTGAGCTTACAAGATGATCATTAGATGTTTGTTGTATACAAATATCAGTAATACGTGGAATTTTTGCGATATTCTTATTATCACCGAAACTTTCGAATAATATTTCAAATTTCCCCTGAAATTATTAAAAAAATTAAAATATTTATTTTAATCAACACTTATTGCTATGTTAATTTTTGAATTATTTCCAATTTATATAAGCAATATTCAAAAATGGCAAAATGCCATAATGGCAAAAGATCGCAGTATTGATCGAAACAATGAATATAAAAATTGAATTAAATGAAGTAAATTAATTACAGGCAAGGAAATTTTTTTAGCAGCTTCATTCATTGCTATTATCCAAGACTGCAAAGTTTCCGGTACACGGTGCATGTTATTGAATAACCATGCGATAATATTATTTAACCAATCTGTTGGATATTCATCATTACTCTGTCTGCTGCAATTTTTATAAATTAGGAAATTTATGATTATACAGCGCCTGAAATTCAATTTCTTCAATTATAGTCTTCGCTGGTACCATCAAGAGATGATAAATAATGTGTATCCAAGAATCATAGCAATAATTTCATTAAACACCATTTTTCAATTTAAGCAAGAAAATTATCATTAAGTATATTTTTAAAGAAAACAATAATTTTTTAATTAACTCCTCGTACCTGGAAGTTATATGAGATTTGCTGGTAGTATCGTTTATACTGATATTTGCTTCCGCATGAGGTGTACCTACTTTAGTAAGCATAAAATAACATAATACGCCCACGATAAGCCATGACATAATTAGCCATGTCAGTCCATCCATGACCTTTTTTCTTTTTTCTTTTAAATTATACCTTAATTAATCCTCCTGAAGATCATTAATTATTTGTTAACGCAATATGATATTAAAGGAAGCAAATTATTGTCCAAATAAAATAAAAATGAAATAAAACCAAATAAAAAATGTGAAGAATAAATTTTAAACTAAAATATATTCCTCTGTTGTTATTGTTATAGTACTATTTTATTACTAATATTATCACTGCTACCATCACTTTACTTGTTATAATTTATAGTTCAAATTTTCGTATTTTATTCATTATAAGTTTTAGAACAAATGAAAAATTTCTACATTTTACAATATTCATTAACCAAAAAGATTGCAATAACAATGATAAATGGTAATAATACTAATACAAATAAAATAAGAAATTATAGCAATGGATTATGACTGTATCTATTTGATAAATAATTGTGATAATTCTTATTTAATTATAATATATTCAGATAAATGATCATAACTGCATGTCATTTATTATCGTAGCAAATTTTACAATCAAAATTAGACACATTATTTATTAAAATAGTCATTTATGAAATATATACATAGTTTATCAAAATTTCACCTGAAAATATCATCAAATTTAAATTTCCAAATACACTAATGATTTACATAAAACTAATAGAAAAGAATTTTGTTTTTACAATTTTGTTTTGAATATTTTAAAAAATATTTAAGAATATCAAAACGTCATAAGTAATTCTACACAGATATACATATATATATATATATTCATGTATTGATTATCAAATTCAAATATTCTCAAAATATATTAAAAGATATTCACAAAACTAATAAACTTTTAAAATTAGTAAAAAATTTCAACATCTTAGAATAGTTCATGTAATCAATTAGATTATAGTAACAACGACAAATGGTGATAATAACGATTATCGATAACGAATATATAATGTTTGCAAAATATCGTAGTTACATATTTTTTGGCACACACATATATTAACTTCCTCGACTTTTTTTATTTATTTTAAAATTTTTAAAAATTTGAAGAACTCAAAATATTATAGCTGCATCGATAATCAATATAGAATATTTAAAAACATCAAAATATGATATACAATTAATAAGAAAAAAAAAACTTTACATATTATATAGCATCTAATATTAATATAATATATTTACATAACGACAATAAATGAATTACATTGAATGGATAATACTACCAATTATAAGTGAGAAGATATTGGATTCTAATCAGTAAACAAATATTTTAAATTAAAATTTTGCTAATGAAAAGTTGCATATCATTGAAAATTGCTAGAGGAATAGTGCTGAAAACTCTGTTGATGTAAAATGTAATTCAAATCTTCACCAACAAGTGCATCTAAAAACACATACACAAACATACACACACACACACATACACACGTACACATATACATACACACACGCACACACATACATACATACATACGCATACACACACATACATACATACATATGCATACACACACATACATACATACATACATACACAAATATTACAACATTTTAAGTTTTAAAACTTCTACAAACACACATACATATAGATACAGAAATATTCCTTCATCGACGCTGAAAACATAGAAGCAAAAAAAAAGTGAAGAATAAAAACTATGTCATATACCTGAATACACAGCAAAATAATGTATTATAAAATGAAATAATTAACGTGAAAGATGGAATCGGAAATGATTATTAACCTTGATAATTCATTCAATCAGAATTGATCCATCCATAAAATGATTCTTCTCAGTTTTTTCTTCTTCCTCTTCTTTCGCCTAATTCCTATTTCTTCTTCCACTTCTTCCTTCTCCATTCTTCTTCTCCATCTTTTCTATTTAATTTTTTCTTTTATATATATATACGAGAATTTTAAAAATAAATAAAAAAGAAGCAAGACTTTTTTTGTTTTTTCTCTCTTTTTTTTTATCATTTATTGACGGATTTAGCTGGCAACGAAAATTCGAACGCTAATCGATCATTGATTTCAGACTTCTGCTCAATCAACCATCCCAAAATATACAAATTTTAAAAGTCATTAAACAAATATCTTTATTCTTATCTTACTTTTCTTCTCTTTTTTCTCTCTCTTTTCTCTTTTTTTCTCCCGAAATTTTTAAAAATGTATTTTTAAAAAATTTTGAAATTTTTGCAATTTAGTTGAAATTTTTTTAAAGAATTGGACTAAATTTTCAAATTTAAAAGTTCAAAATGTCGTATGACACTTGCTGCCATATGACAAATTATTATATATGTCTTATCAATATTATTATCATCATGTATAGATATTTCAATAAATTCAAAATTATATTTCAATACAATATATTTTGCATCCAGTATTCCAATTGAACAGTTCTCTCTCTGTTCTCCCTCTCTTTCTTACTTTTTTCTTTCTCTCTCTTTTCGTTCATTCAAACTGTCAAATATTATTATTTATACTATAATAAAATTATAAGATATTTTTGAAATATTCAATAAAGCATTCTGTTGCAACTAATTTGTTAGAAAACTTTTTGATTTTTTAAAAATTAATAATTTCGAAATTAATTTCTTAAAAACTAATTTTTAATTTTGCTTAGCATATTATTTTCTGAAAAGATTTCGACATTGTTTGAAAATGTGTTGGAAGAATCATTATATCTATCTTGTGATGTCATAATGAAAGTTAAATAAAAAAACTAAACATAAAATGATGAGATAAGCATTTTTCAAACGCATGAATCATTTGAACAGAAAGAAATACACACACACACACACACACACACACACACACACACACACACACATATGTTAAAAAATCTTTGAGGTGATAATGATGATGATAAACAAGTGATCTTTATCACTAACTGCTATAATTTAGTTCAATGAGAAATACGTTGGACTATTAAAATTTCACTTTCATTATCATCAAATACCATCATTTAACTAATTTTTTTAAAAGAAAAAGAATGATAAATACCTTGTATTGATAACAATCTTTACATTTATTTTTAATCTTTTCTAATCGATAAACAAATAAAATTATACGAATTAGAAGTGCTATATGAAAAAACAATTAAATTGCTTCAATTTCGTTTTTCTCCATTTTTCATATTTCTCTGTTCCTTTCTCTTTCTCTTTTAGCAAAATATATAACATCGATGGGTATTTCATTAGTTGAAGTTGTTGACTGCTCTTTTATTACAACAAAAATAGTTAGAAAAAAAAAGAAGGAAATGATTAGATAAGATTTTTAGACTATACGAAATATGAATTCAAGATTTAAAGAGATATATTAAGGAATGAAACTAATTGCTTCAAATTTTGAAACAATTATGGTTATACGTCAAGACAAATGATTGCCAAAACCATACAAAAAAAAGAAAAAAATATTAAAAAATTTAGAATTAATTGAAATATATTGAAAAGTAAATATTTTAAAGTACGGAATGTTTTATGATTATGATATTCTCGAGATATATTACTGATAAGAAATTTGATTTCTCTCAAAGATATATTATTGGTAAGAAACTAAATTAAATTGCACTGAATTGAAAATTTCAAATATGATGAAGTGTGAAGTGATATAATTAACTTTTGCAGAAATACTGTCATTTTGTATGTGTTATCTTTATATAAACAAAAAAATAAACAATAATCATAATTTATTATTAAAAATGAATTTAAATAAGACAATTTGAACAACCTAGGAGAAAGAAGAGACAATGAAAAATTAAAGTAAAAGTGTCGAAAATTAAAAAAAAAGATAACAATAATAATAAATCTAAAAAATTTACGACATTCTATTACATTATTAATTATTTTATATTAATTCATAAGTATTTTAAATATTTGATAACAAGTATTTAAATGTAACAATAAGTTTTAAACAATTTGAAACATTATATCATGAACTTATCGTATTGTGATATACTTTTTACATCATATCAAATAATAATTAACTATTTATATTTGAATGAATTTTATTTTTGGCAATATTTAAGAGAAAATTATTGAATAAGCAACCAAATGACGTAAATTAAATTAATTAAATTTGATAAATTTCTCTTATAAATCTCTTTTGGATTGTTAAAATTGAAATGATTTAATGATATGATATTGATATATCTGAAATAGAAAGAATGTAATTAAACAAATTTAATCGGATAACTTCCATATATAACAAATAATTAAATGAAACTTCTAAGATATCTCATTATTTCATCTGTTAATTACTATAATTGCATAATGGATATTCTTTAATTAAAATTATTGTATATCTTGACTCTAAAAATGATATATTAACTTTAAATTATTTGCATTAATATTTTAGTCAATTACATAATCAGTAATGGCGAATATTTTATCAAGCATATTTTACTAACAATCAAAAGTTAATAAGTATGAAAAGAAAAAAGATACAATAAATAAGCGGCCGGTAATTCTGGTAATGGAATTAAGAGAAAATATTAGGAAAAGAATTGAAAAAAAGTTCGTTGAAAGAATAACATATTAAGATGGAAATATTCGTTGTGAATGATATTTAAATCGATTACTTTTGTTGAAAATGTCAAAAAAAGAAAAGACAAAAAGATGAATGGAATATAAATAAAAGAAAATCAATAATCATCATAATTCATGCTAAAATTATGGCTCTTGAAAAATATCAAATGGCATAATAGAAGCATTGGCAAATATAATAACTGAAATAACACAAAAAAAACTAAAATCTAAAATACTATTTTAGCAGCAATAATAGTTATTCATCATACATATGTAAATTAAATGAATTCAAATATCAAAAATGGCAATTATTACTTATCATGTATATTACTTCATTTGGTATTATCCATTTCATATATATAATTTAATGCAATCAAGCACTAAATTTTTCCTGAAAAATGAAATTTGCCATATAGTTATTCATTCAGTTAAAGGAAGCATAATAACAAACTAATCAATTTTCATTTGCGAGCAAAAAATGCCAATCTTACTTGGATAATATTTCCTTTCTTGTATCTTTAGTTGTTGCATTGTCTCCCGCTGTAATTAGTTTAATTTCTTCTTTAAGTATGCTTAATATCCGATTTCAAAAATATTTGGATATTAGGTATTTAGTCTGTCTTTATACTTGATCAAAAGAGTGAGACGAATAATTTGCATCATGACCACAGGTAAATTAAGTTCGGCCTTCACTTATTCTGATAATCGAAATGTGTAGATGGAGCCCTTGTGATTGCTGTGCATGGGAGGGTGGACGTTGCATTCGAAGAGGAAATTGAGTGCAACTTTACAGCATTTTTTTTATTTTTATCTTATACAGCTTACTATTTAACTATTTATTTATCTGATTTTATTTGTTTAATAAATTGTTCCATTTTTTTCATTATTTATATTTATATTTAATTAATTCTTTAGTCTAATTAAATATAAAAATTTCTTGTTCGTTAACACTTTATTCATTCTTTTACTTATAAAATCTTTCGTCTTTTATTCTTATCGTTCACTTTTATCTCTAGGAATCATTTCTTTTTAATTATCACGATATTAAACTATCGTAATCAATATCAAGGATCAAAGAATTTTATGTATTGTTCAACTTTATAGCTTCTAGAAAATGATAATTTCTTTATATCGCAAGCACTACTATCATCTGTTCGATTGAGGTAAATTATGATGAAGACTGAACTTAATATCGTTTTGCTAGAAATGATGATCATATTAATCTTTTCATTATTAAACTACGAAATAATCATTATTAATTTTGAATTGGAAATGGAATGTATTACTCAAAATAATAAGCATTGGATGGAAATGAATTACATGTAACTTATTTATAAAGCACTGGCATCACGATCATTCGAGAAGCAAAAGCAAATATGTCAAGAAGGTGAACAAAAGAAGGTGAATGAAGAAGAAGAAAAAGAGTTAAGAAAGGATGAAGTAACTCTGTCAGTTCCGGGTTCACTAGAAACAGTATTGGAAAATTTACCTTTGGTATACAATTTAGATGATAACATTTTACAGCGAACTAGCATCAATGGTAATCGTATTTTTTTTTTTTGTTTTATTTTGTTCAATTCTTTAATAAATTCGTTAAAATTTTTCTTTTTTGAATTTCATTTGTAAGGTAAGATTTAAAAAATTCTGAGAAAAATTTCAATTAAATGCTATTTTATTGTCAAATAATTTTGTTTATTTTATTTTGATTAAATTTTCTTTTACTTTTTTTCTATTTACTTAATTTTTGTTTCAATTTTGGATGTTACTTCAATAATTTATTTTTGTTTCACCCCTGTCTCAGCAAATATTTCTGTAAACATTGAATTTTAGTTTTTTTGCATTTATTTGTTCTTTTATCGAATATCATTTTTTATCTTTTTTTTTAGTTTTTTGTTTCCATTTACTTTTTTCCTTTTACTTCTATTTATTTATTTGTTCCATTTGATTTCACTGTTAGGCATTACTTCGGACATTAATATGGGTTAAAAATTTTTTCCTCTCTATGTTTAATCTTTCTACCATTTTTTACCACCACATAAGTTTAATTTTTTATTTTCATTTATTGTTTCATCTTTTTTTTGTTCCCTTTAATTTAAAGTTATAAGCCACAATTATTACTAATTTATTTTTGTTCTAATTCGTTCAGTCCGTTGCGGCTGTTTGTTCATACTTCCCTGTTTTGATTATCACTATTACCTGTTTTTTTGATGTATAAGTCCTTCTCTCATATTTCGTTCATTTGACTGACATTAGTTATGACTTTTTTCTTCTCTCTTTTTCTCTTTTTGTTTGCTTTTACTTATCTCGGAAATAAAAAAAATCACATACAAGATTTTTGCCGTAAAATGCTATAAGTAATAACAATATCATATAGAATGGGTGTTGGTATATACTAACATATGATTCCTCACTTTGAGAATCTGGAAGAGGTGTTTGTTCTTTCAGGTATTTCAAATATTTCTTTATGAACTATAAATATTTATCATTTGCGATAGAAATGTGATCATTTTGTTTTATAGTTAGTTCCATTTGTTTTAACAAGGATGAGATAAGAATTTAATATAAATTAGTTTCCAAAATATGGAACTTTAAAAAGAGGGAATATAAAATATAAATAAAATTTCTGTTCAGTGCATTCTTCTCTTATCCAAATCATACTTTACAATTTCATTTCTTCCTTCTTCCATATATTATACTGATAGTGAATGTTACTTTATCAGCTTAGCATTACATATATTTGTCAATTAATTCTCTAATGTTTATAGATTTTCTAATTAAATTGTGCTTTAAAATAAGTTACATAAAAAAATTGATTAGGTATTAGAGAATTAAGTAACTGAATAAACGATAATTAAAAAAGTAATTAATCAGTAGTGAGAGTAGATTATGAGGATTATCTTACTTTAATTCTCAAATTCTACCTGATTTTAATATTTCAGTAATAAATTTTATTCAAAGTATCCATTTAGCATGAAAGATGCAAATTGATAAAAGCATTAATTTATTTCAGTGGCTAATTATTTCAAGGTCCGTTCAATTTTTTTTATTTTTCTTTTTTTGTAGCGAGAAGTAACGACGCAAAAGAAAAGATATCATTCAAACGAGGCCATTGTCGCCGTTCCTCTTATGAATCGGCACAAATCCAATTGACATATCATTCTCGATTCTCAAGTTTCCATCGCAATATTCATTGGATAAATAACAAGTCCTTGACAACGCCGAGTTCTTTTCTAAAGTGATTATTTTGCTTGCCTTATCTTTATCTTTTTAGCAAACTTTTCTCATTATTGTCCAAAATATCGTTCTGATTTTTTTCTAAATATGTAATCGAGAATCTATATTCATTCAATCTATTTGACCATTATTAAGACAAATTTAGTGAAAATCAAATTCTCTACATCACATCTTTACGAGAAAGAGACTGTAAATGAAGGAAGTGTTCAACCGCGCTGCGTTACTTCCTTTCTTTGCTCTCCAAACTGATTATGTAATACCATTTTAAAGATCGACGAATTCTTACATCAGTAGCATTTTGCATTTTTCTTACATTACTATTTCTTTTTTATATTATTTGTCCCCTGAACAGAATTCGAATTTCAAATATTCATTGTATTTCCCTCTCCCTTTCTGTTTTTTTTTTCTTAATTTTTTTACTTGCATCTGTATTAAGGCATGATATTATCAAATATATTATCAAAAGTCTTTGTATCTTCATTAGTTGAGAAGATTTATACATCATTAATTGTTTATAGATTACAATCAGAGTCATTATCAAAGATGACGAAAGCGGATGAAAAACTGTCATCTTCTTTGGAATCCAGTCATCTTTCACACTTAGTTTGTTTCAAAGATGATTATAATGTAGAAGGAATTTGTAATCGACTTCCTGATAATTCATCACTTAATAGTTCAACAACTAGTACTAATAATGGCGCTATGGCAACTACAATTCCTGCTCTTGCTACAGCTGACACAGCTCCTGATTCTGCAGTTGGTAAATATAGCATACATATGCAGTGTTATAGTTTAGTTTTTATATTGGGATTTATGTTTCTCAATTTCAGAATGTATCAAATTTTATGGATAACTGTTATTCTGTTATTTATTTTGTACTCTTTTCAAAATTTTGCATGGATACGCGTTGGATAATACTAGAATTCTACCGGTTATGAGCATATCGAAATGATTTTTTGTGTATTAGCTAATTGAACTATACGTTAATTGGTTCTTTAAATGAATGGATTGAGAGAAATAGTAATAATAGTTAAATCGGAATTATATTTAATTCCCATTGCACTGCCTTCTGTAGAAAGAATTATATTATCCTTGATAAAATATTTTCAAATACAGTTTGATAAATTCATTTAATTTACTGCAGGTGAGTCGTTGAGTTCGAAACGGAGTTCACTGGACCGTCATAGTGAATTGTCATCTGGAATTATCCATGATAATGACGATGATAGTGCTGGTGATGAAGATAAGACCAGTGATGATGGCATTGCTTTTGATAATATTGATGGCAGGACGCAGAAATTTCGAAATAAAAAAAGTGGGCATAATGCGTTGTCATTGTTGTCCATTACCTTCGCGAGGTTTGTCTTTTTCACAGATGGATTAGTCATAAAAAGTGAATTCGTGGAAAAAGAAAAAAAACTATTTTGGAAAAAGTGCTAACAATTCCTTGGGGTGTGAAATTGAGGTGTAAGTTTGACTCATATATGTTTCATGAATTATTATCAAATTTTATATCATAGTCGAGGAATATCACAGATTGGTTTGATTTATGCGTAACGGTTTTTTGTAGTTTCTGAATTAACTTGTTTAGAAAATTATTTTCCCGTAGTAAGCAACAAGAGCATCAGCGTACAAATTCTTGGCGAATATTTGGAAGTAAGCAATGCAAAAGTGATGGTGAAACTCGTGTAGCTTCTATGGCAAATATTACACCTTGTAGTTCTGCAACTGATGATATATGCTGCTCTACCACTGGTTTGATTCTGGAAGATAGACCAAGGTTCTGTTAATTTAAATTATGTTTGTTTTTCGCTGAGTTTGAGACTGATATTTTGAGGTTCTAATGTGCATGAAGATTGCGATTATACATTTAGCTAAGCAATCATAAGAAATCATTGAAATTATCTGCATGCTAAAAAAGCCTCAAAGCTATGCTGAATTCTTTAAAGATAGTCAACTATTAGCTCTCAGATCATATTGATCATAATCCGTTAGCTAATTAATTACGCTGCTATAACTCGAACTAATTTGACGTTGCCTACATATTTAATGTCTTCAGAATTTGCTCAAAACTTCTGAATTGATACTGTTTGTGTTCTTCACTCATTTTTAGCTTAACAACTGTTGAGCATAATCCATTACTTGAGCAGAATTCTGAAATATTGAATTGAATAAATTAAATAAAACTTGTAATAACATTATTTACCTCGAAACTCCATTTTTATTGTAGTAATCTACCTGCAAAATCAGTAACAGAACAGCGACGTCATGAAGCGCAGTATTTGGCACTTATTGAAGCAACTAAACGTCAAGAGGCCCAGCGTGTTCGTCAACGACAACAGCTCTTGGAAATCAAACGAAAAGAGGAGGACGAAACGGCTGCTGTGGCCGAGGTGTGGTGCAACCGAATATTGCCTAATTGGGAAAATATGTATGTTTTTTGTAGTTGTTTAATTCGTATTCAGAGTATTACGAGCTTTTGTTATTCATGAATTTTCTTAAATAAATTGAAAACATGAACTCTCTTAAGTAAATAAACTGTTTATTTTGGTGCCTATATTTTATTTACTAACCGGAATTTTCAATTCCTTTTTAGATGTTTTTTAGACTTTTTACTTGATTTTTATTTGCACAAATCTGAAAAATCTAAGTTATTTAGAATAGTGCGCGTATGATATTTTATAATTCAGTTGTTAGGATCTAAATTATAATATGTAGAACTTAACTAATAGTTTTATTTCTCCGATGAATTACGTTTGACAATAAGTGATATCTTAAGTAAACCATTTTTTCTTTTTCTTCAAACTGAAAAATTTATTCACGTAAAAATGACATCTTGATATTATCTTGTTACAAAATATCAATTAATCAAAAAATTGCACCGAATACTACAATCGTATTAGTATCGTTCTGATGAATGTTCAAAATTCCTTGAATCTATCTTTGCATTATTTCTTAATCCATTTCAGTTCTGGAAAACATGTGCCCTTATTTGCTTTCAGGAAAGACAGAAAGCATTGCCGTGACTTATGGTGGCGTGGCATACCCTCAAAAGTACGTGGTCATGTTTGGTCTTTAGCTATCGGCAATGAATTGAACTTGACACCAGGTGAGAATAAGAGTCATTTATAGAATCAACTTTAACATTTTGTAAACTATGCTTGTCTAAAATTATTTTTATTTATTAGCAGGTATTAGCCAAATATGAACCATATTCTTTTATTCTGTCATTTATTTTAAAGAATTATACGAAATTTGTGTTGCTCGAGCAAGACAACATACTTTTGTTACAACTATGGCAAATCAGTGTAGTACGAGTAATTCCGCAGTTACTGCGTTTACAGATGTCGATCAGCGATTCATTCCACCCATTTTTCCAAAAGGTTCTAGATTTTTTTGGATTTAATTTTGCATTTAGATAATAATTTATAAAAAAATTTATAAAACGTAATTCATGTTCCAGTAGATACTGGTATGGAGAAGCCAGTAGGACGTGAAAGTACTCTTGAGCTAATTCATCTTGATATTTCTCGGACTTTTCCACACCTGGGTTTTTTCCAGAAGGTTTATTTTTCCTTTTTTTTTTATTTATGCTCAAAACTGCTAGTGCTAACATAATATGTTAACAAAAATCAAGCAACAATTTATTTAAGTTTCCTAATTGTTTTGGATATATATAATTTTTTATTTTAATATATAATTTTGCGAGCATATAGCGATTGTAACTACAACCATCAATACTTGGTCGAAAGCGCAATCATATGAGCAACATAAAAGATGATTTTAAGAGTAGATTACCATATTATTACATTTACATATGTGGAGTCTGATATGTCATATAATGAATGATGTAGATTTTATAGGGTGGACCATATGAAGAGTTGCTTTTGGATTTGTTAGGTGCCTATGTATGCTATCGTCCAGATATTGGCTATGTACAATCGATGTGTTTTCTTGGTGCTATGCTTCTTCTCCAAATGGACCAACCATATCATTCATTTCAGGCATTTGCCAATTTAATTAATCGACCACTTATGGTATTTTTATTTTTGTGAATTTTTTAAAATGAGAAATTTAGATTAATTTGCTTATGCTATGTACTATAAATTGATATGAGTTTGCCCTTCTATATGCTTGCAACTACGAATGCTCAAGAAATCCCGTTTTCTTTGAATTAAAATTTATAGTGTGAATTTTATAAAAAAAGTTTATTTTTTTATTACAAAAAATTTTTTCAAGCTGGCGTTTTTTGGATTGCGACAACCTCAAATGACAGTGTATTTTATTGCGTATGATCAATACTTTGAACAGGAACTACCTAAATTGCATCATCACTTCGATGTGCTGGACGTTCGTCCCGACATGTACTTGATTGAATGGCAAGTTGCTATATTTTAGTGCTAAACGATTAATTTTGTTAAAATCTTCAATTGTATTTGAAATAGTTTTTCTACCTTTCTTAGTGCTAGCTATAATTTCTGACAAAAATTTTTGAAGTTTATTTTTCAGGATATATACTCTTTATGCAAAATCATTACCATTTGATGTTTGCTGTCGAGTTTGGGATGTATTTTTGCGGGATGGAGAACAATTCATCTTTAACACTGCTCTCGGTTAATTGTTTATTTTTTGTCTGATACATTTACTTTGTGACGAGGCATTAAAAATGTCTCTATCGATTTTAATCACTTTAGAATACTCAGAAATATTTTGATATCTGATGTAATCCATAATATTTATCTCTTCGCCTCATCTTGAATTCATTAACTTTTTGCATTATTCTAAAGCAGTTTAATTTGCAACTTGTGGTAAGGAAATTTTCAGATCTTGCTCTTGTAACTATGCATTCCTTTGCAGTTCCACTGATTGCGTAGCTTATTTCATGCTATTAGATACTTTTTTTAGTTACTTCAGAAAAAATTATTTCGTGAACTTTTTTGAACAATTAATAAATATTGTTTGTAAATTTTTCGAAACTTTTAAGTTTGCAAAAATTAATCTTATTTTGATGATAATGGCAGGTATCATGCATTTATATGAGTCTGAATTGGAAAATATGAATGATTTTGATGCTGTAGTCCATTTCCTTACTCATTTGCCACAATCAATGAATATTAATCAGCTCTTTGATGCCATTGAACCTTTTATAAAGTCTTCCTATTCTGTTGGTGCTACTTCGGAATATGGGAACGGAAGAAAGCGTTCATTTCAGCAGGTATAATTGTTTTGAGATTTTAGCAATTGTAGTTGTGATGTTTCTAAGTTCCAGTAGTGGCAAGTAATATTCGACTAGTTTTAATTTTATGACATTTTGCAGTAGATCAGACGTTTATCGTCTCATTATTTGTGAGAAAAAAATCTACTGCTTCTGAAGCCTTGAAACTTTGTACTGATGTAATTTTAATTTTAATTTAAAAAAGTTAAAGCAAATTTGGTATATTTCATTGCAGATTCATTCGGATGTTACTGAGCGCATAGCTCAAGTGTCTCTAATGGATAATGGTAGTGGTATATCTAGTTTGTTTTCATCTCCGGTAAACACATTACATGGAAATGGAAAGTCATCTATCCGTTAGTTATATATTTTTTATCAATTTGTTGAGCACTTTATTGATCATTATAAGCATGGTTCATATTTTTTTATATAACTGTTTCGCTAATCTTAACAACTTTTTACTAAAACTTTTTATTGCGTAGTTTGAGGTGACTGACTGATTGAATTTCAAATTCTCCTTGAACAAATATTATTGAAGAATTGTAGGGATTAGTTAATTTAATTGAATTTCTTTGACTTTCCCCAATGCCCTTTATTCTTATTGTTTATTAATTTGATAGTTTATAGGAGATTGTGAAAGCGGATCATACAAATCTGTTGGGACAAATGATATAACTAAAAACTTACATAATGTTGCCAAACAGCAAGCATTAACTCTGCGTTCAAATGTGTGCAATATGAAAATGAGCAAAAGTTTGAGTGAATTCGTGGGTAATTATTTCCGTTTTTGTTATTAGTTTCATTTATCATACATTCTAGATTTTCATTACTATTTTCTTTTTTTTCCGTCATACTGTCATGCTCTTTCAATATTTTTCTAATAAATTAATAATACAACATACAAGATATGCAATCAAGTATATTTGAAATCGTGTTTTTACCATCACTATATCTTTGTTGTCCTTTCTAAATATTTTTGTTCTTTTTTCTGATCTTTATTAATTTTTGTAAGTTTTCATTTTCATGCTTTTATCGCTCCCTTTTTTGCCATTTTTTTCTACCGTCTTATGATAAAGAATGATATTTTAAGTTAATGAGTTTATCTCATTAGTCATTGCATTGTAATTCATGTTGATGATGTTAACAAGCTACTAGAGCATAAAAATTTTAAAAGTTGAAAATAAAATCCGGCAATTTAAGTTTTATTCCTCTGAGGTTTTTTAGTTTTCGATTTATGATTTCAAATTTAAATAAATGAACGAAGGATATTTATTTACCGTTTAAATCATTGTTTGTTTGGGTAAAAAAAAAAGAATTTATTGCAGATTACTTGCTACGAGATACATCGACAAAGGAGGACAGTGCACATTCTGGTGTTTTTCCAAACAGTAGAGCTTTTACTGCTGTTTGAAATTGGCTGACAGTTGCTTATTATTGTATAATTGTTGTAGATTTTCTTAAAAGAAGTGATTTCGAGAATGTTTTGGAAAGAAAATATATATATATAAATCAAAAGGAATAAACTATCGAGCTTAAAAGCGACCCATGAAGCTTAACCAATTATCAATCTGATGCTTAAAGAGCAAGAGAGAAAGGAAGCAATAAACTATATTTCCTTGCTTTGTTTAGTTATGCAGTTGTTAGCAGTGTATATTATTGTTCTAATTAAACCATATTATTTATTTGGTAGTTTCATAATTTATGCATAATTCTGTTACATTGTTTTCCTAAACAAATTTGAAAAATTAGAGATTATTTTTAGAATTCCAAATGAACTGATCTGTTTAGTCAATAGCACTTTGGTCTTGGGAGAGAGTATGATTGTTTTCTTTTTTCCAAATAACATTTTCACTACTTATTTTATATTAAAGGAACTTCATAACGGATATGATAAGTTTGCTTGGCATTAATATTGCTTAAAATTTTGTCGGCAAATATCACTGTTATCAAAATCATTGCTCATTATTATTGACTTTTGCATCAGTTTTTTTCACGTTACTATGACGATTATTGATTGATAGCGACGATTAAAATATTTGTGTTTAAACTTTTTTTTATCACACATAATGAAAGCAACAGAGGCGCTAGTAGTGAGATTTTTTACTTAGAAATATTATATAGCATAATGCATATTTAAATATGGTGTAGTTTTTCATTCTTTAATGTGTGAGATAAGTTGGTTAATTTTTTACATAAGTAATATTGATTATATTGGATGATTTCTTCCATTAAAATATGGTATCTGGAAACTTATTATTAATTGTATAGTCTAAATTTCTTATTTAAATCTTATTTTTAAGTAGTTTTATCACTAGTACTGTATGGAAAGATAATGACTATTTCCGTTTTGCTTTCCCTTTCAATAAACTATGCTTAATAATTAGTCTACTATCGGACGATAAGTTATTCACATTTTAGTATTGGACGCAAATTCAAACAAACATTAACGTCCAATTTTTGCTAAAGCAATTGAATAAAAAAGCTGATTAATTTCCTAATGGAAGTTTAATTAATTGAAAATAGGAAGTTAGAGGGTGTGCAAACATATAAATTAAATGCAAGAATTGGAATAAGATTAGATTTTATTTCCTATTAATTTTAGATATGAATTTTATTTATAAAAAATAGTGCTATAATATTAGTCAGATTTTGCCTCAGTCAATATTTTTAAAAACGAATAAATGCAATGTAAAGGTTTAAGAGAAAAGAAATCATTGAGCTTTTTCATAATGGATTTTGTCATCCTTATTTTAGCAATGATTCAGTTTTAGAAGACTGCTTCTACATTTCATCATAACATCTTTTCCTTTTTTTGCAAATAGTTTGTTAACATCGTCGAAAAAAAAGTATTCATTCCGCTGCACATTATAAATTAATTCAAAACTTCCTGAATAAGTTTTTGAATGTCAGCGACAAACAATTTACAGTTATGCTTGCACATTTTATCACTCTATTCATGACTGTTTTATTCGAACGTTTTGTCATTTTATTCATCATTGCCCTACTTATTTATTACATATTTTTATGTTTAAATTTCATTGCATATTTATCACTGATAGCAATATACATGCTGATATTATTGCAAATATGCTCATATTTTTTTTTAATATTTAAAAAAGAAATTTTTATGATTCATTGAAAACGTCGTCTAAGAGCAAAAGAATCTGTTTAAATTGAAGATTAAATATAACTTAGGTAAAAATGTTTGTCAATATTTTTCAGAAAAAGATTTTTTCACTTCAAATGTTTATTCAAATACTCATTGTTGAAGTATTCATCAAAATGTACTTCAACCTTTCTCGGCAATACTTATGCATATCTGAAATTTAAACATTAAGAACAGATGACATCGATTGGAAATATAAGTTTAGTTAATAATTTCCGAAATGGATTTATCTCTGAGACATGCTTAAATATTACAGACATTGTAGATAAGAACAATAATATTTCTCTTTTTTAATCATCAAATTTTTTTCTCAAATGAAGAAAATTACATTTCATCCGACAACTACACCGATATAAATATTAAATTGACCCGAAGATAATTCTATTTGTCGTAAGTTATGTCTTTTAAGTCATTCTAAATAGACTCACTATGTCATTTAAAAAAAGAAACCATAATAATTAGCATATTTTTGCTGACAAAAAATAAGTTTATTTATTGTTCCAACGGAAAAATTTGTATTCTTTTTGCTCATTTTGTTTTTTTTTGGAGGTATTTTTTTTGCAAAAAATTGCTAAAATGTTTGCAGAAGTGATAGCCAGCAAAACTAAAGTATATTTGTACATTTGATCTTTGATGAATGAAACAAAGTTGTTTAATCTTTGATCAACTTCTGAAATATGAAATATTGAATATGTGTTGTATAGAAATGAATTAGACGTTTTTTTCAACAATGCTCATCGAAGGCACTGCTGCAAATGATTTCGCCAAAATTCAGTGGTAATGTTTCATCTAATTTTATATTTTTAAATGCTTTAGAAGTTCTTTCTTATCTGATAACTGAGAAAGTTGTCATCGGCTGTCCTATAAAATCTATTTTTTGATTGCATATCACATTCGATCGATAAGTAATTCTTTATGACTAATGAAAATTGATAACAATTTCTTCGATTATTCGTCTCTTACAGCGCCCCCCACTTATTAAATGTTATTTTTCCAATTTGTTTGAAATGTTAAATGAACATTGAATAGTTGAAATTGAAATGCAACATCATTTGTTCAAACAAACTATTTCCTATAATTGTTCTCGATTGGTCATCATCAACTTTCAATGAACAATAATTAAATTTTTCATGCTTAAGTTCTTGTCTGTTTTCACACAATTCCTTGAATTTTATCACTATCTAATCCTTTTTTTATTTAATTCCGTTTTTTTTTGGCTATACTCAGATTAGGCTAGGCATATTGCTCTATCGTTTTACTAAAATTTTGAATTCAAATTAAAAAAAGGAAATTTTAATTTATCCGATATTATTATCGCAGTGTATAGCAAGCAATAAGTTGTTAGTGATATTAAAAAACGAAATCAGCATTGAAATAATATGATCAATTTGCAAAACATCGAATTTTAATAATTCAAAAATGACAATTACTTTTTTAACAATTTAACATATATATTTATAGAAACAACTTAGAATAATATAAGTAATTGCAATTATAAAATAAATAATTATTATTATTTATTTCAGTAGAACGTATGAGAGTATATGTTTAACTGTCTTCATTTATATATGATCCATTCATTTGTTTCCTTATTCTTCTATTATCATCCTGATATTTATTTAAATATTCATTCATTTAAACTCTATTCACTATTTATTTACTTCTCTCTTCATATTTAGATGAATTGTTCATGCTTTCTTCTAGCCAAATATATACCTACCTATTGATGTTTCAAATTAAAGTTTATTGTATAGAAAGTTGAATATAACTGACCTGAATAAAACTCAATTTATTTAAATCCTAAAATTGTGAAGTTTGAGGGATAATTTTCGAATTAAAAATAAAAAATTGACATTGAAATTTAATGCTTTTTTTATGAATAATATTGACCTTTTGTTCACTCCACTACCCTTTAATCTTTATCGAAAGATTTAACATTTTTTCTAAATTTTTTTATGAGCATTTTCTTTGAGGATTCAATGTATCTATCTATATGTAATTATTAAGACAATAAATTTATGTCTTTGAATAAATTCTTATTTTTGCAAATATTATGAAAATGATTGAGTATCATTGTCTTTATTTCTTATGAATTTTAAAGATACAGATTTTTATAAACTATTTCTAAAAGTGCTATGTAAAAGGGATGAAAAGAAATAGTTAAATTGATTTTTTGGACCACTTATAAGAAATATAAATGGTTCAAAAAAGTTCGTTTAGATCGAGTAGAGTGAAAAAGACATTCTAACAGCATAATAATAATAATAATAATAATAATAATAATAATAATAATAATAATAATAATAATTAATAATTAATAATAATAATAATATAATAATAATAATAATTAATAATAATAATAATATAATAATAATTAATTAATAATAATAATAATAATAATAATAATAATAATAATAATAATAATAATAATAATAATAATAATAATAATAATAATAATAATAATAATAATAATAATAATAATAATAATAAATAATAATTAATAATAATAATAATAATTAATTAATAATTAATAATATAATAATAATAATAATAATAATAATAATAATAATAATAATAATAATAATAATAATAATAATAATTAATAATAATAATAATAATAATAATAATAATAATAATAATAATAGTAGTAGTAGTAGTAGTAGTAGTAGTAGTAGTAGTAGTAGTAGTATTAGAAGTTTATATTAAAAGCAAACTTTCTGGATGCTATGCTTCCTCTCACATCTATCGGAGAGCGATGATGGATGGGAAATTTTTACTTGTTAAATACAGCCAGCATTGTTGTGGGCAGTAAAAATGGCCATTTTTTCTGATCAACTTGAAATGGATCGACTGACTCTCCATACACCACACATTTCTTTCTTTCTTTTCCATGTTTTCTATACTAGCTTTTTATTTATTATTTTTTCTTTCTAAACTTATCTTTTAAAATTATAGTTTGTTATCTATCATTCCTTGCATTGCATATATTGCTATTTGAATTGAATTATTTCCTTTGCTAATCTAATAACAATCATTTACATGTTTATTATCTTTGATAAATGATATATGTTAAAATGATATAATGTTATTATACGTATCTTTTAATTTAAATAATCATAATATTATATGATGCTATTTACAACGATTGCTATTAATACGTTATATTTCCTTGCATTATATTTACACATTGAAATACTTAATTTCACCGCTTTAAAAATCTATTTTTAATTTCGCTATGGTCAAAATCTATATGAAATAATGCGATTCAAATATAAATATAGAATTAATTTATTTATTGTATTTCGTTATATTTGATAATAATAATAATATCGTGAATTTTTCATTGGTATTTATGCCAATCTTGATATTATCGTCATACTTTGTTAATTTCTCTTAAATTCACTTTCAACTATAATTTATATTCTTACGCATTACTTAGTTAAAATTTTTAGAATTAAAAAAAAATCTATTTTCTCATTACTTGAAGTTAATGCATTCATTGTTTATCAGAATGTAAAGCCATTTTTTATTTTTGCTTTTGCATACAATGAAATGAGAAATTTATCAATTTTCTTACCAAAAATGTCCTTTCTTATTCTTCGATAGGAAATTTTCAGATTTCAATAAATTTTTCTATTCTTATGCATTCTCATTCAGTGCTTTTTTTAAAAAATATCCTCTGGAATTCTATATGTTATTGGGAACTTTAAATTGAATAATTTTATGTTCTTTGATTAATTGCATTGAATTTAATTCCATTATCAACAGTGCTTCTGGTTGGAAATTCAACATTTACGCATCATTAAACAATAATGATTTTAATGTTTCAATTTGTGTTTCTGGCCAGCATATTCTTTTGCTTGCATCACAATAGATCGGTAAAACCTCATCCATCAGTCAGAATCAGTCAATTCTAATCTTTTATCGCTGTCAGAATATTGATTATTAGCACAATTCGTCTATTTTTATCAGAATGTGCTTGTTTGAACAATGTTTGAAAAATTATTTCAAATTTTAAATTTAAAGCAATGTTGTTCTTCATTTGTTGCCTAATTTGATAATTTTCTCTTTTCTCGCAAATTATTTTGAAACTATTTGCAGGTTTAGAATTGATCGATCAGCAAACATGAACCTATGCATGACTAGTTGATGACGAATCACAATTATGCAAAAATTTACGATTCTCAAAAAACGGTTATTCGCTGTAAAATTTTTCCAGGTACAAGCAAGTCCCTTAATCATATTGGGTTTTTTCAATTTAATCCAGAAAAGAATGAAAAAATTGAAAATGGAAATACTATGAAGAAATTTGCTCAATTTCGGGATTCGATTACATATCACATAAAATTTCGGCATACATTGCTACGAAGTAAACAAATATTAGCTAAAATTCATCCTTCAAATATTGAAATTGAAAGTTTGAATGTCGTTGAAAATATGAGAGAAATTGTTTCAACAATTAACAATGTGCAAATATGGCGATTAGAAGAACGATCTGACGATAGAATATGGGAAATGAAAGATGAAAAAAATGAAGTCAAGAAAGGAAAATTTAATTTAAAATGGCATAAATTACGATCGTTTCCTTTCATTCTATTACTACAAATCATAGTAATAGTAATATATTCGCCAGTACAATTAGTGATGGCTAAATTGAAAAATGATAATGCTGGATATTGTGAACCAAATAGCGGTTAGTGTTAATGTTAATTGATTAATTTATTTATATTTAAAAAATCAGTATAAAATATATCATGCTATTTTTTAAATTTAATCATTATTCTAATAAATTAGTAATTATTAGAAATTTTTGCTATCATAACATTTATATGAGCAGAATAATTTATTTTATTTCTACTCATGGATTTCGTGATGTCGCAGTAATTATCAATAATATTATCTAATAATAAAATCATTTAAGTAATGAAAATTATAAACAGGTAATAAACCAATCCTATAATTATAATAATCAATTATAATATGACAAATCCATAATCTCAATTCGTTGTAATAAGGAAAACTGAATTGCAGTGATCAAATATCGTAAGAAAACTAATTGAATTAATCAATTACAATAAAAAATCGAATTATAGTGATATATTATAATAAAAAAGATGATTCACGGTAATCAACTATAATAAGAAAAACCGATCTACACAGTAATTTTCATTGCGATGGAGAAAATTAATTGCAGTAATCAATAGCAATGAAGAAAAACGAATTATATTGATTCATCGTAATGAATAAAATGAACTGCGTTAAAATCATTGTGATAAAAAAGATTAAATAGAGTAATCGTTGATAACATTATCTAATAAATGAAAGTATTCAAAACAATTATCTACAACAAACGTCAGCTTTTTTACATGCATAGAACTGATATGCATTAAAATTTCGTAAAATTCTTTCATTATCAATTTTCCACTAATTAAATTAAATCACTGATAATTAATTTAATTAATTAAAATATTCATTTTTAATTAATCACTATAATCATGATTTCACGCTTTCATTTTGATATTTCTCTTTATTCATATATCACTAAATTTGGAAGAACATTTGAGGATTATTTTGAAATGATTTTTCTAACCGATCAATTTTTGACTTATTTTAATTCTCTTAATCAATTTAATTTTTTAAAAATTATTCTATTTAATTGTTTTCGTATTGTTTTGGCTTTTTTTTCGTATAATTAAGATATATTTTGATTTTAACGTTTTTTTAACGTATTTTTAACGTAAAACGTCTCGTACTTAAACATACGTTTAAGTACCACTATTGGCAATGTCTCGTATTGTCACACCTGCATTAGCTGCGATTTTTGGACGTACGTGTCGATGCTCATTCGATTGGCGTTCACATTTTTGCAAACAAATTGAACGCTATAAATCTTTGCTTGCTATTCCAGAAATGCAACAGCATGAAAATGCTCAATTACCAATTGTTTGCATATGCAGGTTAATAATAATTACTTGCAGTTGCTAAGCATGTTCCTTATTTCTCTAACATTTACTTAAATTCTTTTGTACTTTATATTTAGTTACATTAACTTAACTCTTATGCTTATTCTTATTATAATTCATATTTAACTAAACCTAAGTAATTAACATACATTTCAAATGAAATTATTTCATTTTAATTCTCTATAAAAGTAATTTCTGTAAAATAAAAATAACAAATTCATTTTGCAGGCAGCTTATATTAGAAAATAATTGTCATCAGTTTATGACACAATGCTATTTCACGTCTAAAAATCAACATGAAGAGTTCGTTTCCTTTATTGATAAGTATTATTTTAAAATTGGAGAAAAAATATTAATTGCTTTATTGGACTCAAATTATTAATAAATTCAACAACTACAACCATTACCGTAATCTTCATTGTAATCATGTCTAAATTACTATGGTAATTATTTTAGACAGTATTCTGGCAGTAAATTATTTTTAACCTATAACCATTTTTATTACAAAAAAATGTGAATGATGAATATATTTATTAATCCCAAAGTTTTTTGATGAATTCAATTACTAGTAATAAACCAAGTTTCTAGATGTAAGTGTTGTTTTAATCAGCCGAACGCATTTTGCAATCAGCTACAATGTCGTAATGGTGAACCAATATTTGGAATGCATGCAAACACAACATGCATTTGCCATGCACCAGCTTTTTATCCTTATAATATTTGCACTTATCAAAACTCATTATTTTATGATCACGGAGAAGTTAGTAGTATTTTAGTAATATATTTCTTTTAAAAAAAAAAATCTATTTTTAAGTATCATACATATTTGGAAGGTCTGGAAATGTTTCAACCTTCTTCATAAATGACTACTACTGTATTAAGCTTTAGATTATTACTGTGCCAAACACAATTTCAATAAATTATTGTATATAATATTAATTACTGCATGATTTATAGGTTGTCATATCTGATAGTATCGCTGATGGAGAGCATGCTGATTTTATCAAACATCCATTACATGAATCATCAATACATCACGATGAATCAATCGCAACGAAACTATACGGTATACAAATTACACCTACCTCGGCTGTAGCCATTGTCTTAGGTATAATTCATTTGCGAGATATTATTCAAAATTTATTCAATTAAGTAGGATTAATCTTAATTTTAAAATCAACAAATCAACTATAATAAAATTATTCTATCTTTATCAGTGTCATTTGCTTTATTGCTACTTATCATTTTCGGATATACTCCTAATAAATATTAAATAAATATCATTGATTTCTTTTTCGTTTTTTTTTCTCGGAATTTATGCATAATTCATTTTCTTGAAAGGTAAGCTTTCTCCATTAACTTTTCTTCAATATTCTTAGATTAACTTTTTCTATCTATAAAAATAACTTTTTTAAAACTCTTTCTTTTTTGCCGATAGTTATAAAATTTGCTGTCTTTTTAACATAATTTATAAAAAGTATGATATCCTTTCAAAATCTTCATTTTATTATAGGTCTGTTGGGTGTGATTATATTATTAACAGTGATATTACTTGTGATACGCTCGTATCGTACGTATCGTGAACATCGTAATCGTGCGGCGAAACGTGAACTAGCGCAATCGATATTGCTTGAACAACGTGCTGAAGAAGAAAAATATTTGCCGTAGAAATAAATTATTAAGTCAAAAATGAGAAAAATTATGAGCTATTTATAACTGTACATAGTTGAACAATATTTGATTACAAATAAGCAAACGATTCCTGAACTCTTAATATCCAATATAGATGCTCTTGAACCATTGATCTTCAATACGAATCTTCTTAGATTCTCAACATTTAAAAGAAATGTTTTCTGATTCAAAGCTTCCAACACAAATGTTCTCGGATTCTCGACCTCTGATGCAGATTCTCTCGGAATGCTCATGGAATCTCGGCCTTTGATACGAATGCGTCCGCTATAAATTTTGAACTCTTAATCTCTGATACAGGTGTCATTAGATTTCGACTTTTATAAGTAAATGTTTTTTTATTGATTTTTCAGTCTCATTTCAAAAAATTAATAGGAATGAAATAAGTGACATGATGATCGTGATCCTTTTATATTTTTTCAATCTTTGAAGAAAAGCACATATATTATATTGAATGTTGTAATAGAAGAATGGGAAAAATGTCAATTAAGTTTAGTGTTCAATAAAACTAAACGATAGATTTTACTAACAACGAGAGAAAAACATTTAAATTTCATGTTTATATTAATAAGATAAATGTATTTTTTCTGTGTATGTCTGCGTATGATACGTAACGTACGTGAACATAGTCGAATATACTGAAATCTTTATTTATATATCAACTTTATGCAATTCATTCATGAATAATACTTGCTAAGCACTGATATATTTCTAACAAATAACTATCAAGCTTTCTAACTCTGCAAAATTTTTGCTCTAGATTTCATCCTAAATGAAAAACATTTGCATACAAATTTTCATGTAGCAACATCTGATACATTTATAAAAATTTCTAAACATAACGAACATAAAAATTTTCTATTTTCAAATTTTGAATACAATCATGATAAATTATTTATCAAATACATTTTTAGAAATATATTTTTACAATTTTATTTAGATTTTTTTAAAAAATGAGGTCGAGATAATTAAGCCTAAATTAGATATTCATATAATACCATAATATAAAACCGATGAAAGCTACAAAATAACTATAACGAGAAGATGGATTAACTATATTCATTTCCTTTTTTATTTTTTATAGCACAATTTTTCATCATTAAATTTTGTTCGGAGAATCTGCGATTATTACAAAATATCTTCTAATTTTATATGAGAGACAAAAGTATTGAAATTTTATTTGATTTAATTGGATTAACTTAACAAATTAGATTTATATTTCAAATTCCAATTTGATATCGATATCGAATTTCGATAGCTAGATGCTAAATTAAGAATAACAAATAGAGAAGAAATAGAATAAAACAATTAATTGAATTTTTTTCAAGTGATGCCTCGAAATTTTTTGCCAATAGTTGAAAGAAAGAAGCAGGAAATTTTTTGGTTTAACAATTTTTAAATTCCATTTCTTTTATCTTCTCGAAACTAAATAATTCTCTGTGGGGTTTCTAATCCGGAAATTCTATCCATAATATATACATACATATATAGAGAGAGAAATAGATGAGAAAGAGATCAAAGATCTAATTTTGATAAACAAATAGATGTATTAGTTAATTAATCAACTAAACATTAATTAATTAATTGTGCCATTCTTTTATATATTAGCATTATGAATAGGAATAAAAGTTAATAAAAATGGATGAAAAAAGTGATCAATTAATGCTTCTATAATATGATAAAATAAAACATTTGAAGTCTAAAATAATGTTAATTATAATTCATCTTTATGCAAGCAATATATCAATTTCATTTGCTATTCTTTGATTCATTCATTTATTTCACTCATATAAATGAATGAAATAAATTTATTATAAAAGAAATAATTATGCTGATTTCTCCAGCAATTAATTATGATCAAAAACAAAATTTATTTATAACATTTGTTTGAATTTTGAAATTCCAATTTAGATTTGCAACTGATAAAATTTTAATGATTAAAATATATGATATAATTCAGAATAATTATTTCGTGATAATAAATTTATTACTATAATTTTTTATATGGAAAGAAAATTTTTCGAATTGAAAGCTTTATTTGTAAAATGGAAAATCTAATTCAGCAAATGAGTAGTAACGTTGTTTTCGATTGAAAAAAAAGCAGAGAGATATTTGTCAACATATAAAGGGCAAGCTTTCTCGAGACTATAATTTAATCAAAAAAAAAGAAAATCCTCTCAAAATTGATCAAATACAACCATTAAAAAAATCCCTTCATTACATTTAAAGCATAACATGTTTTCATCAGTTAGCAAAAAATAAGCTATCATTTTATCTGTTCTTTGTTATTATCAAATTTTTATCAATAATAATTTTATATATTAGGCTTAAAAACTTCAGATTTGTCCCGTAAAAACTGCAATTTATTCATCAGTAATTTATTCATCAGTAATTAAATAATTCTATTTTACATATTTTTTGATATCTGCTATCAAAGAAAATTCACGTTTTCAAGAAAATTTTTCATCAAAAAATCAGAAAAAAACGGAAAAATTCATTTACTTACAAACCGTTTCGTTTTTTAGCAATTTCAAAAGATTTATGTTTTAAAATGAAATTAGGATTTAATATATTTTCTTGCAAATTTTTTCATTTTTCATTAATTTTTACTGACAAATAAATTTATTTTCCGAATGGTAAAAAGCCTTTCACCGTTTCCAACGCTTCATTTACGGCAGTTTTTGCTTTTTCTACCTGTTCAGTTAAACCAAGTTGACCGATAAGACCTGAAATATAACATATTTTATGCTCAAATTTTTTATCTCGAATTTTCTAAAGAAAAAAAAGGGTACTCAAATTACTGGAAATTATCAGCAAATAACTACTATCATCATCTTCCATTTCACGTGCTATTTGTTCGGGAGTTTTCTTCATCGAAGAACCAACAATACGACCATCGGATGATATATCAAACGGTACACCACCGATACCATCTTCCTTCTTTTGAATATTATACTGTAATTAAAAAAGTAATAAATTAATGAATCAAAATCATTTGATAATTTTATAAAAGAAATGATAATTCTGAACTAAAAATATTTATAACAAAATTAGTGAGCGAAAAAAGCTTTTTTATTTCGTTTGAAAAGAAATCATTTCGAACAATTTGTTACTTTTGAACGAATATCTTGACGCATTTTTTCACGTTCTCGTTCCATTTTGCGATGACGTTCTTTACGTCGTTCTTCTTGTTCTAATCGTGCTGCTATTACCTATATAATCATCAAAATTACTTAAATTTGATAATTTACATTGCTGAAAACAAAATATAAAAGATATGAATCATAAGTATAAATAATATCAAAATTCAAATTTTTAATTCTAACTTCTTGCAGGTAACGAGAAGGTAAAATATGTGAAGTAAGCAATTAATTTCTTACGTTATCAAAAAAATAGGAACAAAGTAAACATCTAGCGCCAATTTTTTGACATAACTTTAGAAAAAAAAAGATAGAAAATAAAAATTATACTTCGGGATCTTCACCAGACTCTGTTTTCTCGCCACCTTCACCATCTTTATCACCAGTTAACTTATCAATTCCACCTATCGAATATAATAAAATAAGTTAATATTCTCATGAATTGATCAGCATAATTTCTGGATTATATATCAAAATGAAAGAGATATCAAAATTTAAAGGATATAATTTCGCCGAAGAGAATATAATTTATGAAAATTTGGTAAACCATGAGAGAAAAATTTTGAAATTTCAATAAAGTTCTATACCTTTCATTTCATTCAACTTTCCACCAACCATTTGTTTCATAATAAAACTCGCCATTTCTCGCTGTTAAATTTCGAATTTTTTTGTTAAACTTTTTCTGAAAATTTTCAATTATATTTTTTGTTAATTTGTTTTCTCAAAATTTTTTGTTCTTTTTTTACGAAGAAAAAGGCAAACGCAAAAAGAAAAACGGAAATAAAAATAAACAGGAATAGCTTTAATAATTTCATTTATTTGAAAAAAATTTAATCCTATTTTTTTGACAGTAAATTTGCAAATTCTATCAATGTTTCCTTTAAAAAAATTTTTGTTTTTATTTTTATTTTTCAAAAGCAAAGAGTGAAAAATATGACGGAAATGAATGAATGGGCAAAACAAAAATAATTATTGCAAAATTATGTAATAAAATTCATTAAGTCGCATTAAAAATATTTGTTTGGTTTTTTTAAAAATTTTTAAAAAAATTAAAATGGTACTGTATGAAGTAGAGAGGAAGAAAAAGAAAGCATTAAAGTTTGCATAAATTAAATTTGAAAACGAATGAATCATAGAAGTCAATTATATTTCATTTTGTGAAAGATTTTGAGAACTTGCAAATGGATATGCTTGCATTTGCATGCATTTATTTATAAATAATAAGATTGATTGAAAATGAATTGAAATTTACGAGAAATGAGAAAATAAGTAATCAATAATTACCTTTGAAATAGTAATTATTTCGAAATGGAACTAGACAAACAAATTTTTCGAAAAAACTAGCATAAATTTGATAACTACAGATTAAAATGATAAAATATATTGAAATATAAATTCTTCATTACTTCTTTTTCAATTTAGAAACAATAAATGCTATGCTTACTTATGAAAATTAATGCTGTGCTTACTTATGAAAATTAATGCTATGCTTACTTATATATAAACATTTTCATGAACAATAATAATACTTATTGATAAGAATTTTTATCCATTGTCAGTTATTTTAACATAAATTTTCTCCAAAAATAATTCGCGACGGCAATATCATACTTTCATTATATAAGGGTATATAGGTATAGGTACATATATACATATGTAACGGAATTGTAAGTTTTTAATTTCTAATAACATATTATAAATTTTTAATTCTTAGCTATATTCGTTAACTTTATAAGTTTCAATTTCTAATAACGCGGATGTATGTCACAAATTTTTGATTTTCCAGGAACATCTATATGTATATATATCTAGTAATATATAAGTTATTTTCTTTCAATTTGTAAATTTTAATATCAGTCAAAGAATATTTGATTTTTTTAATGAAAAGTGATGCATTATAATTCATTTATATCCTACAATTATGAATGATAATTAAATATATGTACTCATTAACAGATAAATTCAATCTTTCTCATTGATTAGAATATTGAAAATTCAAGCTATTCACTTGATATCGATTACTAGAAGATCGCTTTTCTTCTATCGTTCTTTTTATTTCTGATATTTAAATCTTGAAGAGAACATTTTAAGCTGAGAAAATTCAACTTTAATATTAGATGGAATCTTGTTTCTTTTTTGTTTCTCTTTTCATTTTTTTATAATTTTATATTTTTAATGAATAACTGGAAATTTTTATAAAGTTAAATTACGAAATTTTATTGACATGTTAAGCTTAATTAATCTGGTCTCACTCTTAAAATATTTTATAATTGCAAATCCATAAATTTATAATTTTACAGTCAAAATAACAGATGATTGTAAATCAATAAATCGTATAGAATCGATTTATCATAAGCGAATTATATTTCTAATTATTCAGGTAATTAATATTCATTAATTATTATTACTATTATTATTATACGGTATAATAAGAAGATGTTTTCATTAATTAGTAGTAACAATGTGCAATTCAAATCATTTTTTATTTTCAAAATCATATCACTGATAAAAGCATAAATCTTAAATACTGGCAAATTCTTATTTTTTTTATTATGAAATATGAGATGAATAATATTTATTCAATATGGTTTAATAGCAGAAAGAAATAAATCAATAAAATACCTTATCTAGCAAATAAGTGACGGGGAATTTTCGAACATTGAAAAAAATCAGGAATTCGATCGGGAGTAATCGGATGATAATTCGATGAAGAGATAGCGATAGAATGAAAATGTAAACAAAAATGAGCAAAATATCTATAATAAATTAAGATTTAATGAAGAATTCGAGAAGGATATCATGATAATTGAATAACTGTGATTCGATGAATAATTCGATCGGGAATAATCGAATGATGATAATTCGATAAAGAGATAGCGATAGAATGAAAATGTAAACAAAGATGAGCAAAATATCTATGATAAGGTCTTTTTTTCATTTTTTTTTTTTCCTTATAAATTCATTAAATAAAATGTAAAAAATTCTTTGCACTAAAAATTTATTCAATAAATATCTGCGATATATTTTATATTTTGGATGGAAGAAAGATTTTTCTTTAATTTAATGAAACTTTTCTTTCCTTTTCTTTTGCTTTTTCTTTCTTTAAAAACTTAAAAAAAAGTCGATCGTTAAATTTTGCTTATTTCTCACTGCAAAATTAGTCATTCATTCACTGTTGATTTAAAAAAAATAAGGAGAAATCGAATAAATGGAATCAAACAACTGCTGCCATTATAATGGCCAACTTGCTGATTCGATGTTTTAGTTTTAGATAGGCTCACTAAATATGCAAGTGAATAAGCCTAGGGGAGAAAAAATAAATAAATAAATAAATGGCCAGAAAGACATACAGACATGGATAAACGAAATAATAGCCTCGTGAGAATTGGATGTTTTAGAGATCGATTTTCGGCTTAAGCCTTAGGGGGACAAAGATGTACTTGCTGCCTATGTTTGTATATATATATATATATATTTATAGGTGTATAATATCTACATGTGTGTATGTATGTATATGTGTGTATGTGTGTATACATATGTTTGTATGTTGGTATGTATATGTGTTTTCTTGTTGATCATATGCTTCTAAGTTTGAAACTTATGCGGGTAAAAAATATATCACATGGATGAAGCTGCTGTTGGAATAAAAAAAATAAGAAGTCTGGTGAATTTTATACAATTCAATCGAAATTTTACATTAAACTTATAAAGGTATCAATGAGAAATTTCATATAAAAGCTTAACAAACCTGTAAATCGAGTTAATGGCTTAGCTCAAGTTTTTCGTACTGAAATTGAATTAAAGATTTAGCAGCTTAGGATTATTAAATTTTCTAAGACTATCAGATTGAAACTATTGAACACATATACATTTGTATGTCTTAAAAAGGAAATTATTCCTTTCTATTCCATTTTTTCATTTCCATTTAAGTAAAAAACAAAAAGAAAATGAACTGAATAATGGAAAGATTTGTAAAATTGCAATGATCTCAGGCCCGTATGGATAAAATAAATGGGCCATATTCTGAATAAATAAAATTTGATAAAAAAGATAAGCCTTTAATAATTGCGCTTAGCATTACCATATAACAATCTTTAGTTAATATAATTTGAATTTAAATTATAATCCCTTGCTCATACATATATATCATAAATAATGCTGATCTTTGCAAAATGGTAATTTATTTATGCTAAAAATTATCGATAATAAAAAGATTCTCCAAGGATTTTCATATGGAGCCTTTTTTACTTTTGCATTTTCTATAATATCAATGAAGAAGTTAAAGTTGTTTATTTCCCTTTTATCTGACAATTTAAAAATTATCATAAAATAAATATGCAGAAGCATAGTAACAGATACAACTGTTAAAATTTTTAAAATAATTTCAATTTTAAAATAATTTTTTCACCGAATTATTAAGTTAAAAACGATTATAATTATTGTGAATTCCGCCTAAATTTGGCCTTCTTTTTTTTAAACAAATTTGGCATTGTTTTATGTGAATTATCTTTTTCCATGAAACTAATAATATTAAAGTAGAAGTAAGTTTTTTAGAGAAAGTACTTGCAGCGAAATGACAATTGAATATATTGAAATTATATTCATTGCAATATCTGCGTTTTATTAAATTAACTTTGTTCTAAGAGATTTGTTTGAAACTTTTCGGCTTTAAGTTTCAAAGTTTCTTAGTTTTCCGTATTGAAGCAAAATTTATTTACATTTTATCCATTGAATAAATTTGTTATATTTGAAAAATTATTCCTATTGAGGTCATTCAATGCTAAAATTTATTGCTTTGCAATCAATTTCCATCTTTAATTTCTCTAAAAACAAAATTTAATTTACTGAAATTATGCTTATACGTCAAAAAAGATTCAAATAAATGAGTTAGTTGCAATACGCTCATAAACGTGGTTTAAATTACTATGGAAGCAGAGTTTAGAAAGCGTAAATGTGTCAAATAATACTATAAATTGGAACTTTTAAAGTATCTCATCAAGCAAAAGAATGAATTTCGTTTTTAGTATATTTTCTACTAGTATGTCTTTGATAAAACATATACTAACAGATCCTGTAAAACTTTCTAAATATTTTTCAAAAAACGAAAAAAGAAAGACTACAAGAAAAAAGAGAATTAAATAAAAAATAGAATATCGAAGCTTTTCGGATATATGATTGAAAATTGAAACTACTTCCCGTGGCATTTCTTTATTTGTTTCTTTTCTTTCGATTTTTCTTTTCATTTTTTTCTTCTGATTTTAAGATGACATAAGAAACAGGCGTGACGTACGTACGTAAGAATTTATTAAAAAGCATGGTATTTACGAACAAGTTGTCTGACGATTCGTTATGAAAACATATCATCTCGACTATTTGATTTTATAAAAATAATATATTTCATAGTTTATTCCATGGATTTCACATCTTTCCTGCACCTAAGCTAAGATATAAGAAAAATATAAGTTTGTTTTTTAATTAGTTTATGAATTTGCAGTTTCAATGAATTAATTCCTTGATTCATTTAGTTGTTTTAAAAAAAAACATAAAATTATAGATGAGATTTTGATGAAATTAAACTGAAAGAACAAAAATGAATAATCGATAATTTTATTTGAAATCATTGCGAGAACAATCATTGATAGCAAATATTACGGAAACGATTGACATGAAATGTTTAATTTCATACAAATATTTATTCAGTAAATTTATCGATCAAAAAATATTTCTCAACTGATATTTAAATTATCAGATTCTTGATAATTGCTCACAATTGCGAATCGATTCTATAATAAAATATTAGAGAAATTCGATAAATGCATCGACACAAATATCAAAGTTTACATTTACTAAAAAATTTAATAATATCAACTAATGCAGTTTAATAATAGTAATTGATTCAATTACATCATTGATATTCGAAAATTTAATAAGTTAATTGCTTATTGAATAGTTCCGACAGATTGTGATAAAAGATAATGAGAAGTGAGAAAGGGTATTAGAAGAAAGAAATCTGCTTATTAAAAGAAAGAAATCTCATGGACATATCACATTTTACGGATCCATTTGATTCCTGGAGAGCATCAAGAAATAAATCTTGAAAATTTAATGCATGATTTCTGCAGAAAGATTAAAAGTAGTTTTCTAAATCTTTTTATCGGATTCCATCATTTACGCAAGTAATGGTAATAAGTGAACAATCTGTAAAAGTTTAAAAATTTATAATATTTGCAAACCAATTCAGGCTTACTTATCATCAATACATTCATGGAAAGATATTCAAATTTAATTTTTCTGAAACTCCGAAAGAGTCTAAGATTAGTTTCAAATATTAGTTGTTTTCAAAACATATTTTTTTTTTTTATATATGGGTAAGATCAGCGATGATATTAGGTTATCTGTAAACAACAGATGATAATTTTCTATATAAGTTTACCAGGTTGAGTATATTAATACTATCAACAACGCTATTGTTTGTTTCAGTTCTCGTGCGTTAAATAAACAAAACGAATTGAAAAACTGAGGCACTGAATATACAAAATTGATAACTGAATTTCAATTACGCGTTTTTTTAGTTCACTTCATTACTTCATAGTTTTAAAAAAAATTAAAATGGTGACTACAACATCTTAAATATAAAATAGATTACAAAAGAAATATTTCTGAAATCGAACTGATAATATTGCTAGTCAAAATTTTTAAAATAAATGATCTCAATTATCTAAAGTTTGTCGGAAACAAATGCTTATACATAATATTTTATTTTTGACGAACGGAAAAATAAAAGCTAAATCTGTTGTGAATTTTTGAAATCATGAAGACTGACAGCATAATGTTAGCAACTGTTATAACCTTATCTGTAAGTTTTTGATTAGAATATTTACTAACAAAATTGATTGATACTGATAAAAATGTGATAAAAAATGCAATAACAATATACTTCTTGAAATATATGAAAAGTCAAAATTCAACTGACAAAACGAAGTACGATATTATTATAAAACCATAACAAATAATTAAAATCCACTATTTTCATTTTCAACATCAAATTATAGTTCGGATTAGTACAACTCTAAATGTTTAATATCAAGAAGGAATCATAAACATGAAAATTAAAATTATAAGTCATCATTTCTTAAATAATTCTATGATGAATCGATTGATATTTTAAGAAATGTTAAAAGCTTAAATTTATATGTATCAAATGAACTTTTTTCAGCGGGTTACACTCGCTAGGAAAAAATTATTGTAATTTATAAACATTCAAGTAAAAATAATTAACTGTCAATGGTAAAGATAGCGATGAAGCTTGCATGATGTGTGGTACATAACTGCATACTAATATACCGATGAAAATTGATAATGACAAAGATGCGATAAAACTAAGTAGAGAAAGGAAAAATAATGATTTTATTTAAATTTCAGAAGATATATCTTCTGCAATGCACCACATCTTCAGCTTTTATCGATGCATATCATCGGACATTCTTCGGCTAACGGAACGCATGATTGTGAATCTTCGCATTGTAAACCAATCAAACGTCCACCATTTGGGCATTTCTGTGGTACCTGAAATAAACAACTGTTCATTCCAATCATAACGTTAAAGGAATTTGGAAAAGAATTCAGTGGAACAGTATTCGAACGCAACTTAGGACCGAGATGAGCGGAACGGAATTGCACATCAAATAAGACATTGTGCAATCTCATATCTCAAAAGCTTTTGCTAAGGGAAGGAATAAAATGAAAAATTTTTACAGGAAATGTTAATATTTTCTTAATGCAGTTGATACTGAAACTGTTTGTCGTAGCGATTTGGGAAATTCGCAACTCTTAAGATTGTTTTTAAAATTAACGAAAAATTGAAATTAACCGTACATCAAATTTCTTGCAAACAAGCGACGGATTCATCAGTATACGGAAGATATTGGTGAAATTCAGTACATCCAACTGCAAAACTCTTCCGCTGTTATTGCAAATTGGTCGAATCAGGTACGGTAAATGGTCGGAATTGTTTTTGATGCAACATACGCCGCTGATACAAATAACCGGTTCAGTTGTATGAGGGACGCACTGTTTGATATTAGAACAATCCATAGATATGGGAAGTTGATTATCAGGGCAATCAAAATTAGTCAAGTCAAAACAGTTGCGGTTAAAATATACAACAGAAATTGCATCCTTTATGAATGATACTTCTAAATTTTCATTATTTCATAAAAATATATTATAATTTGAATAAAGCAATAGTGCAAATTTATTCACAATATTGGTCATCATCGTGTTTTTACGATACTGAAGCCCAGCTTTATTATGAATTGTTATAAGATTAGTAGCGATTTGGCCAATTCATTGTAAGTCGTATTTATTGTTGTAAAATATATTCCATCGATATTTCAAAATGCCTTTATGAAAGGCATAAGACGAAATGTAATGACAGTTAAATGTGATAATTTAAAGGATTTAAAGAAAGAAATGTTTAAAATTATTTTATGGCGATGGATTATTCGAAAGGAATTTCGACAATTAATGGGAAAAAGAAGTGGAAAGCATTGAAATGATTCATCTCGAGATTGCACTGAGATAAACTTGATCGTTTTGAACTTCGATTTGTCCGAAATTATATTTCGAAAAATTCAGAAAAAATTTATAGTTTGTTTTGAAAAATACCGCATCATTTAAATGAAAGATAGCTTACAAATAGATACCAAAATATAAGTACAATCAGAAAAACCAACAAAAATTAAAACATAAAAAATACGTCCAATTTGATTGCACAGATGGGACGATATATTTTGACTTATCGCAGGAATTTTTAAGCATATATTATTTTTAGGGCAATGAAAGTGTCAGTCAAATTCATCATTTCGCAAAATAATCGCTTAATTTTTTGAATTTATCAGTTCGATTTTTTACTAAGATATTTGTTTATATCAGTATATTAAACTGGAAAAGAGTAAAAAATGATTGCTTGACATTTTATATTTTATTACTCTATCTTTTCTTAATTTCATTATTCATCTGCGTATATACTAGTCAAATCATTAATGATATCTATTCGTCATAATCGGAACATTCTCATAAAACGGAATAAGCCGGAAAAAAAATGATTATCTTAGATCTGACTGCACATCTCAAAATGATTAATTATAAATTATTATTTAATATTCATTTAATTATTGAAACTATGAGTTCATGGGTTGTTGACCATTCCAGATCAGTATCTGCTTTTGAAATAATCATCTGCTGATGTGATTATTGTATACAATGGTTTTAGTCTTCATTTCTTTTCAAATAACTCATTTTTATCAATTTGCTTAACTGAGATTAAATTAATTGCCGAAGGAAAAGAATTTTTTTAGATATTACTTTGCAATAAATGAATTATAAAATGATAATGAATATTGACGTTTATCATTTTAACAAAATCAAGTGCAAAGATCAATCACGATTCCTATTGCATCAAGATCATATTAACATTTCAACTTCTTCTTTCATTCTATTTTGTTAATTCTAACGAACCAAACTCAAATATTTATTATCAATATCTGAAGATATTATTTTGAAAATCAAACGGAATTTTAGGTGAAACGAGTAGAAAAATAATTAGGAAATGGATATGCACAACATATTCCTTGCATGCATAATACTGGAACTTCTGGAGCCAAGTACTGACATGATTTTGAGCTGACACATTCCAGGCCAATTACTTCACCACCATATGGACATTGCTGGGGCACCTGAAAATTAAGCATAAAAATTAATGCTTCATTTTCTTTTTTTTTTTTTAGATAAACAGAAAAGCAAACTGAACTGTTAATCTACCAATATTATCATTTCTTGAGGTTTACATTATTATTTTTTTAAACTTCGTTCTTTTTAATTCTTTTTGTTTTACCATAGGCTGACAAGGTTGATTGAAATTCTTTTTCGCAGATAACTAAAAGTGAAATTTCCTCATTATCAAGACATCATGGGCTCATGTTTATGATAAAGATATATTCTGTTAATTGTAATCTTGTCTTGCAAAATCATTCAGAAAATCTGAGAACACTGTTATTGCAGAATCGAGGAAATTTATCTTTTATTGCCATTTTTTCATATTGGCTTAATGACGTACTTTGTAAACAGTTCTCTTCTTGATATTACTGTAATAACTAAACAAATAAGACACATTACTATCAAACAGATCAATAATATTCTTTTCAAATTCTATTTAATAACTTTATTGTTTATGCTATTTGTTCAATTATTTTATACCAAACTCAAAAAATAAGAAAGTCCAAAGCTTTAGAGAAAATTTTATTATTCTCATTTTTTGTCTATAATTTATCATTCCATAAAAATCTTTTTGTTTAATCATTTATTCCAAATTGTTATCAAATTGTTATTTATCAGAAAATTCTATAAAAGACTTTTTGTTCAATAATTTTATCCTTACTTCCTTTATAGAATTCAGAATTAGCGCAATTATAGGTTCAGTTTTATTGCCTTATTAATTTTTTAATACTTTTTGTATACTTTAAGCTTCTTATTATTTCATCGATAACCCATTTTGATATTATTTCCTCTTTTATCTTTTATCTATTTTAGTTTCATAATTTCAGTCTTAATTTTTTTAAATTTAAAAACTCATGAATATTTGCAATCTTTTGTCCATCTTATATTCTGTAGAATTTAAACCATTCTAATTTTTTAACCGGAAACTTGAAAATTTTCCAAGTTCAGAATTTACGGCATAGAACAAAAGTTCATTGAAAACGATAACTCTATTATTCAGAATTTGTTTTATTATGAATTCTAATTTTATAGTTTCAAATTTTACAGAAAATCTTAGAAATCTATAAGATATCAAATCTAATTTTTTTTAACTAAGATAGAATTTAGATATTTTAGATTAATAACTATTTTACTTTGGATTGGAAATTTCTGGCTATGTGGCTAACTTACCCATCGAATTGTATTATCATCATAAATATTGCCTTCGTTCTCTTTAATATATGCTAACTATTACTGTGCATATATATTTTCAAGTTTCTTCAGTAAATCTGTATTTTATCAACACGTACGCACACGTAAATATATATATGGCAACGTATATATATATTTTTATACATGTATATATAGTATTCTATTCTTTGCCAGTATTTTATTTAATCAATCCAATAAAATATATTTTTCCTTCTCCATGAAATATTCCTGAGAATATATCGCGAATATTTTTATAATGGTTACATAATCAGTATTTAGTATTAAATAATTACTCTGATCTTGATTTCACGTAAACAAATATTTATAATAATGTTTTCATTATCAAAATATTTATTCATTAATTAGCTTAATCATATTAAAAAGCAAAAAAGAGAAAATATAATTTATTCGCATCTAGAATTAAAAATGCTAAATATATTTAAATACTATTTGTTCGACATAAATTTTGAAATAACCTAAAAATTAAAGAATTTCTTAAATATTTTTAAAATATTTGAAACAACAGATTTATTATTATTATTATTATTATTATTATTATTATTGCATTATAATATATAATTTATAATGTCATTTTTTTATTCACTTCAAAATTTAATTATTGAAATCGATGCGAAGCTATTTAAATACAAATTTCGCCACATGTTATTTATTTAACTTTTTTTCCTAAAAGTTCTCCTTTTTCCGCTTTTAAACTCTTTCTTTCAATCATTCATGATAATAATGGCAGTGATAATAATAATGATCTCCAATTCCCTTATCACTAAATAAATAATCATCTTGAATTATTTCTTGGCTATTGGCTTATTTGTTTTTATCACTTCCAGCATGTATTATAAATTATTCATTTCTTCCCATTTGTTTTTCGTCATTTTGTGTATTTTCGTAGATGTGCCAAATTTTTTGTCTTTATAAATAATATATTCATAAATATGCAAAATTTTATTAAACTGTTAGCTTAAATTAAATTGAATTTCTATATTTTATTAATATATAAATTACTTTTATAATTAACAGTGCATATTAGTTTTAGCAGCTTTTTTGATATATTTTAATTTAATTAATTTCTTTGAATTTTTTCGTTGATTGAAATGTTTGCTTAAAAAGCTTTAATTTATTAGTTGCATAAATAAGTCTCATTGTAATGGATAATTTTGGAAAAATTTTAAAATTCCAAGCAGTAATTCAATTCACTTGTTCACATTATTTCCAGTGATAGCAAAGAAGAAATAATACCGGAAAAAATTTAAAATTTTAGGTTAGATGAGATAATTTTTTAATGTAAATGAGTGTTTTATCATTTAATAGCAATTGTAGAAAGTTAGAAATAAGTAATATGAATGAATTTATTGAAATGATTGTAAACCATAAACAAATATATATGTATATATGTGTCAACGACATTAGCATGCTATTTGCAATTGCTATTTCTAATAACTATTTCATTACAGGAGATGATTATTCAATTAACCATATTCTGGTTAATAACAGTAATATTATTATTATTACCTGCTCTAATTACATGCATACGTTGCATAAATGGTGGTGAATGGATTGCACATGCATGCACTACTGATTCGCAATGCGAGCCATATAAAAAGGAATTAACAGATCGTGTTGCATGTCTTGGCTCAGAATGTTGTACAATGCCATGCTCAAATAATGGGACTTTTACAGGGAAAGTATGCGAAACATCATATGATTGTTTGCCATCAAATGAAAAAATTGCATGTCTTGCAAAAATGTGCTGCACTGTAAGAATATATTGAATAAATTATCGAATTAAATGAATCAGTTAATCAATCAATGAATAAGCTCATTATAAAATAAAAGAAAAAATCAAATCAAACAACTCTCACAAAGATTATAAGATTAAAAGTGGAAAAGAGATAGGGCGAAGAGTACTGATTAAATATCAATTTAAACACAATAACGTAATCGAATAGATTCAAAGTTTTGTTTTATCTAAAAAACAAAAAAAAAAAAAAAGAAATGAAGCATTAATTTTTATGCTTAATTTTCAGGTGCCCCAGCAATGTCCATATGGTGGTGAAGTAATTGGCCTGGAATGTGTCAGCTCAAAATCATGTCAGTACTTGGCTCCAGAAGTTCCAGTATTATGCATGCAAGGAATATGTTGTGCATATCCATTTCCTAATTATTTTTCTACTCGTTTCACCTAAAATTCCGTTTGATTTTCAAAATAATATCTTCAGATATTGATAATAAATATTTGAGTTTGGTTCGTTAGAATTAACAAAATAGAATGAAAGAAGAAGTTGAAATGTTAATATGATCTTGATGCAATAGGAATCGTGATTGATCTTTGCACTTGATTTTGTTAAAATGATAAACGTCAATATTCATTATCATTTTATAATTCATTTATTGCAAAGTAATATCTAAAAAAATTCTTTTCCTTCGGCAATTAATTTAATCTCAGTTAAGCAAATTGATAAAAATGAGTTATTTGAAAAGAAATGAAGACTAAAACCATTGTATACAATAATCACATCAGCAGATGATTATTTCAAAAGCAGATACTGATCTGGAATGGTCAACAACCCATGAACTCATAGTTTCAATAATTAAATGAATATTAAATAATAATTTATAATTAATCATTTTGAGATGTGCAGTCAGATCTAAGATAATCATTTTTTTTCCGGCTTATTCCGTTTTATGAGAATGTTCCGATTATGACGAATAGATATCATTAATGATTTGACTAGTATATACGCAGATGAATAATGAAATTAAGAAAAGATAGAGTAATAAAATATAAAATGTCAAGCAATCATTTTTTACTCTTTTCCAGTTTAATATACTGATATAAACAAATATCTTAGTAAAAAATCGAACTGATAAATTCAAAAAATTAAGCGATTATTTTGCGAAATGATGAATTTGACTGACACTTTCATTGCCCTAAAAATAATATATGCTTAAAAATTCCTGCGATAAGTCAAAATATATCGTCCCATCTGTGCAATCAAATTGGACGTATTTTTTATGTTTTAATTTTTGTTGGTTTTTCTGATTGTACTTATATTTTGGTATCTATTTGTAAGCTATCTTTCATTTAAATGATGCGGTATTTTTCAAAACAAACTATAAATTTTTTCTGAATTTTTCGAAATATAATTTCGGACAAATCGAAGTTCAAAACGATCAAGTTTATCTCAGTGCAATCTCGAGATGAATCATTTCAATGCTTTCCACTTCTTTTTCCCATTAATTGTCGAAATTCCTTTCGAATAATCCATCGCCATAAAATAATTTTAAACATTTCTTTCTTTAAATCCTTTAAATTATCACATTTAACTGTCATTACATTTCGTCTTATGCCTTTCATAAAGGCATTTTGAAATATCGATGGAATATATTTTACAACAATAAATACGACTTACAATGAATTGGCCAAATCGCTACTAATCTTATAACAATTCATAATAAAGCTGGGCTTCAGTATCGTAAAAACACGATGATGACCAATATTGTGAATAAATTTGCACTATTGCTTTATTCAAATTATAATATATTTTTATGAAATAATGAAAATTTAGAAGTATCATTCATAAAGGATGCAATTTCTGTTGTATATTTTAACCGCAACTGTTTTGACTTGACTAATTTTGATTGCCCTGATAATCAACTTCCCATATCTATGGATTGTTCTAATATCAAACAGTGCGTCCCTCATACAACTGAACCGGTTATTTGTATCAGCGGCGTATGTTGCATCAAAAACAATTCCGACCATTTACCGTACCTGATTCGACCAATTTGCAATAACAGCGGAAGAGTTTTGCAGTTGGATGTACTGAATTTCACCAATATCTTCCGTATACTGATGAATCCGTCGCTTGTTTGCAAGAAATTTGATGTACGGTTAATTTCAATTTTTCGTTAATTTTAAAAACAATCTTAAGAGTTGCGAATTTCCCAAATCGCTACGACAAACAGTTTCAGTATCAACTGCATTAAGAAAATATTAACATTTCCTGTAAAAATTTTTCATTTTATTCCTTCCCTTAGCAAAAGCTTTTGAGATATGAGATTGCACAATGTCTTATTTGATGTGCAATTCCGTTCCGCTCATCTCGGTCCTAAGTTGCGTTCGAATACTGTTCCACTGAATTCTTTTCCAAATTCCTTTAACGTTATGATTGGAATGAACAGTTGTTTATTTCAGGTACCACAGAAATGCCCAAATGGTGGACGTTTGATTGGTTTACAATGCGAAGATTCACAATCATGCGTTCCGTTAGCCGAAGAATGTCCGATGATATGCATAACACATCATGCAAATTATAATAAACAAAAGCTAAAACACATTTATCTAAAATGTGCAATTTCTATAATCATTTTGTAAATGCCTTTAATGGATGTTAAATTTCCACATATTTCCAGCTTCAATAAGCATGTAATACAATGAATGGAGATAAAATTTTCTTATTCGTGATGAAAAAAAAACAATAGCAATAAAATAAAAAAGACTATATTGCTGCACTATAGAAAAGTGGAAGGATAAAATTAAGTCTTTTCGATTTAAATCGGCACTGTTAATTAAATATTTCACATATACCTGAATATTCAAATAATCTTTAAACTATATTGATATTTAGAATATATGCATACTTCACTGGTCAGCTTTGAATTCTACCTCAGAAATTATATTTTCTAATATCATCCCTACTCTTTAATCTTATTTTTCATTTATTTTATCAGTAATTAATTTGTAAAAATAATTGCAAAAATTGATTAAAGAGTATTTCTCGAATGAAAGTCATTGTGAGCGATAAGTTTTGTTCGAGAATTCTTCCAGCAAATATATTCCCTGTTTTTAAAATGATACTGATGAAGAAAATTTTCATGAAATTTTGACGAAACTATGACTTAATTGCAATATTTATTATTTAAATTAACGCATATTGTGAAACTCTCGAATCGAAATAGTAATATTTTTAATCACTGGTTTTGATAATTAGCATATGATATAGTTGTCAAAGTAAGCATTTTTATTTATGGTGATATTATGAAATTTCAAAAAATAGAAATTAAATTGCAGACTTGGAAAATTATTACCAAATTTTTATGGAAATACTAAGGCATTGCAATAATTATTGATCCCTAAAATCACTGTATTGTCGAATTGTTTTAAAAACTGATTTACATATTGATTAGAAATATTAGCATACTGATTCGATATATTGCTAAATTAACTTTTACTGTGTTTCAGTTGCATCCATATTTTATTATGTTTTTATCATTGTTATCATGCTTGCATGATAACAAAATTTTAGCATAATAATTTTTAAAGACAATAAATATAACATGATTTTCTGATAATGAAACTCTGTTAAACCATTATATTCTTTTCATTCATGCTAAAACTTTGTCATTTGCTTCTATCCCATATATCCAATTGAATATTTTCAAGAATTATTAAAATATGTATTTTTATTATTACAAACCAATATTTAGTTGGATTCCTTTTTCGAGAACATGAAATTAAATTCTTTTTAAGTAAATAATATTAAAATGATAAAGAAAAAGAACTATGATTTATCTGATCGAAGAATATGAAATTTGATTTATTAAGAAAATAACGAAGGAAGCGAAAATTGTTTTATTATGGAAGTACGAAAAAGTTTGAATATTTCCAAAAAAAAATTTATGAGAACATTTCCGATAATGATACCACAGCAAAGAAAACAAACCGATAATGATATCACAACAGGATAATAATTGATCTGTTAATGTTTTTGCATTAACCAGTAGAAATTGAACAAGATATCACTACTATAGCATAATACAATAATTATCACTGTCGTTAACTGCGGCACCAGGTATAGAATTCAGAGATAACAATAATAAAATCAATCACCATTATATATATATGTATATATCAGGAGATCCATGGAATAATTAAATAATTTACCTTAACAAATAGGCATGGAATAAAGAGAAAATTTTATCCTCTATGTTTGGTTACATTCTAAATAGCATTATCAAAATACCATATATTACATTCAATTTCTTCGATTTATCAACGATCAATAGTAACATTATCATAACGGTTACTTGTAATCAGAAAATGTAATGAATTAGTTGAAGAAAAGGCAGGAAAAAGTTAGGCTGTAAAATCTGCATCTGTTTTGCTAGAAGACATCTCAACAATTAGCTATCAGTGATCACTGACATACGAAATTGGATAATATATAAAATAAAATTTGCATTTGACTTCATCACTCTTTTCGTCCTTTATTTTTATTGAATTTTTATAGTGCATTTTTTGCCCTCTCTCTTTTCGAATTATCACTTGGAATTTATTACTGATAAGTTGGTGTTATGTAGGCTGTCCAGGTATCAATCAACCGCTTATTTAAAATTAAAAGTAATATTAATGGATGAATAATAATGCTACAGATATGATTAAATATTATAAATAAGCACTACTGCCGATATGATATTGCTTTTATCGCCCTATTACCGATAACAGTGGTGATAAAGAAATAACTTAATTGATTTTGAACTTATATTGGGCAACTAAGTAAACTTAAATATTTTAACTAGTATGTTACCAAAAACTGATACCTTCATGCACGTTTTAATTTGTTTTTATTCACCAGATTGTTATGTTTGTACTATTATAGGACTTTGTGTATTATTTATAGAATCATTTTCCTCATTATCATAATAATTTTTAATTATTGATAATCTTTAGTATGACTGAATGAAATCAATGCTTAGCATAGTTTATCTGGAACATTATCCAGTAATTATTTTATCAAATGAACTTTTGTTTGGCATTTACGGGAAATTTCGAATTGTAGCGCGTAGAATCTCAAACTTGGGTAGGTTAATTAAACCTTTTATTATAAGAAGAACTCGTTAATCCAAACATGAATCCAAACATTGCATATAAGGCATGAATATTACAAACATTATCTATAAAACATAGCACAATTAATGGCGGAATTATTATTATTATAACTAAATGGTAATAAAATCGGAATGCTGAGTAGAATAAACGGCTTGTATTGTTGGTTGATAAAATTAAAAATGGAAAAGGAAAGGGTTGAAGACGCTTATATATGCGCCTTTGTTAGCAAAATGCATCTGGGCCTTTGTCAGCAAGATGCCGCTAACCCTTTGTTAGCAAGATGTCGAAAGGTTTATATTTTATGTAAATTAAGTTACAAAATCAAAAAAAAAATGTACAATCTGGAGAAATGTTATTTCTTATTTGCATTTTAAGGAAAAATTCAATTTTTGATCTTCAGTTGTTCTGACAGGCATTAGAAATAATCAAACTAATGCAAAAAAAAACATCAATTCGTTTTAGATTTTTTAATTTTAATTGTAGACAAATTATCATTATTTACTTAATTTTTGTAACTCAAATTTAAAAAGTGATAGACAAATCAAATGTAATTCTCCCATTGCTCAATAAAGATAACAGTGTTAACAAATTATAGTTGTTAATTTTGGTTTGTTAATGTAAATCTCACAATCGATAAAAGAGTTCTGTAACAAGATTATATAAACCAAAATTTTCTTGGATTAGAAATTGAATTTTTTATTAAAAATTGTACATTTTAAAATTGAAGCAAAAATTTTGCCAAAACTTTCTCGATTATGTTAGAAAAGATTTCAATTTTCATATTTTCACTGTGCAAAGTTAAACGAGATAAGCAATTAAAAATTAGAACAAAAGAAAGGATAAATAAAGTGAAAATGAAAAATAAAATATTATCGAAAAAAACTAAAAAGAATTGCAAAAAATAGAAAATAAGAATACAGAAAAGAAGTATTTACATAAATATTAGTTATAAAATATAGCATTATAGATATTAAATATTACATATATTAAGTACCATACCTTATATCATATATCAAATAGTTTGTTATTACGTTATAATTATAACGCAAACTGAATATTTAGAAAATTATTTATACGAACAAATAAGAGAAAGATGCATGTTGCATCTTAGAATTAATAAAATTAAATTTTATATTTTTGTTTTTATTTCCTTTTCAAGTAATTAAATTATTTTTCAAAGCGTTGAAATATCCCAGCAACATTTCACTTTAATCGATGGAATGTATAATTTGTAATGTGTGAAATTTGTTTATTAAAATATTTTCATTTATATTGGCACATTCAGTGATATATTTTTCCCTTTTTTAGCACAGTAATTTCATCTACACCAGCGAGTGATCTGTTCCATTGTTTCCTCCAATTTCAAAAGCACCTAATTTATTCAATGTGAGGGAGGAACAAAAAACAAAAGAACTATCAAATATGGATTATAGAAATATCATTTATTTGATATAAAAAAAGAAATATCCAACTTATTGGTGTGAAAGAAAAGGACATATTTAGTTAATTCAATTTGAAAGAAAAAAAATCCGACTTATCCGATTTTAGCAAGGATTTTTTATTTTATTTATTTTCTCGTCTCTTCAATAAAAATCATATTGATAGTTTTTAACAAAATTTGAATATATCAACAAATAAGTTAAATTAAAAATAGCGATTAAAATTTATTTGTTAAATACTACGATTTTTAATGAATAATTCTCAATCAAACAAATTTTATTTGAATGCATTCGATAATTCTCGATCATTTAAATCTTGCCTGCATGCAATCGATAATTCTCGATCATTTAGTGCTTTTTACATAAATAGATATATGTAGTAAGGCATGCATAGAAATTTTGTATGCAAATTTGCCTGATCATGAAATTGCGTGGAATAAAATTAATAGAAAAATGAAAAATTTCTTTGGTAATAATTGGCAACAGCTGGTTAACATAAATATAATTATTATCAGTAAAGAATGAAATGTGAAAAGATGAGAACATATTGTTGTAATATTATCCTAACTGATCAACTCGTCTTCGCAGCAATAACGATGACCTTCGCAATTTGTGGTACCATTTGTATGCAAACAACAGCAGCTGTTAATCTATCGATAATAGATGTGTTTTTGAGTATATCGTAAATCGCAAAATCATGAATGATAGTTTTTTTAGCCTTTTTTCTCAAATTCTTTCTTATTTATCGATAAAAATAATTGAAAAACAATTTTAAATTATTAAAACTTTATTGGAACTCACACTTAAATATGATAATATTTCCCTTCCTTTTCTTTTTCTTTTTCTCCCTCTCTTTCTCTTTCTCTCTCTCTCTCTCTCTCCTCCATTGTTATTTGGATAAAAAATTACGACGAATAGAATATAAGGGCAAAAAAAATTAACGAATGATTTTTAAATTTAAACTTATAAAATTTGTGTTTAAAAATTTTATCCCATTGATTAATATAAGTTAAAAACAAATATTTGGTATGTAATTTTTCTCAAAAAAGGTTCAACTTAAAAAAATTAAAATAATTTCAAATATAATTCAGATTTTTTTCAACTCCTCTCCTTTTTTTTAAAAAAAAAACATTGTTGCATATTTTAACTAGGACTTCTAAAAATTCTCGATTTTTTTAATTAATGAATTAATAACAAATAAATTAAATTAAAAATAGCGATTAAAATTTATTTGTTAAATACCACGATTTTTAATGAATAATTCTCAATCAAACAAATTTTATTTGAATACATTCGATAATTCTCGATCATTTAAATCTTGCCTGCATGCAATCGATAATTCTTGATCATTTAGTGCTTTTTACATAAGCTTTCGAGAAATATTTGCATATTATTTAACTTTCTATTTATTAATAATTTAAGCCCATTATCGTCACCAAAATTCCATAATCGTATGGTTAGGGATGATGATGATGATGATGATGGTAATAATGACAGAGGTCAAGTTATAGGTCATTTACGAAAATTGGAGGGAGAAATTGTTAACTATGCATATATATGTATAGAGACAAATAAATGTTCACTCCATTTCCTACTATTCTTTTGTTGTTGCGCAACACAGTGAGGTTATCTATCATAGTTAACAGATCATTTCTCCCAACCATTTCCAAACATTTGATGACCAGAAATGACCATAACTGATCAATGCGAATAACCACAGGGATCAATACTTATCAATGGAAGTATAACTCCTCTATTATTTTTGTTTACTTTTATTTCTTCGCTTTTTTATTTTCCTCGGACTTTTACATATTGAAAAGTTTGCCGCTTATTTTAATTAAAATATTCTTTGTGCTACCGAAAGTTTATTCTATTCTTTTCGTATCTCTTTATTTTAATTAATTTACTATCAATTAAAACTCAAGATTATTTCCTAGTCTATCACTATTCATTAATAAATATCACTATTCATTATTTTTTATTACCAATACTTCAATTATTAATTAAAATTCAAGATTATTTGCATAGTTTTAGTATGAAAATTATATGCTTCCAAATTATTTTAATTGTTTACACATACATATTGTTATGCTAATTAATTCATATCGAATATTTTCCATGATTTCTTGCTGCTCGTCTAGTCTTACATATTTAATTTTATTCTAATATTCTTTTAATTATTCAAATATTTTGCCAAATTACTTAAAAATATTTCACAAAGTGAAAATGTCTTTAAGAGTATTAGAATTTCAAAATTTATCGAGTACATATGTAAATTTCATTTTTTCTTATCATGCATAATTAAAAATAATTTACTGCATAAGGTAGATTGTGCTTTATAATTAGTAAGTGTAATTAAATATTATTTCATTCTAATTTTACTATACAATTTGTCAGATATTAATCAAATTCAAATGGAATGTAGTTTAAAATAAAAGGCCAAAAATTTGATAATATTAAATTGCCAATGGAATTTATATCAAATATCCGACATAACATCCATAGTTAATTATTCTTGTGATATAGATAAGTATGAGTTTATGCTAATTTTCTTACAAATGCATATAGCACATCATTTTATAGTTATAAGCGATACACATATATATGTTAAATGGAAAAATCGTCAATATTTATTGCAGATATTTCTTTACAAATCTAATATTTGATATATAAATTAAAAAAATGTACTTGTCTATATCTATATCACACGAATAAAAAAAAAAATTGAGGAAAATGATGCTTCTTCATATCAGATTTTTAATGTAAATTTTGTTTTATCCATAAAATTAGAAATATTATTTTATTAGCTATAATATAATACACAAATTTCGCCATTTCGACTTAATTCTAATTTTATAATAATTATTATAACGAATGGTATTATGCTAAGGGGTATTTATTTTTAAAATTAATTAATTCCATAAATATCTCTTATCTCGTGTCAGTATGATAGAACAAATAAATGGAATTTATTTCCTTTATCTAAAAAACCATGATTATTAATTCAATATAATATCATTATTTCTTTTCATTGATTTCTATTATTATACTATGACGTATATTTCTTTTGATCATTTCTTCCTTTGATAATATTTTTTATTAATTACAGGTGTGGAATGTAAAATTACGAAATTTCAGCTATCATAGCGTGCAAATGTATAGTATTACTTCCTAATTTGGACTTCTTTCTTTCCGTTTCTAGCAATTAATTCACTAGTATTTATTTAATATTATCTAATTAAAACGAATAACTGAAAAATACAAATTACCGAAGAATTGTGAAGTCGATAAAGGACTGAATAGAATTTAACATTTAAATCTATTTGTAATTTTTGTGTCAAGCTAGCAGTAATAAGAATATCAGTGCGATTGGCCAAATAGTCAAAGGAAAAAGAAGAATTCGAACAATTTAAAATAACCCGGTGCAACTATCACGGGATTACCCTTTGGGATACTATTACGGATACCGGTGCAGAAAATTACTAAAAGGAGAACTATTAATAATAAATGGCAGATCAATTATCAACTCTATCTCGAGAAACATTTCGAGAGTCAATTCAAAATCATCGGGAACAAACAATCCCTCAGTCATCACAACAATCAAGAATGGAAGTTTCCGGTCAACGAAATGAATTTCCATTATTATCAGAAGCGTATTTACAGAGAATTCCGATCATCTCCCGAGCGATAATTAATAACATACTTATAGACGGTGTACGTGAACTACTTGTGCCGTCTTCTTCATCCCTTCAACAATCATACTTACAACAGATTCTACAACAAGCTCAGCAGTATACGCAAGCATCTCAACAAAGACAACTTGAAGGAAATAATCAGTTTATCATACAATTACCTGTACAATCTAATCAGCAATCGCATCAACAACCTATCAGAACATTTGAACAATCGCATGTAGAGCCATCTTTGCTACAGGTACCGCTACCATTGCAGATGCTGCATCTGATAAATCCCGGAAATATCAATACTCAAATGCTCCTACAACTTTCACAGCTATTAGCAAATTCGAATCTACACTCTCGAGAATCTTCGGTAGCATTTCAAGAATCACATATGCGAACAATGGGATCATTATTACAACAAACATTTCAGCAAGAGAATCCATATAGTAGCCATTTTTGCATCGAATTACCTCAACAAACGAATCAGTACTCGCAACAACAACAGCAGTCCAGTCAACCTTCTATCTCATCTGAACAGTCAATTTCACAAAGAATACAGCAAAATGTTTCCGAAACTCAGGAACTATTACTACAAATATCTCAACAAATACCAGTCTTCTTGCTGCAGCAACCGATTCAACAAGTACAGCCACTACTCGCTCAAGTTTCTCAACAACTATGTCCAGAAGAGAATCGAGATTCACTGTTACAGCTACCACCTCAACAATCGGTACAATCAATCCAGCAGCCGATAGTACAACTAATTCAGCAGTTTTCAATGCAATTTTTGCAACAAATATTATCAATTCAGCAAGCGTCAATGCAGTCATCTGAACAGTCTCCGATATTACCAACTCAGCAATCGAATCAAGCAAGGCCTTCAATTTTCGTAGATATATCTCGAAAAATGGCGGAAACTGTGCAACAGTTGCAATCCAGTCAACCTTCTATCTCATCTGAACAGTTAATTTTACAAAGAATTCAGCAAATACTGCAAATGTCGCAGCAAGCGATGTCAGAATCGAGGAGGACTGATTCAGGAAGTGCTTCTTTCCCACTCGCTCAACATGCGCGAATGCATCAACAGCAATCATATCAGCAGATGCTTCAACAACTGCAAACGATTCAAGAATCTTTACATGCACAATTTATTCCTTTGGAATCGATGGATGTACCTGTGGGAATTTTACAAGTATCAGAATCAGAATTGAAGACATCTCAACAAACAACACAAATGATTCACGGTTCGCTTGAAATACCTCAAATATCACTTTTTGAATTACCGCCGCAACAATTCATGCGAATCATTCAGCAATGTCCATACAATGGACCATCATGTCAGGAATCAGCAGCGCAATCAGCTCGAGAATCACCAGTGCAGTCATTTCAGCGGTCATTTTTACACTCACACCAAAATTCTTTTCCACAGTTACGTCGGCAATCATCCGTACAGTCACATCAAAGATCATCATCAACACCAGTATGTCAACAATCACCATTTCGTCAAGAATTATCTGAACAGTTAGCCCAAGAATCACTTCTATACTCACATCAAGGATCAGCTGAACAATTACGTCAAGAATCATTTACATCGCTACATCATGAATCATCCACACAATCATTTCGACGACATTCACTTTCGTTGACAAATCAAATTCAGGAATTATCGTCACAAACTGCTATACCACTTGCTATTTATAATACTAGTGAATCGCAAAGAACATCTACAGAAGGTTTGCTTATAAAGTTTTATATCGTTTAAATAAATTTAGATCATCCGGATTAAGTAATATTTTCTTTAACAGTCATATTTCATGTTCAGAATTGATCATCTTTCTTTCTCTCTCTCTCTCTCTCTCTCTGCCTATCTCTTTTTCTTACTCTTTTTTATTTCTTATTTTGCTAAGTGAATTAAAATTATTTGATTAAATTTATAATGTATTGTTAGAATTTTTATTTTTCCATATGCAGAGAATCAAAATGATGAGGGAATCGAAGCAAACGAGGAAAATGAAAGATCCATTTCAGTGGCTGAAAATAATAGCTTATCGGTAAGTGTGAACTATATATATGTATTTACGTTGATTAGTAATCAGAAATGTAGTGTTGTATTTAAATTGTTGTTATTTCTTGTAAAACTTGTATTCGAAGATGTTAAGCTAATTTATTGGAATCTTCTTATTTCATTTTGATGTAATCATTAAAGTAATCATTTAATATGACAGTAATCGTTAAAGAATTGCTAGGCAAATTTTAATTAATTTAAAAAAATTTATCTTTCAACTTTAATTGTCTACGATAATTTGTATTTTGGGCAACATTAGAAACAACAGCAACAGAATATGAGGATATGGAGCGACACGAAACAACTACATCTGAGACTTCAAGACCCGAAAATTCAGAATCACAACAAGCAATAGTTGATAATGCTTCTGGTTCATTAGTTGATATAAATTTTTACAGCAAATATTAATAAAGCAATAATAATAATGGTAATAAACGATAATTATAAGTGATAATAATAATAGTAGTAATAATAATAATAACAATAATAATAATGATAACCATAGTAATAAATAATAACAATAATAATGATAGTAACAGTTATAACAATAATAACAATAGTAATATAGGAGTAATAATAATAATGACAATGACATTTTTTATAATAATAATAGCATAGTAATTAATAATATTAATATTTAGTAATAATGGTGGTAACAAATAATAATAATGGTAGTAATAAATAATAATAATTAATAAGATATCTATTGTTTTAATGTGAAATAATCAATATGTTTCATTACTGAAAAAACATTACATATTAAAATTATTTATCCTAACGTTAGCATAGATCGCTGTGTTATATGATTTAGAAGTAAAAAAAAAGAATTGTTTCATTATAATTAAATTTCTAAAGTAAATTAAAAAAGGCATCTGTTGTGTTCATCACATAATATCACTATCAATGATAAGTTAGGACTCGAAATTAAATTCAAATTTCAGATTTAACAGTTACAACTAATGAAAATACAGCAGGAATTATGGAATATATAGATTCGCGTTATATTCCTGGTCTAAATGATAATAGTTCAGTGCCATTTCATAGCGATTATTTGGCATCACTGATATTAACATCGCTAGCTACACTAACATCGAATTTAAGTAATCAACAAACACAATCTGATGTTCCGCAAAATGATATTATTACATCATTGTTGCTCAACCGTGTTTTAAATCTCACTGAGACTAATTATCATATGGATAGTAATAGAAATGGTGATATAGCGATGCAATCTAGAAATGAACTTTATCGAGCAAGTTTATTTTCATTTTGTCTGCTTAGATTTTTATTAATATAATTATAGAAAAAAGTATCATAGACATGATAATACTCATATTATATTTCGGTATTATCCCAAGATATAAGAGATTATTTCATGCTGTTTATGTCATATATTATCGATGTCACTTTTTTAATGATAAACTAAACTGATAAATAAACTAAATATGATGATAAACATTTACTAAAATTGATTAAGAATTGTCAACTAATATTTGGAATATTTTCACCTTTCATATATTTCTATTCCAGAAAGATTTTCAATTTTAATTCAAATTTTAATTCGTTTCACTATCTATTTCTTATCTTTTAATATGCAATTTTTTCATCTATTTTAGAAAATTAGGAACTATTCGTTGCAGATACTCGTTGAAGATGAGGCAACGATGCAAGAATTGAGGAGACGTTTGGCTAATCTAAGCGCAAGGATTGAAAGTTTATCATATTTGATAAATAATGTTATGACTTCTAATTCATAACTTATCTGCAATCAATTATCATTTGGTTTGTTTGCTTTTTTTTATTCTTTTTTTATATCAACACATTCAACAATTAGGAACCAAGATTAAAATATACAATTATTGTATATTAAGTATACAATTATTTTTTTTTATTTGCTTTTTTTCAGTTAATTTTTTCAGTCTAATTTTGACTAGATTTATTTTCATGCATTTTTCAGAATAACGAAAACATTTGTATTTATGAAAGCAGAAATAGATTTAGATCATAATGAATGAATGGCTGCACGACAAATTTTATATAAATTTTATTCATTTTGTACACTTTTTTCATTGTGATTGTAATTAATGGTACTTTTTCTCTCTTTATGTATAAAGTGTAATTGTAATTAGGCTTCTTTTCTTTTTTCTATCTACGTTTTTTGCACTCTTTCATTTATCTATTTTGTGTGAATATATTTTTCTTTTGATTAAAAATATGTTTTCCATGGAAATAATGAAATAATATATTTCTTTTATCTTATCAGCGAAAATATCTGTCCAAGGAACATCTGAAATCTTAATATTTCAAAAACGCATTGACATAGACATATACATGCACGTCAATTTATTTTATTTATCTAATTAAAGTGAATATAATCCTTGTTTCTGGTCTTTCTAGAAGTAATGAAAAAAAAATTTGTTTTGTTTCCTTTATATCTTTAAAGTTTATTTTATTTCCTTTACATCTTGTCTTTAGAGATTACCAGGTGATATTTTGAGTGATAATTTTCAATCTCATTATTTCTATTGAAGGTTAGAATTTGAACGAGCTTGCGTGAACTTGCTTGAACTTGCATGTGGCACATAATAAGTATATTACTATTTAAAATAGATGTATTTTTTGCTGAAAAGAAAAAATTTTGATGACTTTATGAAAATGAAAATAAAAAAATGTTTGCTTACTTAAAAATTATCATCTAGAAACACTTAAGTAAAACCTGCACTTAAGTATATATAATGTTTGTATATTATATGTATGTCTATTAATTTTCATTTTTTTTTTGAAAAATAATTCAACTCCGGATGAACTTATCATTCGTAAACTTTTGTTGGAAAAAATATACTGGTCAACGCAACTTGTAAATTAATTCTATATGATTTATGAAGTGATAGATATGATTCTATAAGTTCTCTTATCATATCACTGCTTGCACTTGAATAGCTTATTTTATATTTTACCATAATATTACATTAGTAGTAATATTATTTTCTATAGATTGACATTAGCGTGCTAATAATTGACAGAATACAGTTAGAAACATCGAAACGATGTATTTATCGATTTACATTTTATATATGCGCATAATTACATAAATTATTGTCAGTTTCATTCATCGTAATCCTCAATAGTAACTATCTTTTCGGGAACAAGAACGAATTTATGAAGAATTTCGTCTACTTCTGGGAAGTATTTCTTATATTCCTCGTAACCTTTCCAGCGTTGCTTAGTAAGATGCGTGTACTGTATACCACCACCGTAACAATTCATATTACATTCTCGTCCAAGACATTTCAAACATGCTAGTTTGTAACAATGTTTAATTTCTGGAATGCAACGCATCTGCTTTTTCTTCTTCTTTCTATATTTTACTTTTACCGTACGCCAGAACTTCTCCTCACAAATACGTGTTGCACGAATAAAGCAATTATCATTCCAACAGTTTAAATCATTTGTTGCTATTCCGTGGATTGTTAAACATTTTATATCACAGTGTTCCATGAATGGTGTTGTCTTTGCGAAGATGCAATTATTTACTGCCATTGGACATTGTTGGACAGTTGGTAATGACGTTTCTTCTACGTGTAATAGGTGTGATGTCGTCTCTCTCGTATCTCTTATCTCTGTTTTATTTTCTAGTATTATATTTTCCTTCATTGTCCTTGATGATTCTGTTTGTGATTGATGATTTTTCTGTATAAATTGAGACAAACAACCATGAGTTATGATGCTTCTGTACTTTTTAATGAATTTTCTAATTTTAATGATTTAATAATACATTTATATAATATTTTCAATCTCTACCGCATATATGTAATTTCACGTACAATATATTATTCGTTAAAATGAAGAGAAATGGATAGATAATTGAGTTAATGAAATAATTTTTAAAAAATATATAATTTAGTGACAATGAACAGCAAAAAGCAACCTTGTATAAAATTTTTAATTTGTTACTTCTACGGTAATTTTAGGTTATCGGTGGATAGTTACTAGTTCTTATACGAGTTAGGCGTAAATTCTAACCGCGTGTTTATGTTTTTTGAAGAATTTGATAAATGTTGAATTACATTCAGCCAAAATTTGTTGTTTTAAATCAATCGGCAGTTCACGTAATTCAAAACGATGACGTATATCGATAAAACTAATACACAACGGCATGATAGTAATCAGAAGTGTAAAATATTTTAGAATAATAAGAGTAGCAGTCATTATATAAATTTTCCTATGAAAAATTCGAAATAATGTAAACCATACAGTAAATCCCCTCCATAAAACAATGATTGATTTAAGATTTAATTCAATTGATATAGCATTTGAATTTGCATAAATAAACTTTATCGAATTAAATAAATCAATAAAGAGGAGAAATTTTTATTAAATTTCAAAAAGAATACATTATGTATCTGTTTGAATTTACATATTTTCAACTTTTAAATTATGTAAAGATTACATCTTTAATATATTTGCAATATTACTTATTAGTTTATTTGCATATTTCAATTTTTGCAATAGGTTTTTTCATTCAGGACCTGCCAATTCGTATATTCGGTTTTCCCACTGGCCATTTTCTTTTTTTAAGCAAAAAGAGAACATATCAACATTAAAAAGTTTTTTATCGTCTTTAATTTTCCACATCTGAATTATTATCTTCATCTTACATTCTCAATCTGGTTATTTGGTATAAACAATTGGACATAGCAAAATAACTTGGATAATTTTTCTAAAAGTATCAATATCTTTCCTTATATTAACAAATTTCACAATGTACTTTAATAAAATATTTGAACAAACAAATATTGGAAAGAGAAGCAATATTAAATTTTATACAATGATAAGTTTTTTACCAGTGGGAATGAAATACTGTTAGTTGAAATAATAAAAATAAAAGAACGCTATGAAAATGAAAATTGGAAATAGGAATTAACAATTTCAACAATACAGGTAAATTGATGACAAGAATTAATAATACTGAACAACCTTTCTTATTTCTCATTACTTAGTAATATTCTGCTCATCATTTCCTGCGAACCAAAATGTAGTTAAGAACAATAAAAATATATTATTCATTTAAATTAATTTTATGAAGTTATCAAATAAATTCGGAAAATTTAGAGTTAAATCACTCGGTTCATAAAACTGAAAAAAAATTTACCTAAATCATCAAGGAAATTTTCGAGAATATTCTAAATTCATAAAAATGTTTCTCATCTTTCATCAGACAAAATATATTTTTTTATAAAATTATTTTCAAATTACATAAATTGCTAAGCAATGCTTACATGCATAGTGCGAAAAATTGTACGATCCTACAAATTTACTATAGTTATTGATAAAGATTTACTGCTTCATCCAAATTCTTCAAAAAAAAAAGAAACTATATCATGAACATTTCTCACATTCAAGGAATTCTCTAAATGCTGCACGTCGTATCTGAAATTTTTTTGGTCTGCATAAATCTTGCATTGAAAGAGTGACGAACTAATAATATATAGAACTTCAAAATAAAAAAAATTCGTATTAATTTATTAGTAATTTACATCAATTCGAATTTTATAAAATGAGCAATTATCTTAAATCCATAAAAATCAAGACTCAGAATGCTCAAAACTGGCTCATTAGACTGTGCCTAAACTGACCGAATTATATGTTGCAATAAGCAATTTTCTGCTGTTTCAAAAAAAAAAAAATTCAAAAAAAAAACTACATGCAACCAAACTGTAACACTTCTTCAAATAAAAATGCACTGTACCCGATTATCAAATGGATTTATGACATATAAAAGAAAAAGCAAATTTAAAAAAATAAAAATAACGTAATATATGAAAAAAAAATTGTTGAATAAAATAAAAGAATGAAAGAAACAAAAAAAAAATCAAAAAAGAATTGTATTGCTCAGCAAAAAAATACATAATAACTTTAAGATTTACCGCAGTGTCAGCAATCGAATCGCAATGTTTTGTCAAGGCTCGCTTAAAAGCATTACATGCATCCAATCGAGATTTTGAAGTATTCAATTTCTTTTGGGCTAATCCAAGATGATACTGATTTTGAGGGCATTCAGTTTGCTGCAAATTATTTATTCTAAATTGCGAAAAATTTTATATCATATAAAAAGGGCAATTCCGCTTAAACAGCAAATATTGCGCATTGAAAATTTCAAATAATCCCACAATTTTCTGAAAGAGATTTACAATCCGTATTCACACTTATTTCATCGATGTAGTTCATTCATATAATACTGATAAAATTTTAGTTAAAAATATTTTGTTGTGATATGACATCCAATTCAAATACATATTCATAGAAGGTCAAGTTTGAAATATGTAATATTCAAGCTATTTTCGGCAGAATAGAATTTGATCCTAAAAGGAGTGTTGAGAATAATGCATGTCAGTCATTCAAAAATTTTGCAGAGCCTTTTTTGCAAATATTGGAAAAAGCACACTTGCAAAATTATAAAAGTTCAACTAACTTTCAGTTTCATCACCCGTAGATGACAATCAATGGCTTGTTGATATTCACCGAGCTCATATTTTGCAATACCTAAAAAATAATTCAAAATAATGTAGTACAAAAACTAATTTTAAATTCAAATTCAATGTGATTCGAACAATATGATGCTCTAAAATATTAAATGCGATTTCACAGATTTTATAAACAAAAACCGTAATAGTTTATTATTACCACAAAAGTTTGACGAATTAAATGAAAAATGAATTCCTGCCAATGAAATAGATTTGACAAATTTTAAATTAAAAAAAAAAAAAACCTTTGTTGCAAGTCAAAATATTTACCGAATTGTTTATTTATTAAATATGTGTGCAATTTTTTAAATAGTAGCTCACCCATTAAATATTAGTTATGAAACAAATATCTTATTTAATATTAGATTTTAGCTATGAAACAAATGTTTCTATGTTTGAAATACTCAGCAAAGGCTGCTGAAAATATGAATTACTAGCTAACGTAGCAAAATATCCAGTCTTCATTTAAGGGATAGAAATACTACCGATGACAAAAATTTTTCAGAAAAATATGTCCGTTAGTTTCTCAAATAAAAAAAATTATAAAATCAACGTAAACAATATAAGTTACCTAAATAATACCATGCTTGGGGATCTATACTATCAATAACCAATGCTTTTTCAAGTTCATTAATTGCTTTTAATAATCGTTTTTCTTTGTTTCCATATTTGGATCTTTTCAACATGATAAGACCATACCTGGAATTCTGATTAATTCGCAAATTTAAAGTCTGGAAGACTGCAGATTAAAAAGATGCAGACTAATAGGATTAACTGACAATATCTTCACGATTTACCATTATATAACATCTATTTTAACAATAAAAAAAGAGAAACAAAAAGCTATCAACTATTACATAACACCACCTACTTGAATAGTAAAAAAGAAAAATTCGAAAACTTTTACCACTTGTGGGTTTCAGCGCGCAGATCTTCATCTTCCTCAATTGTAGATGCCTTAATTGCATAACGATGCGCCTTAATTTAGAACATTTTTAGGTATTTGTATGTAATGATAAAAATTATTAAAGATTTTTGCAAATGCATAAAAATTGTAAAAAAATTAATGTAGAATTATTCCTAGAGCTATTGGCACTTCCGCAAATCAGCTAAATTTAAGATGGTGCCAACACCGTTACTTATTATGCGCTGACTTAGTGGAAAATATGTAACATTCAAAAACAAATATAAAGAAATTAGCAATGATTCGTCTGCATTTTGATTATTTTACTTCAGCGCGTTGAAATCAGATTTTGAAAAATCTAACAAAATAAAGAAAAAAATACTTTGCGCAAAATCTTTCTCCGTAACCTATCATCACTATCAAATCTGATAATTTGATGAGCTTTTTCCAACGAATCAATTGCGCATCTACAAATAAAAAAGTAAAAATGTCAAAATTTAAGAGAAAATACATTTAAGCATCTATTTGCTTAACAATTTCAAATTCTTTCAACAAAGCTCAACAACGATGAAATCACTGTCATGAATAATGCTATGGCAAATTCAAACATGGTATCTCTATAGAATACCGAGATGGAATTTTTTTTTCTGTCTGCAATGATTGAAACTCTATTTTTTAATTATAAAAGATAAAAGTAAACATTTCAGAACAAATTTTGGATATTAAATAACCACCTCAAATAGGATCCACTGGGAATATTTTGCCGATACTGTTCTTCGATATAGTGACGTTTACCGACAACGTCCGCAAATTTGAAATAAAATTCATAGAAATCTGAGCGATATTTCCTCCTAATCAATGAAAAAATTTTAAAAGGTAAAGAGCTAATAATAATAAATAAGAAGCATCAAGAATTTAATAAGAAAAGAAGAATACCATTTCTCATCTTCATCTAGAATAGGGCTTGAATCAACTGAATCCACTATACCAACTGTCAAGTATCCTATCGCACCAGCAATACATGTCTTTATTAATGGGTATTTCCATAACCTTGTTACCATCTGAATGCAAAATTCTGAAGCGGTCAATGCTAAACATTAGTCATAATTGATTAAATAAAAGTTCAATGATAGTATCCATAAAAACAAATTTTTATTTTTTTACTGTAGATAAAGACATTTCATAACAATCAACAAACCGAAGTTAAAAGGGTATATAATCTAATATAATCTAACATATAATATAATCTAATTACATTTAAGAAAAAAAGAGCTTAAGTTATTTTGTTGAAAATTACCACAAATGGAAAGAATAACAAGAATACAAAATAAAATTTTATACCATTAATATATTTATTCAAAATCGAAGGATATATCAAACAGTCTTACTCAATCACTTATTCTTTACCGATAATTGTTATTCACAAAGAAAGCAAAAATAGCTTATGATTAAAAAACTTAAAACTTTCCGCAAATTCTAGTATGACTATAAAAAAAAACAAATGGATATCTAGAAATAGAAAAAAATCAATATGGAGAGGCCGAGTCCGGAATATCCTCCAAACGCACTTTGCATTTTTTTAACAAGAATTCGCGAGCCTGCAGTCCTGCCTCAAATATGATAATAAATTAAAAATTTAACATTATTAGTCCCGAAAATGGTAAAAGATTTTATTGAAATATCACAGATTTCAAAAGCTCCAAAAGGACCTGTCATGATTTTTTTTTTTTTGCTTCTGCTATATAATAACTTACTAATATCTGTTTCCAATGCTTATCACCTTTCAAAGAATTGTACAGTTTTAATATTCCTAAGTTAATGCTTTTTTTTTAACTTTGTCAATACTTTGAAGATATAAAAAAAAAAACCTTATATTCATTCCTATACCGTGGAGTTAGGGTTTTTGCTTTCTTGAAGCTTTCGCATGCATCTTTTTTTCGTCCTAATGCAAGTTCTGCCTTTCCAAGCCACAATGTGTTCTCGTTTGAGAAATCAGGCTAAAATGATACCAATTTTTGGAACTTGGTAAAATGAAAGCATTTTAACCTCCGCCAAAAAATTAAAAAAGAAAATGTATTTCACTCTTTAATCGGCTGACATCCATTTCAAAGGTTTAAATCATTTTTAAACTCGAAAAAATAATGGCAAAAAATCTCACTTTCCTTTCCCCTTAAAAATATAAGTAACTAGCAAGATTCTCAGTTTCGATGATGTGTGACATCTATAACCGCTCTCACCTAATTTTTTAAAACGAAAGTGAAGAATTTTTTTGGAAAAAAAAAGGTAATTATTAAAATTTCTGGGAAATATACATTTTCTGAATACCTCTAATGATTCAGCTTTCTGATGGCTTTCTAATGCACGTTTGTAATCCTTCTGTATATATTGCACGGCACCTGAAATGCACTTACTGAAGATGATGCATGCAAGAATTTTCTAACACATTTTCTAATATTAGTTTTTTTTTAAACATATTTCTAATTCCATTTCTTTAGAAAAAAAGACTTCTAATTGCAGAACTATTTTTATGAATTGCAAAATAAGTATTCGAAGGTTTGGAAATCCTAAAGGACACGCAAAGTTATTCCCTATCCATAAATGAAATTTTCTGCATTTGATAAGTTCCGTCTTATAATTTTCTATTTTTAAATATTTAATCGGCTACTGCCTGCTGCTAGTTTTTTAAGCTAACTTGATTATAAAAAAAAAGTCCAATACATTTAACAATTTTGTTCCGATTACTCAATTATATTTTCTAACATTAAAGAATAGTTTTAGAAACTTACTTGGTAAAAAGATAGACTACATTTTCATTTCCGATTTAAGTTTTTTATTTTATAGATTTATCAATATTAATTGTTTTTTAACTAACACTGATTAAATTTGGAAATCAAGATTGAAATTCCAAAAGACAAAATAATATCATTTCATGCATACAGTTCAATTTAAACGAATTTTCAAGGAATATATCCTGTAATGACGAAAGATTTTGAGTTAAAACATATCATAACTCTATTTCCCTGTTGCTAATTAGCATACTTATGGCACTAACAATATCGTCAGTGAAAACAATAAACAGTTCCTAAGATTACAACTAATAAGTAACAGACAGTAATTTAGCAAAATCCTTATTTTGCTTTGTTATAAGTAAATTTCTATAACTATTCACTAATGTTAGAAAATCAATAAAAAAAGTTCTTGTATTTTGAATATGCTATAACAAAGCTTAATACTTATAACTGATACGCCACTCGCGTACTTCTTACTATCATAGTTATCAAATTTAACTTTTCTGTGTTCTGTCTTTATTTTACATCCAAATTTATTCTGAATTTCCTGTCAAAGATTCCGTAAACATCTCGACTTAATTAAGCTAATCTGCTTAACAAGCCAAAAATTATCATTGGTTTTTGATTGCCGTAGCTTGATTGATTACCACGATAGTGTCGCATCAGCCCAAGGACTTTAATGCTATTTACCGTTGAAGGTAATGAAGTATCATTTCAGTGCAGATGTTTATCTCACATTAACTATATATATATATATATATGAAAAAAAAACAAACCAAGATATTGCCATGACCTTACATCTTTTGGGTCTAATTCAACCGCCTTCTCAAGATGTTCTCGTGCTTCATCAATTTTCTTATTCGAACGGAAATCCATTAGTTTTACTAGAGTTATTCCGTACCTAGAAATAACTGGGAAATCTTACTTGACATCATCTTTTACAATTTGTTATTATTTTCCAAAAGAGTCAAGATTACGGTAAAAGTATGATAAAAAGGCCGTTTTATTAAAATAAGACAGTATCAATTACATGCGAATATCTTAATGATTATTTGTTCACTGAAAACATCACTTATCCTAATCTTTGGATTTTTTAAACGGAAAAGAGAAACCGCCTCGAATAACAAATATTCTCAAATTCAGTTACGTAATTCCAGCTTACCATTTGTGTGCATTAGCATTTGGAATTTCAGGATTTTCATTATCAAGCGCTTTTTTGCATATTTTTTCAGCCTGAAAATTACTGTGATTGATCATACCGAATATATTTAGAAAATCATACAAAACAAAAACTGAAGAGAAAAAAAGACTCTTGAAAAATGGAACTTCGAGAAATGTTGTCATTCGATTTTTGTCAGCACTTGAAGTCCACAAAGCAATTTCAAGCAATACTCTAGCATATCGCCATAAAATATCGGTATTCGTTGAATCTGCATACCTGGAATAAAAAGATAACAAGCATTATTCCAAATACACAAGAGTATAGAAAATTGAGGCAATAAAGTTTGGGACATAGTTCGCAAGAAATCACGGGAAGAAAAAACTAATTGTTCTAGGAAAAAATGAATGCTGTAATAAAAAGCTATCCTTAGAAATGATACATCTTATCACATCAGGAAAAGATTAATAACGTGAATTACAAAAAAAAAATGTTAGAATTGATCTACTATCAAGTATATGCTCATGAAGTAATTTACTCATTCAAAAGTGTGATAAAGCGAAGACTCAACAAAACGCAGTGGTATAATAAAAAGAAAAAGGAAATTACAACTAACGGCGAAAGCTTTTCACGAAGATTCTCCAACAATATCACATCATCCAAATAGCCTTTCCGATCCGTATATTTTATTGCAAATGATAATTTACGCACAGCTGTTTGATACCTGTAACGGTGTAGGTATAACATAAAACAATGTCAGAACATTCGGATATCCTACTTTATGATGGTATAAAGTTTTTAAAGATAGTTAATAAGTACAATAAATGATACAGCACATAAAAGAGGTAAGTAAAACAGATTCTGGTGACATGTATCAATTTTTACTTTTCCCTAAAGAAACGGGAATAAATTTGAGATCAGCACGTCAGCAAGGAGAATTATTTAAAATAATGTAACATTACTAGAACCAACAATCCTCCCTTAAAAGAAAGCAAATAGAAGAGGTAGTAACAGCATTAGATGATAAAAAAAAAAAGATTAAGGACACATAAAAACAAGGGAGCTAAGATTAAAACATATCTATTACTTAAAATTAATAAACTTTCACAAACTTAGCAGCGATCTACTCTCCCTTTTCAAGTATTATCAGCGCTAAAAAATTTCATTCCGAGTTCGAGATGAGATCGATTCATTTTTGCTTTTGCCACCAAATTAATAAAAATTTCTAATTCAACTTAACATTTAACACGCATATAAAGAGCGAATAAACCAATCAGGTTATTAGTACTAGTTAGCTTCACAATACTTCCACACTAGTCTATCAACTTCCACGACCTTAACTGGAAAACCTTTTTGAAGAGGGTTTCTCCTTCATATACTTTCAGCAGTTATCCCACCTATGCATAGCTATCCAGCAATGATGTTGGCATAACAGCTGGTGCACTAGAGGTATACCCATCTCGATCCTCTCGTACTATAGTTAGATCTAAAATTTCCTTCATCCACGGCAAATAGAAACTGAACTGTCATTTCAGATGTTCTAAATCCACTTACATATCACTTTAATCGACGAACAGCCGAAACCCTTGGAATTGTCAACAGCTCCAGGATATGATGAATAGACATCGATGTGTCAAGCGTGTCAATATCTCAGTAGAAATTAAATTGTCTTTTTTTATAAGTTTTAGTCGTCCAGGTCAGTAGATATGCTGCAGCCCTACAGTGATATCCTCCTTTTCAATATCAAACCCGTATTTTGCGCTCAAAATGCTACATGCTGCAATAGTATTTCTTGCATTAATTATTTGATGATTGCCCTTTAAAGACCATATGGAAAATTTTATCGTTTGAATCTCTGACTGAAAAATGATTTTGCTATTCTGTTTTTTACAATCCCATGAAATGTTTAAATCTACAAAGCATTAATCTACTTTTCGGTAATAATGGTGATGATCAGCTCAACAACTGAATAAAGATTCCTTAGCAAATATAGAAATGGTAAATCACGAGTGCTATAGTATATAAAAAAGTTATTGAAATATACTTCAAACAATAAGAATCACTTAAATGATATGAGGATTATTTTAATCTCATGCTTTATACTGTACGCAAATTGAAATGTAAGATGAAATTAAATAGCTGAGATGGATAAGCTATCAGGAAATCTTGACATCATTTATCAAGAAACACAATGAACCAGACAAAAAAGAAAACTAGAAGATCAAGTACCTATTTTCTATTAAATTAACTTACAACAGCCGTTTTATATAAAATCAGCCGCTGATCATTCAACATCGTTATTGAAGAAAATTGCAACATACCATAAAGGTTGTTTTTTAAGTTCATCATCGCTAAGAGCGACAGCTGCAGCACCAAACACTGTTCCTCCAAAACAAGCATGCTTTCTAGAACTGAAATTCTAAAAAAAACCGAAAAGCTACATAATTTTCTTGGAATAATGATTATTAAAACAAAGCTTTAAGTTAAAGAGATTGCGATAGCTTTTAAACTTCACTTATATTATACTAAGGATTATTATTCTATCCAATAAAAGTGTGACATACAGAACAAGTTACTGTGATCTAATAAACTCCTCTTCTTCTATATAATGATCATATGATACTGCTTTAAAATAACAGAAATATTTCGCAAGTTAAAACGAGTGAAAACTAACGATGATTATGGAAGAGATTGAAACCAACCTGCACAGTTTTCCAGAAAATATTGTTCGTTCTGCGGAACATATTATTGCCTTAAAAACTTACGTACGCAATAATCAATAACGAAAATTTATTTATCGAATATTAAACTAATCGCACTGAAAAAAAAATGTGCCAAAATTCTGAATCTACAGATTTAAAATTCTCCAATCGCTGATTGAATTCATGAAGAATCAATAGATTCAGGGAACTTAACGGGATAATCTAAATCGAAAAATTCAACGATTATTTCGCTTGGAATGAAGCTGTTGCGTAAAGGAGACATACTCACACTTCTGAGACAAAAGGACGATAGTATATAAAAGGGACTGGGCAATTTGAGAGATTCAAGAATAGTTCAAATTTTAAAAGCATGGATAGCAGGGAAGTGATAGCGAAAAAAGTTTCAGGACTGAAAATTATGTTTAGTTATTATCTATAATTTGGACTGAAAAATAAGCTGATAATTAATGTGGGGCCATAGTTTTTAGATTGGAAACAACACTAATGAATACTATGAAATTCAGTGCTGAATCCTTTGCTTATGAAGGGAAACTTAATACTGATTATACAATGATCCAAGAAATTAAATAGCGATAACAATAATAAACAGTTATAAATAAAAATTTTAAATCCACTAATTATACATGTACTACTAAATGAAAACAACAAGAACAACAATTCAGTATTTGCAACAGTTATTATTATTATTGTTGATTAATTATGCTGCTCATATTATTAAATATTTAATAATTCAAGTTTTAGAAACGACATTAAATTATGATCTAACAAAAACAAAATAATAAAAACAAAGCGAACCAAAAACCTCACAATAAGAAAACGTACCTCATGATAACAATCATACAGCAATAACTACGCAGCAAAGAGTATTGAAAATAATAAGCAACCACTCCAAAAAACAAAACAAAGAAAAAACCACTGCAGAAATATACCAAAGAAATGAAATAAGTTTTTCTGGAAAGAAATCACAAAACGACCCATCTTTTTTAAATCGTTCAAAATTCTATATACTAGATAAATACCGACGTAATCAAGGAATGATAACATATATATGATGTACATATAACGATCCGATATGAATAATAAACGATTGGAATTTCGCGCATATTTTCTTATTTGACTATGTCTACGATCATATTACGTTATATTTCTAAAATTTATTCTGCAATTAATTTGTAATTTAAATATATAATGGAATAGAAGCAATGAAATTTCATTGCAAAATTTCTCAGAATTCGACAGTCTCAGTTTTCAGCATCTTATTTATATAATATTTGATTTATTTCCGTTTTGTATATGAATACATATATGTGCCTTTATGTATTTGAATGTATATAGACCTTTATGTATTTAAATGTATGTATGTATGTATGTATGTATATATGTATGTATGTATATATGTATGTATGTATGTATGTATGTATGTATATATGAATGTATGTATCTAAAGAAAACTTCTGAATTCCCTTAACGTTCACCCAATTTTAAATAACCAAATGATTAATTTCGGTTTCAAGTTACTTTGGGAGACTATAAAGAAATAAGAATTAAAGTAATTATATAAGAAAGCAATAATAAAATTGTAAAAAAGTAAGCACATTGCAGTGAAAGTATGTTCTTATAAGCCAAATTTTTCAATCATTAGCAATAGTAATTTAGATAGATAGGCTGAAGTGTTCATCCACTTATAAAATTTGAAAATTTTATAGGAAAAGCTAAAAGCTAATAAATGATTTAAGTAATTGATGAATAATTCACGCAGTTTTTTTTTTCAATCAAATTAAATAAAAATCTTCCCATGATCCTCTGGAAATAGAATAGGCAAAATAAAATATTTCAAACCGGACGAGATCATCGATTTGCATAATGATCCTGTATGTCATAAATTTCTGATCGATAATGAATTAAATTTTTATGTTCCAGTTGTTCGTGGTTGATTTTGGAGGCTTAAGAATCGTTTAAAATGGGCTAACGAGAAATTAGAAAGGTCAACGGATGCTAGGAAAGTCGGGAAAAATACTGTAGTTAATTTACGGGATAAATACAGCTGAGTAATTCTGTCAAAAAAAAACTCTCGATTTTTCCGTCACAAATTTCCGGATGACTAAATTATAGGAATATTTTAAAATTTATAGCTATAAATTAGTTTTTAGATTGGTTATTTTTTGATCGCTCTAAGTTAATTGGTCAAGGATTGTTTTAGAAAATTGTGTAATTGATTATTTCATGCGTCCATTTAAAATTTATTGTTTATCATAAAAACTTTCCGGAAAAAGATAAGAAACAAAACAAGGTATATATGCCGAATGATTTTATTAAATGATTCAATGGTGGTGAAATGAATAAAAGTGAATTTGGAGGTTCATATAATGAACTGATTTGAGGTGAAGGGTCATGTATGAATAAATGACATGTTAGTCCAAATAATCGGGGTGAAATACGATATGACGGATATTGTATAGTTTTGTTTTCAATATTTTTTCCATTATATAAATTAATGAAAAAAATTTCTTCTAATCTGCTTAAATCTGCTAAAAAAAAGCGCTTAAATTTGTAGCAAGAAGGGAATGGATGGCCATAGTTATTACGGTGGTGGTGGTAGTGGTTGTCCAAATTGGATGAGAATCGATAATGCTTCGTCGGATGTAGCATCAACAACAACATCGCAACAACAACAACGGTTTTACTATCCAATGTCTTTTAACAATATTATCAAAAAAAAACGAATAAAATAAATGATGGTAGTACTGGATATCAAGATTTCCAAAGCCATTATCCTCATCAACAACAACAGCAACAGCAGTATCCTGACACCAATCGTAGTGCTGCAAATTATTATAATTGTACTGGTTTTCTTACAAAACAGCAATTACAGCAATCAGCCATTTCAGTTGGTGATAAGCGTGGACGTACTGATGGTACTTTTCCGAAAAAAGTAAGAATAATATTTTATACTTTCAATTATAGTCTAACATCACTTCTATTAAACATAAATTGAAAGTTTTAACTGTTTGTTTTATGATCACGACAATATTTCTCGATTTTGACATCTTTCAATTTATTTGTTTTTATTTTCTAATATCTTATAATTTCAGTTGCTTTTTCTTTTTATATGTATTGATTTCCTTATCCTGTAACAACAATTCTTCGATGAAATTATGCAATGATTTTCAGAATCGCTTCTATTGTGGAATAGATGCAGTTTATCTACCACCAAATAAAAAGCCTAGAAACTATTCCACAACCGGTAAGACAGCCGCAATGATTCTCAATGAACTGTATCCAGAGTTCAAAGATCAATGTTCATATAAAACGGTTTGTACTTATTTGAAATATTCATGCGCAGCTCTCTATCATTCTTTTTTTTTTTGCAGATGTTGAGATGAACTAAACTAATAAAAAAATAATAATGTTGTAAATTTCTTCACTTTCTTAGGTATCTCTTGCCATATCTGGCTACTTTTTGAACTTCTTTTATACGGATTAAAAGTCCCAAACATATGGAAAAAAGTAACACAAGACAGAGGTTTAGAATAATCGCTAAAATTTGCTGCTTAAGTAAATTAAAGAATTAATCACCGAGGCCGAGGCAGTTTTTGTCTAATAATCCAATTATTGTAGTTTTTTCCTAAATATATTGTTTATTACGAATTTTGAAAAATTCAAAAAAAAATTCCAGCTTTGATATAGTGATATGAAAAAAAAAGCCTTTGATATAGTGATATGAATTAATAGTATTATAGTTATGTAATTTTTTTAGATGATGGTTAACAAGTTACCACGTTTCGAATGTTGCTTTACGGTACGAGCTAAAACATTTTCAGCGGAAGGCTCTAATAAAAAAGCTGCAAAACAGGTACTGTTGCTTAACTTTTTCGTTTTTATATTTTCATTTAAAGTTTTGAATTCTTTTTTAATTTTGTTAGATTTATTTATTGCCACATTTAAGTTTATTTTACTTGCTTAAGATTTTTTTTTTCGTAATGCATTGTTGTTGTTTACAGCTTGCCTGCGAGTTAGCCTTGAAGGAATTACGACCCGACATAATGTTGGATGCCTCTGTGTCGGAATTAGAAGCAAAAAAAGTGATAAATTATGGTTACTGTACACCGCAAGCGAATGGATCAGAGGTTAACTGTAAATCGGTCTTTTATAACTATACAATAGTTACCACTTTATGCCATTTTCTTTCATTTTCTATTTCAGCGTAAAAATTTAAGAGCTTATTAATATCCTGATCTCAGGAAAAAATTACCAATTCACTGCATTATGTTTATAGGCATCCTTAAATATACTACTACAGGAAATTACAGTTTTTTGTTGGTTTATGAATATAGTTTGAGAATCATTGCTGGAAATCCTTATTGGTTGTGACCGCATATAAAATCAGATGCAAAAGAGATTGCAATTGGTTAATTGAAAAAAAAGTGGTGGAAATTTGATTGTTTTTTGTTTATAGTTTCACTGTGCTTTTGCTTACGAAATATTCCAGTTGAAAATAAAGCAATACTGTTACAGCTAATTTTGTGCTTTATTAGCATGATAAGTTAAGTGGAAATTATTGCAATGTTTTGAGAATGAAAACATGAATATTTGATTTCCAAACTTATATTATTTATAATAAGTGCTACACTTATTATGAGCAGAGTATCGTGTGTAAAGATATATACTGTGTGTTTATTTTAAATTTTATCCTGAATACAAACGATTTTAGTCCCATTTTTTCATTTTTTTTTTTTGATTTTTTTAGCGGTATGGTTCTATTATGTTGAAGAACTGTGTATTTTACTTTCATGGAGAAAAAATTAGAAACATAAGAAAGATATACAAACTAAACTGCTCATGTTCTGAATAGAATTTATTTTTATACTATGATGGTTCGTTTCAGTAGAAACTTTTTTCATCTATTTTTATGAGAATGATTTTAAAAAAAAAAAAAGTGTTTTGTTTCAAATCACTGAGTTTTTGAAACTTGGTATAGAATTATGATATGTTTATTGGATTTTCCTTTCAACGATGGTGTAATGAATCGGAAATATTAGTTCATATATTTGTTTTATCAGTTATGAAAAACAACTGTTCTTGATAGTCCATTCAGCTACAGTGGTTAATGTTGAAGAAATTTCCAATAGTTGAATGTGAGAAATGGCAAATCATTATATTTATAATTATATTTCCCATACATCTAGGTAGTGAAAAACATTTGGTTTTCATGGGACTTCTGGAAGTTAAGTTTCGAATGGATGAAATAATAAGGAAAAAGCATTTATGTAGAAATTCATTTATGAATACTTTTTAAAAAAGAATCTGAATTATGTATTAACATGTTGGATTTTGTTATGTTTCTGAAGTGTGGCATTAGTATACATTGTTTTTCATGAATTGTAGTTTGATATATTTTAAAAGAAATGTTAATTCCACTAAAGATTTGAATTTGAATAACTCTGAGTGGTAAAGCAATCTTTGCTCCAACATTTGCAAAAACTTTCAAAGGAGGCTGTTAAGAGTTTTCTGTATGTTAATATTCTTGTTAAGAGTTAATTTAAAAACTATTAGAAATGGATTTGTTAAATTTGAAGATTTTCTGTTGCACTGCTTCAAATGTGCAATAGTCGTAAGCGACTTTTTCAGAAATATTATTGCTACAATTTGTACAGAAGCTTTAATCTTTAATCTTCTGATTAAATATTATTATTTAGATATAAACAACTATTTAAATGTTATTAATTTTTCAGGAAATTCGAACAAAAGGATATTCTACCTGCAATTCGCTCCATGATTTTTTCATTCGTCTTTGTAGGGTATGCAATTTATTTTTGAAATTTTTTCCAGTCTCCATGTTCTTTTTTTTCCATTCTTGCTGACGTAGCTGACGAAAGTTATGTTTCAGGACAAAGAGCGTACGAGTAATGAGAAATTCACACCACATTTTACCTTTAGTGAACTTTCAACAATAGATACCGATGGCAAAACTCAAAAAAAATTTAAGTTAGTAGCGTAAATTATTTTATTCAGTTTATTTATTTAATAGCCGCATTATTATAGAACTACTGACTGTATTGATCGAAATTAATTTTAATATTCCACTGAGATATGAATTGCGCCCTAAGATTTGTGAACTACATCGTTATTTCTTAAATATTCTATTTATTCACGAGTATTCACTACTTTAACTTTATCATATAAGTAAGTAAACTGATGAAGTGGAAAGTTCTATAATTGTTATTGCCTTGAGAGATATTTGTTTAGTCATCTACGGCATACTATTGCGTTATGAGATAAGTTATCCGAATTTTTATTCTTAATTTTGGTGTAACTTCGATTTCTGGATTAATTTTGGAAGTCTTCAGATGTATGTTGGTCTTGCCTCATCAAGGAAAGATTTATACTCATGAAGGATATGGAAAATCACCGACCAAAAATGCTGTCATTCGTGAAGTATGTTGATTGTATTCTTTTTCTTTTTTTTTTGTTGCTTTTATCATGTGTCTTTTCTGAATGCCAACAATTTGTTGCAGGCATTAATGGATGTCTTTGACGTGCCACAAGAGGAATTAAAAATGATAGAACGCCGAACAATGAATCTCAAACCAGGCAAACCAATGCAGGTATGATTTTCAGCAGTTTTAATTTTTTTTTTTTAGCGCCATTCTGTGTTTCAAAATTATCATATTATTATCTCACAACTGCACAAAAAAGCGAATGCATAATTTTCACAAATGGGAAAAATTGTTGTCACTTGTAAGTCATATTTTGTAGTATCCATATTGAATAAGAAGAAAAAGCATGAATATAAGGTTCAGTGTACTCTCGAATTGTTTGTGATGCAGCTGCAAAATTATAATTAATTTTTTTATCAGCAAGTTATTTTGCAATGTAAAATCAAAGAAGATATTGAAACGGAAATAAATAGAATAGTAAAAAGAATTAGGAAAGAAGAAAGTGATGGGAATTAAAACATGTTATGGACAGATTTTTGACTAATTATGAGTTAAACGAAAAAAAAGAATGCCTAGATATCGTAGATTTTTTCTTTTAAAATCTAATCCGGAACAAGAGTGCTTTGATAATTATTTTGTACCACCAATGTTCTATTTTATTTCCTTTTTGATTTGGTGCATCCATATGATCCCATTTACAAGAAACGTTTTAGAGGATTCTACGTTCATGTATTACAAATTACTTAAAAAGTCTAAATAAATAGTGATCAGTCAAAGCTCAAACATTCGCTTTTTTTGAAAGTGTTGTGTGGTGGTAATATTTGCCTTGAGGTTTTGATACAAGCGCTCAATTTCTACGATCGTACCATGCAAGTGGATGTGGACACCGTTGACGGAAAACCCGTCCAAGGAAATAGTCGATTCGTCTGCCGCATTACGCTCGACAATAATAGTAAGCATGTGCTAGCGACTTGTACTTACCAAAAATTTATGTTATCTCTTTCTTTTCCTTTTCATCCATTAAAAAATCAGCAAGAAAACGAAAGGAAAGTAAAAAGAAAATACATTATTGTAATTACAGGTCGTTATTACATGTTTTGTTTTGTGTGATAAGAATCGGTTTTAAGATTATTTTTCGTAAATTTCAAATTATTAGATCTGATATAATAGAAGACTTTTCTATGTAAACTTTTTAGCAAAATACATAACTACTTGTCTTGGTCTCACTAGAAGGTTTGCACTTTTTTTCTATTTAATTGATACTTGATGACAAACAGAGGGTTTGAAAAGATGATTCATATCATGAGCTTTTTTAAGATTTTTATATTCAAATCATTTCAAGAAGTAGTTATGTTATTATTAAGAATCCTCTACACTGAATATATGAATAATTCCGGATTTTAGGGAACGTGAACCACTTTTGCAACGTGTATTAATAAGTCTTTGTTTGACCTTTAGTTAATCGTGAAATTTTTTGGAATATATTAGAGTTAATTTTTAGTAATTCGAAATTTTATTGTCTAAATAAAATTTGAAAATGGATGAGTATTATGCTGATGAGTATGATAAATTTGTGCAATATCAACACATCAGATTATTTTAGAAACGATTATTGGTCCACCTCAAGATAATAAGCAGAAGGCCAAGGATTCTGCATGCGAAAAAGTGGCTTCTTGAAGAACTCGATTTAACTATGCCATCAGAAGATGTCAGAGTGAAGCGGGCAACTGCTGTTCTTTCTCCTCCATATGCTTTACATCAACTTATGTTGAAACAAAATGTAAGTACTCCTATAGCACAGAAAATTTTTCCTTTCGCATACACCAGTTTTACATTATACTTAACCAATTAATAATTGGCATCACTCTTGCAGTTGGTAGACTTAAAAAACAATAGAATATTCAATCAAATTAAGTAAGAAAAGTTGATGACATTATTTTTGCAGAAATTTATGAATAATATTTATCAAGAAATATTGATGTATTTTCGAAAAATTGTTTAAAATATTGTAGAAAAATGAATACATGCATGGTAAATAGTGTATTATTTTCCACAAATTAGCCAATTTCGAAAAAATTGTAATATTTTTTAAGAACTAAAAGTTCTGGATTCTTTTATTAAATTATTATATTATGAATAATGAAAACCTCGATTAGTTGATGATGCTCAATGTATTTCGATGGTGTATTGTATTAGTACTGTAAAATGCAACATTTATAGTAGTTGCCGCAAATTAAATCAAAAATTAATTAGTTAATTTCTCTTCAGTTTTATTTGCAGCGTAAAAAGAACCCGGATATAGTTTATGGTGAACCATTAGATATTAGCGAAGCACCTAACAAACCACCTCTTTTCAAATGTATTCTAACGATAAATGGAATGGATAAGTTTGAAGGTATCGGACAATCAAAAAAGACTGCCAAAAGTGCTGCTGCTGAACGAGCACTGATTGAATTGTTTAAGGTCATTTTCTAACATCGAAATCTGATAAAATCTATTATTAAAAAATTAGAAAATTTGATGCATAATATAAAACGAGATCCATCTTAAATGTATTTTATGTCTTTAAATATAAGAAATTTTTTTTCATGTCATAAAAAAAATAAATTTCGGAAATAGTTTGGTGATTTGAAAAAAAAGAAAGTATTTTTTGAAAAAGGATATATAATTTTGCCATTACGAATTTCTGCATAAATAATTGATCAGACACATTAAATGCTAAACTTGGTCTCATGTTTCACAATTCTTATTAAAAATTTATATTTTTTAATTGCTTCTTATTTTAATACGTTTTTTTTGTCTTTATTCTCGCTGTTTTTAGTTCGATCTCAGTGCTGAAAATGCGCTTGAAATAATATCAATGAAAAAATCGAAAAGCGGAGAAGATGCCCTTTTTTGTGCTGACATCTGCACATTTGTTCGCCAGGAGTATGAAGGAATATGTCATCAGCAAGCATGTCCTATAACTACTCATACTTCTGCGTAAGTATCATTCAATTTAAGTAAATTATACATAAATAGCCTGAAAAGTTCAAATTAGCTTGAAATATTTTTTTGATATTCTAATGGATTTGGGTATTGTTTTCTCAGATATGTAATTTTAGCTTCATTCTAATTGCACCAAATGGTAAAAAACAACTGGTTGCGATTGGAGCAGGTCGTAGTGCCGTTATTGATGGTCAGGTTTTGATAAATGCACAGGGCAATGTGCTTATCCATATGCAAAGTAAAGATTTCTTGTATTCAGTTCAGATTGATTTGTTTCTTCAGGCTTGCTATAAGTAGATTCAGTTGCCATTATTTCGTGTAGTTTATTTAAAAATTTCTGAAAAAGAATAAGTATTTTTCTTTATTTATCAATCATAAAATTTTTCTAGGTACGGTCTTAGCTCGTCGTGCATTTCTTTTATTTCTGCATAACCAAATAAGAAACCATAATGCAGAACATAGTGTTGTTGAGCGTTCTCCAACATCAGATAAATTTCGCCTCAAAGTTTGTTTTACGTTTCCAAATGTTTTGTTTTATAGAGATGTTTTTTTTTTTTTTTTTTTTTTTTTTTTTTTTTTTTTTTTTTTTTTTTATGTTCATAAGATTAACCTACTGTTGGCTCAAATGAGCCAATCATCTTTAGTGTAGGAAAAAAGTTGTTCCACAGTATTTTAAAATGCTAAATGAGATTTTCAATATTCATTGGTTGATTTTATTGGGAAGTTTCTTTCCAAAACAATTATTCATTATTTATAGGCTGGTTACCAGGTTATACTGTATGCATCGTTTCCACCAAATTTGCGCAGTAGTGGTGAAATACAAAAATTATCATGCTATATGGGAGGAGCTCGATTGGAGGATCCTCCGGAAAATCTGCAAACTTTCAATGATATCGGTACATCCGGACATGTTTATGTAATGAGTTTGGCTGATAAAATATTGAAATGGAATTATCTAGGTTTGTTTTACGTACTTCAGAAGCTAAGTAACAATGGTGAATAAATATAATACGAATAATACACTTCTGTTTAATTAATTTTTCAAAGTTTTATATCCAGTCGGAAATTTTTTTAGCTAATAAAACTAGATATGGGAATGAAATTTACTGAAATTCAGCGATTAACTTTTAAAATTTAGGGAAATTTCGCAAGTGAATTGTTTTTATTCATAAACCAGAATTCAAGTTAGGACGAAATATTTCTCGAGACCGAATCTTCTTGTTATTAATTATTATTTTATGTATTGCAGGATTACAAGGAGCACTTCTTTCACATCTTCTGGAACCGATATTCATGACACATTTGTATGTTGGTGCACCATCAAATGATAAAGCGATCATGCAAGCTGTATTGCTTCGATTCGGCGATATGCGGCGAGGTGAATTAGTGGTGAAATCTTCGCCGACTGGTTTAGTTCCTCATGGAGAAATGTACCATAATTGGGTTTCCGGAATCGGTATTTATTTAATTTCTATGTTTTTTGTTTGATTTGATTAATTTTTGTCGATCGTTTGCTGTCTTTTGTCTTTTGGAGTAAGCATTATAAGCGTTAGGCATTATACTTTTTACTGGTGTATGCAAACTCATGAAACACAACAAAAATAAAATTATATTTTGACCACAGCAAATTGAAGCACTGATATTGAAATGAAATCGTTGAATTAATTCCATAGATTTTTAATAATTTAACTGTATGGCAGCAAAATAGATTTCCTTTACAACTTATAATATAGTCTAGCAATTTATATAATTTTTCAGATTTTCTTTTATATTCTAAACTTTACTTGCTTAATATATGAAAGCTATGTACATATGATTTAAATTGTTAAAAGCCGAGGTGGTTTCATAAAAAATTATATGTATTTGTTTTTTTTTTTTTTTTTTTTTTTGTTTAGGGACCATTGAACGTTTGGATCCATTTACTGGTCGAACTGTAACTGGCTCACCATCACGTCTTTGTAAATCAGAATTATACGAAAGCTGGGCACGTGTAATGGCAGCAGTTAAAGCAGATGGTTGCAAACCTATTTGGAGTTGTTCAGAAGCAAAACAAAGCGAAGGAGTATATCAGCAAGCTTTGCGAACATTCCATTTGCAGCTACATGCAAAAGGCTTGGGCATGTGGCAACGTAAGGATTCACAGGTTGATGGTTTTCAGCTGGCTTTTTTTAATGAATGAATAGTTTTTGAAATATTTCTTAATAATGGAATATTCACTATTTAAAATATCTAATATGTCTGTGGAAATATATTTGATCACGTTTTTTTTTTAATTTTCATTCTGATCATTTTAACTAAAGCTTTGAAATAGTATGGATTCAAATTGAAAATTAAAGAAGTTAGATAATTAGAGAGGTACCACTGCTTTAGGCTTCCGAACAATAATAGTTGCATCGTTTTTTGGGAACTTTTGCTTGTTATTCGGTAGATCAGTTAGATTCACGTCAAGTAAATATTTCAGTGAAAATATTCCTTCATCCTTGTTTTATTTCAAAGCTTTAAATTTTGAAGAACTCTCTAATTGTAAATTCAATTTTGAATATGTATAAGAGGTTTGCTGACAAATTATTATTTAGCTGGACTCTTTTTTTAGTAGTAATTTTTTTTAGTAATGTACTCATTTATTATGTACTGATTTCATATTGCTTATATTTTTTTTGTTTCTTTTTTTTTGATAATGAAGAAGTCGATATTTCAAATTTTCATGTGCATATTTATGAATTTTATACTTTTCAGTTCATTTTTGCATGAAAAGCATTCAAATTTTATTATTTTAATTAGTTGAAAGACCATGTTTCAATTTTCTTATGTTTCATATTTTTGCTTATAATTATTGTACATTTGATTGTCTAAATACAAAATATTAGAATTGTATCTGTTTTGCTTACACCAATAAACTTTTATATAAATCATTTTATAATTAAAGTAATTAACAATACATAGATCACAGTTTGTTTTACATTTTTCTTGAAAACTGTAATTTTTCCAACATTATTTTCGTACTAATATGATTACAGAAGTTCTGGGATGTATTATCTTTGATCAAACAAACAATCGTTGCTTGAGGATGTTTGAATGCTGTCATTTGCTTGATCTGATTCGTCAGCTTCAGTATAAGATATTAAAGTTATGACAATAAAAGGATGTATAATGCCCAGCAACTTTTAAGCTTCACGCATATTGTATTCCAGTAGTTTCATTTGAACATTTTTAACAAATTTAGTTAAGTATTATTATTCTATATAGTATTAAGATTCTCCAATTTTTCAACCTTACATTTTGTTTGCATTATGCAGTGGTAATTGCTTAGTATTCAAATTGCATTTTGGTATTTATGCATTTGTAAATATTTGAAATTTTTAAATTTTAAATTTTATTATGCATTTGTCAACATATGGCCTACATGTATAGTTAAAATTGAAGCAATTTTTTGTGAAAGAATAGGAAATGAGTAAAAAACTTTACAAAACTATGAAATTAACGTATGATAAGATGAAATGAATAAGTAACAAAAATTTTTTTTGGCAATTTGATATTTTTTTGATTTTCTACCACATGATGATATTTTTAATTTTTTTAAAAATTATATTTATTTATATTTCTCGTTGTATTAAATTGTGCTGTATTTTTCAATGAAACAGAAAAGAGAGCTATCCCATAGTTGTGAAGTTTGATTGTATTGTTGTAAGTTTTTCCCCGAATCTCTTCCGATTCTCATTTTATTGACTACTGCATTTCTTCCTTTTTAAATTTTTCATCAGATTATATCTTCCAGTAATTATATGTGTATGTGTGTGGATGTCTATATAAACAAATAAATAAATTATATACATATATGCATAACTATAATACCTGTCAACCACTATTACTACTACTTTTGCTGTGTCAGTCGGCATTTTTTATGATATTTCATTGGAGGTATGAAAATTCATCCATTTCCTTGTCAATTTTAATAATTGCTACTGTTGTTTGCTAATGTGTACCGGTTATTATCATAACTGATATAGGTAACATCTCATATGTAATATATTATCATTCTTCTTATCATTTCTCGTTTTATTTAGTTAGGGTATCTAAGTAATTTTTAATAAAGTAATCTTTTATTAATTTCAGTTAGTAATTTTGATTTGCTTTTGATTTTACTCATTTGCACTCATGCTCATGATATTATTTTATATGTATAATAGTGATGATAATAGTGGTATCTTATAATCTCAATTCATTTTGATTTCACTCATTTATTTTCATAATTTCCTTTTAATCCCAAATTAGTTCAAAAATAATAGTATAGTATTAATGATAGTGAATATATGAAACAGAATTCTAGAATAAGTCATGTTTGTGTTTTGTTTTCTTCTCATTGTTTAATCTAAAATGTGAGAGATTTTGTGTTATCATTTTTTTATTTGTAATCCTGCATAATATATAGTTGTATGAAAATTTTACCAAATATATAGGTGAAATATTTTTTGGATTAAATTAAACTGAATTTGTGGAAGATAAAATATCTCCAATTTTGAAATTTTTCACTTAAATATTTCACTGAAATCAAATTCGATTGATAATATAAATTTATATGAACTAAAGCATCTAAATTATGCAATCATCTACGATGTAATTATAAATATTTAAATCTAACGTTTACTTTGTGTGGAAATATCAAGTTAATAGTAACTTAAATGTAAATTTTTGATAAAAAATAAACTTCAATATTTTGTCAATTTTAAAATTAGTAGAAAGAAAGAAAAATTAAATACTTTTAGATAAATTTACACAATGTTGAAAATAGCATGACTAGCACAGCGGAAGAAAATAACTTTCATTCAAATGACACTCATTTTCGTTAAAATTGTTAAAATCGAAACATTGAAAAAAAAGGAAAACTGATATTGTCGTCCATCTGCTTATGTTATATGCTTTGTTGTCATACGGTATTGTCTGCGAAATGAGTAGTGTTTAATCCGATTTTTTCTTTTTGATGAGAAAGAATTCTGAAAAAACTGATGAAAATTTTTCTAGTTATTTTAATTAAAATAAAAAATTTCCTCTTTTGATTGCAAACTATTTATCAATTAACTGACTTTTAGCTTTTGAAAACAAATAAAAAAGAGTGATTATAAATTACCTATTGAAAAAGGATCACATAAACAATAACCACGTAAATAATCCATTCATCAAATAAAGAGGTCAAAGGTTAAAAACGTTTCAAAGGAAGAGATTTGGTAAAATTTCTATTGAACATGTGGAGATGCCGATCATCTGATGATATAAACAATATTATATTAATGTTTGATTACCATATTTATTGATAACTATTAATAATTGTAATTATTTAACTATTTCGATCATTTTTGTTTAAAACAAATTCAAAAAAAAAATTTTTTTAAAAATTAGAAAACAAAAAATTTGGTACATTTTAAATTATTTGTACTTGATCTTATCAAGTAGTGTAATAAAAAAAGATATGAATCGAAAAGACTTATATTGATTTAATCAATAATTATAGTAATTGCAAAATTCATACAATTTACTTAGTGGGTAAACATTCGATAAACCGGAACAAATGTGTTTTATTAAATAACTGACATAATTGATTAGTCATGATAATTTCGAATTTCACTAAACTGTATAATGACACGATATGCTTACGGTATAAGAATTTCTCCATATATTAACAACTCTTACAGACTATAAAAAGATGGATTAACTGTTAAGATTGTTTAAATGTTCTTCTTAAGTTTAAATGTTCTTAATACAGAGCAATTTGTATACATCACTCGTCAAGTATTTAAGGATTGTAATTTGCCATCGAAGACAGTATATTCTAACCTTCCGATGGAATACTATCATTTTTAAGCTGTAAATTTGTTGTTGTAAAATGAAATAGTTTATTCACCATTTAAGTCGAAAATTATCAACCTCATCTTTTCCCTTAACAAAATTAAACCAATTCCCTTTATCTTTTCCACATTTTCCTCTTGTCTTTTTTCGTTTGTCATTTTCTCTTAATCAATTTAAGTTATATTTTCATCATTTTATCATCCGAATATAATATCTTGTAAAAATATAAGCTATAGAAAACATTAGGAAAAAGGATGTTAAATTATTGAAATTATTCATCTTTGTCAATTTTATAATCTTTCATTTAATCCTTCTGATACATAAAATTGCGATTTTATGCTGTTTGCTGCAAGTGCAATTTCGATGCTATTGTTGATGTTGATGTTTATGATAATAATGATGATAATTATGTTACCATTTGATGATTCAATAATTTATTGTTTTTCAAAAAAAAGGAAGTAAAAAAAATGTTTGGAAATATTAAGCAACGAGTTATAGCAATAAATCTGATCCTTTCTCAACAATTCACTATTAATTTATTTTTATTTCTTCCTCTTCCAATTAAAAAAAAAAATTAAATTGTTTGTATTAAATTAAAAATAATATTTAAACATTACCTTACAATTACTTCATGTTTAAGAACTTATTTCAGCTCGAAATGTCCAACTTTTTTCACCAAATTGTAAAAAATATAATAATTTATCGCTTTGTCGATTAATTTGAATAAAATTATCAAAATTATTTTTCATTTACCGTAAAGTATTTGAAATATATTTCATTTCTTCTCTATAAAAATAAGAAATTCTTGCAGCAGAATTTATCATATATTTTCAAACTTTCATCGTTATTTTTATCAAATTTCATCACTATCAAAATTTTTTGTTTATTCTATTATCATAAAATTTTATAATTTTAACTAATGTTTGGTTAAAAACTACTTTTCAGTTAAGTTCATGAAATTATTCGAACAATATTTTTACCAATGACAGTTATAATTTATGTTGTATAACTACTAATTATCATTTAGCAATTAAAAAGACTTAAAAAGTCCATCATTTCTACAGGAGCTTTTCTTAAATTAATTGCCAATAAGTTAATTATGCTAATTAATTTAATTATTTATTGCCAAAAAATTTTTTTAAAATTTTTTTCCACAGGCTAATTTTTTTCCTTTAATTATATTTAAGGGATGTTATTGCATATATATATATATATATATTGTATATGTTGTATTAAATATAAATATGTTGGATAAGAATAAACGGGGTAAAAGGACTCCCCGATCCTGGTTTTTTGGGTACCATTCTTTTCTGGACGACCAGGTCGTTAGTAGCAGACCATTAATTTCGATTATACATTTCTCATTCATCCCACTATTCTTCCTCTTCTTTTCAACACATTTTTACAAATTCTTGTTTTACAGTTCACATACAAACAGACATACTATACATACAAACAAACAAACCAACATTCACATCACATAAACATACACATGCATACACATACACATACATAAACAATTCACATATTTTCTTAATACTGCTTTTGTATATTTGCCTTCATGTTCCGACGTCGTTGCTTCGTTACTTACATACATCAAAAATTTTTGCGATAAAAGTTTCACTACTTACCGTATATCCAACGGTTTCGAATTTGATTTTTTCTTCCGTTTATTGATTTTTTTAATTATTCTTTCATTTACTAAAGTCAACTTATTACTGATTACTGTTTAATGGATTAAAATCTAAAAATCTTCTTTTAGAAAATTTCATTTAATTGTTAAATTATTTCATTTATTGCTATTTATATAGATTTTCAACATTTACCGTATATCCAACGGTTTAAACTTTATCGTATTTTATTTTCTTGTTATTTATTTTATCATCATTTATCTGACTGATTAGCAGAGTGATAATAATTATTGCCATATATTTTATTTGTATGATATACAATTAAATATATCAATATTCATTTACATCCATATTATTGTCTTTTGACTATTCCTATAATATCACAATCACACAGATTAACATGTGCTAAAATAATATTTGAATATATGCAGAAGAATTCGAAGATTCAGTAAGCATCAATAATAATTCCTATATTCTTTTGCGTGAAATACTAACGTATTGGCACAAAGAAATTTTCTTATAGGAATGAATATATAAATAAATTTTAAAGCACTATGATCCATCAAACCACTTTTTTTATTTATTGTCGATGATAGCTTTACAATTCTATATCTTTTATCACAGACAATTCATGCTACATGACATATTTTAGGTGTACGACATTTCAAATAGTGTTAAAAATCGTATCTGCTTATATAAACATTTTATCATATCAACATAATATAAATAGTAGATAAGTTTAGAAATTTTTGATACATGATGATACGATATTTAGAAATTTCATTATTTTATTGGAAGCAATAATAATCATCCTAAAAGTATCGGAAAATATAGTAATATCAGTATATTTTTCGTTTATTTGTATAGCTAAAATATGAAATTTCAATTTAAAAAAAGTGTATTATGAAAAGTTCACCATGCTTTATTTATTTAATTTGTCTGCTTTATTTGTCTTATCATATAATTCATTTAACTTTCCAATCGATTTTTCCAGAAATTAATATTTAGTGAATTTCTTCCAAATTTCACTTTTCACTTTTTCTTTTGCGGCAAAATTTAGCAAAATTTAGCTGATACTTGGATTTCTACTTCATTTCAAACATAGAATTTTTAATTCATTCAAAACATATGCTGAATCTTTATTTTGTTCCAAATATATGAAATTAATTTAACAGATCCATGATCAAAACTTGACGATTCCATTTACTGAAAACTTTAGAAATGTACGATGACACGGAATATACGATTGGAAGTTTTTGGAAATAATTTTAGAATTTGATTAGCTAACGAATATTCTTTACTTTGAAGTTACTTTGATAAATAAAATCATTAACGATAAAAATTGATTCTAGTTGATTTTTCTCGTTTTTATTCTCTTTCAGATTTAAAATGGAATTCTTCGGTTTTGTTTTTTTTTGCTTTTATCAATAAGTCTTTTTATATTTATTATTCCGTTTATTGGTATGAAGAAAATTAAATTAGGAAAAGCAGCAAATTAAATGATCTCTCATTTTTGATAATTATCGCAGCAACAAAGTTCCTTTACATAAAAAAAATGAAAAAAAAATTTTTTTATTTATATTAAAAATTTATTTATTTTTTAATTTCAACAAGTTTCATGGACGATTAATATAAAGGACATTATCACACTATTTTAAGCATATTTTTAAGTACCTCTTCTAACAACTAGTATCGATTGTATTGTATAAATTTGCAGGGGAAGGAAGAGGAGAAGAATAATATTTTGCTTTATGCAGCCATTGCAATAAAATTATATTTTTCCTTTGCTTATCTTTTTTTACATACTTCTCCGGTTTTCCATTATCATTTGCTAATTTATTTTCAATTTTACATGGTATGTAAATTCTAGGAATTCTCTTTTTTTTGAAATAATATCAAAAATTGAATGGAATTATAGATTTGGAAAAAGCAAAAAAGGTATCAATGAAACGAAGAGAATTCAAGAATGATAGTAAAAATTTTACGGAATAAGGATTTAATGTGAATGAAGTGAATAAATAAGTTATTTGATGATGACATTCTTCTGGGAAAGAAGTAAATTTAAGAAAAGATCATTAAAGACCATAATTTTTAAATAAGAAAATATCAGAAATAGGATAGTAAGCAAAAAAAATAAAGAAAATATTCAAAAAATAGGACGATAAAGTCTTCTTAAAATGGTTACTTAATAGAAGTTAAAAAATAACGGTACAAAAAAATAAACTGAAATTTTCCGCTCTCTCATTTTATCGATTCATTTTCATAAAATTCAAAATTAGGACAACTTGTTGAACTTGAAAATTTGGAACTGTTGAAAAGGGAGAAAAAGCGATCGCTCGATTGTTGATTTAGATAGTTTGAAAATTTTTTTTGGAAAAAATTTAAAAATTTATTTCAAAATTTTTTCCTTTTTTGTGATTTGCAATTTATTTCGACATTTTGATGAAAATTTTTGATATTTTATAAAATTCAATTTATTTCTGCTGTTAATACAGACAGTAATACTCATACGATTACAAAATCTTTTCTATATTCCACTGATTGGATTATTCTATCCGATGATACGGTTGATTGAATGGCAAAATGGAAGAAAGATGAAAGTAAACCGGCTTGGCCCTTTTTGCATGTGTCATAAAATTGACAAAACTTTTGAGATGAATGTTGTGATACAATTATAACATATAATGTATATACATACATTATATGTTTGTGTATGCTCAATTTGTAACCATGATGACAGGTAATAGTTGTGGTAGTGACAGCAATGCTGGTAATGTCATAGGTATTATCGATGTATTATCGATGACAATGTTGATGTTTATTAAATGAATTTATAGCTTTTTGCCTAACATGCATAAATGCATAAATTGTTAACCTAACTGTAATTTAGACAAAGAAACGTTTTTTATTTAATTTAAAAAACTTTTAAGTATTCATAATAATACTCGCTGGTAATAGCTTTCATCTTTTTCTTGTTTCAATATTTTATTTTTTTGTATTTATAGAAATTAAAATTACATATATATAAATGATGTAAATGCAAGTCTTTCTTTAAGGAAAAGTTTAATAATTTTAATTTAATTAATGTGTGAATGAAATTTATATTAACTATAGTAAAGCAATATTTTTACTAAAAAAAGTTCAGCAAAAAAAAGAAGAAAAATGATCAAATTTCTTGCAATTTTCCATTGGCAATTATTTGCATAACGAAATAGTCACATCGATAATTTTCAAATCAGTACATTCCTCTAAAATCTTCTTTTAATTGTCCTCGTCTTAAATAATAGTAGAAGTAGTGCTAGTAATAGTGAAATTTATAATGCATTACCATTCTTCCATAAATCATTTCCGTTTCATTTTTCAACAAATTATATTTATTATTTATTTAAATTTGACTTTACAATTTTAATTATTTGATTACGATAGTTAATAAATTAGTATATGTAATTAAGTTATATTATTACAATATTCTACTATATTATGTTTACATGGATTATTTCTATACATATTATATTATTGAATTAAGTTGGTAATAGTAATAGTAATATGTATTAGTTATATGATTACAATATTCTATTAATCAATTCTTTTATTTTTATATTACATGAGTCATTATCATTTCATTTATTATATATTATAAATTTCTTCTTGACAATTCATAAATTTGCGTGTTTATATGTATATCTAGGCAGCTAGATAGATAGAATGTATTAATTAAACGAATGCATAATCATATCATTTCATTTGATATCTCATAACTCATTGTATACATATTGCCTGAATGAATAGGTTATCTTCAAGGTTATATTAATGTCCTGAAAACTTTCCTTTGTCCCATTCCAACTATATTCAAACTTTTCATTATTACTATCGTTATGCCTATTATTGTTCGGTTGTTGGTTATATTATTGTGTCGGTAAAGTGCTACTTGAACGGAAACCTTTTCTTTGATCGATTCATCTTCCAAATATAACCTCCTCACCTTATTTTACCTTAACTTATCGCTAATTTATATTTCCTCTTTTTCTCTTTCTTCTTCTTTTTCTTTTTTCTTTCTTTTTTCTTTCTTCTTCCTTTTTTCTTTTTTCTTTCTCTTTTCTTTTTCTCTTTCCTTCTTTCTTTCTTTACTTCCTTCTTTTGTTTCTTTCCTTTCCTTCTCTTCCACTACTTTTCTAAATTTCTTTCTTCGTCTTCCGCGTTCTTTTTACTTCCGCTGCAGTTGATACTTTTTTTATCCTCATCATCTTTCGTCTATTGTAAATATCGTTCACTAATGCTACCGCAATTATCGTCATCTTTTGCTAATTTGGCCGTATTTTCAAGGTCAAGTTGAAAATTGACACTTCTTCGTGAAATTTTTACGAATTTTGATGAATAATGTCATAGTATATGAAAGGGAATAAGCGAAGAGCAAAGATTAATTCATTTAAAGTTTTGATTAATTAATCTGTTATATATTCTGATACAAGAAGAATAATTCAAAAATTAAATTGCTCTAATTTCTTTATAAAAGTATTTAAGCTATAATTGGATGTTCTATCGAAATTTTTCGAATTCTTTAAAATTTACTGACCTAGAAAATGATTGGATAAATCGAGATAGTGAAAAAGAGATCAATCAAAAAGATTCTCGGCCATTCATACATTCATACAAAATCAAATATATACTTTTAAAACAAAAATTTTATACTTTAAACTAAGAAATATTTATTTCATCCAAAATATCATAAGTTTTTTATTAAAAATACCGGAAGAACAATTATCTATTAGAATAAATCAACGGAAGTTCTTTTACTAATCATAAAATTTTGAATACAGAAAAAAATTAGTAATATTTTAAATTGATTATTCACTAAATCAATATAATTATTATCATATTTTATTTATTTAGTTATTTTATTTGAAAAATTTGCTGATTTCAATAATCTTTAAAATCAATCAGTAAGCATATACATCCAAAATCCGATATATATAACTGGTCAAAGAAAATCATGATTAAAGAAAATAAACACTAAAATAGTCTGAAATATACATACATGAATATAATTATAGATAACGTGAAGAAAAAAATTAATGTACGTCAAAGCGTTCACAAATTACGCCATAATATAGTCTAAATATTTCATAGTGTTATACTTTTTAGTCAAAAAAGGCATAAATTAAAAAAAAAAAACTCTTAAGAAATTTAAAACATCCATAAATATTTAATATATATGCAATGTTGGAAAGATTTTGCCAAAAAAACTAATCAAAAAATAGTTAACAGGTAACGTGAAGAAAAAAAATTACTGTACAATTGTGAAAATTTTAAAAATTTGCGTAAATGAAATTCAAAAACGAGAGAAACGATTAATCGTACCGATACCATATGTAAGGCTGAATTTTTAGAAATGCTTAATTAAACAGAAAATTTTTTACCCCAAAATCCATGTTTTATGTTTAATAGAATATAGAATTCAAAAATCCATAAAACTTAAAAATAAACAAAAAGATTAATCGTATTTCTAGTATATGAGAGTATAAACTTTCAAGTGTTTAATGGTATTTAATTAAATGGAGGATTTTATTTTGAAATAGATAATATGCTTGATATAAAATTAAAAGACTTATCGATGATTGGTTAATTAAAAAAGCAAATATAAGTATTTCAATTCCGATTCCATCCTCGTCCGTCACATTTAGCCTTTAATTTGCAAATTTATGCTTCAAATAATTAGCAATACTTGCATTAATACTTGCCATAAAAACCCATTAAAATAGTGCATTAAATTGTGTATGAGGCATTTATCGCTCCACATTACAGTACTTCATCATCCGTTTCCCTTCCCTTCTATCACTCTCTTTCTCTCTTTCTTACATATATATTTCATCATTTCTCAGCCTCTTATTCACCCAATAATTTATTTTTTTTTTTGAAATTGTCATTGAATAATTGTCACCGTTGTTGTATCTAACTTAACTTCTAATTTTGCATAAACAAATACTATCTCAATTCTCTAATTTTTGCATACTTTCTTATTAAACAATATCATCTGTTTCTTCCTATTTTATATACTATTTTCAAATATCTTTTGTGTATGGGGAAATAAAAAATATATGAAATTATTGATATTGTTTTGCACTATCTAATGCCATCGTTAATTTGGTGAAGAAGGAAAGGAAAAAAAATGTAAAGAATGAATGAATGAGCTGAATGATCAATTGGTTGTTTGATAAAACAATTGCATCCATTATGATACGGTAGATATATTATGGCGCAAGAGGGTAAGAATGGCGAAAAATAAAATGGAAGAAGAATCTGATATCAATAATAGCATGTTCGGTAAACCGGATTTATCCTCCTCTTCCTCCTTTTCCTCATCGTCTTCCTCCCTTTCCTCCTCCTCCTCCTCTCTTCTTCTTCTTCTCTTATCATCTCTTTATTTATCGTGTTATCAGACATAAATAAATACTCCTTCTTGCCATTTCAATATATTATTGTTTCAAAATAGCGAAGTTTAACTGACCAATAAATGGAAATAAAATAGGCTTCATGATAGTTATTTTATTTCTTTGTAAACTAAAATCAGAATAATATAAAAAACTATCGCATATTTATTGTTTTTGATCGTATAAACTGGAAAATTTTAAATATTATTTCTTCAGTCTCGACTAATGATAACCTACTTCATCATTTGATAGCAGAAAAATAATCATTATCAGATCTTTTCAGATGTTAGATTCATTAAATGTGTTCTCTGATTCTGAATTTTTCTAATAACAATATTTGTTGATCGAACATTGTATTCGATATAATATTTGATTAGATTGAGTTACAATTTGATTATTCGTACTAAAACGAAGATATTATACTGGTGAATGGATTATAATAGCAAGATATTGCTACATGTATTCCAGTAATGAATTCAGCTTTTTGGTTACCATCCACCACTATCATATACAAATATCTATTATCCGCCATTCCATCATTATTCATCGGCAAGTTTACTATATCATTCGAAAATATCTATAAATTATTTTTAAATTCTATAATAAAACTATTTATTAAAATCGTTATGTTTAATTGTAATCTTGATGCTGTCAGTGTGATAAGTAGTAAACCAAATATAGCTAAATGATAGGACAAAAAATTTTGAGTGATAAGTGACACCGAGAAATATCACTAAGTGAAAGATAAGTCAAAATATATAATAACGACTAGAAAAAGTATCCAGCTTATTATTTCTTTCAACTGATAAATGATAAGACGAAATATTGACGCAAATTTTATTTCAGATTCATTTATTTTAATGCAGTTTGACATTTTTTAGTTATTTTAAAAATAATATGCTAATCAACTTTCTGTCTTAATTTTTTAACAATTTTAATAAGCTAATATTTGTGATCATATCTGTTTTGCATTTATGTTGCATGCATTTGAGACATACTTTAGGCTTCCAATACATGACTATTTTCTTTCTCACATTAGCAAATAGATATTTCAGATTAATTTTATGGATTCAACAGTATTCTATATGAAATACGGTCAAAAAATAGGCAAATTTTCATTTATTTATCGTCTGCCACGTAATAATTCGAAATTATAGACAATGTAAAATAAAAATTATAAAATTCAATTTTTGGCCCCAAATTTTGTATCATTTTAAATTTTCTATTACTAGGATCATTTTAATAACTTTTTTAGCTCACAGTTTCCCATCAATACTTCCTACGGTATTGAAATCAACTACTCCTACGTCATCACCATTACCTCCACAATTGAAAACTACAGAATCATTCCGACAATTGAAAACTTCAGAAACTGTACCAAAAAAAAATTCATCGAAATTATTTCTCGTCGAAAGCTTGCTTCCGCCAACCATAGAGAAAAAGCAAACAACACCATCACCGGTTTTTTTTTCCTCATTTAATTTTATTTATCTCAATTAAATTCAATTAAATTTTATTTTACATTAAAATGATAACTCTTTGATAGAATCTCACGATATCATTATAGACTTGATGTTATTCTCAATTATATGTTTAATTTCATTTTAGCTTACTTAAATTACTGCAAATTTAATTATATTCATCTTAATTTTTAATATGTTCAGTTTTCCTTTCATTTCATAATTTTATTTTATAGATATATTATTACCCAAATTGCGTATTTTAAATTTCATTTATTTAAATTTATTTTGAGTATAATTTCAGCTTTTAACAATGTATTTGGACGAAATTAAACAGCAAATTTGACTTGGATTTATTTGAAATTATTTCCAAAATTTTCATTATGTTTGAGTACTGTATTTAATCGCTCCTTTTTCTTTCAGATTTTGATTTTTTTGTCGCATTTTTTTTCCTGCGAGCCATTTCTACTTGCTTTTTTTGCAATGCTCTTGAAAATTCAGTAGAGCTAATAATCGTATCATTTTTTAAATAATCTTAAATTTAGTGATTCGTTTGTTTGTTATACAGTTATTATATGTATTATCAAGATGAAATGAAAAATTGAGGTCATCAATACTATCCATCCTAATGTTACTCAGCACTAACTATATAAATAGGAAATATATGCAATTAATAATACTCACAAATATCTATCATATTCTGCTACCCTTTAATCAATTTAACTTATTTTATTTATGGAAATTTAAGGTAGAAGCTTTATTCCTTTTGACAAAAAAATAAAACTCTTTCAAATGTTGTTTTCCTTGAAGAATATGATTTACAAAATACTAATCATTCAGAACAAAAATTCAAAAGTAAGTGTTAAAATTTTGAAATGAGTAAATCAATTAATCAATTTGATATTATCAAAGTTGTATTTTTCCAATTTTTTAAGTCAATGAATCCATTTGTCAAAACATTTGAAAGTATTTTTTAAATGATAGTTATTCCACTCGAGTATATTACAGTGCAATATTTGTTCAATATCTATAGCTGTCATTTAACACAACTTGCATACAGTAAGAAATATTAGTCAGAACGATATCTTTGATGGCATTTTTGTAAAGAATTATTCTGGTTATAGTTAGACGTAACAACAGTAGAATGGATAAATGGAGGTTATGGCGTGAAGAATCCGATGCTGCAAAGCTACCGTATACCGGATGTTGATAGTACTCCTGCTCCAGCTTCCAAACCTGGTTTACTAACATGCCGAATATGTGGAAAAGTTTGTTCCATCTTAATTACCACTTATCAATTTTTGATTGTACATTCTTATATCTCTCTTTTTTCTTCTAAAGTCACAATAATTTATTTAATTCATTCTTAATTGTATTTAAATTTATTTTCTTAATAATATCTTATTGATAAATTATTTTCTTATTTATTTTACATATCTGTTAAGCAAAAATGTATATTTTTATTTGCAGAAATTTGCATTACAAAGACTTTTAAATAGGCATGCAAAATGCCATTCAGAAATCAAACGATATTTATGCACATTTTGTGGTAAAGGTTTCAATGATACATTTGATTTGAAGAGACATACACGAACTCATACAGGTTGTAACGAATCCAATTATTTATTAAAATTTTTTTTCAATATTTTTATTTGGATTAATTCAAAGCTAAAAATGATAAATAAAAATGATAAATAAGAATTTTTATTTCGATAATAAATAAAACAAATTCAAATTGAAAAGTAAGAACATTTTTAATAGTAAATTATGCGGCTAGAAATGTATAATAGTTGTATAGAAAATGAATAAAATCTTTCAAATACTTTTAAAATGTTAATTGGTATATAAAATATTTAAAAAAATTGATAAATGATGATAGTAACTTGAAGTATTGATCTAATGCAGGTGTTCGACCGTATAAATGTGATCAGTGCGAGAAATCATTTACACAACGATGTTCATTAGAATCACATCTTCGTAAGGTACACGGTACACAACATAATTACGGTTACAAAGAACGACGAAGTAAGGTAAAGTCTAATTATTTTATATAAAACAAATAGAAAGCTAAATTTATGTTAGTGAAGAAAATTTAATGCAGCAAAATTAGATCGAAATTCCTTTGTCTTATTTGCATGTTTATAAAATAGTTAAAAGTTGTATAATAAATTTTATACTACAATTAATGCATTTCCACCGTATTATGATGAAGATGTATGTTGCTAGTTGTTTATGTTATATACATATACATAGATGTTGTTATGACGATAGTAATTATATAATCATGATTTATCTTAATTTAATTACATAAGCATAAAGAGAATGTTCGTTTATATATTTCATATTATTTTGTTATAGCAATAGAAATTATACATTGTAATATTTCAGCTTCACTAATTTATAAAACAAAATAATTATTATTCGGTTTTAATCAAAAATAGAATTTTAAATGTTAATAATATTTTAGGTTTTCGTATGTGAAGATTGTGGTTTTACGGCACCGATATTTGATCAGTACATACAACATTTGCAAATTAATCATCCATTTAGCCCACAATTAATCAAATTAACATCTACTGGTGCATTGTCCAAATATCATCGATCAACCAATCATCGATCATCAACATCGTTTTCAACGAGTACATCTGGAAGTTTCCCTAAATAATATCATTTCTTAATTTTTCTTTTTTTTTGTACAAATCTTTTTTTGCCGATATTGCTTAGATAATTTTGTGTAACAATTAAAATCACAAGAAAAATAATAGCAAAAAGTTTAATAAAAAATTTTTGTATCTCTGAATTAAATAATAAATTTATTGAAAATACATTTGGAAAAAAAAATTGATAGTTAATTGAAAAGATTTCAGTGATATTTATGTGATTTCATTATTATTTTTTCACTTTTTATTTTCTTCGCATAAAAACTGTTCAATGTTTGAAGCATTCTTGTCCAACAAAAGTTATATTTCATGCTAGAAGTTTACGTATCGTATTAGGATAAGGTTAATATTACATATAATAGATTACAGTAATTATATCTCCTTTGCATGATTCAATCTTCATAAAAATTTTTCAAAAATCTGTTCATTTTTTCATAAATTATCAATAAATTTGACTCAATTTTAATAAATAAATTTTGCGGAATTTCATAACTTTTTTATGAAAGACTTATGAAAAAAGTTTAAAATTTTCAGAGATTACAAAAAAAAGATTTTTTTTTGAATTCATTCAAAATGGTCTGCAAGTAATGCTATATTGTAATTTGTAGAATGAAAATAAATAATTACCACATAATAATTATCACTAATGTATTATAGTTGTAATAATGGATTTTTCTCACGATACTGAATGAGCCAATCAGCAATAAAAAGAATCGGATCAGTTGGTCGTTGCAGTAATACCTGAGAAGATTATTTTATATTATTATATTGCGTTATTTCATTTTAATAAATATCAAACAAATCATTTTTTTTTTTTGAATTAGAAAATTCATTGAAGATTTGTCGCGCATTTTTTTTGCTGAATCAAAAAAATAATAAATTTGAAATTAAAAAAAAAAATTAACCTCAGTAAGTGCACCGGTAAGAACCGGTGCAACAGTTCTTGCTAAATAAATAGCATTATTGTTAGATGGTGATATAATATCATTTGACATATCATATCCAAATTTATGTTCATCTGTTTCATCCTGCTCTTTCGGACTTGTTGATATACATGACGAACTTTAATTTGGAAGTAATTCAGTATAATATTATATATTTAATTCCAATGAGTGATTATTTTTTATAAATAGTATAAATAATATAAATAGTCGAAATTAAATATAAGAATATAAATTACATTTATAAGACAGCATTTACTTAATTTCTCATGAATATTTATAATTAGATGACTGAAAAGAACAATAATATTAATTTTTGAAAAATAATTAATATTTATCAATTAAACATCATATAAGTGATAATTAATTATAAAATTGGTAGTTCGATATCGCAAAGATTGTGATTAATAATTTACATTATAAATTCAAATTCCATTTGTGATTTCTCCTTCCTTAATAATATTTGAAGAAAAAAAAAGCAAACCTCATAACAGATACCGAACCACTACTCAACACAGAATCAAAATGCGATATATCTGTGAAATTCTCCGAAATGCCAACATCACCATTGTCATCATCAATCTCTCTCAATAATTCCAAATTAATGAGATTATTGAGACGATAATAATGTGGTGTATGACCTTCCTGAAATCATAAAAAAAAGGAAAGAGAGAAAGAAAGGGAGAAATGATAAATTATTTTTGTTATCATTGCAAAAATTTATTATTTTATTGTTAATTATGATAAACTCTTTTCGCTTCTCATCATTTTTAAACTTTTTAATTATTTTTTTTATCATCAAAAAATTATTGAAATATTTACAATATCCAATGCATTTGGATCAGCTCCAGCTTTAATTAAAATTTTCATATAATGTCCTCCATCATGAGTTGCTGCCGCATAATGTAACGATGTACGTTTGTTCTAAAGGATTGGAAATTTTTAATAGCATAAAAGATTACTTTAGTAATTCAATAATTAATAAATTAATTTCAAATATTTTAAACTGAAAAATTCATTCATTTCATGCCAAAATTATTTGAGCTTTAAATAAATCTGCATCAAACATGTATTCATATTCAAATGCATTATCATTTAATCGATTCCGATTATAGCAAAAATTTACTTAAAATACGGTAATTGAAATTAAAAAAATTTCAACTTTTTTTAACTAAAGCTTTTTATTAGGTTATAAAATTTGTAACTCACATAATCAGAAGCATTTAATACAGACGGGAAGTTTGATACAATGTAACGAATTATTTCAGTTTGTTCATAAAGGATAGCAGTATGAAGTGGGGTACGACCAAATCGATTTCGAGCTAATGCCAACTTTTTTGAAGTAAATAATTCTTTCAGATGTTTAAGGTCACCTTTCTTAATTGCTTTATGAATTTCATCGATTTCATCCTAAAATTTTTTTGAATTATATTAAATAAATCATATTAAATTTCACTATTTATTTTTTATCAGGACCATTTCATTGATTAGTTCTAATTATCATGATAAAACGATAAGAATAGTTGTTGCTTTCATACAAAGAAAAATATCTTTAAATGATATGATAGTGAAAAACTTTTTATTTTATATTCTTTCAATTATTATTTAACTACGATTTTGTATTATTTGTTTAATCGACAATTTCAGTAATTTATATAATTCATTTAGTTTAATCACGAGTTTAATTATCTACAAATATTATAATTACATTTCAATATATCGTCATTTACCAAAAAATAATAGCTATAAAATTGGACGAATATTTAAATAATTCCACGAATGCAGTACGATTTTAATCGTTTTGCATAATACGAATTAAATAATAGATTAGTTATAAATAAATATTAATACAAAAAATAATTTTTGAATTTTAAGACTCAAAGCAATTGTTAGCGAAATTTTAAATTTCAGTTAAATTCCTAATATTTATTTCAAACTATCATAGTCGAATTAAAAGTTCGAATAAAGTTAATATTATGCATTCAATATTATTATTATTGTCAATATTATTGTTATTATTATTATTGCTATAACAAGTTATTATTTATTCAGAGATATAAATAATGTTGAAAATTCTCAACATCGACTTCACTTATGAATTTTTTTTTTTATTTCTAACATTGACTGATAAATTATGAAGAAGTAGAAAGAAAAAAATTAATGAACAATTTTCTTCCTAAAAAAGAAAATACGTTTTTCATTTTATCTAAAAAAAGAGGACGAACAGGTTAGCCTTGTAGTTGACATGCATGACACACTTTATTAAAAAAATAATTATGTTTAAAAAAGAAGACGAAGTAATTTTTGTTAAATAAAAGCAATCAACCTTTTTCTGAATCTGAAATGGAAGGAAAAGAACAGTACAGATACTATCATAGTTTTTATTTCTTCAAGGTCAAAGTTTCTGATAATCGAACAAAAAGAAGAAAAGACATTTGATTATGTAACTTCGTATAATTAATTATAGAAATTTGTTATTTAAAATAATACTAAATTATAGTATATGAAATAATATTAGCAATTGCTCAAATTAATAATAATAAATGTATTGATAAAACAATTATTACCAGATAATCATTTAGATAATCGAGAAAAATTTTTGAATTTGAATTGTTTATTGTATGACCGACAAGTAAATCACCACATCCTGAAAGCACTAATTGTTCCAATTTAGCAATATTACCGTCGTGAAGCCACTGGCGAATATTTGATTCCAAATAGGATGATGCTGTACGATTACGAATTATCTGTAAAAAACTATTAAATATTAATTTAAGAAAGTAAAAAATTAAAACAAATAAAATATACAAAATAATTTTTTTAATAAAAAAGAGTGACAGAATAAGTTTGAATTGATAAATTATTGTACAAATGAAAATATTATATTTTTGTTAAACAAAAAAGTAATGAATCGATTAAATAATATCACATTTAGATTTATTAAATTTTATGACTATTTCCAATTTTAAGTAAAATGTAACAAATTAAAAATTAAGTGCCTCGTCCAAAATAGCTTCTCTTGCCGTACTGATTGCTTTAAAATCAATTTCTTCAGGATTTTTCAAATAATAGCTTGGTTGTCGTCCATACTGAAAATAATTGTTGTAACAGAATGTGTCGTTTTTCTAATTAAAAGAAATAATTAAATAAATTTATTAGTAATCTGAAATTGAATGATAAAAATATTATCAGAAATTATTAAAATTTAAATTTAATACAATAATTAACAATAATTAATTTATTAAAGAGGAATACAAATTTTTGGAGGAAATAAAATTGGAATCTATCAGAAATAGTCAACTTTAAAACAAAACAATTTGATTAAATTAAAATTTTTTTTTCTAATTAACGCTAATTTTTTCCAATTTCCAAAAAAGTGGTTTGATTATTTTTTAGTATAGCGTTGTTTTAATTTTAATTTTTTGAGATTTTCTAGGCATTACCATTTTTTTTGATTTTATTTTATGATAATGTTAGTTCTTGTAGTGGAGCTATAAAGGACTATTTTTACTAATCATATTGATGATTTTTTTAATTTATTTGTTTTTTAATGTTTTGTTTTATTTTCTGTTCATCATTTATGCAAAATGAATGATAAAATAAACAATTTAATTATTTTCATTCCTACACTCTAAAACATTTGGAAATAAATAAGTTTGATTTGTTTGAATTTCATTTTATAAATTGGAAAAATGAATGAAAGTGATAGATAGAAAAATGAAACTTAACTTACACAATCAGAAATCTTAGAATTAGCGCCTGCATTACGCATCATTTTATATAAGTAACCATCATCAGGTAAAGCTGCTGCATAATGAAGTGGAGTTCGTTTATTCTAATGGTAAATATGAAACGATAAAATTTAATTATAAACAAATATTTATTTAAATAACTGAATCCGACATCCACGTTTTGGTACAAAAAATCAAATAAAAAACCAATAAGAATGTAATATACTAACCAATAAAAAAATGATTAATTAATATAGAAAAAAAAAATTAAAAATCCTTTTTTTAAATTCATAACTTTTTGGTTGTTAATTTTAATTAAAAGACGAAAAAATCTTAAAAAATCTTAAGGAGGAAGGAAAAAATTACAACAATTTTTCGTATGTTATCTCCATAATAATGCGCAATTAATATAAATTTTGATTAATTAACATCTCATTAATTTGTCAATTTTTACATTTATCTGGTTTAAAAAAAGTCAAGAAAACTTAAAAATAACTAAGCTATAAAGTGATACCTCATCTATTGCATTTGTAACTTGCGGATAATTTTTAATCAAATATTTTGCAATTTCAGTTTGACCCAAAATGATTGCTTTATGCAATGGTGTTAAATGTCGGGAATCACGACAAAATGCCATCTTTTTTCGATCGACTAGGATTTTAATTGTTCGTAAATTATCTGCTTCGACAGCTTTATGAATTGCATTAATTTTATTCTAAAACATTACAATAATACTAAAATGCTTTAATTAGAAATTATTAAATGCCATTATATTCCATTTCATTATTATTACTTCTATCCTTTTTTTAACTTTAATTTTATGATAGATAAAATTATTTTTTTTAATCTGCTTAATTTTTTTTTGAAATACTTCCTACTTCGATATCCTTCAAAATTTATACTAAATTAAAGAGTATACCTGATACTGTGGTAAAGCGTCCAAGAATTGACGAATATCCGAATCATCAGTTTCATACGATCGACAGGATAATAAATCAGCATAACCATTTAATACCAATTCATCTAATTTTCTTATATTACCAGTATGAATCCAATTCGAAATATCTTCTTCCACATCTATTTGCAAATCAGAAAACAATAAGTAATTTAAAAAAATAATAAAAATAATTGAAAAATATAGTAATAGATTTTGTGATTAATTAACCTTGCAAAAGTGATCCAGTAGCTTGACCTGCAATAAGTTGATCCATTTGATCATTATCTTTAATCATCATTTTAGCATCTAATTGATTTGCGTTGTTTTGATAATACAATGGTACATGACCAAACTGTAACCAAAAATTGATTATCATTTATTGAAATTTAAATTATTTGAAGCGTCCAATATTTACATCTTATAAAATCTATTAATTTATATTTATCTAATCTAGAAATTAATGATAATATCATTTCAAAGCTCTCAATCTTAAATGCAAACTTTGAAAATTTAGGAAAAAAGATAGAAAGATTGTTATAAAACTTGAGCAAACAAAATATAATTTATATGTAGCGCGTGACGAGATTTCTATAAAATTTTGAAAATTAAAAATTAAATGAAACTGGATACCTTATCTTTCATGAAGACATCAGCGCCTGCTTTTTGCAACAATTTCATTATAGCGTCGCCAGAATGATTTGCGAATGCGTAATGTAATGCTGTTCGACCAGTCTTAAATTTTTTTATTTTCCATTTAAAATTTTTAAATAATTTTTTCCAGAAATTTAAACAAAATCATGATTAATATTTTAAAAGAATGCAAAAAATTTTCGCACAGAAAGGAAATACAGTTTTTTCTTAGTTTTTAATTTAAAAACTTAATTTATATTTCAAATTAATAAAGTCAAAGATAATACATGATTAGCTGCATTAACACAGCATGGATATTTTGCTAATATATAACGAACAATATTTGTTTGCCCATGCAATACAGCTATATGCAAAGGTGTCATACCTAAAATAGAAATTTTATTATTTTAATAAATACTAAAAGTAATTAATTACTTTTCTCCATAATAATTATTTTATTGATTTTTTGATTAATCAAATTGTAAATTATATGAAATAATCATATATATATTCCCGATATATATATATTTGTATATGTATGAATCACTCGTAAATATTTCAATTGTGTAACCAGAATTAATACTTGAAAAAATTTTAAACCTAAAGTGAAATATTTACTTAAATATCAAAAGTAAGGAAAAAGAGTATACATAAATTTGGAAAAGGAAATTGTTCAAAATTTTACCAAATCTGTCGCGTGCGACACAAAGTTTTTCAGAATCGATTAACATTATCATCTGATTGATATCACCTTCTTCCACCGCTTTATGAATTATATCAATTTTATTCTAAAATTTTTTAAAAATTCCTAGAAAAAAGCTTACAATTTCAAAAATTGTTTCCCGAAAAATTTTTAAGAAAGAAATTTTAGCAAATACTGAAATTTCATTAAAAAATCATTTCAGGAGAAATTTGTGTTTCCATTTGCTAAAAACGAAAATCAAATTCAATTTATGCCATTCGTGGAAAATTCAGCAATTATTACTTGGTATTTGGATAGTTGATTAAGAAATTGACTTATTGCAATATCATGAGAATTTTTATCAGCCAGTAGATATCCGCGACCATCAAGAATAATTTGCTCCAATTGTTTGATATCACCATCCTCAAGCCATTTATTCACTTCACTCTCACTTGGAGGATCGGAAATAAATGATAATATACGGTAATAAGTTAGCAAATTTTAGATTTCGTTAAATGATTTCTAATTAAATTGAACTGGTTTTAATTAATTTAGAGTTAGAAAATTAAATTTTCCTCCCATACCAGACCTATTTCTCAAATTTGTACGAGCAAAAATTCCTTAACTGTTCACAAATTTTTAAAAAATTTTAAAAATTATGAAGTATTTGATGATAATACTCTTACTGCACAATAATCACCTATCCATCATAATTTTCTCTTGTAAATATTGTAAATTATTATTGCAATAAACCTTATAATAAATTTTTATTATAAATCCGGTATCATGAAAATATCATTTATCATCATTTTTATCATAGAAAATACAAAATTATTTTTAATGACTGACTATTTAATTCAAAATTATATCAATAAATTTTGCATATTTCTTATATTTTTTTAATATTTAAATTTTATGAATGTATCGTTCATGCAAGTTTATTAATTTAATAAATTTAATGAATTTAATTTATCAGATCTCGTAACATTTATGCATCACTGATATGTTAGAAAAATAAGGAAATTGTATAGATTAAAAAAAGCACGAAGAATTTTATTAATTCATACTATCCAACTAAATTTTTGCAGTGTTGTAAATTGATGAGTTACCATGCAAATACATTATATGCGGGATCTGGTCAGTTTCATCATTTCAATTAAGATAATACTGAAACAGATAAATTATTCTAAAACATATCAGAGCATAAAATGTATAAAATTTTACCACAATTATTACATATATTAGGAATGAATATTAAATATCATATAGTATATAATTAAATATTGAATACAGCAAGTTAATAAAAAGGAAATTAAATATGTAATTATATTCATTATGTATCATTGTTATCATTATTTTTGTTTAGTCAAAATCACTGCAATTAAATCTAAAAATAAGATAAGCAATAATTCCAGCATTGTCATATCATTACTTTTAAATATAATTTAGATGATGTACAATTGTTTTCGAACAAAGAATATTTTAAATGTTTAGATTAGACAAAAAGGAAATCTAATCGAAATGTTAGAATTAATTCATGAATTCTTCTGTTTTGTTTTTTTGCGCATCTTTTCTTATTATCATAATAATTTAAAAATATAAGGTACATCGCCATTATTTCTTATGTATCATGTAGTCGTTGAAAATTTTAATTAAAAGCAATTAATTTAATTAAAATCTTTTACCTGGATCATATATATTTTCACTAAGCGAATAACGTTTGAAACTAGGATCATCACTTGATGATAGTAGTGGCGATGGTAATACAGCATTTGGATCTTCGCGATACTGTGCGGCTGTTATGCCAATCTAAAAATTTTTGTCGAGAATATAAATAAAATATTTATTAATAAGTCATTCGTTAAATGACAAATATTCTATTAAATAACAAATTAAACATTTGTTAATAAATTTCTATTTGACAATAAAACTTTTCTATGTATTTATGTAATTATTTAAATTAAGATGGAAGAAGGAGAAAAGTTTCAAAGAAATGAAATGGGAACTTCGAAATATTTAATATTTGCTCAAAATTTGATATTCATAGTTATTTGAATTTTGTTTAAATTTTGAAAATGATATTTTTTCTATTTGTCGATAAAAAAAAGTTAAAAAACAATATTTTCAATAAGTAAAAAAGAATTACAGTTGTTTAATATTTAATTGAATTAGAGTACAAATTTATAATATTCAAATATGAAATCTTTATATGTCATGGGAAAAATTAGGCATTGATAAGTGAGTAATTCGATAATTTTATAATTTAACTATCTTTATAGTTAACTTAAAATATTATTCTGTATGAGCTATCTAGATTGAGTAGGTAGTTAAACTTTCATATTATCTTACGCCACCAATTTTTTTAAATTCATCCACTAATTTTATCGGCTAAAATTTTCGTAATTGTTCGTTGCATTGAGAGTAGCGTATTTCGCTGAATATTATCAAATGAATATTATCAAAATTCATTATACCTTATCGGCAAGTAAACTATTTGCTCCGTAATCGATCAAAGTATCATAAATAGCATTCTTTTGGGTTGCTGCATAATGTATTGCTGCTCGACCATTCTCAAAATTTTTTAATTTATTGTTATTATTTCAGTTGATTATTCATTATTAATTATAATTTAACTATAAAGTCGTTTTAAAGGTAATATCATGATCAGAGAACCACGTACTAAACATATTATCTTTTCTTATAAATAATTACAATTTCGAACAAATTTAGTTAATTAAAATTATTTCCACAATGACAAATACTAAATTATTTCCATCATTTAATTAATTTTTAGGATTTCTGATGGATCTAAGTGATACTTGATAATAGAATATTTGAAGATTTCGGAAAATTTTTGTCTTCAAATACTCTCAAATAATAAAGATTAATGTAAAAATTGATTGAAATTAATTAGAGCAATTAATATTAACCACATCCAAAATATCAATACTGTTCGGAAAAACAGTTGCAAGATATTCGACAATTTCATGACGCTCACGGCATACTGCAACATGAATTAAACTTAAGCCTGAAATTAAATTTTTGTCATAATCAAAAACAAAGCAAATGAACGAAAACTATTATAGGATGAAAGCTTACAAAGCAAAGAAAAGGTTTTAAATTTTTTGTAAATTTTTTTAGCAATCAAAAAAATTTATTTAAAAAAAATCTTTAAAGAGAATAAAAGAAGATAACTTTTGCATCTCTTGCTTCTACTAAATCGCTGTCCACTAAATTTCGTAGTTTTTTCAATTTATTTTCTTCAATAGTTTCCATTGCAGCGTTTAAACGATTCTATAAAATAAAGAAGACATTGAGTAGAGAGAAAATAGAACAAAATTTTCATAAAGCGATATGTGTGCCATATTGACAAAACATTTTGATCGAGAAAGTAATATTTAGTATAAATTTCGATTTTGATTTTTAATTTCTTGAATTTGAGCAGAGCATAGTAGTTATCGTTTTGAAATTAATTTGTTTAAATAGAATTATTTCTCTTTATGAGTTGAATTGTTAAATCTATTGGAATTGAACTTGATTTATTAAATCCAAAATATTTGAATTTTTTAACTCTAAAAAAAATCATTAAATAGAAAAATCTTTTTTCTAAGTTTAAAAAGTTTCACTTGTTTGAAACCAATCTGAATTTTTTAACTGCAGGAGCAACAAACTTGTTGTTTTCGAAATCGTCTTATATACTGCATAAAACTTTCATTATCCAAGTGTTTACTAACAATTCGACCAACTTCTTCCAGTCTACCAGTGATTTGCAAATTTTCTAATTCAGTAAATTTTCGTGCATTAAAATCTAAATTCATTATACGATATTCCAGATCTTCGAAATTCGTTTCTGCTTTGTCTAAAATATACATATTTTTTAATTGCTATTTATCAATAAATACATTTATTATATTTGTTATATTTCACAAAAATTTTTTATTCACTTTTTCAAAAAAATTTCCATAGGAAATTAAAAACAAGCAATTATCCCAAGAGAGATATATTATAATGCTCTTTTTTAATAATATTTTACAAAAATGTTGTTTCTAATTTTTCTCAACTTTTGATTATTTTATTTATTTGATTAATCTATCATGTAAAAAAAAACAAAAATTTTTTAAAAGGCCTCAGTAATTTTTTTTTATTTAGAAGGCTTTTCTTTGGTTGTGGAAACTTGGTGACGCAAAAATTGATATTTTAAATTTGGCTTTTGCACACCTGCAAAAACATTATATTTAGACCACTAGTTTGCATTGGAAGGAAAAAAATCTGATAAATTTTTAAATTTAAAATAAATGATACTGTAGAAAGGTTTTTAAAAAAAATTTATATAAATTCTGAAAAAAATTTCTAGAAACAATTTGAAAAGGGTGATACAGAAGCAGTTTTTTCTCGGAAATTTTAGTATATTTTTCTAAATTATTATTTAATTTTTGTGATTTAAATTCTCAGTCCGATTTTAACTATTTGGCAACATTAAAAGGGTAGAAAGGAATGAAAATGATTAAATGTTAACAAGGTTGAACTTTCCTTTCTATACCTTTCGAAAATTTTCCTAATTTAATTAAATTTCATAATGGATAACATTAGCAGTGGTAAAGCATAAAAAAGATCTCTTAAAATTTTTCCAAAAAAATCAATAAAATAATCATTTTGCAATTATTATTTTATTGATATGTAATGAAATGAACTATTTCAACTTAATTGAAATTGTCAGAGCGACTTTAGTTTTATCAAATTTTATTTCTTTTCTATCAGAAAAATTAAAAATAATAAAAGGACAGATGAATTGAAAAATTTAAAACCGGAAATTTTAATTTTATATACGTCGAATAAGATTCAGGAATACGACACAGTAATTTTTGATAACTTAAGAGAACGATTGCTTTTTTATTCTCAAAAATTCTGCAAAGCTAGTTTTGCAATTTAGAACAGAATTATGAATTAATTAGTAAATTTAAAATAAATTGATAAAGTTGCCAATATCACTTAAAACTTAAAATAATTTAATAGGGAAATGAAATAGCGGGTACTCAACTGTAAAAATTAGAAATTAAAAAAAAATTCTTTTGTTAGCTGAAATATCCATTATATTGGATGTCAGCAAAGAATTTGAAGAAGTTTTTGTAAATATTGTATTTTGGTAAATTTTGATTTCAAATTCATTTACTTTAAATATTTGAATATGAGGCATCAAATGTTTTTTGTCAAATATAAGTAATTAGAAGCTTAAATGATAAAAATTTTGATAATATTCATAAATATCTCCCAATTATCCATCATACCGCTATTGAAAGCAAACAGCAGTTATTATTCCTTTTAAAATAAAAATTGACTAAAATTTATAAAAATAGCAAGCAATGCTTCTGATTAACATGGAATTTCCAATCTATCAAATTATCAAATTTTAATTGAAAATAAATTTTTAAACCTACCGATGCTTCAATAAACAATGTTTCCTACACTCTTTTAATTTAATGCCTTCTTAATTCATTTCTTGCAGATTTATTCAGTTGTAATCGGAAATGAATTTGGAAATTTGTAACATTCGAAACTTGAAGTTTTAATACAACTTAATTTCTACAATTTAAAAATAAATACTAACCTGTAGCCATGAAGCGCCCACGTAAAATTATTTGATGAAAATTTTCTTGCACCTAAAGATTGAAATCTATTGAGGGTAAATTAAAAGATTTGATCAATGAAAAAAACAAATGAAATATCAATTTAATTTAAAGCAGGTTAAATTTATCAGCCACAACCATTCATCATCACACATTATTGAAAAATATTCAAGCAAAAGAATAGAGAAAATATAAATTAATTCCGTCGTGATGATGTAAAACAGCGAAGGCTGCTTTTTAATTTCATATTGGCTATGCTCGATTTGCACTAATAGTTGAAGAATATCATGAATAATCCATTAGGATTCTAACAATGTTCTCGATGTCAACATTTTAGCATTAAATTTCTGATATTATGAAATTTCTTTAAAGAAAGGAAAAAAAACTGCTTTTGCTTTTGAAATTATGAATTTTTTTTCTCCTCTATTTCCAATTAAAGCTAATTGAAGAAAGTGAAAACAAAAATAGCGCAAATTTTTTTTCCTTTCTCTTCTGTCCCAATGATGCATTGGCGAATTGATAGCCTAAAATGCAGAGCCTAAAATGAATTAATTTCATAGCTAAAATAAAAGAGTAGGAAATACACACTTATTCTTGCCATTCAAAAATGATTCTTATCTGACTTGATTAGCAGCAAATTATTGCATGTAATCATCAATTATATGAAATAATTTAAATTTTCCATTTCAGAAATAATCTATATATGACGCAAAATGATGCATACAGAATCTGTTACAATATTTTCGGTATTAGTAGAAAACAGAAATTCAAATATATAAAATAAGTAAATGCCATGCACTAATTATGTTATCGATTAAGATAAATTCAACAATAGTCAGAAAGAAAATTAAAAATAACACAAACATCGATAAATCGAAACTATGAATAGTGAATAATTGAAATAAGTGATAATAAATTAAAGAAATTTATTAAATCTGCCATTCTTTGATAAAATTTAGATTTTTGTCGCTGTGAAATAGCAATGAATAATTTCGTCGAAAATGTCAAGCTGGAAATATTTCACTTTTATGAAATGGTAGCAATTCATTGATAAAGAAATGGAGATGGTATCAGAAGTTTCTTTTATGATAGTTTTTGTTACTCTAATTTCACATGCAGCAACTTCTAATGTGTTTATAATATTCGCTTACTGTATGTCATTATATCATGCCATTGCAACACTTTTATACTGTATTTTACACCCATTTTATGTATTATTTACATTACATCGTATGCATTCATTGTATTTGTCTATTGTCACTGTTTAGTATAGAAAATCGATAACAATGTTAATAAAATTTATTAAAAATATTTACTAAAGTTGGTTTAGTTTTATGGTATGAATGACCGAATCTCCCATGCAGTCATCATCTCATCATTGTAAAAAAATAATTTAAAATGCAATACTTGATTTTTTGGCGGAATTTAACATATAATTCATAATATGAATGGGATTGTCAGACATCTTTTCATATGAAAAATTACTATTAAAATAATCAAATGTTTAATATAATCTAAGTTTCACAAATTCTGCTAAAATAATTTCGAAAATTTATAAGTTATAAATGATTTGAACATTGCATACTTTATGCATGACCTTTTTAAAATTGGAAATCTGTTGCAATCTAAACTTTTAAAATTACGGTTCCATACATTACTATACATTTTTAGTTTTACAGTAAAATTCTTTGCATTTATTTAAATTGTAAAATTCTAAAGACAAATTATGATAATTGCTTCCAAGATTTTAAAATTTTGGATAACACATTTTAAAAATATTTTATTCTTGATTTTGTTATATTTCTCTTATCACTGTTCACAAAAATTTAATGTCTTAATAATGTGAAAATATTTTTGAATTATATGTCCAATAAAAAGTAAGAAATATCTCTATATATTCTAGATATTTATATTTTTAAATTCAGCAAACTTTTATAACCTTATAGAAAAACGGAACTGACCATTTTACTTTAAATTCAACTTTTTGTTCTCTTTTTTAGATGAAAAGAAATATATGCATTTAATATATGTATTTACACTATTTTGAATAATTCTACATTTCCTAAAAAATCGGAAATAATTTACGATTAGCATTCTATTTACTGCGTAATGAATTGCTAATATTTTTATCGTATAAGTAAATTTTTGAGCGAAAGTACTAAAAAATAGCATTTTAAATGAGTGCATATATTTTCATTCATTTATAACAATATTCGAAATTAAATGAATAAATTTTTTCATACCAGTAATTATAATGATGCAATTACTGTGACAATCTATCAATGGTAGTTTTAGAAATGAAAATTGATAAAAAGTTGGAAGTATGCAAATAAGTAATCAGTAGCAATTTTAAATTGTTTTCTATCTTAATTAATGTTTACATGAAAATGAAGCGATGTATGTTATTGACTTTTCTTCAATTACTATGGTAACTTCTGCTACGAACAACAAATTATATTAAGCATATTCGTTTACAACTTTCAATAACTAAATATTTATTTAAAACATATTTTGAAATACTTAATGACATAGAAATTTAAGTTCATTTGTTTTCATTTCATCAGGAATCACAAACGTTTGAGATATTTCAAGACTTCCGTAAAATTATGAAATTTAGAGATATGGAATGACGAGATATGATTATTTGAAATTTTATTGGGATAAAATTGATTGAAGCATTCCCCGGAAAAATAAAGAATATTGAAAAGTAAACAACAATAAATATTGAGATATTTGAATTGACATTTTTTGCAGATGGCAAAGGAAGACAACAAATGCATTGTGTATAAATTTTTTCAATATTTAAAAGCAGCTAGAAAACATAAATAAATTAATTTTAGTTGCAGTTGTATTGCAAATATTTCGTCTAAACAACTTCATTCTGCATTACATCACGAAACTGCAGACTGTTATAAGCTTAAGATGGAGCCGAAATTATTTTACGGTTTGTTTGATGTTAAAAATTGTCGTAAATGTTTGAATCATTCAATGATACTTTGCAACTTAATAACACGGTCGAAAGCAAAGAAATATTACAGCAAACTGATACATCATTAAATATTTATTTTTTTCAGCTTAAGCATAAGTAATCTATCAATACGATCTATTTAAATGAATTTGTGAACTTTTAAGCTGAAACTTTGCTTACTCTTATTTTCCAGCAAGCATGAAATGTCTCAAAATACTGATCAGTAATTCTTGGATTTTTCAATCATTTATTTCCTGTTTCTAAATAGATGAATCTGTTTTTCAAGAATCAAAAACTTATTAATATATAATGCATATTAATATATGTAACACAAATATTCTACGATGATACTTAAGAGTTCACGAGATTTTTAGTAAATAACTAAACTTTGAACCGAAATTATTTTTTTAAAAAACTAGAATTTCAAACCCAAGATATTTAAATTTTAAAAACTCCAGGCAACAAACCTTATCGTTTTTAATAATAAATTAACAAAAAACTAAGAAGATAAAAACAATTTTCGGTTTTTTGATCTAACCATCAAAAGACTTAAAACAAAAATAAATTTGCATAATATTGTTGAAATATTCAACAGCACTGTAATTTACTGAACTAAAAATCGAATAGTTTATATAAGTGATCCAAATGAAGCCTAAAGCCATTACTATCGCTGCTATTACACAGTATTCAATACTTGGCTCTCCATTAATATTAATTGTGTGCTTCCTGAAACTTTCTGCAGAATCCCAATTTTCCTTTCTCATTATCGTTAATCAAGAAATTACCTATGAATCTATATGGCATTTCCCTGTTTCGCAGTTGTTATGTGACCATTATATACTGCAAATAATGGAAAAAACTTTCACTTAAAAGGATAAAATGTTTATGAATTTTTTTATAAGATCATATAGGAAATATTTAACGCGGATCGTCCATTTCAAGGAATAAAATTTTAAACATATAGTCGAAAGACCATTAAATGTGATGTTTGTAATAAATATTTAGATAGCAGGAATTGAATTTAGCAGTTCTATTTTCAGTTTCCCAACTGTTCATCTGAAGAATTAATTGTATCTGATAGGTAACTGCGTGACTATGATGACAGTCACTAATATTTTTAAATTGTTTTTAGCTTTACTAACAAAACAAACTTTTATAGCAACTCAATTTATTGTCGATTTTATTGTGTTAATTTGAAAAGTTTCATTGATAATTCATTGTTTGAAACATTAGTTGAAATTTTAATTATAACAAGTAGCGAAAGACAAATATGTTTCGGATAAAAACTTCAGCAGTATTCATTGAATTTAAAATTGCTTGTATTTGAATAGCAACTGGTAGATGGGTGAAATTATTTATAAAAAGAAAAATAAACAACTCTTACTTATTGATGGAGTTCAAAAAGCAATAAATGATAATAAACATCTACCATAAAAGAAATACGAATATTAGACAGAATTTCTTCATGTTCTGATCTTTCAAAATTTCGAGAAGTGTTCGCCATTACATATTCTGTAATACATTATTCTATCAGTCACATATTTTTCTATTTGTAATCAGAAAATATTAACAAAAAAAAGTCTAAAAACATTACTCCCCTAAAGTTTTTATTCTTCTTTTTTCGAGAAATTCGTTTTTCACATTTGCTACATTTCCGATAAGATTTATATTTTTTAACATTGAAATAAAATTTGTCGAAATAATATTTTATCTGATTTTAGACAATGTTTGAATTCACCAGAAGTTGTGTAATGTTTAGGGAACATTGTATGTTATTTTCATAATTCATTTTTAACATGTATATTTCAAAGAGCAGATGAATTGCCAAGAATCTTTTTAAAATCTTTTGAAAAAACATAATTTCATGTGATAAGATCTTTAGAGACTTCTTGTGAGACTACTTTTCTTGCAAGATGTTGGCATACGGTAAATAATTGAAAAACTTAAAAAAGTATCATATTGATTCACAAGCAACTTCACGATCGCTACAATTTATAGCGACGAAAAAAAGGAAATTTGGCATGAAATTCTGCAAAAGGTTGCGTTATACAAATAATGTTAAAATAGAATGAATGTAGTAATGCAACGATGGGACAAGGACTTAAGCGTGATTTTGATCATTTTTATAAGCTATTTGATTTTTCTGTCGGATAAATTACAATGATAGTGACTCATTCTAAATCGTTTGATGGCTTGATTATTTTACCTTCTTAGCTTTGCAAATATTTATTACAAAATAAATTATCCCAATGACCAATAATAATACATTGTCATCATAAAAATGACAAATAATGTTTGCTAATAAAATATGTAAAAATTTAAACATTCTGAATTTGGAAAGCTGAGTTATCAAAAAGAATTCAGATCTAAAAATCAGTCTATCAATATCGAAATGAAAATAAACAGTTTCTATCCTATGTATTTATAAGTTTGTACACTTTCAAAAACGGATTTATCTATTAAAGAACAAGAAAAAAATTAGTTGAAATATCCAAAAAATCCAGGTTAACATTTTTATGCTTACTAATAAACCATAAGAACTTCTTTCGAAGAAATTAGTTATTCTTGGATTTGCATTTTTCTTTTTTTTTTTGAAAAAATAGTTTATGTATTCTTCTTTGATGTAAAATATAGAATTTTTAATGACTTAAAGGCTTTAATTTGCAAAGTTTGAGCTTAATACTTTATAAGTTCATTTAAATAGATCCTATCGATAACTTTCTTATTTCTAGGTTAGAAAAAATAAATAGCTAATGGCGTAACATTACACTGTTGCAAAATTCTTTGCTTCCAGGTTATGGAAAGGAAATACCTAATATTGATTACCTAACATTCCTGCCACTTCAATTAATACAATAAGTAAGAAATTGATATATTTTTTGTTTAATTTTCAAGAAAAAATTATATCTAATTAAAAGTGGATTTAAAAAATACCCAACTGATTAAAAAAGAATGCAAGTACCTTATATGATTTTAGTTTATGATAAATTTAATATCAACGTTAACTTCTAGTCTTGATTTTTCGACACAATTTTTTTCTGTATGTAAATAGCTTTCTAAAGATATTTGTTGTTGTGGTAGATAATTTATTAAAAGCATATTAGCTATATATATTACTTTCGTTTTTCCTAATTCATTAAAAATAAAAATCTAATCAGAATAGTTTCATGTCGTTCATATCAAATTAAGTATCGTTTTTTGTGCATTATGAATATTAGCACAAGCATTAAGCATTGACCTTTTTTAAAGTTAAATTATTGCCATTTTTTCTTTCGTCTTTTTTTACTGCTGTAAAATGTTTATGATAAAAGAAGCATTTAGAAGAAAATAGCATAAACGAATAATTGTTTTAAAAAAAAGTTCATTTTAATACATTTGGAAAGACAACATTTTGCAGAATACCACCATGACCTTATTATATCGTAATAACAAATTTAATTGGACAACATTTTATAACCAAATAAATTAATATCAATATGAATAAAAAGAAATTCATTGCTTAACAGTTAAAACAATTTGTTATAAAACCATTTGTAATAAATAAATTTTTTAATTTTTTCCTACGTTACTTTTTGTTGAGTACTTTTATTAGCATTATTTAGATGTATAATATTTCTTCTATATTGTTCGCGCAAAAATTCATTTAAATCAAATTAGACAAAAATCTTTATCATGTGTGATAAGCAAATATGTACGAAATGTGTAAAGATAACAAGGCTAGCTTATCCTTTAAAATTACTAATCTCGTCTAATCTAATAATAGATTAATGAATGAGTTGATAAATAGCTATATCGATTGTTTTGTGCATATTTTTAGAATTAATATAATTAATTTGAAAGCTAATATTTTACTAGAAATAAATACATTCATTCTATGCCACTCAGTCTCATAAAATTGGAAAACATAAAATTTCTAATTAAGAAGATTTATTTCAATATAATATGATAAAATCTTTTGCTGGACGCTTCTAAATTTAAATAACTTTCCAGGCTTTTCTTTATTATCTGGAATAAAGCTAAAATTTAATATTAGCAAGATTATTCAAATTTTTTTGTCTTTAATATAATCTCAGTTATATAGCTGTTTCGAAAAGACTAGAGAAATTGTTAAATATCAATTGCTAGAGAAAGATGAGAAAAAAACATAGAAATGTAAAAGAAAAAAATAAAAAAAGAAGCAATAGTTAATTGAAAAAAAAAACAAACAAATATTTCGTCTGATTTTAATTAGTCTTTTGGTTGTTGTCGCATTTGGTTTTTTTTGATCGGCTGTTGAAGCATATATTTTTCCCTTTTCATAATGATATTTATGAAAGACGAAGCCGAATGTTGAGCATAACGAAAGTATAAATAACATTGCTAGCCATATGAAAACATTTTTAAGGTGTTTCCTTCCTAAGCACAATAATGTTTAAATCAAAATTGAAAAAAAATGAGTCCTCTGTTATTTTAAATGACAAACTTAATTTAACGTTTATTCATTCTTATACCTTGTTTTATTTAAATATTTAACTTTCCTAAACGTGTGACGAACAATTTTATTGATTAATCAAGTATTGTCTGAAATTACAAGAAATGATGAGAATAAATTGCTGAAATAACCTCAAAATATAATGGAAAAGATTTTTTCAACAATTAGCTCACTTGATGTTCGGTTGAAGTATGCTTTTATAATTTCATACATTAATGTTCGCAATGTTACTGCTATATTACCTGTCTTAATTGACAGCTCATTAAGATTAGACATAATTATCTAATGAAATTAATTTATAGTGTGAAATAAATTTAATCTCCTGCATAGTATTTTAGAAATTTTCTTTTTTGAACTAAAAAAATTTAATTATTATTTAAATGTAACTCTTAGGAAAATAAATTAATTTTTTTGAAAAGAAGCACATGAAAAAAACATAAATACGAAACGAAATACTAATTTTCATTTTTAAAAAATTAATTATGATAATAGATCGTAATTATTCATATTTAAAATTAATAATGAAGTAAGTTATTTGTTAGAATAGCTTACAACGATAACGATATTAATCCATATAAAAAATGATCTTTCAGTAACACTAGCAAAGAAAAGAATAATCCCATTGATACAAATTGTTGTAAGCAAAAATAAATGTAACGATGTGCATTGAACCATTCCATTGATAATACATTCAAATGTTATCATAGTCAATGATAATACTATCATTATTGCACCCAAAATACATAACCATATCTATGAAAATTAAATTCATTCTCAAATTATATTATCCTATATAATATATAAATATTCTAATAGCAATAAAATATTATATAAATATTTTAAATTATAATTTATTTCTCTATTATTTTCCTAAACACTTCTATATTGATTTGATAAAATTATTTGTTGATAGTAAAAGTATAAAATTACGTAATGATACTGTATTACGTATATACGTGTATGAAATTTTATCTTTAAGTATAAATAATATATAAGTATTTCTAATAAATAGTAATATGCATAAAATTATTTGATCATATTGTTTTATATACAAATATTATAATTATTTAGATGAATAAAAAAGTTGAAAAATTTAATTACTGATTATATTTTGTCTTAATTGCAAAACAAAGTTTTTTAAACAAAACTACTTCACACGAAATGAAAGAACTGAAGAAAAAACAAATCATTCTGATTCATAGAAGTTAATAGACATAGTAAAGAAAATGGTATTACATACTTTTATCGGTTTCCACATTGAGATATAATTCTATACTAAATATTGATAAAACTTCAAAAATATCCTTTGAAATGAATAATTCTGAATGACACATACAATTCAACCGGATAACTGGATGACTAATTCGAAAAAATAATAAATTTTTGCAAAAGACGTATGCAAATTTCAAGCGTTCTTTAATTTGTTTCGCAATTTTTTTACAATAATTTCTCAATTACTTTATTTTATATTTATTTTAAAAATGAGTGAAAATGAATGGATTCTAGATTGCGAATAGATTCTGAAAACTATATATCAGAAAAATTATTATTGGAACAAAAGATCTTTTTCGTATTTCTGAATTAGCATTAAGTTTTCACTTTAATTGCGTACAAATTTGGTAATTGTAAACAAATATGATTTCAAAGAAGACGAAATATTTTCTTGTAAAAAAAGAGGAATAGGTTTCAAAGATTTACCAATTATAATTAAGGCATTATGAAAAGCAAAATTCGAAATTACTGGATAATCATGAAACAAAAATAAAATCAAATAATGTTTATTTGCTACTCCCGACATTCTCAAAATCAATATTGTAGAATGTTGCAGAAATCATCCATTTTTCATTTCTTCCATTCAATTCACTTTCACTCATTTCATTCATTGGTCTCATTTCATTTCATCGGTCTTTCATTTCTTATATTTTTTGGTTCATTTCACTGAATGAAACAAATACGAAATTGTAATATGTGAAAAATTTCATATAGACGATAATAATAAATGAATAGTAATTTCATATTCATTTTTTATTTGATGTAAATGTTGCAGTTTCAAAATTAAGCTTGTAAAAGCAAAAAATAAAGTGGCAGCAAAGAAGTTTTTGTGAATTTTTCAGCAACTGTACAAAGAATACGTCGAGAATTTTTAAGCCAAGAAAATTATTTAGCAAAATTTATAAAATTTTAAGCCAAGAAAAAATTATTTAGCAAAAATATAATTAAAAAATAATTCGAACTTTAACTTAATTAATTTTTAATTCAATTAGAAAAAGTATAATTCAAAAGTCACACCTAGATTTTAAAAGAATTATCACAATAATTTTAAAAAAAATTAAAAGAAATATAATTCAAACTCACAGTTAGATTTAAAAATTATAATAATTTGAAAATAATTTAATTGTCGCAAATTTTAATGTCGCAAAACCTTCAAACAAATAATAAATTAAATTTACCATTCAAATGGTGAATTATGTTAGCAGTATTATGATTCATTTAATTAAATTTGTATTTTTTATATTCATTTTCTCATGCTTTATCTTTTATTGATATCTAATTCTATTCACATCCTTCCTTTAAAACAAAGGGATCAATTCCTACACTATCTTCCGATAAGGAGAAATTCCCACGCCAATCTTTCAATTTTTCTTTGTTACAATTCATATATTGTAATTGAATTCCTATAATTTAGCACTTATTCAAATTTTAAATGTAGACCATACCTACTAAACATGTTTTTTGTGCTAACCAAAGTTGTGTATATACCCGTGATTAAGATGCAAATTTTCATTGTAATAAAAATTGTTTCCCTTCAATCGAGTGGATAACATACGCGCGACTCTATTTTATTCTTGCTAAACTTACTAAATAAAAATCTCCGAATTCTTTTTCTCCACGAAAAGTTTATGGTGCTGCAAGCCGAGAAATATCTGCAACTATAATTCTAAGCGCACGACCGGCAAAAGAAAAATTGGAAGTCGTTCTCGAAGAAATAGTCTTCATTGAAGATGAACGCTGTAAAGCTGTTGACCGCTCTTCAAGTCGTGAAAGTCTTTTCCGTGAATATGAGGACACATTACCAGAAGAATCTAATTCAGATATAGAAGAGCCACTTCACGTCTTTTGCTTTCTAATATTGAATTTTGCTTCTCTTATCTCTTAAACTCAATTTTGGATGAGCAAAGTTTGCATCCTATATATCTTCTTAGACATAATTGCATAACCGAAATCTTTATACAAAACAACCTGAAGCAATGTTTCATGCAGATACGGCTCATTCGATATCAAATTTAAGGAAAAGATTTTGGATAGTTAAAGGAAGAACAAAAGTTAAATGATTCATAACATTGCTGGCATTGTTTACCATTTGAATGATAAACTTATTTAATTATTTATTTGGAGTAAAATTCGCTACATTAATTTAAAAATCCTTTCAAAATTTGTATTAGAAATGATAATGAAAATTTATGCTAAAAATGATGATGGTATAAAATAGATATATGTAAATGATAATGATATTAATAATAGTAATAATAATAATAATTTATTAGTCATATTTTTACTCTTTCCATAAGCAGAAATTAAAAATTTAGGGAACGTTTGCAAATATCGTAATACTTGGATATTTCTGGCCATCAATTTTCTGAAATATAAAAACTTATACCATATCCTCATTATGACTTATTGTTATGGCAATAAAAATGATAATAAAAATTTCAGTCAATTTGTTGATAATAAAAATTTCAGTCAATTTTAACTAAATTTTTCTCTTTTAAGCAAAATCTATGAATTGATATTTTTTCAGTGCAAAGAGAGAACAAAATAATTTAAATATCATAAAACAAATTTTAATTCTTACTTTGTAAACAATTAATTTCAGATAAAAAACGATTTCGCTTTTCTGTTAATAAAATATTTTATGGCGAGCATTAATTGTGATAATTCCTTTTATCACAAATTTACCAAATAATTTAATTCGCAGCAGCAATGTGAATTAGATCATCAAAAAACTATATCGTTGAAATATTATTTCAATTAATTTGTTATCGTTCTTAGTGTTTGTGTTTGTAATAATGGAAGGAGAAAAGTGAGGGAATAATCTAAAACTTAAAACACAAGATGAAATTTAGGTTAATTACTGACTTTCAATTATTTCATTAAAATGTCCAAAAATTTATCCCAGATATTCTATTTAATAGCTTCCTTTTGCCATTCTAATATCATCGATAGGTATTATCGATGATATTAGAAAGTAATTCATATTGATTTTCAATTACTTCTCTTTGAAATACTGTTATTATGGTGGCAGAAATAAAGTCGAACGATGTAATGCATAAGGGTGAAAATCTTTTTACTGTATCGTTGCTTCTTTCTCCTTTCTTTTTGCGCTCTTCCGCTTCGATCGTATAAATGATGGCGGTATAGATGATGTCAACTTTTTAGAAACTTTTTCTAATCATTTATCAAATTTATTTCCTTTTTGATAATATCTTTCTCGTCTAGCTTTTTTTTCTTCTCTCCCTTTTCCTCTCTCTAACCCTTTTCCAGCGTTTTTCTTTTTAAAACTGTCTAATCAAATAATTGCATCGTTTTAAACCATTCCAAAGGAGTAATACCCCGATGTTACACTTCGTCTTACTTCATATTGTTTGATCGTTCTCTGGTCCTTCAATATTTACCTTTTCATTAAATAAGTTTTTATTTAAATAAGTTTATTTAAATAAATTAAATAAGTTTTTATTTGTTTTAATCATTCAAGTTCTGTAACTTAATATTATCATCAAATGATATTAAGTTAAGAATAATTTATTTACAATTTAGTTGGTTTATTTACATTAGCATTTATGCAGTAATTCTTATTAAATAATAAACACAAGCGGAAAATTGTTAGGAGAGAAAGAAATAATGAAAAGATGAAAGAGAAAGAGAAAGAGAGAGAGGGAGGAAGAATTGACTATTAGAAAATACAAAAAAGTGTGGTTAGGATTGAGCAATTGCTCGGTTTGTAAATTTAAAATTATTTTTAAATTATTTTTTCAGTTTAGTAAGTTTTTATTTCATTTTCGCTTCCTTTTTGATTTTTCCATTCACATTTCAAACGTCTGTTTTTGTCTGTTCATCCAATAATTTGTAATCGGTATTTTAATATTTATGGACAGCTTGATTACCTATCAGTCAACTATTTTCTTACGTATTTAATTTCATAATTTAATTTTTCATTAAAATTTATATATTATTAATTACACATAATTTATTTTGTTTACTTCTGCTTCCTTTTACGTAATCATTTTGCATTTACATATGTTATTCACGTAAATGAAAACAAAACCGAAGAAAAAGAAAAGATTAGATCAAATAAACTGCATAAAATTTTATCTCAGTGTAATCTGAGTTTAAAGGACTTACTGATATGAACACATTTAATCCGATTGCGGATATCCCATTCAAATAACATATTTGGCCCATTGAATTGTACATATGTTGGCTGCGTAAAATATTGTCTCGCGCGAAATTTCATCTGGTGGTAGGAATCTTTAAAAATTTTTTTGTTTAAATTTTGTTAAATTTATGATAAGAAAACAAGTAATAGCACAAATATAATGAAATTATATAGTATTTTAATAATAGGGAATGTTAAATTGTTGAATTGAAATCTTCACTTTGAGTTTAATTTATGAATTCAATGAGGATTTGATTATTGCTATCTTTTTTCTTTTGATATAGCAAAATTTTACTTTAATTTTTAAGGATAATGATAACTGCTGTTGCGTATTATATTTCATGGCTTCTTTGAGTTTTATATGATTGCAATTTACTGTACAAATTTTATTTTTACTTTCTTCTGCAACATAGGAAATTATTTTGTCACTTACTGAAGAATGCTTCGTAATATGTATCATAAACGTGGAAGTATGCTTAAACATATTATTGTTTCTATATTATAAACATGAAAGTATGAAAACAAATTTCAAATCATTTTAAATATAATGGTTCGGATTTTCCAGAATAATATTTCCAAAAAATGGCTACTTCGAAAAGGCCGCCTGATGATGATTCAAAATTACCAACTTATAAGTTAGTTGTTATCGGTGAAGGTGGCGTAGGCAAATCTTCCTTAACAATACAGTTCTTTCAGGTATTTTTTTTAATTTTTATTTTTGTATGAAAGATCTTTTTCTCATTTACATAAACAATAATATTGTTGTTTGTAGAAAATATGTATTAATAATTTTGATCAGTAATTTGTTATGATAATGTATGAAGTATAACTGATAGAATATAAACTTGATTTTAGAGGCACTTCGTTGATTACTATGATCCAACGATAGAGGATCAATATATCATTCATGCTGAAGTTGATGGCCAATGGGTTATCATGGATGGTAGGTTTATATTTGCTGAAATTGTATGACATGTATTTTTTTGCAAAATTTGTTTTGCAAGTTATATAGCATATAGCTAAAGATATAATGCTGAAGTTTTTGGATTTTTGTAAGTTAAAAATCAAACTTCCATTATGCATGAGGCAGTTTTAGCAGTATCCTCAATTCATTTTCTTATTAAATTTTGATTTTGGACGGGTTAATAACAGTTCTCAAATTAATGTTGCAAAAAATATTGTTTGTTAGATTAGTTTTTCAACTTTTAATCAGTTTATTATATTCTTAAGTTTGTTCAAATTCAGGTTTAGATTGTTCGATTTATTTCAATTGGGTTAGCAGTTTAGGCTTTTTATTTAATTGGAAATTTAAATAGAAAATAGTGATTCACAGTAAACAAAAAAAACATTGATGGACGTAGCTAACAAAATATAGATTAAATATATTTCGATTTTAAACAAAAAAATATTATTTTTTATCAGTAATTTCAAGACCATAACCAATGCATGAAGGTCAAGAAACGACACCAGTACATAATTTTAAAAAGTAGCTTCTATTGTCTTTGCTTAATTGCTTATTAATTTGTTGAATTAGACGGTCAATGATTTTTGATTCATTTGAACTTGAAAAGAGCTTATTTATTATAATCTTTTAATATCGCCTTTTTTTAGCGATATTAAAATGAAGTTGAAATAATAATGAATTTTCAGTGCTGGATACTGCCGGACAGGAAGAATTTTCTGCGATGCGCGAGCAATATATGCGTAATGGCGGAGGATTTCTATTGGTATATTCAGTAACTGATGTTCGTAGTTTTGAAGAAGCACCGAAACTTTTTGACCAAGTACTACGAGTTAAAGATAAAACAGAATATCCTATATTGCTAGTGGCAAATAAGGTATATTGTAGTGAAATTTCTCTCATAAACCATTATTTCAGCGTAGTTTTTTGATCGTATAATATGCAGTAGATTTAATAATTGCTTTTATAATTATTGATAGTCTTATTTGAATTTTATTATATCTAATTTTATTCTTTTGGTTAGCAATTTTATTTGATTCTATTTTTGTGTTTCTCTCTTAAAATGAGCATTTTAATCTGCTTTAAGGTTTGTTTATTAGTATTGTATGTCTTTGAAAAGCGTTAGTTTAATTTGAATTGTTCTCTCTTATATTTGTTCAATAAATGATACGCATGTTTAAGATTGTGAATTTCAATGTATGTCGATTTTTGACTTTCTTCATCTCTCAGTATAAAAATAGTGGCAAAAGATTTTTATTGAAATGTTTAGTAACTTATAATTCATGGTTTTGAGGGAACATCACAGCTTTTTGATGAAATATTACGGCACAGAAATATAATAGAATATCTTATACTGTTAATACTATAAATAAGATAGACTTCATTGAAATTTTGCAAAAAAAGGATCTACCCTGAGATTGAAATTATTCTAATTTTTAGATCGATTTAGTAAGTCAACGAAAAGTAACGGCACAACAAGGTCGAGATCTAGCCGACCGGCTGAAAGTTCCATATATTGAAACATCAGCCAAAGATCCACCAGTCAATGTAGATGCGGCATTTCATGAATTAGTTCGTATCGTGAGGAGTTTTCCGAATGAAGAGGACAACGAAATAGTAAGTTCATTCTTGTTTTGCAAAATGTGTTTTGTTTGTTTTGAACTTCTTAAACTTGTGATATCTTATTTGCTGTATATTGTTTGTTCCCCAGTTAATCCAAGTCTGATATGAAAATATGGTCCCATAGAATTTCACTTCGTCTATTCACGATTACAAATGACTCTTTTCACACAAATAAATAATGGTATTTTTTAGAATCACGGCGCTATTTCTTATGGTAATAGGAAGAATAAAAAAGTGAAGAGTAAATGCCGAATAATGTAGCATTTCGAATTAAATTACGAAATGAAATATCTTTTATTATTCGTCCACTTTCAATATGGTTCTGCATATTTATGTTCTTATATTTGAACTTTTATTGCAGTAAGCAATATTTGAAGATTAAGAGGAGAACATCGCGTAGATTTTGCAATATTCATTGTAGTGAACATTCAATTGTTTGTTTATTTTCGAATTTTAAATGACCACTTCAGTTTTTACATCATTTTCCAAATTCATTATCCTATCCTATGTAAGAGTCTTATGTGTTACATTCTTTATTTATTTTGGATGCTTGATAGCAAACAATTTTGCAAAAGAATGGTTTCTAATTTGTTCAGGCTTTTAATACAATGCTTTTGATATTGATGTGATTACTGACTGAACATATTTATAGGAGATTTGTATCTCCTGAATATAACAAGCTTCTGTTTTTTTCTATTCCTTCAGCTTCATCTTCTTTTAAGTTTCCCTTTTCTATTCGGTTTAGGTAAGCTATTATTTTGATAGTTACACGTTTTATCTTGTCCGAATAATGGTTCATAATTGGAAATCGATGGAAATTCGAAACTTGATTGACGACTGGGAATAATTTAAAATATTACATGATATTATATTATTTGTTGTCGTTACATTTTCCTATTGATTTGCTCATTTTTCTTACATGTCCTTAAAATTTCTGTTAAAGTTTTGAACTTTTCCAATCTGTTTTCATATTATTTCACCTTTTCTTTATATTTTTAAAGTGCCTTTTATAAACAACACTCATGCATTATTTTCATTAGTATATTTCAGTAACAATAATAATAATTTTACATATTTTCTTTGTTTATTACTATTTTATATTGTAATCCTAATATAATTTAACCATTCTTCTCAGTTGCCATATTAATTGATGGCTATATAACATAATCAGATGTGACTGAACTATCATATTTAACTATTTCTTAATAATGCATCAGTTTATTTTTTCTTTACTGTTATTCACAAAGTATCATTTTCTCGATGAAGAATGATAAAAAATGCTTGAACGAAAGAGACACCTTATTTAAATTTTTCGTGAAATTATTAGAAAATGCCAAAATATGATGTTTCCCATTTCTCTTAGTAATTAAACAGCTACTTCAAGACGTTGTTTCTCGCTTTCATGAATGTTCAGGTTTAGAATTAATTATATTATCATCATTCATTAAATTATCATGAAGTGGTCAGTTTAAAATCTTTCAAAATTATCATTATTATTGTTGTTATTACTATTGTTATTATTATTATTTTTATTATTATTATTAATTATTACTATTATTTTTTTATTTTTTTTTTTTTTTATTATTATTATTATTATTATTTATTTTATTATTATTATTTTTTTTTTTTTTTTTTTATTATTATTATTATTATTTTATTATTATTTTATTATTATTATTATTATTTATATTATTATTTATTATTATTTATTATTACTTTATTATTTATTGTATTATTATTATTATTATTATTATTATTATTATTATTATTAATTGTATTGTTTCGTTGTAATAATTGTTTTTGCTATATGAAGAAAAGAGCGTAAAACAAATAAGAAATGTAAGTGTGATAATGTTTTAGTATTGATATGCAAGATCATAAGTTCAAAGATATTAATTCTAAATCGCACAGCACAGCACGGTTTGCATCTTTAAGAATGATTGAATGAAAATTTGATTACCAGGATTCCTTTTTCAAAAAATATGGCATTTTATTATTCTTTCATTTCCTGGTATTTTTTTTATTTATTTATATCATACTTAGGATTGGTATAGAAACAGTATGATAGATTAAAAATGCGTTTTAAATATTTCCGAAATGATTTCTTGAATCTCTTCCATTTGGAACTTCTAAAGATAATAAAGACTAAATTTATTTAGTAAATAGATTATTCACATCAGTTTTTATGGTACATTAGAATAAGTTGAAGCTCATATATGACACTTCCATATAGGTATCTTTCTATTCAAATAATTTATTACTTTCCGAAATCTGCAGGAAACAAACTGCTATGGCAGAAGATCTGGTTCATTGCGGCTTTAGCCTGGATGAAGCATTCAGTTTCGTTTTCGACAATTCACCTGGTGAACCGGTCACACCGTATCGAGTTTGTTTGCTTTTTTTTTATAGAAATTAATCGGTATTGCTGTTACTGTAAATATTCTAAATTAACAATAAGTTTTCTGTCATATATGTTCATAAATGAAATTTCTTGCATATTTCAGCTTGCTATCTATCTTCTTATACGAGTTTTGGATACAAATCATCGATTAAAGCCGTTTACTCACAAAGAACATTATCAGTTATCATCGTTGATACATTCACTTCTAAATGCCGTTAATTTAAGCTTTCCAGAAATGATTGATATGGTAATGACACCGTTGAAAGAAGTTTCAATTGATTTATTTTTGGAATTTATGAAAAAGTAGGTTTTGTTTTTTCCGTTTCTGGAAAAATTCAAAGCTTTCTAACTTCATTTATAACAGTGAAATAATGATCTTCACTTATATTGTTATAAAATTCCACATGCATAATTAATCAATTAATGTGAAAATAAGTTTTAAAAAAAAACCAAAGAAAACTGTATGTGCGTTAATAAACAATAATTTAGCAAACTATTATTCTAGTTTTATAATTTAAAATCTGGTAAGAATAAATGCTACACTTTGATCTTAGCTAATATAATTTAAAAATTTCTGCTTCTTTAAATCTTGAGTCTTAAATGGATGGAAATTTTTGCAGAATAGATACTCATCGTAAAGATGTGGAAATACTTATTCGTCGTGATGAATTATTTTATCAGCCTCGAAAATTAGAGCGTTTGGGACAACCGTTTGCTTTGCCCAAAAGTCTTATCGGAATTTTTGTTCGCAAGGTATTTCTATGGTCTTATTCTTATTTGTTAGTTCCACAAATTCATCATTTTCCATAAATTAATATAATTGAGGTTAAATTTAATTTTAATGTATAAAACAATATTTGATGGGAATGTTTGATGCATTTAAATGTTTCAAACAATTTAAGTTGGCAGTAACACAAGCCTGTCAAAGTGTTACGCAAATTCAACGATCACATAAGCAGTGGTTGGAATGGCTAGATGATTCTCGTCCTGCTGCCCGCAGTGATCTTTTTGGTGGTTATACGAAGAACATGTCTGGTTTAACTGCTATTGCATCATCTGCGTCAGGTGTTTTATACAAAATGATATTTCCCTTTCATTATATTTTTTAATATTTTATTTACCAAGCACATATGATCTGGAGATTTGGTATTTTTACTTCTCTAGTTGTATAATATATTTCATGTAGATTTTGCTCATTAAATGAAAAATAAACAATGATGGTCAATGGAGAATTTAGTTTTAATATTATATTTCTGTTTTATGTAAAATATAATATATAAAGCAAAATATATTAAGGATTTAGGAGACACTCAGCTGGCTCCTCTTATAGATGACATAACGCATTTGAGAGTTACACCAATTAAAGACAGGTAATTTATCTTTTTAATAATATTACTGATAAGTAGATTGATTTGGAATAGTGTGACAGTTGATAGATTTGGTCATTTTTCATAGAATTCGATGAAAGTCTTATAAGCAGTAATATATTTAAAAATATTAATGACTAAGCTTAACTCTAGCTTGTTAATAAATTATATCTCGGAATTTTTAGGGGCAAACATTTTTATGCGCCACTTTCAGAGCTTACAAGAATGAGTGAAGAATTTTTGAAGGCCTCAATATCACCAGCAAGTAAAAAGAAAAAAGCAACTGAAATTGGAGATCGAGACAAACAATGCAGTAGGAGCCTTTTTAAAGCTGATGTGCCACTACCATCCACAACACTTTATGTATTACAGCAACATCCTGGTGCACAGCCACAACTAACTGAACTGCTTTCTTCAAGTAGAGCTCGAGCTCTTATTAGTCGACAGTTGCATGCACTGCATGTTTCTCCAGATGATGCAATGGAAGAAAAGCAATTGAAGGCTGCATGCGATTTCATCAAAAAACATTATCCTGATTTACCTCTTGTGGTTAGTTTATACTGCCATCTAAAATTATTAAAAAATTTACTCTTTGTTAGGCTAATATATATTTACTTTTGGAATGTCAAAGAGTTTTAAAGTCTTGAGTTTTGGAAATGCATTGTTGATGTTACATTCAATAAGAGTTCATTTCGTCATTTCGTTATGATAGTATAAGCTACCTATTATCTGTGGTTGCCATAAATTATCGCTCACTAATATATAAGTATGCGTAAATCGTATACATATTGTAACGTCTTGACACATAACACTTTTGTTGTACGCATCAACAAAAAATAATTGTTATTTTTGAAAATCTTATGTATGTCTTTATCCCATCTATGTAATATATCCTCTTATCATGAAATTATCGCACTTAGCATCTGGTCGATATGATGAATGCAATACGTTCTCATGATATGTTCGAAGCTGGTGAAGCATTGCAACAATTTTTTGACTGGACGGCAATACGCATTAATGAAACGAGTAGTATAAATCGTTCGATTACTGCTACTGACCAACGTCCTTTACGTTATGCACCTTTGTTGCATGCACGACTTGCTCGAATTTTTGGATATAAGTTAGTTATAATCAAACTTTTAATCTTTATATACTTCCGCATTGCTATTCAAAAATTTGCATAAAATCAAAGAGTAATGACTCTTTTGTTTATCTAAATGCTAATACATAGTTATTGCAAGTATTTAAAAAAAATGAATTATTATAATTCTATGATATATGGCCATGAAGAAATGAAATGTATAAGTATAATGCGTTATTTATAGCTCATCTGTATTATTTTTTAGGATTTTATATTTCTTACATCTTAACAATATATCCTTAAACTAGACAATTTATTTCCGGTTTTGTCTTTCTACTGCTCAGAAATTCGAATAATTATTGAAATTATAGAATTTAAAAAAAATAAATAAATAAAGAGACATTTCATAGGGACCATGCTCGGCATTTTTTATCCGAAGCAATACACCAAGCACAAACTAGCCACGATTTGGTCTGTTTACGGTTGGCTGAAGTTGAACAAGCTGCAATCAATGCAGAGGACGATTTAAATTCAGCTGGAGAAAATGATTCTAGTGATGAATCTAACAGTAATCTTTATCATAAGCTTCAATAGCATTTCTTTTTTTTTGATATTGTTTTTTTTTTTTTTTTTAATTTGAATAATATTTTAATCAAAACCAGGCGCTTCGGGATAGATTTTTAGCTCATTTCATTTCGGCGTCATTGCTTGCATCAATGTCAATTGGTAATAGTGAAACACAAGAACCAGCAGAGGAGGATGATAAAATCAAAACTGAAGAAGCTGATACAAGAGCGTTTATTAAACAACTCAACGACTGTGCTACATTACAAAACTGCATCAGTCTAGCAAGATCGGCTAATGATCCAAAAAGGTAAAAGTTGTTTTGATATTTCTGTCATATATTCCAGTTTTCCTGGTAATCTCTAAAGCAACCAGTCATTGTTATGAAGTTGTGAGTAGGGCTGCTTGATCATTTCTTTTAGAATGTCCTAGAATAGTAAAATTGTTCGAATATATCCTATAAATGTTTTGGTTTTTTTGAAATGAAAAACTTCAGTATGGTAAAGGGACTACAAACATGTGCTGGTGCTGATTACGGTGTAGATCGAGAATCTCAATCACGACTTGTAAATGAAGCTGCCCGTGTAATTTCTGCTACTGTAAAACTTGCAAATGGTTTTGTCGGTTCAGCTATTAACGATTGCAGTCGTATTCTTTATTTTAATCCAGGTGATCAGTGGTGTCAACGATATGATACTGAATCTCATGTAAGAATATCCATATGCATAATTGTATTTTTAATCCTTTTTTAATCTTTATCATTATTATTTCAGCCCAAAACATGTTTACTGCCTTGCAGCAGTGACCTCAACTATTTACATTCCGGTTTTTTTCAAAAAATACAACATAACTTTCGACATATAAATACGGAAAGCTTTTTTTTGATTTGATGAATATATATATGCATAAGTTTGTTTGAGTTTAGGTTATTGCTGCTGTAAATATCGCTTATGCTCACGCGTTAAACGGGCAGTTTGATGAAGCGTACGCGTTAGTGCAAAAATTGAAAACGAGGTTCACAGAGAAAAACAATTGGCAGGTATTTCTTTTTTCTCATGTTGTTATTTTATAAAGCTTTCGTCTGCAGTAGAGATATTGCATTGAATAGTTGCTTCAGTTATGAAATTTTATGTAACGATATAATTATTTTAGCAAAAAGATAACTGAAATGAACAGTTTTGTTATATGGCATTGTATTTCTGCAAATTGGAATGTTTATAGTGTCAGGCTTGCAGTTATAAGTCGAAGTCTGGTTCTGTTGGTTAAATTAGGTTTAAATGCGTAAAATTAATTTATTCATACTATAAAATTATTACTTTCTGGTTTTAGTGTGCCTTTCACTGGAAAGTGTGTGAATCATTAATTGAGTATGATCGTGCTTTTTTCTTTGGTAATTGGACAGCTGCTGATCAATGGCTATTAATAATGGAACAGTTAGCACCTTCAGAAGCTGGTCTGAGGTCCAGTCTATAAATTTTCAAATATAAAAGAGTACAAAATTGAGGAATGAAATGATGATCTAATTTTACTCAATCTAAATATTCCAGGAAAGCCATTTTGGTTTATTCCAAAGGTGATCTTCAGGAAGCAATAAATATAGCAAGAGAAAATGTCGAAAGAGTAAAGAATTCAAAGGATTTGAGACTAAAATTAAGGTAATTATTGTTAGAAATCCAACTTGGCAATTAAATTAATGAAAGCTATATGTATCGAAAAATTATACTAAAAGCAGGCCATGAATATTTCAAACTTTTTTCAGGTGTGATATAATATTAGCAATGTTATATACCTCGAACGATTTGGAACATGTAGCGCTATCAATTCTGGAACAGTGCAAGAATCTTGCATATAAGCATTCCCTAGATACATTTCAAGCGATTATTATGCGACGTATCGCTTATATCGATGTAAATTTCAGTAGTGATTTTTCGTTTCTGATTTTTCTCATTTGGAAATAAAATATTTCTAGCTTTGTGTTTAGTGATGCCCCTATTTTAATTATTTTAAATTTATGTCAGTATAATTTAAGAAGTTGAGAAGTCTCATTTCATATTTCACTATTTTAAGACAGTTTGTTTAATATACGCCTACATCGAATATCTGAAAAGTAGTGATAGAGACTGAAATTAAGAAACTGGGGCTTTTGGGATTTATGTAAGCCGATTTAAGGACAGATGAGATTTAAGTGGCAAGTTAAAATAAAGTTTGATGGATCTTTGTAAAATCTGATAAGTTAATTTATCTTTCTTCCCAGGCAATGGAGGGACGATTTGACGAAGCACTGACGAAAATTGGAGATTGTGAATGGACTCTCAAAATTCGATGTCAGCCCTTAGAAAATGCCTTTTTACATATGACCATTTTCACAGTCTATGCTCAGAAAAATAATGCATCACCAGGTAAATCGAAACATTAAATCCACATGGTTCTCAAACTAGTAGTCTGACGTATAAATCTCCATTACCAAATTAAGTTCTGACGATTTCTGGAATTAGAGAAAATTTTATTAGATAAAAAACTAAGATAAATTCAAGAATTCGAATAGAAAGAGCGATTTGATTTACTAAGATCGATGGGATTTCTTACTTTATTGATAGTGAAGAAGTACAATTATCACAAAAGCGAGTCTTATTATATCTGTTCACCCTTATTCTCAATCTATTACCTCCGTTACGTATCTGCATATCTATATTGTAGAAATCAGAAATCATTAAGTGCCAAACAATAATGTTTTAGAACTCTAATGCTTCAGATTATTTTCATTGTTGTTTGCTATACCGTAGTATGAAAATATAATTTCTATTACAGATTCAATTTTACAACAACTCAATGCTTTAGCTGCAGCTCGTCGAGAATTTCGCCGTGCTTCTGCACCACTTCTTGAAAAAGTTGTTCTTCTTACTGCTGCCAAATTGTTTGACATCTCTAAACGAACTGATGAACGAGATGAATGTGCAGCATTGTTTTGTGATATGGAAGAACAGTATCCAGGGCAAATCGACTGGAGAATTTTATAAATTTAGATCACATATTTAGTTTTGATTTTCATTGTCACCCAACATCAAAGGCATTGGAATATATACACCAATTCGTGATCATTATGCATTTACAGCATAAATCATTAATATAACACCAACGGAATGAACATTAGACAAAGAAGAAAGAAGTCACAGGAGATATTGTACACTACGGACCTTCATAGGCAAATTACCACCAAATCAAATACAGATTAGGAAAGACAAAATCCACACTAAAACAGATTGTTAAATAAAGTATACTGCGATTTGAAATAAAAGAAAAAGAAATTCTGCATATAGTCTGTAATTAAAGAATTGAAAAGACAGAGAAGAGTGCTATCGTAATATTTGTTTTTATTTTGAAAGACAAGAAGTTTAGACTACTGTTTTATTCATTGTTCGTCTTCTTAGCTTTGAAAAAAAGGTAAACTATCTCAAAAAAAAAAAATCTTTTGGTGATGCATTTCCCTCATATATTTATAAATCTGCCATTTATCAGTTTGTTTTTTTTTGCTGTACCACGAACAAATTACTTTGTTTTTTGAATCTGACTATCATTATAAAAAATATTTATAAAACAATTTAAAATGAAAAGAAAAAAGATAATAAATAAAGTCTAAATCAACATCATCAACTTGACTTTTAAAACTAAAACATAGTTCCTATTAGGAGCATACGGGATATGTGTATATATTCAGATAATACGTTATACATTTAATGAAGCATGTGAATTCGAATAAAAAAAAATAACCGCAGATAGAGTAAGTGAGGGAAAAAAAAACCCATTTATCCACTGAGACCGGTTGTAATATTTAAATGACCCGACTATGATGGCAAACTTCTAGTAGTTAGACTTCGTCTCCAGCTGGAATTTTATGCTTCCCCAAGCATGGAAGCATTTTGTAAATCGTCGAGATTCTCGGCCCTTCAAGCTCAGTACCAATTTCCGCGATCTTTCAGGCTCTTTGATTTTCAAATGTGCAATATAAACCTGTAATTTTTTCCTTTACTTTTTATACTTCGCATCAGTGTTAGCATATCTTAGCAGATGAATAAATATTTGGAAGCATACCTGAGCAGCTTTATAAGCTAATTTAACTTCCACTTCACTGGCGTGATATCCTAACCAAAGGAAGACCAAATCTCCATTGTCTAAAATCATGATATCATCATCATCCAAATCATCCTGCAAAAATAAATACCTTCTTATTGAAATATATCAACATAAAATTATTTGCTCAATTTTCAACTATTTAACTTATTTCATGTATCATGAAGTGAATGCCTAAATTCATTGCGAAAATTAAGCTTCACTTATAAATAATATGTCGACGAGAATGATATAGCTTCAGAAACAATGCAAATTGCATAACTGATGTAAATATATATTTACCTGACAAAAATCAACAGTTTTTTCGGAGACCATGAAATATCCTTTCTCATTTGTACAACGGAACAACCTTGTAAAATTTAAAAAATCCCCACTGGTATCATATTTTTTTTTACCTCCAAGGCATTCCCAGAATTTTTCAGGCTCCTCACCTTCTCTCACAATTTCAACCAGAAACTGATTGTTTTGATTTATCAACTCATTTGCCACCTGCAAACTGAATGCAATAATCAAAGCTAATTTTAACAACCTCGAAGCTTCATACGTTATAATTACTTTCAGATATAAATCAACAAACCTAATGTGCAATATAATATGATTTAAATCATAATATCATGTTGAACCTGCATCGTAAAAAAAGAGATGAAGAATAAATAGGAATAAAACCGATAGAACAACCTGTAAACAAAGATCATGATGATTTGGATTACTCTTACTGCCATACCAAGCGAATATTTTACCCCCTAATCCATTTTCATCAGCTACTTTGAACGGAGCCCGAAGAATATAACAAAAAGCTGAGTTGAGTTGATTCGCTCGACAGTCGATTTGAATAGTACGTGTGCATACTGCAGAACCATTGGCACGCATTAAGAATAGTTCAGGCCAATAACCTATAATAAAAAGTACTTTCAATCTTTTTAAACAAATAACCAATTTTCTAGTACCGTTTACAAAAAAATGTTTGTGATACGAATAAGTAGACAGAAACTTCTCAGTAACTTGGGATGTATTATCATATTATACTATAATGCAAAATAAGATCCACTGCAATTTCAGTTAAATAATTATCAAAAGCTAGCAATAATTCATTAGCCACTTTGTTTAGCTTAATTTTTGACGACGACAGAACCGCATGTTGGAAATCTATTGGGACTTGATTAAACCATGCAGAATATTCAACATTCTGTAAAAAGAAGAAGATAACCTCCAAGATTCATCGTCAAACCTCGCCGACCACGTCGAATAACAAATTTTTTGTGAAAATGAGATAAAAACTTATGATTCTCCTGTTGCTGATACATTCGAACAACTTCAAGTTTGTCTTTAAAAAGACCTTCGAATTTTTTCTGAAAAAAGTACCGTGAACAATGTGAAATTATTTTTCTATTTCACAGAGTAATTTTTTTACAACTGATAATATTAATGGAAGTTTACTCAAACTTTTAAGCTAGCACAAAATTTAAATCATTTCAAAACTAGCAGCAAACCTGCAAGCTGAATGTGAAATGAAGCCAACCCATATTGTTTGCATCGCGTCCCTGCCAAAAGTATACCACGCATTTAAAATCTTCTTGTAGTTCTTCTGGCTCCTGGACCATGTAATATTTAAAATGTTTATTTAATATTTAATTGAATCATAAATCATACTAACGAACAATTTAAGCAAAATATATCATAATATGACTATTTCATATAAGTAGCTACCCATTTACTTTCAAAAAATTTGAGGAACGAATTGCTTTCTGACCTTAATTTATATTATTATTCTGACATATTATAAAAGTGCTTCGAATTTCATTTCAATAATATTTGACCTAACCTTGCGTCTAAATATCTGCATTGTATCACTACCGTCACCACCAACAACATTTTTCGCATCACTCAATTCCATTTCTTCTTCATCCAAATCTGTATCATCCTCTTCCGGTATTACTTCATATCGGCAAAGAAATACATAACAGTCCATTGTGTAGAAAGTACCTAGTTCCTCCTCTGGTAACCGGACAAATTTCTTACCTTCCTATAAAATCTTCTGAAGACATTTTTTGAAATGAGAAAAAAAAACCGAAAACTGTGCGAGTGGTATATTTTTTTTTACCTTATCAAATTTTAGTGTTTCCTTAACCTCGCACTGCAAAAGATACTACAAGATTTTGAAGTCACTGTGACGGTGATAAATATTTCCTTTCTATTTTTAAAAAATTTCTAAGTGTTAACGTAAAAATTTACTTTCAAAAATATTTGAAATAATTTCAAAAAGTAGAGTATAATTTTACTAAGAAAAAGGTTCAAGTAGTTCGAGATCTTCGTTACATTCTTCCATCATTTGATTAGCTTCTTCCTCACTCATGGCTGACTGTCGTGGCAAGAATAATGGTGCCAAATCAGTTTTTATTTTATCGCGTTCCATAATTATCTTAAAAAAAAAAAGGAAAAAATCATGTTATTATCCAAATACTGCATTTCCGGGTAACAAACTATGAAAGTGTCTCAATAGGAATAGTATTGCAAAATTTACTTGTAAATCGGCTCCTCTTTTCTGGACGCTTTCTGCAGTTCTTGTAAAATCAGTTGGTATAATATCATCCCATCCTTGGAATTTTGATCTGTGATATAACGTTTTTTCAGCAATAAAATATGAATTTACAAGAAATAGGGTTAAAAAATTTTAAACAAACCCCACCATCAGAAAAATCAATTCTACTATTGGTTCTACTATCCACATGTTTTACTACTGGATCTCCAAGTTTATCTAAGTTTATTAGGTTAATCCTATATTTAATCCTAATAATCAAAAAAAAAACCTGAACATTGTTGATTCTTCGCCTTCTGTTTCACGTGAAATCATTGTGTAATTTGGCCTTTCCAACATTTCATGCAATTCTACCACCATTTTCTTCAGTTTTTTAAATTACAAATAATGCCTTTTAATGGTCATTAATATTTTTTATACACAGTTTGAGTGAGAGAAACCGAGAATAAAGCAGTGAAAGATGTTTTAATTTTTACACATGTTTAAAAACGATTGAAATCTAAAATTTAAGATTTTATTTTGAACAAATATTTCAATTTTTTTTCTCCTAATCAGATTACTGAAATACCCGTAAAAAATTTACAGAAAAGAAATTATAACTTGCATCAGATAAATCAAGCGTTTCAAGAATAAGAATAAAAACGATTCAAAATCTAAAATTAATATAAAATGCAATAAAAGATAAAAATTACCTGCCCTGCCATTTTCACCAATCGATTTGCTTTTTTACCAACCCATAGAAAAATATCTGATGTGCAATCCGAATATATGCACACTTCGTATCTAGCATATCCTTCAAATTCGTTTTTTTATTTAAAAATAAAATTCCTCGTTTAGAAAGAAGTAATGCTATATTCTATATTTTTCTTCCGCAATATAAAGTGTATATTTACCTGCTTCAGGATACTATGTTTAAGTTCTATCTGAGGTAGTTCTAGGAATCCCATACCAATTTGCACTTGATATAAACGCTTTCTTCCAGGAACAAAATCAGCATCCACATGTTCTACTATTGGATCTTCAGGTTTATTAGGTTGTCCTGAGAAAAAGAAATTAATTACATTCGATGGAATCAATTACAGTACCCGATAATTCTTTAGAAGTTACAGAATATCATTATCAATCTTTAAAAACTACATTATTAACATTCTTAATAATGCAAAAGTTCAAGAATTTCACTTCACATCTAATTCCATTTGAATACTAACCATACAAAGCCATCCAAAATTCTTCTGGTGTGCGTAATTCTGCGCATGATTCAATCTCTGATCGCCCTTTTCTATCTTTCTTGTTCATTTTCACAGCAGCAAATAAACGAGCTTTATTTGATACAGTTATCTGACAAAAACGAAAATTATTTTCTACTTCAAAATTGAATCTCACTGATCTTGTCTGTTTCACTACATGAGATAAAATCAAGAAAAATAATAAGGAAGCTCAATTAGAACATCTTTATACTGATTTCTTTATATTCTGCCTTCCAGTAAATAAAATAAAAACAAAAAAATATATATCAAGAAATGGCAATACAGAAGAATTAAAACTAATAAATACATAGTCGTTACAAATGAAAGAGAAAAAAAAAGATACCCTAGCTTTTCGTCCACTCCAAATCCAAATCGTGTCACCAGCATCAAGTAAAAACACATATCGCGGATCTAAACTATCCGGAGATACTGGAACTGGTTCCATTTCAACTATGTTTCCTGTTACGGATGCACGATAAAGACTGAAATTTAAATCACAAGCTTTAAAATAAACTGTTTTTAACCGTTTCTCTATAAAAAGTTCATCCTCTAATAAAAATTTTAATCCTGAATCAAAATTACTCTACCGTGTTACATGCGTTGCTTTTTCCACAGTATAAAAACCAGAAGCTGTTCGTGCTCCCTCAATATAAGTAATTTCTTCACCAAATAATTCCAAAAAGTCATCAGATTCATCATTCATTTCCTCGCGTTTGGTTCTGTAAATGTTCTTGACTGTTCTGTCAACAGTAATCTATAGTTTAACAAAAAGAATTCAATAAGTATGGTGGAAACATAAAAAAAAAAAAAACAATATTATTTATTTATTTTGTAACTTTGTTTTTAATCTCTTAATTTTCTTAAATTTTATTATTTCATAATTTTGTTTTTAATTAATTAACTTTTCACACTTTATCAATCTTCTATTACACAACTATATTTCTTTCAAATGAATTAAATTAAGAACTTTCAAAACCTCTACCTACAACTGGCACCTAAATGGTTTCGTAAATTTACGGCATGAACAGCTGCACACATTCCTTTATCTAACGATGAGTTTTCTCCAATCCAATAGAAAATTGAATGTCTTAAAGCGCCAGACTCTTCCTTTAAAAAAATCATTTCTTCAGTAAATTTCATGCCTAACAAATCCATGATCTAGAACAAATGATTTCGATGGATTTCAGATCTTTTCCATGAAATAAATGTCTGATTCTATAATATGTGCTTACAGTTTTAACAAAGACATGCTTAGAACTAATATGGTTGCTCTAACACAGATGTAAATAATTATTCGATCTAATTTAATATAATCTGAAATCTTGAACTACCTGTTTTTCAGTATGCTTATGTCAAATTAAACGATTAAAAAATAAAATTAGACTAGTGTGATGTACAAAGAAATAATTTTGAGATTTATAACATATATTACTAATTAATTACATGTAAAATATAGCTTTATTTACACAGTTTACTTGTCACAAATTCAAATTATACCTTTGCAGTGCGTAGTACGAGGTAGCAATCAGCATCATAAAAATGGCCATGCATTGATGAATCTAATATACTGGGATAGAAATTTTCAATTTCCCAAACCCATATTCCCTCTTCTCGTCCAACATCCTCATCAAATACTTCGCTATAATCAATGTGCGGCTTTTGTTGTTCCATTTTGTCCTTAAAAAAAGTGAAAAATCTACACTTCTCCAATTTCAGACTTTTTCTAAATGTCAAAATCAAAAATATTTTAGAAAACTAAATTGGTTTCCACGAATAAGTTTCAATACTTTCAGTTTATTATTTCTAATTCTTATAAGAGAATGGTTCATCAAGAGAATAAGTAATCTGTTTGATATGAAACTACTTCAGTTAAAATTTATTAGTTATCAACCATGAATAATGATACTTATTACTGACCAAAAATTAACTTGAAGAAAATAATCGACATATGAATTTGCATTTTTTAATAGTAAATAATATAACCTTCCAACTTGGAACTTGACATAATCCGTAGGTAGTTCATGCTCCAACTGGTCTCGAGCTGCACCAGCAATATGTGACATACCCTAAAATATTATCGAAATTGAAATGAAAAAAAGCAAAATATAAATCTGCTTCAAGAGTAAAAATTAGAACATCTAAAAAATCCTAAATCGAAACCACATTACAACATGAGATATTGAGATATGAGGAAGTATATTTTCGGAAACATCAAAAGAATAAGTGGAAAATGTCATACATCAAACAATTAAAAGCAAAGAAAATATTAGTACAGCCCCTTAAACCAAAATTTGAAAATTTCCAAAAAAAGAAGTGATTTGAGCAATGTTGCAATAGAGATAAATTGTAGAAAAAAGCAAACTAATTAGTTTAGTAACAACGACTTGTGGAAAAAAGAACAAGATTATCAACAACAACGAAAATATCAAAGGTTTCGAAAGATTGTAACTAAAATGCATTTCATGAGAATGAACAAAATTAACAAATCTCATTAAATTTTAAATCTAAAGGCATTTTTCATGGAAGATTTTCGCAGCATTATCATTCAAAAAAGGAATTAATTCGGAGCTCAGAAAAAAATCAGAAGAGAAATTTCATTAGCTAATTATCAATCATTATGAAATGAGCTTGATGAATATGCTAAAATGTCATTAATATCATTTGACTGCAGTTAAAAAGCTTTTTTAATAATTATCTATATCTATATAGAAATATACAGATAAATAGATAAATAAAAATCTACAATGAAATCATATTTTCCTATTTGCAATAATTTTGAGAAAGGCAATAAGTTAAAACGTCTTCTTAAGTAGCAAATTATCAATGATTGAAATTATAAACAAAGTGAGAGAGAAGTCTTCAAAATATGGTTAAAAATCGTCTTTCCCTGGAAAAGAGCAATAAATAAAAAAAGTGAGATTGCTAATAGGAATACCATTTCTGCACTGAGCCAAAAAGTCTGGTTCTCATAAGAAAACAATTCTCTTTTAAAACACATCATTTTATCATTTCTAATCCATTTCCAAGTGAAAAATAAACCACTATCACAATTAAGTCAAACTTTTCAATGCAATCAACCGTTATGTAGATGATAATAATATATTAATCATTTCCAATAATTGAAAAAAATTATCAGAAAATGTAAAGAAGAAACTATGATCAAACCTTTTAGCAAATGCAATTATTAATATTATAACAAAAAATGTCACATGGCAAAATTAACAAATCTAACTAGTAGAGAAAAGGAATCGTAGAAGAAAGTAAAAAGGAAAGAAGGCGAATAAATAGACTTCTAATCTATGGCTTTCAAATTCTTTTTCCACCTTAATTCCCGAAATTATTATTGGTTAACTTTCATATTGAAAAAAAATATCCTGAAATCTTTGAAACAGCAAATCATTACCTCAATAACTTTGTTTGCACCCAAACTGTCAGCTTGCACTCGACGTCGGCGTAAAAACTCTTTCTTTCTGGCAATCGGATCTTTTTGTGTTACCGAACTCGGAACTGAACTAACTGATGATGATGGGCTTTGCCCCGCAAGCTTCATCTGAATAATGGTTTTTTTTTTCATTCATCAAGACACAAAAATGCCCAATCATTTAGTGCAACATATTTTTTAACAATGGTATATCTTTGAAATTAGAAATGGCATCTTGGAAAGCACTCTGAATGCTAATTACATTTTTTCAATTTTAATTCATTTGCTGTTCGGAATATTGATGGTTGAAACAATCATTTTACCATTTATTTGGAAAAAAATAAACTAAAATATTAACTACTTCGTGGGAAAACAAGGACAAAGAATTCAGTTGAAAAACCAAACAAGGCTTTACCTGATTTGCTAGGGAAAAGTCGATATTATAAAAGGCCAGCGCTCGATTTTCTTCATTTGGTTTGGGAGGCATTACAAATCCATCATTACTGTAAACAGAGCAAAGTTAACAAAGTGCCTTTATCATTAATGATCCATTGATTTTTGTGAAAATATATATAATTCCATTTGCTCAATAATTCGAAATTATTCTAATGCCAATTTAAATAAAACTTTTTGCAGTTTCTTATGTTGCGTCCGACTAAAATGGTTATTTGAAATATGATTATTAAAATAATGGTTATACTTTGCATTCAAATCCTCTTCATCATCGCTACTGCTTATCCAGCACAATGGGTATAAAAAAAATATCTAGTATTCTCAGAAATAACGCAGTGTAAAAAGAAAAAAATGTGCATAAGCAGCTTCAATATTCATCTCAATCGCTAATTCACTGCAAAACGTTTCATTAAAACAGAAATAAACAAATAAAATAAAACAGATGTCAAAAAACCAACTTGTGCAAATCAAGTTGTTTCAAGTCTGGTAACAGATGAATCGAATCTGGTAAAGTTATTAACTTATTATTGTCTAATTTTAAGCGATGCAAACGTACACAACGACTAACACCCTCCGGTATCAATTCTAATTGATTGTATGATAAATACAGTACTTGTAATTGAACTAATTTCCCGATGCCACTTGGTATACCTAAAAACACAGATAGCAGATTCTTTCTTCTACTGAATTAAAGAACAAAAACGTCTTGTTTATTTTTTTTCAGAAAAAAATCATTTGTATTTATCATTCAACTAAAAGTAAAGAAAAAAAAAATAACCGTCAAAAGTAAGTTGATTGTTGCTAGCATATAATCTTTGCAATTTAACCATTCGAACAATACTCTCAGGTAAGGCTTTCAGTTGATTCGATGAAACATTTAATGTTTCTAAGTGTTCCCATGGTGTATTTTTTGATTCTATTTTTTTGATCTGCAAGGATTAAAAAATTGGAAAATTGGTTCAATTAATTTAATAATTTACTGATGACCACCAAACAAGGAAGTTCTTGGATTTCACTACCATCATCAGGTCCTGATGCTATTAGCATTATCAGGATTTCTTGGTATTGTATTACATCTCTAGATGACACGAACATTAAATAGCACGAAGGTTTTCGAAAAATCTATGCAAAACTGCAAAAAATGATATAAAGTTGCTCAGTTAACCCGTTCAGTTTAAGTGTTCCACATACACTGCAATTGAAAATGATGTCAAACTATCTATTTCATGTTCCATTCCTGATCGACATAGAAACTTAAATTAAATACCTGATTGTAACTGACATTAAGCTTCCGAAGTTTTTTCAATTTATACAAGCAATCCGGCATTTCGGGCAAATTATTGTGAGAAAAATCAACATCCTAAAAAAAGTCAAGCTCGATTTCAATAAAGAGAGCAAAAATGCCAGGATTATCATGATATTCAAGCTAGCATATTTGTTTGCATTGCATTGATGACATTAATCCCCAAGGAGAAATTACAAAATTGGCTTTACATCCACTGCATTTAATTTATTATTTGCGTTATCTCTAACATATTTAATTATTGAAATGTACCTGTAAGTTATCCAAATCGTCCAACGCAGGAGGAATATTATCCAAAGTACGTGAAGTGTTGCTCATATGTAGCACTCGTAAAGCTTTCATGCTGGAAAATCATACTCAATTATTGAGTTCTAATATCTACAACTTAATACTTCTAAAATCATTAACGCAATGCTAACCAAAATTGTCACAATTATCAACCATTATTTGATTAAAAGGCTTTGAATGTGATTCACATTAAGAAACACAATACTTATTGAAGACCAACCAAAAATGCTAGGATTTCCTTAGTGTTCTAGATATTATAGATATTTCTAACAAAAATAGGCGGGAAAAAGTACCTGGGAAGCTGTTTCAATTGAAAATGGTGCAATGGATTATTTGAAAGCTGAAGGACTTGTAATGTCGTCAATCGACGAATTTGAGGAGGTAGCATTTCTAACTTGTTATTATTGAGATTCAAATATAAAAGATCGATTAAATTTGAAAATACCTGAAAATAACAAGATGTGAAGTAGAAGATGCATCATGCGACTAAAAAATTTACTTTAGCCTAAAAAAAGTATTTCCGCAACCATTACACGAGAATCTAAATAATCCATCTTGCATTTAAAACAAAATACTTACTGCATTTGGTATATTTTCGATATTATTGTGACTTAAATTCAAAACAATGGCACATTTCGCGTACTCCAAATTCGGTGGTACTTCACGAAGCGTATTATGGCTGAAGTCTATTATTGTTAAATCCTTCATCCGAAATATATCAGTAGGAATACCCGATGTTTTGATCTGGAAATAATTATCATTTTTTTTTAATCATATAATCGAATAAATTTATATTTATTTGAATAGTATACTGCTGACACTACCAATACCGTCAAAAATAAGCTAAATCATAGATAAACGGAAAGTCAAGAGTTATTTGCTCAATTATTTTTTGTCATACGTTTTATTTTTCTCACTTGATTATGTCGCACGATAACAGAACGCAAACGTGGTAAATCCGAAAGTTCTCCATGGACACTTGATAATGTATTACATGTCATTTGCAGATGCTCGAGATTTGTTAATCGTGATAATTCATCCGGCACCTGCAAAACATTTGGCTCATTTCCAATAAAAATTATAAATCACAATCATTTTTTTTCTATCATATTAAATTAAGAAAATGCTTTAAAAAGAAAATTATACCCTTTCCAAGCAAGCATGATTCAGTTTGAGCCATGTCATTTGTGTCATCTGTTCAACTTCCACTGGAAAACGGTTACCCTAAGGAATAAAAAAAATACATATATAATATCAAAATAGTTTGGCGATGATAACGAATTATAATAAATTAACTGCAGTAATTAGTTCATCGATTTTGTTCTCTTTTAAAATGAAGTAAATGAAACAATAACTTCAAAATGCCAAAAATATACTAAATTGAGTGTTGTTTTCAGCGGTCGAATTTAATCATAAATCAATAAACTAAAATACTTTAAAAATAACGAATAAAAAAAGTTTTACAACTTTTTGCGCTATATATCAACAAAAATCATTAGAAAAAGAAATTGAATTACATATCAGCTTTTTGATTATTTTTATTGAATTAATTCAAAATTTTTTAATATTTATTTTTTTTTTTATGGAACTGGAAAAGAAAATAAACAAACCGAGAAATCATTATATGAAAAATCGATTCCTTTCACAAACGGCAGTACGCCTGTAGACATTCTCCAATTATTTATCACTTTTGTCGTTTACGTATCAATTATTATTACATCAACTACTTATCACCGAATAAGTTAAATAAATACGGCTAATAACTATTTGTCGTCGCGCATATATCTGTAAATGAAATGACATGAAACCATATGAAATTCATTTTTCAACCTATTTATCATTTATTGTAAATGATAAGGCTATGATTAAATATTTAAGTTAAACTTAAATCATTTAACATCCTTCAGACTTATACTATTATTAATAAATATACCAAACTAAACATAAATACGAATTTTGTTTGAAAAAATATTAATTTTTTCGTATGATGTCAACTGTCAACACTGAAATTCCATTCAATCTAACTACTGGATGATTTTTCCGAGAATCTATGTTATTTATTATATTTTCACTCTCGCATTTGTATGCTAAATTACATAATACGCCTAAACCAAAGCTGAATATCACAATAATATACGAAAATAATAAGAGAAAGTGATACAATCAGGTTAAAGGTAATACAAGCTTACGTTATCAATTAAGACTTGAAATATCCCCAACCTTTTATCACATTCATCAAGTACCATAGCAGTCTATTCTGTATAAAATTTATCTCATCCCGTTAATTCTCTCTATCCTAGATCAACCTCTTTCACTAATCGGTGCTTCGTAATATGAGTATTTTGGGACGATGTACAGCGATACACGTATTCTTCGTGGCGTCATGCGTATAAGGCAGTAATTTTCCTATGGAATATTTTTTTTTTGATTTATCATAAAAAATTAATTTCATAGCTACTAAAGACAAAAAATCTATGCAAATTATTGATTTAATTAATTACATCATTTTTAATTAAACAATTTACAGTATCATCTCTATTTTATTTTGTAACTATCACGCAAGGTGCTACTTCCGCGCATAATCTGATATAATAAATCAATATCTACATATTTTAACACATCATTTTCAGTTGATAAATAGCAAATTCAAATTATTCATTCCTATTTTAAGAAGTTATGACTGATAAACATACGGACGACAATGTTATAAAGTATTTACAGGTAAGTAATGTTATTGTGATTTGTTGATAAAATACGTCGATAATAAATAAACAAATTTAATCAAACACATCATTAATACATAATAATTCTTATTACTTACTACAATACAATATCGAAAATTATAAGGAACAATTTCTTTCCTATCTGTGTATATAAACTTGATTTAAAAAAAACTTTTCTGATTTATCTAAAAATTAATTTTTAAATCTAAACGATTAGTCAGTAGAGAATTTTAACGGATAAAATTCGTAATGAAACAGCATGACGTGTGTGCAAACTTCATTAATCAATCTTTGAGCTGTTTAAAAGCAATTTTTAAAATCATCTCTTTGTATACATGTCTGGCCAATATTGATTATTGCATAATTGACAATCAAAATTATAATCGTATCTATTTAGAAAAAAAATATTTGTCGCCATTATTTGTTTATAAATAAATCATTTAAATTTCTTATATATCAATGTGTTTATTAAAACCTAAACAAACGTGATGAAATATTGATGAAAATCATAAATATTGATTAAATTATTGACAAAAACCATAAAGTATTAAATGAAACTAATTAAATGACCATTATCAGTAACTCATTAACCAATTGTAAATTATAGAGATAAATGATATCCAAATGATCCGCAGTATAAATTTCTTTCCAACACATTGGAATAAATATCGAATATTCTCGAGAAAATTTCTAGATATAATAAAAATATGCAAAGATGTGAGCAATAACTTCATATGATATATTCTTACACATTATCATTTAAGCTACAAATTATTCATTTATAAATTTGATTGAAATTATACAAATCAATCAGAAGCTCTGATTATGTTGATCTCTGATTCCGTCAATTTACAAAACAAAAAAGATAATGTTGGCTTAAAATCATATTCTTAGTAATAAAAATTTTGGGCAGAAGAAAATATTTTCTACAACTTCTGGATATTTTATTTACTGTTGCTGCTCACTACAAATATCTCCAATCACATGTTCAATCTTATATTTAACATTTCTTAACTTCTCGCAATTTCTATTTTTCTTTCTTTTGTTAGTTTAAATCAAATCCAATATTTCTGACGTCAAAAAAAATTTCTTCAAACGTTGGTATCATTTATCATATGATTTGAAATATTGAATCTACTATACTTACCAGAATCTTTTTAAGATTTCATTAATTTTAAAAACATTTATTAATTTGCAGTTAGCTGTAATTATTTTTTATTTCAAATTGAATATTACATTTATATAATCTAATCATAACAGAACTTTGAAAAATGATTTTTTTGCATTCTAGAATATATTGTTAATAAATAATGTTATATATCAAATTTCAATCGAAGATTAAAATTTTTTGAAATTATTTCTAAATTTATTTATGATCCCATTAATCTTAATCAAATGATAAAAATCCCCTAAAAATAGAATCATCTTTTCAACATGAGTTTTCTTAAAAACTAATCCTAAATTTAAGAACTTGTCCAAACCTAATATTTTTGGCAGTGTATTTGATGATCTAATAGTTATAGTGTGTTAATAAAATATAAATATAATTAAATAAAATAAGCAGGCAATCAATAATGCTTTATTAGTTAAGTTATCCTAATTTATCTTTGTTATGAATCATTCTTGCAATAGAAATTTTTTTAAAAATTTCAAAATTTTCGACAAACAAAAATTTCGAAACTTATGTGTGACTTATATCCAACATTGAATAAATTTTAGAAAAAGAATTCAACACTCAAATAAGAAAATATTTTTAAAATGCATATCCAATTATCGACCATTAAAATTTGATCATTTCATTTACCGCTTTATATATCGAAAATAACATTCATCTTATTTAAATAATGATATACTGATAATTTATTTTATCAAAGTATTTTCATAAATATCTTTCCACACTCAATAATCAATGAAAAGTAATTGAGATAATTGCTGATGATATTTCTCAAGACCATTTGTTTGGATCGTATTTTAAAATTTATTAAAAAGTTAACTAATTCAAAAAATATGTGGAATGAAAAAAGATATGAATAAATGTTGCCATCTGCTAGAAGTAATGATTTAGAGAATCATTTTCAAACTATTATCTTAATCTTAAATTCATAAATTAATATATGTTTGAAACATATCAAATGTATTGATATGAAATATCTAGTTTATGTTGAATGCATCATGTGAAATTATATAATGAATTCGAAACTGAAAAAAGATATTTATTTGAATATGTTGCCGACTTAATAAAAAACTAAACAAATTGGAGAAGAAAAAAAAACGGAAATTGAAATTCTCGTGATTTTTGAGAATTGTAATGCTATTTTGTTCAAAAGAATTGCTATGCTGTGCCAAAGCTATCAAACAAACTTATTTCAAAAAATAGATTAATTAATTAAAGCTGTTAATAGTCATCATTCCTTTTTAAAATTATCTCGTTTTAAAAATCAGTGATCAATATATTATTTACATTAAAATTATTTCTCAAAAATGAGCAATAACTAATTCCAAAAATGAATAAAAACCTATCTTTCCCAGAATGAATAGAATTTATCTCGTCGAGAATTTATGGAAATTTATTTCTCGATAATGAATAAAAATCTCGTTCAAAAATAAGCTGGAAATTTTCTCGTCCAATTTATATAGTTGAAGTATTTCATAAAAAAAAAAGATACAAAAAATGAAGCTATCAAATCGTAAGAAAAAGCTTTTGTTTGGTTTAAACAAATTTTGCTATTTTCAATTTTCATCAATTTTTTCTCCCAACTCATTCGTCTTTGAAAATTTCTTTTTTTTTTCCTTTTTCTTCATTTAGATGACTTTTGTTTTGCTTCCTCTGCGACTGAATCTCAAATATTATATGCCACCAATAAAATGCTTCCTTATTTTTTATTAATTCAGAAAAAATTGTGTAAATATTTTATAAATAACATTCTACATGTTTATTTGTGTTTGTGCTGGTATATAATTGAGATAATAATTATCCTCAAAATAATTTTAAATTTGAAAAGAAAGTTATTGCATTCATGTGATGCAGAAAAAACCACTTATGTGATATTGATCGACAATAGGTCAATTAATGACAAAGTAAATTAGATTTCAAATTATTTAGAAGCTTGTTAAATGTTTCGAGCTAAAGATTTCTTCTTAGATGTTTAATTGATAAGGAAATGAAGAAAGGAAAAAAAAGAAATTTGAATAAAGTCGAAAATTATATAATTAGCAGTATTATTGGCCAGAAATAAACAATTTTAAAGAATGACCTTAAGATCATTGGAATATAATTTGTTTGCATGATTACTTCAAACGAGCTAAATAACATCCATGATTAAATGTTGAGATTAAAAAATTATAAAATTTTATTTATTGATTTAGACTGAAATTGATTAGCTATAAATCATCGGGAAAATGTTGAAGTTGTATTAAAGAATACTACTGAAGCTATCATCAAAAATTTATCATATCTTTGATAGCAATTTTTATGAATGCAAGTGAAGTAATACGATACATTGAAGAAATAACGAATGAGAAAGAATGAGAATTTAAAATCATTAAGAAAACGAATTGCATAGAATTCTTAAAGAGTAAATTTTCTTTTCTAAGATCGATAATATTTCATTGCTAGTAACTGATCGCCTATTATTATTGATGGTTTCATAATTTCAATCAAAAAAAATCCCGATTTTCATACTTCTTGAGCCTAGTAATAGCTTAAAAGAAGAATTCATATCGCTCAGTTTGAAATAGTTCAGAGAAAACAAGCTGATTTATTTCGAATGCTGATTTTAATTTTTTTCCTTGTATATATTCATTGATCATTAACGGGAAAAAAATTTATCTATCTTTAAAATTAGAATGAACTACGTATAAAATCCACATAGCGTGGTCTTATTTTTAGAACTTAAAAATTATTAAATACACTTTTTTAACGTCACGTTACACGGCAATAGCGACATATTATGCTTTGTTGAACTGATTAATATGAAACAGTTCTTTCCTGGTAAAGTATCACTGATAAATAGGAAAACGTGAAATAGTTCAACGCGCAAACTACCCATTCTCAGAATAAGGAGATAATAACGAAAAATAACGAGACCTTTTATTTAAGGACAATTATTCGGAATGGCTACAATTTAAGCCATTAACGAGGATTTATGAAAAGATAAGTCTGGTGCCAGCAGCCGCGGTAATTCCATCTTTCAAAAGTGTATATCTTCATTTCTGCAGTTAAAAAGCAAAGCTACTGTATTTCATATAATTTCACACAAAAGTAAAATTTTACAGATCACGCGGTAATAATTCAAATGTTTTCAAATATTGCATCACATTTTAGCTTACATTTTCCTTTTTTATTGACTACGAAACATAAAAATATATATTGATAAAGTACATTAACATATGCGATTGCTCACTTTTAGCTATCCTAGTTTGCTAGTTTTAACAAAAAAATTAAGATTCTCATGAAAATTTTACTATGAATAAAATTATAACAAATTTTGGTGATAATGGAAAGTATTTTATTGTAAAACGTCCCACTCAATATTGTTAGTACTATTGAAAAGCTCAATAACACAAAAATTTATTGAGAAAAACAAGTCTCCTTCTCAGATAACAAATCGACGAAAGTTAATCTTTGATGATTATTATCAAGACTTTACTCAGATAACTTCAATCAATCAATCAATCAATTGATCAGTTAGTAAATCCACTGACATGGTTAATCATCCATCACTTATGAGTAAAGCTATATGACTGATATTATTTTAAATAATATTAGTTTGAATGATTTGCATATGTTAATGTCGAACATTTGTATATAATTTAGCTCACTGTAACAAACTTTTATCATTGAAAGTGAAATCTCAGTAACTCAATTATTTATTTAATCGGCAAATAAATGCAAATTTTACGATTGTTTACTAAATGCCATATATAAAATTTGGACAATGGACGAGCACGAAATTACATAGACAAATCAAAGTATGCTAAACTCAATTTCCATTTCCCAGTAACTTGTGAAATAGTCAATTGCATAGTGTGGAAATACGTTTTTAATGGGCCAATGTAGTCAAGTGTGCAGGTGGGGAATAGCGCTCACAAGTTGTGGTTTGAGAGATTGTTGAGGAGTTAAGGAATTATAAGTCAGGAGATAGAGGAAATGGCTGATCATTAGGAAACTGAGATGTTAACTTATGGGTCATTAAAGGGCTGAAATGCCAATTGAATTGGTTGTTAAAGAATTGAGTATTAATTTATTAAGTGATTGGAAAAAAGAGATGCTATCCTGATAAATTATTAAAAAGCTGAGCTCCCAATTCTTAGAGTCATTGCAAATTAACTTATTGACCTCTCAGATCAGGAAACTGGGGGGCTAATATATGTTCGTTACAGAATTGAAATACTAATATAATAGATTAAAAATTCTTGGTGCACTTTATTAAGAAATAATAAAAGTAGAAATTGAAGATTAAATAGGATAAGAAAATAATGTGATTACTTTGAAGGAAAATGGATATATGCGTCGCAGATTAGCATTGATAGTAATATATTTTCTTTTCTTACAAAAAGTTTTCGAATATATGCTTAATTTTTCACACATTATTCTTGAGAAAAGAGATGTTATACATATAAGAGATTTATAGTGAAACTAATTTTTGCCGGCATTATCCTGGATGGATTATGAGCGTAAAACATATTTGATATTGCTTTTTTATGTATCTGTACTTTTTGTCCGGAATCGGAATCGATTATTTGATGTTTTCACATGGTTTTTAATGGATTCCGGAATCGGGATCGATTACTTGATGTTTTCACATAATTTTTAATGGATTTTCCTTTTCCTCTTAATTGAATCGTTTCCACTCCATATAGCAATATGAGTCGACGAAGCGGCCATCAAAAATGGGATGCCAAAAAAATGACGATGAAAAAACTTATCTATTATGACAGCGATTTAGCACCAAGATTTGATGATGATGACGATGATGGAAAAGTGAGTTTATTTTGAGGTTTGTGTATGAGTTATTAAAATACCATCGCTTAAAAGATTTCATGTGTTTATGATCATTATTTCTTTCATTTAGGAATTCGATCCACGTCTCATCAGACTCCAAGGACGAAACATTGGTGGGGGATATGGACGAGGTGGAAGAGGTTCAGGGAAAGGTGTGACTTTAAAATTTTTGCCAACTTTATTTTTTCTTAACTTTTTTTGAATTTTTTTGAAAATGAAGTGAATTGAAATTTTGATTGGCTGTTGCCACGGATTTTTTAGGTGGTGGAAGAGATCGTGTATCATTAAAAGTTCATCTTGATAATAGACGTGATAGGCAGTTGCAACGTGGTACCGGTGGTAGTGCAACCACTACTGCAGTTGTTATGAATCAGATTAAGGTATATATTTCGTGAGTAACTTGTGTTTTGAAATTTTGAAATTGGAAAGCATTTGGGACTTTGACGATTTTTTCAGGTTGTAAGGGGTGCTGCAATTGGAAAGGATTTTATTATGCGATCAATTGGACAATATATTGATGATGTAAAACCTTTATTGTTCAGAGTGGATCGGGGCGACATAACATTTTTCGTTGAGGATGATGACGTGAATGAAATTATTTATTTTCGCTTTCTTAATTAGCTTTTATTGATTCATGGCTTTGTTATTCATCTAATATTTTTGCTAACTAAAGTCTGAACTTAAAGTGGTTTAAGACTGTTGCAGCTCAAGCAGATTTTGCCTTGATTTACTTAATCTATCTCACTGTTGTTCTGTCCCGATACAGAAATTAATAATTTTACTTCTCATTTTAATTAATGAACACACATAATTTTAGCTTAAAGACTTTTAGTCTATTTTGTTTAGAGATTTTAATAAATAATATTATTCAGACAGCTGCGGCAATTCATGCAATATCAAGACGTGTCCGAGATCCGAATACAAATGCGCCAATTACTTTTCTGCTATCGCGGGTGTCGGCCGGTTTTGCAACAATATCAATGAATGAGAGAGATTTAATTGCGGTTCATGTTATAACATTAATAGTCGTCAATAATTCATACAGAGAATAGGCATCATAGGGATTCTAAGATATCGAATCTTTATTCTTGGATTGCCAAAATCTTAATTGAGTAAATTCGAAATGTGAAGAGAAATTGCAAATAATATCATTTCAGGAATGTTTGAAGAAACGTTATAATGCGGAAACGCATGCACTTGATTTGAGTGAGTTCGGTTTGGATGAATGTAAGTTTCATATTTATTCTTTTCTCGGTCTAATGGCTTCTGGAAAAGCAATGCACATTTTATAGACTGGATTAATTTGATTTGATTCATGGATTAGTTGTTTCATAAATTAGTATATTTGATATGTGTGTCCATTATTTTATTCTATATCTGAGCTTGTAGAGAAGTGAAATGAGTTTGATTAAGCCGACATAATTCTTTATTGAATTTTTCATCTCTAGCGATTTATTTGCTTTTTGGTTTTCAAGAATCATAGTTGCCTCTTTGGTAGATTCGATAATTTAAATTCGATCAGTAATCTAAGATTATCAGATAGAATAAAGTTTAATGATGATAAAGTTATAATAGATGACTCGCAAAGTATTTTCCGCATCAGAAAGAAATTAAAAGTCAAAAGTCCATCCGTTCATTAGACATCCTAGAAAAAGATAGTTCAAATTAAATTACTTTTTTTTTTAACTTCTTTACTATGGATTTAAATATTACAGTGTTCCGTTCGAGAAGTTTGCATCTTTCCTTAACTCGTAACAATATTATGATGGCTGTTGTTGATTTGATTGATCAACATTATGGAAGTGTGATAGCTTTGAGCATGAAGGTTGCTTTCACTTCTGATGTTTATTTTTTGTTTGTCAGAAAACAGTTTTCTAAAAATCTTATTTGGATGAATGTTCATGGAAATTCAGCTACAGCGGAAACTAAATAGCAACAAAAAATTGTACATTTTGAACCATGTTTTGTAAAACATCGAACGTTTTTAGTAAGTTTAATAATGGTATAGAAGAATAAATCGGAAGCGATAGGTTTCTTGGTTACAATAAAAAAAATTTTGGATTATATTCTTTACTTCATTTTCAGGGAAATCGCCTTCGCTTTTTGGATTTCTTTGCATGTCTTCTTTATCGCATCAAAAATGTAAAAACGTTGGACTTATCAGCTAATCAAGTATGTAATATTTTGTTTAGTTTTTTTTCCCTTTTTGCTTTTTTGAATAATTCATCAAAAATCTCTAGTAGGGAATGATATTTGAGTTACAGTTGCCTCTCATCTATCAGACGTTGATTATCTTAAATATTCGATGTAATGCAGCTATGTGAAAGTGATTTAGTATAATTCTTATATAGTAAAATAAAAAAGTATTCCATGCTAATTTAGATTGACAAAGAATTGGAATTGGAGAAGCTGAAAGGATGGCCAGTCGAAACATTATTTTTTGAAAACAATCCTTTGTGTGGTTCATATTCGGCAGCAGAAGATTATTTAAGGTTAGTTTTTTTTTTCTTACTATAAGTTCTTTTTATTCTTAGTTGTGCTTCAAGCGATTGTAAATACGGTGATTATATTAATAGCGTCAGACTTCAATGAAATGAGAATTATTTCATTCATCAGAATTTATTCCTTAAAAAAATTTCCTTGTTCTCATATTGCATTTCATATATGGTGAATGGACATTTATTATACATATGCATACATTACATAATATAAGACTATTCTCTCGATTACAGCGCTATTCATCGTGTCTTCCCGAAAGTGACTATGCTGGTGAATCTTTTTTCGTTCATCTTCTTTATAACAATGTTTTACATATTAATTAAAGCTGTTTTGCGATTTCGAATGCTTTGGAATTATTATTATATTTCATTAATATGTTTTTGTTTGACGGAGCTATGCTGTAAAATTTTATGGGAAAGAAGATTCGTAATATGGAAGAGAATCTAAAAGATAATTTTAATTATGATTAGTTATTTTTTCGCCTTATTTTAGATATTTTCAGGATGGCATTCCGGTCCAGCGATCGGCTTCTTATGCAGTACCAGATTTGGATGAAGGTGCCAAATTACCGCTGTTTAAGGTTAAAAAATTTTCTAAAACTAAGAATATCAGTGTAATCAGTATATAGTACTTGTAAAATGATTTCATAATCATGAATAAAATTAACTGAAATCTCCTGGCTGAATGATTTAGTAGAATATGAAAATATTTGATTTTGATTAGAAACTGATTTGTAAATTTTTTCTTGACATTCTTTTTTTTTCAGCCAAGCTTTTATGGTACCGACGATCATCGCGCTCTTATCGAGGCCTTCATTATCGAATTTATGACAACATATGATGATCCGGATGTTAATAACAGAAAAAATCTAATTAATGCTTACGATGAAAATGTTAGTCTTTTTTGTCCACTTGATAATTTATAAAATGCGATTTATCTTAATATTAGCGCTAAAAAATGTTTGCTGAAAAGTGTTCTTCCACATTTTCATATATCATTTTTTTAATTATAGTATTTATGATGCCGGCAGGTTATTTTATATTGATAAAAGCCATAAATTTTCTTATCAAATTAATCTTTTATTAATTTCCGATTTCTAGGCTACATTCACAATATGTGCTGAAAATTTGACGGATGCAAATGAAAGGAAGCCTTATTTTTAAAATCCAAGGTAAGTTCCAATTCCTTGTGTTGTACTTAACCTATACAGTATCATTTCTGAATTTATTATTAAAATGTGCGATGTTGTAGCTTAAATGATTTTAATAAAATATATATTTTTAAAATCATTGCGCTTCAAAGTTTAGATATCTTAGTACTTTTTTTTGTAATTAGTATGTTTGAAGATGGAAATTTTAAATAGAAATCATTTATTTATGAAAAAATGGAGAAAACAAATGTCATTAATACAGAATATCATTATAGCATATATAGTACGTACCGTAAAACATCACATAATATCAAATGCATGGAAAGATGGGAACGTTTTCGAGAAAAAGTAATATATAAGGGAGCTATGGATATTATTGTTGCCTTACGGAAACTTCCAGTTACCAAACATTTGATGGATACATTTTTGGTTGATGTTTCATTAATAACTGTAAGTTTAGTAATTTTTATCATAGTTGAAATAGACTTAAGATTAGTTTAATAACTATTGAATCACTGAAATGTTTTACTGAATGCGTAATGTCAATTATCTTTTACTAATGCTATTATTGAATACCAAGCGAATACTTTAGAATAATGTAATGTTTATTCTGGAGTTATCGAAGATTTAATATTCATAGTGTTAGGGAATTCAATTTTTTTTTTGAATATCAATTAGTTACCAAACAAAACATTATTTTCATTTGTTATTTTCAGCAGGAAGTATGATAAATGTATCTAACATGGATTTTCTTGTTTTCTTATCTCATCACATTTTGTAAATGAACAATTTTTAGGACAAGCATATGTGCTTTGCTGTGGAAGGTTTTTTTCGTGATGGTTTGGAAAAAGTTGGTAATGATGATGAACTCAGATTCTTTTGTCGTAATTTTGTTGTTTTGAACAAAGGTGTTGGGTAGGTTTTCATTTTTTTTTTTTTTTTTTTGCAGAAATTCGTGTTTTCTGAAAGTCGATAATAAGAACATAATAAAACTTGTCACATTGTCGCTTATAAGTAGGTGAACTATGCTCCCATTATTGATAAATGTTTAGTTACAGCAAAAAAGATTGCACTTAAAAATTAACTTATTTTACTGGTTTTTTTTTTTGTAGCGTATTTTTACTAGCTTTAGTTGCTTTTTTATTTGACTTTCTAATTACTTCAATTTAAAAACTTTATAGCTCATCAGTTGTTTTGCATGCCATTCAAAAAGTTGAACATTTTATTTTTAGGAAAATAGCAGTTGTCAACGATATGTTGTTTGTCAGTGGAGTATTTATGGAACGAATACAACGTTATAAATCAATGATTACGAATTCTTTAAAAGTTTGATCTGTTTTCATTTTATTACAAGTTTTTTCTTTCTTGATTTGTAGAGAATGAATAGAAGACTTTTTAGGGTTTGTTTATTCAGTAATCGAAAATTATGCAAGGAAAATATTTCCATAAAAATACTTTTAGGTACCTGCGGATGCTGCAGTTGCAACAACAGATGCAATGGGTGGTATGTCCATAACTGATGGTAGTCAGAGTCCCGCTGCATCAGTCATTCAACAACTGGAACCGACACCAGCGGAACGTGCTGCAGCAGGCGACCAGCAAATGCAGCAACAAATGGTTGAGGCATTTTGCCGGGAAAGTAGAATGAAACCAGAATGGTCCAAGAAATGTTTGATTGATCAGAATTGGAATTATGAGGTTATTTTAATATATTTTTTCTTAAACAAATTTTAAAATCGAATCAGTTGAAAATTCAGTTGACGTTGAAAAATTCAATTGAGAAATTCAGTTGACGTCGAAAAATTAATATGCTGAGAAATCTGAATTCTAATTTTCTCAATAGAATAAAATAAAAGCAATTTATTTCTGAGAGAAATTCTTGACTATGTTTCTGCTAATATGATAATATCCATTAATATTTTAGGCTGCCGGGCAAGCATTTTTGGCCGTGCGTGATAAAATTCCAGTTGAAGCTTTCCAGTAATAATTATATTTCATTGTGGACGCTTGTTCCGTAAATTTCGGGTTATAATTTTTGGCATATTAAGAAATATCATAAGTATTTCTGCTATGTACAGTGATTTCGATAATGAAGTGTTTTTTTTTTTAATGATTCGTCTAACTTTTGTATAAGATTTCCTTTAATACTCTATGGCAATATTTAATTTTTGCGTTTTTTAGAAAAAAAAATAAGTTTTTTAAGTGAACTTTTAGTATTCAGTTTTTTAGAACTGTCAATAATTATGGATTTCTGCCATAAGTACTGACTATAAAATATGCCAAGTATATTATGCGTTATGTTCTCATTGTTTATTTATTACCATTTATTGTGCTTATGAATAAGTTTCTGTGAAGGAAATCTTTTAGTCTATTTAATGTAGGCAGTTTTTTTCTACAGTTATCTTTAACAGAAAATAATTAATTGTTGAGCAGTTGTCTACTTTAGTTCCAGCTATCTAATTTTGTGGTATAGGAAATTTGAATGTCAGCAGTCTCAGTTGTTTTAAGTGTCACGTTTTTTGGGTTTCATGAATTGTTAATACTTTAAATTTTTGATGGCAGTTTGATCTATGATCAGATTTTATATTTGTTACAAATGCAAGTTTGATCTTATTCTTAATCTTTTACAGATTAAGTGTATTTTTCTTCATATTTTTTTCTCATATTTAGTTTTCATAATTGTTGTATCGCTATATAATATTATCTGTGAAATGCATTCTGTCCTTTTTTTGAATTGAGGCTAGATGGAACAAAACTGTAGAAATTTTCAATATTTCATCAAGTCATTAACTCAGAATATATACCATGATTAAGTAGAAAAGCAATTATTTCTTGCTTCGTAAAAGCCGGCAAGTTGGACCTGGTAGCAGTATCGGGCGATTATTAATTTCCACGATGAATGTCCCACAAAAATTTTCTTGATTATGTTTTGGGACGTAATTAATTCCTTAAAAGAAAAGGAGTCATTAGGCGGATATGCCAGCTCCTTAATATGGCTGTTGCCAAAGAGGAAGAAAGAGGTAGAGTCTCTTTCTTCATTTTACTTCGTTGTTTTATATTTTTCTATCGCTGTTACTGCTTCCTTTTCCATTACTTAAAGGTCCTTTTTTGTTTACGTTGCATGAAATTTTTTTAGGTGATAAGGTATATGTTTGAGTTTTTGATTTGATATTCGATTTTATTTCTAATTTCATCCTTTCTTGCCTCAATGATCATTTTATTTCTTGTATTACTAAATGATTTATTTATGTATTTTCATGTTTTTCAATAAATTTATGAAATCACATGATAGTTGAATAAAAAAATCATTCTATATTTATTACTTTTCTTGTAAATTAACATTTATAGTATGGAACTATTAAGTTTTTCTTGAAACTTCCGCCATTCAAAATATTATACTTTGATCTACGGGACGCGAAGCTTACAGGATATATATATTCTTTTTCTATTATTGTTGTTATTGTAATTTAGTAGACAATATGGATTGTTGCATATCATTCGATTGATTAGATTGTTTTTTAATATTTATTTGTTTCAGCTTAAATTGTTTTAAACCGTCTGACATTAGAAATAGCTATGGGGACATTAGAAATCTATGAATTATTATTAAAAGTAATCCAAAAGTTGTCGATAGATTTCATAAAGTTGAGTTCTGAATAACTGTTAAGTGTAACAGTATGTTTCAATTTAAAGATTCAATTTCAGGAATGCCATTTTAAATTATACTTAAACAAAAGTCTCAAAGCTTAGTAAGAATTATTATTATTATTATTCAATTCGAGAAGTAAATCAATCTTTTGATTACAGATCAGTGGTTTTTGATCGTTACCAAAACTCTGCATGAATTGATTATATAATTAATTAGGTGGTGCAACATTCAGATAAAGTAAAGTGTTAATTGAAGATATGATATATCTAGTCATATATAGCAAAATCTTTAGTGCTTGCTCATAAATGTTTTGTCGTTTCTAAAGCAAACATGAGATATTTTTTGCTTGCATTAGGGTCTTGTCAATTTTTAGCGAAAATTCATTTTTTTGATTGTTTAATTTGCTAGGATACTGACTGCTATATTAACAATAATTCTAACTTTATGGTTTTTGGCTGGTATTTCCATAAACGATTTTACAAAAATTAAGCGTTAATATTTGTAAATTCTTATAGCTTATTGAAAGTGAAAAAAAGTTGATGTCATCGAATTCGTCGCCAGAAATACCGGGTGGTTCACGTAATTCAAAAGATAGTCCCGATTCAACAGATCGTAAGAAAGCAACTCATTTAAGATGCGAGCGACAACGGCGAGAAGCTATTAATGTTCGTGGATCTTAATTAATTCTAGATTACCAGTTTAATCCATTAAAAAATAATTGAGATATGTTTGAATTCCAAGTTATTAACGTAGAATATATCTATTTCACTCAAAATTATTTTTCAAATCAATTTTCTTGAATTCATTTCGACATCAGAAATTTGAAATTTGGATTGCTTTTTTAGTGAAAAATTTTTTTGTCGCTTTTTTGTCAGAGTATGATACTAACATTCATTTGGTGTACGTCATCGATTGTAAATTATTTCGATGAACTGCATTCACTAGTTCGCAATTACTTGTTTAAAAATCGGAAGTTAAAAAAGGCATCTTATATGAATTTATAAGACTACCGGCTGTATCTGTTAAAATTTTCTGGTAAGAAGTGAAAGTGAAAAGAAAAAAAAAAAACGAAATTGCATTATCTGAATGTTCTCTATAGAAAATTAATATGAGATGGCATGAATTCATTAAATGTTTCGAATAAATTTTTCAGTTTTTAATGATTTAGATTGGATATCAGGAACTGAAAGAATTATTGCCGCCATCATTTTCACCGATTGGATGTAAAACGACTAATGCGGCAATTTTGTTTCGTGCAGCTGATTATTTAAATCAATTAAAAAAAGAAGAAGAAAATCTGAATGAAACATTATCTCAATTAACAGCACAGGTTATCCATCGTAATTTTCTCTTTATATGTTTTGTAATTTTTTCTATATACGTTTTCCTGAAGCATATTTTTCCAATATGTTCGCTTATTCAGGTATCAGCACTTGAACTTATTGCCAAGCAATATGAAAATATGGCAGTAAGCAGTTGTTCATCTAATAGATCTTCGATCCAATGTCAAGTTGTACGTTGCTTTCGTTTCAAATAACCAAAAATCAAATTCAAATTAATCCTTTTATTATTTTAAGTTATGGATTTTTTCATTATTTTGCTCAAAAAAAGATTTATTATCTCCGTTGGACAATAACGCAGCAGTTATCTATAATAATTTATTTTATAGACTAAGACATGAGGAATCATTTTATTTTGACTTTTTGATATTTCTAGAATAGTTTTGACTTTTCCAGAATATTTGTATTATCTTTTAATTAATGAATATTATATTCATTACAATACATTAGTAATATATATACTTCAGTTTGCATTCATTTTTGTACCTATAATTATTTTCAGATGCAGGCTTTCCTTGATTCTTGTTTTGCTTCGTTTCGTAAACATGTGAATGTTTCCAACTTACAGTCCATAATAGCGACGCTGTTATCTTGGGTTGAAATCCTGGATTATGATGTTAGTTTCAATGTTATCTTTTCATTTTGATTTTCATGAAATGAGAGATATTTCTCCTGAACATTTTTATTTTCCTGATGTTATAGAGAAATAATTGTATCTCTTTACAGAAAATCTCTAGGGATACATTAGACGCTGTGTATAAGTGTTGACGGTGGATGTGCAATGGTTTTTATGTTCGTCTTTCTAAAGAAAAACTTAGTGATCACTTTCTATTTATAATTACATTCTTTACTCATATTAATCTCTTTTATGCATTGTTTTTCTTACCAGCAGTCTCCATGTTTAGATTTATAAAGAGTGATCCTATCGTAGATTATCAGTCATCAGTATTGTTCGATGAATGATCTTTAAAACTTTTTATAAGGAATTTTATCTGAAATTAATTGAGCAACTGGAATTGTTCGATTATTGAAGCATTGTATACAGTTCTTTTTCGCAGTGATCATATTTCGACTGTTTAACTATGATTCACAATACTAACTGTCCAACTATTATAATCAATCAATTTGATTGATGATTATTTATATGATCGGAGTATTTTTACACTTTCTAATTAATTTATTGAACTAACACTTTGTCAAATTTTTTCATTTCATTAAACTAAGTTGAATTTCTTTCGATTGTCTTTTTATTCAAATTTGGATTTGATTCATCTTTGCGATTAGGATTATTGTGCAAATCATTTTTTGCATATCTTTGTAATATTTAGTGCCTTCATTATACTCTTATTATTCTGTACGATTTATTTTCATCTGAATTTTGAATGCAAAGTAATTGAAATCCTTTGCATAAATAAAATATTATTTTGGATTATTTGTATTGAGTGTGCTTGGTTCGCTTGCTTTGATTTTGCGTTTTCATTATTTTGGGAGGGAAATTCCCATAATTAATCGTAAAAGCTGTGACATGGAGGAAGAAGTAATATAGGGAATGATTGGAATTGGAACGCTTAATTGATTAGATGAAAGAAAATGGAATCAATTAATCAATTAGTTCAAAATTAAGTTTACTCGAGCTTTGATATAATTTCATGGAAACAAGTGCGAAATGATTGTTTTCATTGGGAATGTTTAGTTAGGTCGTAGCTCGTATTTGTTTATTCTGTGTAAAATTAATGGTCGGGAAGCTCGAGTAGATTAGGATTTTAAGAAATGCATAATTTGGATAATTTGGGTTGGATCAGGTAGATCGGATAGAATTAAATAATTTCAGATAAGTTAGCCTTTAAAAGTAAGCATTTCCAGAATTCAAATTTTTAATACGTTGAATGAAATAATTATAAGAACAATCAGTAGATAAGCAATTATTATGATTTTTTTCGAAAAAAATTATGTAATAATTCTATGGTTGAATTGTACCGATAAGTTTGGTCATATTATGTAATAATTCTATGATTTGATTGTACCGATAAGTTTGGTATTTGGTGGGATGAGTATATACATATGCGATAAAATCATTCGAATAGTTATAGCTAATTTGTTAATGATAATATTGGAGATAATAGATTTTTTGTGTCCTTCCATTTATATATATTTCATGGGAACTGAATCATATACTTCTCGTTTCAGTCGTATTTCTTCATTGTAATTTTGCTTCTTATTCTTTATCCTTTTTCTGTTCGAGAAATCTTATATATATTCTATCAGTATCTTCACAGATCTTTCTAAAAATAAAGTATATTAGATTAATATGATTAATTCAGATTATTCTTCACTCGCTCGTTTAATCTGATCGGTTTTAACAGAAAATGATAACAATGAATGATTAATCGCTAAGTCAAAGAGTGGTGACATATCAATTGTGTGTTGGCATGTGGTTATGTTCATCGACTATATAACGTAGTTGTTAAGTATGATGTATTTTAAAATTTAATATATCGCATAATGTTATAACTAGTGGATCGTATCAGTAATGTGGTAAACTGTTGTGATATGTTTATATTGGAGATATTTGATTATTGAGATATATTTGTCTTAGGAACATTGTGCTACTAAGATGTATTGGTATTACGGATATTGTGTTGCTTGCTAGGTATATTATATTATGGTTTTACTAAATTTTATTAGGCTACTAGGGATATTTCTATTAGATATTTTGGTCTGTTGTGATACTATTTGGTATTAGAAATATTAGACTATTGTGATATATTGTATACCAGACTAGAATATGTTTCTATTACAATTTCTAAATCAAGTATCGATCCTAGGCTATAGTACGATTATGTATCGTTGTAATATGTTTGAATTGAAAATGTTATAAATTTTTTATTTTTCGAAATAATAATGCAATAATTGAGTATGTCACTGTTTTGATTAAATTTAATTTTCTTTTCTTTATAAAAGAAAGATGATGTACTATAGTAAGATTCCTGGTTGTTCTTATTCAGTTGGTATAACAGTTCAGGAATCGGTTTCTTCCTGTTTCATGGAGGCGAATGAAACACAACAACTTCTTCGACTTAAGCAATTGATTATTTCTGGCAAACTTCGAGGTGAACTTCCAGCTGGTTTCTTATCATGTTTCGTTATCTTCCCAACGAACTGATTATTAAGATTTGGTATATATTTTTCTTTAATATTTATTCGTTGTTTGTGAATGCATATGTATGCTTGTTTTAGTATCTATTTAGTATATATCTATATATTGTCTATATGTATAGTAATTAATAAGTTAAAGATTAAAAATAATGGTATGAAGTGAATAATGATAAGATAACAATAAATGGCAATACAGAAAAACGGTAGTTATGAACAATGCATTCTTAAATTTTATTTTTTTCCTACTCCCTTGTTTTAGGTAATACATCTTAAGGTTTGTAATTAATTGCAATATATTTTCTCGGACACTTGATTTAGGAACTGTATCAGTCTTGAAATTTTTGTTTTAATTTATTCAAACTCCAAACTTTTTTTGGATTTTTTTCATAACAGTTTTTCTTCTTTGTGATTTTATATTTTTCACTGTAATTGTAAACAAATTCCTGGTGTGTTTTGACTTTGAGAAATGGATTTTTGCATTATCAGGTTTTTTGATGAACTTTATATATTAATGTTTATTTTTTTTATTACTTTTTTTCGTTCTTTTGGTTCATGGTTTTTCTTTAATATCATCGATTAATGCAATAATAACAATAAGTATTAAAATTGCAGGAGCTATTTATCATCAGAAGAGTTACGAAGTTTTCGTCTTGTTTCAAAGCACTGGAAATTATTATGGGAAGAACATGCTAAGAATAGCCGTAAGGCGATCACCAAACTGAGTATAGCGTTAGATGAAAATAGCGGAAAAGTAATGTTTATAAAATATTATTTTTGAAATTACCGACAAAATTTCAGTTGAAAACCTTTAATTTGGATGTAATAATTGCTATGTTTCCTGCCAGATTTTATTGATAAAAAATCGAAAATTTTAACGTTAATAATAATAATACTTGCCCTTTGTTTAAGATATATTTGAAGTTTATTTTGTTATCTTGTTTCCGTTATATGTTTCTAGTATTTATTCCAAATTTTATTCTTATAATGTAATTTCTATAGTTCCTTCTTCAGTTAGTATTAAAAGCTGTTGCAAATTCATATTTCGGACGTCAAGTGAATGTTCCAAATATTGAAGAAAATATTCAACAGGTTTTTTCATTGATAACATTTCCAGCTGGTACATGTCGTTAATATTTGGCCTTATCATTTCATCTTTTAAATTATTATTATAAAAATCTTATTTTTTGATTTATTTAAAATATGAATTTTCCATTTTCTCATATTTTTTTACAAAAATATGATGCATAGAAATAATGATCGTAAATATTTATTTATTGCTAAAAAGATTTTTTTTCATAATATAAATCCGAAAAATTTTAGTTGCAAAATTCATTTTTGAAAATGGTTATGAATTGAATTCTTCACTATTTTTTAAAACTTTTTGGGCTTTTTATCTTTTTTTCTATTTTGCCTTTCTATTTTAAATTCATCAAGCTAGATTGAAATGAAAAGTATTCTTAATTTTTGTAAATGACCTTGTGCTATTCGTATTTTAGTGCCTGACCTATTCCGTTTTAATTGTCTGATGTTATATGGTAAAGCAGCAAATGAAAGAATTCTACGATTAATTACAAAGCAAGATTGGATTATTCATACTGTGGTATTTGAAGGTCAATTACAAAGTTTAACGGAAGAGAATTTGTGCATTTTTCTACAAGCTATATGTATGCGGATAACAGGAAATTTTCGACTGTGTCTTCATTTTCAAGTATTTTTTTATAATTTTGCATTAGTTTATCATTAAGAATGTATCAGTTATATTGGTAGATTCATCATTTTCTTACCTTTCATTTTGGAATAGTTTCGAGCAAAATGATGCAAATGGAGTAGGGTTTATAAAATTGATTTATGTCTAATTTGATGATGAAAATATTCTTTGTTACTGATCCGATTAATCATTGCTAACCTTCATCGTAAAAGAGGATAGAAAGTAGGTCGTATGAATGAAAAATGGCCGAAAATAATAAAAAGTATCCTGAGACAATGAGTCATCATATTTTTATAACTGTTCGCAGCATTATTTGGACTAATGTTATGCATAGATTGCTATATTTTTATTTAAAAAAATGCTATACTTAAAAAATAAAGATCATTTTAATCTTTTATTAAATTATGTTGAAAGTTTTTGATTGAGTGATTTATCTTTTTAGAATGCTTCCCTTTCATCAGCTGTTATCTCAAACAGTATCGTTGAGACTTGTAGTCCGAAGTTGATGGAATTCGTTGTAGATCTCAATACCGAATGTATTAAAAAGTAAATGCTTTTCCTGTTATTTTGTTTAAAAATATTTTTTATGCCTTTTATGAGTATTTTTGATATAAAAAAATGGTAATGAATGATTAGAATTTTTCTCCCTATTTTTCAGCCAACCGATAGCGCTGACAGATCAGTGTTTGCCACATTTGATTCGTGACGAAATATTTGCAGTCATACCAACTTCAAAAGTTACAATTAATGGTATCGCTGCAGCACTTAAGGTTGACTGTTTGATGGTATTTTAATTTGCAATTCAACTTTGCCAGTTTATTTAATTGATTAGTATTTGGAGTCAATCAAATTATTCCTAAATTATATGATTTTATGATTATGTGCAATAGTTTTATAAAATTCTTGTTTTGAAATTGGTTTATCTTATTAAAGATGTTAAAAAAAATCAATGTTTTATGAAATTTTGTTAAAAACATACATGAGAGAAGATGGAAAGGTTTATTTTTAGATTGAATAAACTTCCAATTCAAAAACTTCAAAAAAATTTAACATGCTATTGATAGGAGTATCATACAAAATATACACGTAATGGAAATTTTTATTCTTTTTGTACGACTGCACTATTATTTTCTTAAGATTTTATTGAAATAATTTGATAAAAAAAGTTGAAAATCGATTTCAGACTTATTTTTTTCGAAGGAATCGAATACCTAATGGAGTTAATTTCTTCACTTCTCGATCACTCACTCAACGACTTTGTCTTGGTCTGTCGGAAGCTATTACAGCTAAAAAAATTAGTGCAATAAGAATTACTGTAAATCAGGTTTTAATTAATCGATGTTATCATGCATCAAGTGATCGTATAGGGTGTAATGTGGTATGTTTTTTTTTTTCATTATTATTTTGTTGATAATATTTCTGTCATTGAAATCAGTATAATTATAAAAAGTAAAGAATTAACCTTTTGATCAATGGGTAAATGAAAAATACGATGATTTAAAAGCGAATTGTAATATATGGACGGGCGATATTGAATTTGCAAAATTTTTGTGGATATTATATTTTATTTTTTCATCATCATTTCAAGTGTTCAAAGGGAAAAAAATTGTAATCGAATTTTGTTGTTATTTTTGAAGGTTAACTAACAGTTTTTATAATTATATAATTTCAGTGATAGAAGCGTTGATGTGATTGCGAGAATTTTTTTCGAAATGCTATTTAATTTTATATTTCAGAAAATGAAGAATATGAAAGATGTTGGAGTGGTTGAATTCACTTATAAATATATAGATAGTAAGCATAAAAACTCTCGAGATATACGACGGTTTTACATCGAAATCGCTAGTGAAATGGTCAGTTTTATCTAAAATTTATAATACTTTCTTTTACATCGTTTTTTTCTTTCACTCAAACTTTCAAATTTTGGACATTTCTTATTAAAACATGAATTTTGTAGAATATTTATTTAGAAGATTCGAGAATATGTTGATTCATCAGCAATCTATGATATTATAACACACTTAACTTCACTAGATTCTGGTAAGTTATCAAACAGTATTGAATATCCTTCCGACATAAGCGATTTTTATGATTACAATATTCCGGAAGATCTGAGTAATTACGAATATAGTGGTTATGATAGTGATGATCAATTGGTTTATGGTGCTGGTTTTCCTTGGGAACTTTTTTGAAAATTTTTCACTTTTTTCTCGGGTATATACTATTTGCTTTTTTTTCTTATTAAAATTATCACTGCCAACATCAAACAAGAAGATATGCATTAATTAAATGAAATAGTTAACAGACTTGCATTATTTCTTCAAGAAGTTATTATAGTATGATTTATGGCATCAAGTATAATCGTAGTTATCAGTGAATTTTATATTTGTTTCTCCCTGATTATAAAATGATTGGTTTTATCAATATAAGATACTTTTTTCTTCTGTTCTTTTCGTAGCTAACTATTTTTTTCAATTTGTCATGCATGTAAAATTACACCGGTAGTATTAAATTTTATTTTTATACGTTAATTTCCATATTTGTTAACATGCCAATTTATTATGTAATCAAAATAATGGAAATTTCCCCTTGTATCTTAATGATATATATATATATATATATATATATATACATGTTGATATTAATAGCTTATCGCTTATCAATTTCCTGTTAGCAATCTGTGATTTATTTTGAGCATCGTGTTTTCGGATATTTTTATTTATTCCGATTATTGTTAGGTTACAAGTGATAATTTATATTTTCATTCACATTCCAAATAATTTCAGTATTATTCGTATTACTTTCAAAGTACATAAATTCAAAAACTTTATTTAGATTATAATTTAAAATACTTGGATTAGGATTATAATTTCGATGATATAATACTAATAATATGACTGTAACTTAATTTTATTCAATAAATTTGTGTATATGCATAAAGATTAGAAATGCTTTTAATAAAAAAACAATGTGCTTACAATTTCGAGAATGAAATTTCATGCATACTTATTTTTTTTTTTGCGAATATTTCTAAATGTGTCAAAGAATGTGTACCTATTTGAATTTGTTGTTTATTTTTTCTAAATAAGTCATCTTTTTTATGCCACTTTCAATTTTTAGGGTCGAAATTTCATTGTCTTTGAGAATATTCGGATTTCATAATGCAAAAAAAATTCTTCTCCTACGTCTATTTAGGGATGTTCTATAAATTTGTTCTGGTGTTTATATTCTTTTAATTTTAAATGCAATATATGTGGTTGAGAAATTACATCTAACATTAAACCATTTTTTTGCTCATTTCAAGATGTGCAGATCAATTATGGAAATGTTGCTGTTTAGGATGATTGTCATGCATAAAAGAAACTGAGATTAACTTGCTGACATACTTTATTAGCGAAATTTCTCATTAAACAGAAACTTTTACTTAATAGAAGGAATGATTTTTCCACTAATAAAGAAATTATTTGAGATGTAAATTATAACATTAGGATTGCAATTAGTAGTGAATCAATTCATTAAGACGACAATCTAATCGTTGGCATTTCGACATGTTGTCACTTACCGTAGTTTCGTATTTCTTCATCGGCAGTCTTACTGAGTGATAGAAGTCTACGTTTGATCTTTTTTCACAAATTTTTCGGTACAAGAATTCTTTTTTGATAATTTCATTCTCTTCATTGATTAAATTAAGGCTGAAGTTTAGGATGCTGATCATTTTTTTCTGTTAGGAAAGCAATACTGCATCATCATTTACATTTATTGAAGATTATGACAAACGTCGATTGTAAGAGTATAATAGTCTCTAAATTTTTTTATTAACTCGGTACATCACCGATCGTTAAGCATCATTTACCTTCGTAATTTTTTTCTACTGGCAGTACATCTATTCCAAAAAAGATCCATTAAACATACCTTCTATACCTATCCTCTCTCGTCCACCATTTTCAATAATAGATCACAAATCAAAATCCAAACGAATGTTGATAAACTCCTTCGTTACAAATGAATTTTATTATTTGCGTTCTTGACCGTAATCCCTTATTCCTAATTCAGTTCCAATATACTTCGACGGTCAAGTACTCACGATACGTGGAAAAACTATGAGAATAGTTGAAGAATCATCAGATCGATTACTTTATTCAGTGCAAAAAAATTAAAGCAGAAATAGAACAAATGAAAGTAAGAAATTATGCAAAGACATAGTTAAAATTAACAGCGAACATTCAACATTTACAGGCATTTTATAATGTTAGGGAAGCAATACTGCATCATCATTTACATTTATTGAAGATTATGACACACGTGGATTGTAGGAGTATAATAGTCCCTAAATTTTATTAGACATACCTACCTTCTATAATGGAAAAAAAGTAGATTCATAACTTCTTTATAAAGTTATAAGACATGAACTATTTCGTCTTGGCTCTGATGAAGTCCCTGCATATTTGGATTGATGATTTCCATGAAATCATTCGTTCTCAGTCTTTAAAAATTAATGGAAAATATTGTGCATCGGTGAATTTTAAAAGATTGCATCGCTATATTAACGCTTATCCCTATACTAAAATATGATTGCACCGAGATTTTGCATATAAAATAAAAGAAAGAAATACAATAATTATGGTTATAATACACTTAACTGCAGAAGTTATCGATAATTAATTCGGGTAAATTTGAAATGGCATCCTTCATAACTGCGTAATCGTATAACTCGATGTTTCGCGGTTCGAAAAAATTTTTAACTATCTAAAAAAAATCAATTTTTTCTTTAAAATGGAAATTTTTTTGTGTAGTCACGGATAATATTATAACATTAAAATAAATAATAGATAATTTAGCAACTGATTACACTGAGAATTTTGTAGCTAACTGTAATGATGATGCCTACATAGTAGTAGACCATAACACAGCTTTGCTTGGAGTAATATAAAAAGATATGAAAAGTTAATTGTTCATTTTACGAATCCGAATCCGTTAACGCTGATTCTAAATATGAATAAAAAGAAAACTATATGTTTTATGCATTTCTCATTCTTGAAATAGTCAATTAACCAAAATTAAACGAAAATTTATGGAAATACCTGCTTCCACCGTTTTCTTTGGAACCTTTCGCCATTTTCTGTAACCAGAACGAATGCTGCAAAAGTATGTTCTTTTAAAAAAAGTTTTATTTGATTCGGATTTATTTTTCCTTTTCAAAAAATTAAAGACTATTAACGTTTACAAGCTTTACCATCGGCAGCAATAATAGGTAATGTAAAATCATTATAGCGAACAACACGACCCCAATGGTGGTCACACTTTACACAGCATATCTGTAAAATTGAAAATAAGAATTATAAAAAATAGGACTAGGTTTTCAAAAATGTTTAATTCTATGACTTTCTAGACAAAATAGATTAAATAAATTGAATTCATTATGATATAAAAAGCTACAATTTAAGAACCCTACCGATCCAATGCCTTTTAATTGATAACAAGTTTCCTGTTCCACTACATCTTTTGGGAACGGTCGTTGGATTGAGCGATTCCAAATTTCTTTACAAATGCAAAAATACTGCGAACAAGTAGATATTACAACAATGTCATTACTATCACAAATAACTGCATCACATTTTCTGAAAATTAACAAGCATTTGGAAATGGGAAAAAAAGTTTTGATTTAATTATTCAACAATTCTGGATAAAAATTTAAGTTCGTGAATCGAACAAAATATTATAATTACAATATGAATTTATTAAATATAATAAAATAATCTTTGCAATATTCTGGCACACACGCTATCCAGAAAAATTTAGAAAAGATGCCTGTATTTCAAATTCTAATCGCTTCCCATTAAAAGGTAAATCATAATCTAAGGAATATGCTTCGAAAATAATGGTTCTCAATCACACTGAGATATTGTATTTCAAATTAATGTTCTCAAAACAAATTCGAGAACAACACTAACTTGCACAATAATGCGTATTTCTTAGATATTAGCGCAATTTTTTTTTCATCCAACAACAATTTTTTTCGGGCTCGCTCGACAGCATTCTGTTCAACACACTTTTGCACCTAAATTTTTCACATTTTCAAATGTTGAATCTTCGTTTTCAATATTTTCTCTTTTAATTTTGTGTCAATATGTATCATAAATAAAAATATTTCCGAATAACATGCGATTTTTACAAATCTTTCCTCTGATTTTCCGATGCAAATGATTTGCAAAGATTGGAGATTGAAGACGAAAAATCAAAGATGCATTTGTTGTGTAAAATGTGCCTACAAAGAATTCATTCCTCCCTTAAAAAAAAAATAAATAAAAAACTGATATTAATATTTTTTCATACCTCCTCTCGAAACCAATCTGTTGGTTTCTGATCGATTATTTGCAAAGCATTTCGCATAATTTGCTCTCGGATTATATTTTTCTCTTCACGAGCTTGCAATTTTGGATCACATGTCAGCAAAATACAACGCGAATTTGCAGCTCGACCTCGTCCTAAAACAATTTGAAGTATACTATTTATAAGTAAACAAAAGTAAAATACCTTTCCCCAAGTAAAAATACCTTTCCCTATCTTTAATTCTGTTTATTTAATTAATGAACGCCTTCTACCTTCGATCAGTTTTGTTCAAAAAAAAAATTATTCCTATCAGTCTTTCTCTCTGTTCCATGTAATTTTCAAAGAGTATTATATGAAAATGAAAGCTGAATTCATTGAATTAAAGGATGAAGTACGAATCTCTTCGTTGTACGTGTGCAATTTCATTGGTCACGTAATTGTATTTGATAACAAGGTTGCATTTCTGAATATCGATGCCCTCTTCCGCAACTGACGTTGCGCATAAAATTTTGATATCACCCGATGTAAATCGTGCTAGTGTATCACGCTGCTGATTAACAGATTGACCACCGATCTCGCCTGATGCATTATACCTTAAACAAAAAAGAAGGCTAGAAATGACAGAATATGCAAAAACTGTTCGATAGGGAGGATAGAAAAGGGTGAAGGGATGTTAAACGATATCCAGTCACCACATCAAGAAGGAACGACCCAATTATTCGCCAGATATTTTTATTATGAGAATCAATCTGGCCTATTTCAATTTTTCAAAAATTGGAAATCTATTTTTTTTTTTTGTGTGTGATAGCTTATTTATAAATTTTTATTTTTCATTTTTCTTTAGCTTGTGCCTAAAAAAGAATATCGAATAATAAATTTAAATAAGATTTGGCAATAATTTAGAAAGATTTTGAGCTAAATTAATTATTGAAATTTCGCTACGAAATTGAATGATAACAGAAAAGAAGCCAAATCATAGAATTTTAAACTGACATCAACTCTGATATTTCTAGAATATTGAAAAAAAAATTTATCAGGAAAAAAATTACATCGCAAAATTTATAGTTGGTAAACAATAATAATAACAGTGATCCTTCATTATAGAATATGAATGTGGGATTACTTATTTCGAGCACAAAAACATGCAATGTTTCGATTTTACTTTTATTTTAAGAATTTCGAATTATACCCGTAATAAAATCTGATTTAACACTCAACATCTGTAGATTATCATCTTTATTCAGTTCTTCTGATAATCGCCCAGCAAAATCTCTCGTTAGTACAAAAATAATAGCACGTCCATCTCTCTGTTTAGCAAATTGTTCGCGTAATTCACTTAAAATTCGATTTGCCAATATTAGACATTCTTTTTAAAGAAGACATTTAACGAAATAATATGAAATGTTAATATATATGATATCTTGGAAAAAACATAAAGTTAATTCAAATAGTTTCCTCCTTCATCTAAAATAAATGAAATTACCGTAGAAGTTCATTGTATAATTCATTATCTGCATCATTTCCAAAAATAGTTTTCAAAATGCAAGCTGAAAAAATGTATAAATTAATCTTAATAACAATAAAAATAAGTTCAATATAAAATAAATAATACATAAACAATTTAATTTTGAAATAACGATAAATAACTGAGCAACAATAGTGAATGGGATGCAAAAGACAGCAGCATTCATATTCAGCATATTTAAAATTATACCAAAATGTAAGAATTTCTTGTAATCTACGAAAGAAAACTTGGAAGTAAACCAAAATTAATTTATCAAAAATAAAACTTTGCATGATATCCACGAATTCTTGATTTGCAGTATGTTGGATAACATTAAATTTATTTTCAAAATATTTCTTAGCAACGTACGATGGAAAATGAATATAATATTGCAAGGTATGAAACAAAATCTGAAATAAATTTAATTCAGAAATTCTGAGTTGATTCTGATGATGAGATAGCGACTAGACAAAATTTCAATTACAATTAAGCAGAATGGCATTTAACATTATACTTTCAATATATTTGGTCGTTTGGTATTTATATTAGGACGTTTAGTGTTTATATTTTTAATACAGAAATACTAATCAATTATTCTGTTTTAGCTGCACTTTTCCCAACTTGTTTTGAGTACCAGAGCTGCACTGAATTTTCACAATAATTGATTATCATCTCTCAAACAGAACACCGTAAGAAATTTTCACATTTATTGTTCATAATTTATGCTTTACAACGTATTTAATGACTGACTAAATACTAAATATTTTGCTAAATATTAAAATAATTTTCAGCATGATAACATTACTCATTATTTTAAAATCAAAACATACACTAATAAATTCCAAGCATGTCATTATGCGAAAACGGTTTTTCTTCTCAAGCTTTGCTGTAGGAACAAACTTGACCAATAGCTCAGAAAACCATGTTTCGTATACTGAAACATCGATAAAAACTAAAGATCGAATGCATAATTTACATAATTTTATCGAATGGACAGTTTGAAATTTTTAAAATGATAAATAAGTAAATTTCATACAATCGGTCCAATTCAAAGAAATACGGGAAAAATTAGCATCGTGGATTATTTGTTGCATTCGTATTTTAATTGTTACAAAATTCTAAAAGAACCTTTCGAGCATTTATTATCTGGTGAGCTCTGCAACCTATACAGCATATCTTGATTATGACATATTTTGTCGGAAGTAGAAATTTGCCTAGCTAAAACGACAATAATTAGAATATTTGCAAAACTGGATTTTAATTATAAAAGAAATTTGATTCGCAATTCAGATTAAGGTAAATCAATAAAACTAAAAATTGAAAATCTAAATGATCAACATAACTTTTAACGAAGTTTCCTATAAATTTAATCATACGTATAAAACAACGTTGCATGAAGCAAAATAATCTAAAATATAATTCAAATATTGGAGTAATGGTTACGAACATAATCAAAGTTCAATTAAAGGCTAAGGATGGTTGTTATAAAGATGACCAGATACTTCTGATGATTAAGTTAAATTATATACCAATCCCTTTCAAAATGCTTTCAAATCGTTTAAGCAGATTCAGTATATCAACAGCTAATGAATCACTGGTAATGTCGAATGCGACCAATTTCGTCTCTATAACGAACTTTGAAGAGTCGAAAAAAGTTTACATAAAATTTATTAATTCCATTAATTGGGATCTAAGTTCAAATTTGAAAAAACAGAAGGTTTTTAAAAAAATATATATGAGAAAAAAAAACGAATAACAGCATAAAACCGCAACAGTTACTCATTTGATTTGAATGTAACTTCAAGACATATCGCAAAAAGAATGTAATGTAATATCTGTTCGCAATTTCCATTGTACTAATATAATATGATTATTAATTATGATCAAAACATTTTCGAGCTGGCATTCAAAAAAACTTCCCAAATTTTTACCATCAGCAGCAATGGATGAAAACGCACGAAGTTCATCAATATTTTCATGAACGTAACTCAAAACTGTAATATCTAAATTCGCACATATTTTAACAAAATGTTTCACTGCTTCGGAAGCATTTTGAGCATTACCAATCCCCAACGAAGCCGTCAAGCCAATAATCTACAAAATATTAACTTTTAAGAACATTTAAAAACGGATACTAGATTGACACTGACACGACTCAGATTTATGGAGATTTCATTCTGCTAGCAAATAAAAAAATGGACAGCTCAATTATTTAGTTTGATCCCAATTAAGGGAATTTAAACTTAGATTTATATTTATCACAGTAAAAAATTTACAACAGTACTATAACCATTAATTAATCATTCTTATTCAGTATAATAATTGTTGAGTTAAATATTAACAGTTACAATAATATCGAAATATATTAATATATCAGGTAAAGTTAAATAATTTTTTTCGAAAACCTGAGGTAAGCGTTTTCCATCTGGAATTTTACCAGTACGCTTCATATTGTGATAGTCATTCATAATCACTGAAATATACAAAGAAAAATATCTCTTGAAAAGTGCATAATTTCTCAGTATTTAACAGTGGATTAAATAATTCAATAATTTGGAAATAATTTCGATTCTTCTGCAATTATGAGTGACAGAATTTTGAAAATACCATTATAAGGATGATTTCCATCTGCATGATGAGCTTCATCGAAAAATAACAATGAAAATGAAGATAACGAGAAGGCTAAACCGTTGTCTTCATTGCAAATCTTCAAGAGATTCCTGAAATATTGAACATGACAATAATGATATCACTAAACAATGTCATTATCATTCTATTAAAAACACAATACTGACTTCGGAGAACTTATAGTACACTAAAGAGTCCAATATACAATCAATTACTTTAATACACACGTGACATTTCGATGGAAACACAGTCTTAATGCTCAAATTCCTTGAAAACACTGCTGGCAATAATTTATTTCTGAAACCGGGAATGATTCTAGACATTCTCACATGTCCTATAAACAATACAATAAATGCCCTTTAAATAATGAATATAGCGGAAATATTAACACAATAAGCTGAGGTGTGATAATGACAACATCGTAAGCTTCAATCGTCTCAGCAACAGGTGTATTCACCATTATACCGCTCAAAAAGACAACTTTCCAACGATGCCTAACAAATTTCTCCAATAATTTTGCCTGTTGTTCTATAAATGTTGTATTCGTAACGAAGAAACAAATCTGAAAAATTATTTTTTAGTACTGAACCTTCTCACACATTTTCCTTGTTTAATCTTTATCTTGAACTTGTAGCTTTCAAGACATAATTATATATACATATGTTAGACCTGGAGTAATGCTCCCATTATATTGACAAAAATGCTCTATTGATGATTCTCTATCAAATTTCCAATAAACTTTCATACTAATAAAAAAATCTGAAAGTTAAGTAATTTCGTAAATGTTTTCATGAACTATTTAAAAACAACTGGAAATAAGCGAAGGAATTGTAAAAAACTTGTTTATTCATGGGAAAAATAATGTAGTAAATAAGTTGCTTCTGTATCAAAAAGAATATAGTTTTGATTAATGTGATCAGAATAAAATTAAGCGTTTTTTTTATTAAACATTTTCAAAACAATGTTTTTAAAAATGCAAAATGAATTAGATCAATTAAAATTTTGAAATACCTTTGTATAGAAATTATTTTTCCTGCCCTTTACAAGATGATTTCGCGCGATCGATGCAGCTATTACGGTTTTACCAGTTCCTGTTGGTGCACAAATCAAGGTATTAAATCCATCATAAGCCGGTCGAGCTAATTCTTCTTGATATTTTCGCAAAATCATAATTTCCCCTGCAAAGGAATTTTTCTTTATATTTCCATTGTAAGCATATCACTTTGCTTTGAATACTGCTAGTGATTTTGCCGCAAAGTAGATGACAAATACATTTAAAACTTCCATTTGTCGATTTACTCAATAAAAAATCTATTAAATTATCAACAAACTTACTACATCAAAATCTCGATGCAAATAATTTCCAGAGAAATGATTGATTTGAGACGTAAGAGTTAACTAATTAATTAAACCTATCCATCTTAAGTAAAAGTTAAAATTATCTCAAGAAAAAGTTACAAAAACCTTCATAAATATCATCCTTGACTGTATCTAATGCACTGACAGGAAAACGTTCATGACGTAAATCAATCATGTATACGGTTTCTAGCTCATTTGATCTTGATTCCATAACAACATTAGCTACTGGAACATCACATTCGCAAAAATAAACTTTCCCTAAAAAAAAGTAAAGATGTGATATCAAACGCTAATTATCGATTAGAAGAAGCAATATGAGATAAACTAACTTTTAAAAAAAACTAGTTTGTAAACTATACTTGAATTTGGATAAAAAGTAATAAAATATAAAATAAAATGGATTTATAAGTTTTTTTTTTGAATCAATCTTATTATTCTGAGTAGAAAACTTCATGGTGAATTAGTTCTTTTAAGATGAAGCATACTGTTATCCAGGAAGCATAAAATTTAGCAACATTAGTGCTAGAAGTCAATACAGAAACTAATCTAATGTATAATGACTGAGGGTGAAACATAACTCAAAAGTGACGAAATATTATGAAAGCTCAAAATACGTGAAAAAAACAATGATAAATCAGGAAAAAGGATACATTATAATTGTAATACTGGAGGCATTTCTTGAGAATGAACAATAACTCCGTACAAGTTCATCGAATAGTTTACAAGAACAAGAACATGACTATATTAATAAAAAAAAAATGTATAAACATTTCCGAATTTAAAAAAGAAGACGATCAATATATTTGTTCTTCAAATATCTAACAAAAATTTGGAAAAAAATAAAATAATTTGAATTTTATGAAATAATTTATATTTCATATAAAATTTTTCCTGAATCACAAACTAAATTTTACAAGATTATTAAATAGAATGCACAAGTAAATTAAACAATGATTTATAATATTTCATATAAATTAATAAATATAACAGTTAGCAAACCTCGTTCCATTTTCCCGCGTTCATGCATAAACAAACCTGAAATGAAATCAATCGACTTTTTAGATCATTGTTTCACGTCCTAGTATTTGCATACAAAAAGATCTTAGAATGAGTAAGAGCAGGGAGATAAGAAGAGAAAATTATAATAAATTTTGGATGTAAGAAGAAAAAAATCATAATTACGATATAATTCAGACATAACAAAACTGATATTCTAATTAACCAATCACATAAAAAAAAATCTTTACAAAATTATTGACGATTTCTTTTCGTTCGATGACGTATAATAATAGAAATCCTTAAATGAAAAAACTTTCAAAAAATAGCGAATAATCAAGATCATCGAAAATATCCAACATATTGTTTTTATCCACAACAAAAAACTTTGTGAATATTATAAAATACTTTCATCATTCTGACTACGTAACCATATTCTTTCTTCAATTCAATTACTGCTCAAAAACTTGATATTTATCAGTAAAATTAATACTTCTTATTTAGAAAAAAATTTCAACAACTTACGATAATATCGCTCAAAACCAGGATACAATTTTATCACAAAATGACGAGCGACATCGGAGCAAGCTGCGACTGCATTTAGTAAATCCAGGAACGCTCCATTACCCATATCTAGCATTGCTCGCAAAATGTATTTCTTTGCAGAAGTTTCTCCTTCAAAAAAAAAGAAAAATATAAAGTGTGAATCGATCATTTGAACATTATAAAATGTCTTCGTGTACGTCAATGAAAAAATATGTTTTAAAGGGAAAAATAAATTCATTTGTTAATAAAGACCGAAAACAATTGTATTAAAAATAGAATAATTATGATTTTTTTTTTGAAATTGAAAACCAAAGTTTTGAGACTCATATATTTGAAATCACCGTTTCAAATCACTACCTTTTTTTGTATCTAGATTCTGACAATTACTTATCAGCGATTTTTTGCGTAAGATATTACTACTAGATTTTTATAGCAATTATGACTGTGGATATTAATTTAAATTTTTACCGCATTTTAAAATCTAAAAATCAGAAAGACCAACAAACAACACAACAAGTAACGCAACAGTTCACCTAATTGCTTAACTATGTCTTTCACCGGCATCATTAAATTTGCATGATGTCGGCTTATACAAGAAATTTTTTCGCAAACAACATAAGGCTCCATATTTTTGAAAATCTCATTAAAATTTTTTAGAATTTGGATTAAGTCGAGCAAATTGCTTGTGAAATCCATGCATGACAATCGTCGATGGAGCTTTCGATCGCCTAAAATAGTTGGAGATAATCGACAGAACTTGTTACAAATTTCAAATTCCTGAAGTAAAGTATTAAGTAAAAATATGTGCGCGAAATAAACCGTGAATTTAAAAATATATGTGGAAACTAACTATTGAATTTATATTATATACTGTTATACTTAAATCACGCTTATGTTGTTTTGCTTTGCTTCATTGGAAAGAAAAATATTTATGAAGTATTTATTTGCAGTTTTTGAAATCTCAAATTCTTTAATCTTTAAGCATATATGAGTCTGATGATAATGAAATAGTTAAACAAATGACAAAAGTGAAATTTTTCGTCGAATGCTCTCAATGAAATTATCAAATATTTTTAATGATTTCGCATATTATGCGTTGACAATAAATCTTTACCACAATAAACCATTACGATAATCACATACTGTATAAGCACTTATTTCAACTTTATAAAAACTCAAGTAACAGCAGATCTCTCGATAATTCTTAATGCCTATATCTAATCCTTAGCACAGTATTTAATTCACAAATCTAACAACTTACAAGATGCCAGAAAGGACAGAACAGTTTCGAAAAGAAGAGCACGTGTTGGTGCTTTCCAAAGCCGTTCCCATAACTTTACTGAAAATGTAATCCAATTGAAACTGTACTGTTCGACAAGAGTTTCATATTCATTAAGATCGAGCAGATAAGCAAACTTAATAGCCTCCAAGTGATGGACCGCAATCCTAAAGATAGTAAATAATTAAGCTACGAAAATGCTGATTAATAAATATTAGAACAGAATTCGATTTTGAATGGAACAGTTCTGAATTCTCCAGTTGCTTGGATAATTAGTCCATCAGCTCCTTAATATATTCTCTAGATGTAATATCGTAAGTATATTACAAAGAAAAAAAATCATTGAATTCTTTAAGATATGCATTAATATAGTGAAAAATGAAATAAAGTATCCCCCATCTTAATTTCTATTCTATCTATTCAAAGCATCGATATCCACATCAATCATTTACTATACATTTATTGAAGATTTAGTTCGTCACCAATCAATTCAGCAACTAAACAAAGGTGAACTTTTATGACCTATATAAATGAACAGCAGATTAAACAATTTAGCCAAAGAGATGTTATTTCGAGTAAGCAAAACCCTTATAAGCAACTCTGACACATTAATATGTTTAAAGTATCTATAAATCATAATTTTGGTAATTCAGTTAAAAACATCTCCAAATAAATTAAAAGCTTGGGCAACGTTGAAAACTGAAATTAATGTAGTGGCAGAAAGTATAATTGCAGATAATTTGTATGTATTAATATAAGAGTAAAGATCATATCATTAGTATACTTGATTCCAAGGAGTGAAGAGTGGAATATATATATATATTCAATCACGGATTTCCCAAGTTCAATAATTCAGTTCTAAAGTTAATATATTATTACGAATTAATAGTGCAATATCTCGCCATTCACTTTTTATTCCTATATATATATATATATATATATATATATATATATATATATATATATATATTCTAATTTTTTCTATTTAATCCAAATTGAATAGACTAAGTACGATGAGCTTAAACATATTGACAATTTCTATGTATATTGATTACAAATTCATTTCGTTCATCAGAAATAATGCATCAAGCAAATATATGTTTGAGGATGGTAAAATGTTTGTTCAAGTTTAAAAAAAATTTTTTTCATTATAAAATTACCTTTTTATAATTTCTTCATCATACAAATACAGCAACTGTAATTGTTGCTCAGGTGACATCGCATAGCAATTATTATTATTACTATTGTCGTTATTTTAAATGCTGCAGAACTGCTTTCCTTTCCTTTCCGTTTCCGTTTTTTGATGGAACTGGAACTTAAAGTAGCTAGTTTTACCTAAGATATTAGAATGACATTTAGAATTTTGAATCTTCACTTGCAATTAAAAAATAACACAAATTAAAAATTTTTAAAGTTGAACACATATGAAAGAATAGAAATGAAAAAGGGCTTATGAAAAAAGAGAACATTTGTGGAAAATTTTGCCATGGATGAAAAAACACTGAACAATGAGATATGATTTTATTGAGAAGGAAGAGAAGACATAAAACCTACCGAATTTTGGTATTATTTATATAAAAAAATGAAAAATACTTAAAGGACAAGAATAAAAATTGAAAGGAAATAAAATTATATCTCTTCATCTTTTTCCAGCTTGCAATAGTCGTGAGAAATAAATTGAAATTTTTCAGATATTGAAAAAGTCTCTCTAAAAAAAATGTATAAGAAGTGATCAAAATGAAGTAACCATAAGAAAAATCATAAATGTCTTCGAGCAATTTGAGATGTGCAGTATATCTAAAACAATAATTGTCAGCTTAATTCTAATATGCTGATTGTAGATAGAAATCTGCGCTGATAAATAGATCGGTAGATTAAAACATGTTCAGGTAGATCAATCAATCGATGGAGAGGTATGGAACCACATTAAACAGACGGATTTAAGCAAAAACAGTATAAGAACACGGGCTAGAGAACGTGGAGAAACGTAGAAGCATAATTAATATACTGATCACCTGAATACGCAATATTACATGACGACTATACAGACTTCCACTGTAACGCTGAGTGAAGGAAAGGGTCACGTCGAGGTTACGTCGCGAAAGTCCCGTACGGCTGCTTGCAACAAAACCCAAAGGTTTGCATGCAAATTGCAAACAACCTGAAATTCATGCTACTTCTGGTTATATCTTACAATGTTCTTTCTGCTGCTACTATCGTCGTTCACTATATCTTGGGTGGCAAATTTGATTTCAAAGTTTAATTTAGCTTAATTCAAAAAAAGTCTAATTTTATGGATAATGCAAATATAGGATTGCATATAACATGTATAGGTATATATAATTTTAATATGAAAGGCAAATATTCCATTTGAATATTTAATAAATAAGTATAAATTCCTAACCATAAATCATATAAGGAAGAAAATAATAAAATTAAATTGTTAATTTAGAATTAAAATTATCAAATTTTCAAATTGCATCAAAATAAGATTTGAAATCATATTCTCCTAACTGTCAAAACTTTTTTTCATTTTATTTACAACATTTTTCATGATTAAAATTATTGCGTTTTTAATAATAAAATTAACGAAAAAAGTTATTGTTTGATATAAATATTTCATTCGCAACATTAGTATCATTGATCACCATCCGATGTAACAATTATTACGGTATACATCTCATATGTACCCGCATCCATATATTTATATACATAAACATGCCATTTTTAAAATTTCATTATGAATTAAAGCGGATTATTATTTAAATAATCGAATTTAATTCTTTGCCAAATTGTCCATTAGTTTTTGTAGCATAAAATTAAAATTAAAATGCAAAAGGAATAATAAAAATATTTGATATTTTCTATTTTTTTTTTCATATTACTCGTAATTTTTTTCACTTAGTTATATAAATTAAGTTCGTATATTCCTTTAAATAAATGTGCATTTCCAATTAAACTTGACATTCTCTTGATTTGTTTACGCTTATATGGATTAGAATGAAATATAAATGATTTCTGAAATTTTCATGCATGTAAATATTAATACTTAATTCTACTTTTCACTTAATCAATTCAATACTTTAATTCTATTTTTCGTTTTTGGCTCAATCCATTCGATTTAATTCAATGTATTTTTGCTTTAATTAGATTTACTACTACTCAATTTCTTTCAAATGATTCAATTCAATTTTATTTTATTTTATTTGAAAAGCACATGCATGACATGCATATATGCATGCAACGACAATAAAATAAGACAAATTTGCATTTGTTCTTGACATTTTACGAATAGAAAAATTGACTAATTTGCAATATTCTTATCCATTAAGATAAAGGAACATTTTTAAATGATAAAATTAGAGAGGAAAAGGTTTATCTGTAATATATTACTAACAACAAAAAATTATCATATTTCATTTTAATGGATATTGTTAAGATAAAATTGGAATTTTTGCAATTTTTTTCAAATATTACAACTTATACAAGAATGATGTACTACTGATGTGATGAAGTGTTATATAGTTGTCATATATTATGAACATGTTAGGATATTATAGCCAATATCAACTTTCCAATATTTAATTTTTCTCTTTTGTTGAGGAATATTATAGCTGACAAAGATTTTTTGTCAGTTTTAAAAATTAAGCTCTCTTCAAGGGATTTAATAAATGAACTAAATTGAACAAAAATGAGAATTAGAGTAGAAGTTTTGAGAAAATAGGACCTTATTGAATTTTCTTTTAACTTTTCATGGCCATCTTCTGCTTCGTTATCTTTATCAAATCGAGAATTCGGTTTTCAATAGTTTACTTCTACTCGTTAAAATGAAATTTCATCCTAAATTACATTTCTTATACTTTTGTCTTACTGTCTCAAACTTTTTCTCCTTATAAAATGTTCAATTCAATTATATCTCTCACTTATTTCTTATTGATTAGTTGAATAAGTAAAGTTAACTATATACTTTACTTCATCTTCATCTTCTTCGGCCAAATTTTTATTCCATCCTTAGCTAACTAGTTGTATTTCTGGCTTCTTCCATACTTCTTCTATTCCTATTTCGATATTTCTATAGGATTGGCTGATTTACTAACATTTCTTTTTCCAATTTGATATTATTTAAAAATTCATCCATCTTTATAATAAATAAAATATTAATATTTCCAATGGGTTTCCTTCTTTGACCGTGAAAATTGAAATTTCAAATTTTTTACGAAAATTTATCATTCTATTACCATTAATCAGCCAATTATAATTAACAGAGGATGATGCAAAATTATATGATATGCTTGCCTGACTCTTTCATAGGAATATGGATAATTCATAAAGAATGACATCGACCATTATTATCATGACCTCAAGACAGTGAAATCTTATCATTATTATCATGACATCAAGTGGAAATCTTATCGTCATTGTCATGCTGTTATCACTAACTATATCATCACCATCAAATAGCTTTCCATTAATGATCAATTAATGAATTTCAAATTATTCTTTTAATTTTATCGAAATTTTTATTCTCATTATGGTAGGATCTTAATGAGAAAGAAATAATTTTTTAGTTGTTCAATTATTAATTCGGGAATTTTATAGAGAAAATTATTCTCGATCTAATGGAACTTCCTTGCATAAGCAAGGAAAGTTTCCGAAAATTTTGCTCTAAAAATATACGTGATAATAAATTGTATAAATAATATGCATATTATTAAAAATTTCTAATAAAATCATAATTAAACTTCTTCTAGCAATGAAAATTCCAACTTTAACCTGTTCCTGACTTCCAATTTTTAATTCTACTACTTAGGTAATAAATTATTATTCATTTCATTAAAAAGAAAATGAACAGAAATTTTTCTTCAAATGTTTACCTCTTTCGAAATTTTTTATTAAAATTAATAATTTTTCATCCGTTAAAATGTGATTATAATTATACCAATGGCTAATTATTATTATTACTTAAACAGTTATCAATATTTCTAATTTAACAACTAATTGTTTTTCAAAATTTAATATTTTATTTTGTGTTCCTTTTCAATTTGTTTATTTAAATTTGATTGTAAAATTGCAAATTTTAATTTCTCTTTTTTCCTTCCTTTTTGTAAACAAAAAAAATCAATGTTTACATTCATTGAATAGAAAAAAATATGAATGGCAGGTGATAGACCTAAGTTAATATGCAGATGTTAGCATTTTATGTACCTTTTTATTGTTTCATATTTCATTGGATAACAATTGTAACGTTTGATGGAGTAGGTGAGATTATAATGAATTGATGAAAAGAAAAGTGAGAAAATAAAAAATGGATTTGAATCTGTTCCAAATGGTAATAATTAATTATATTACCAGTAGAAATAATGATAATAAAAGCGCTATCACTATTAATATTATTATTGCTGCTATCCTTAGTATCATAGTTGTTTGTAATTATCATTACTTATGGTGATACTATAATTATCATTATTTGTGGTGATTTTTATTGTATTCTATTTTTGTTTTAATAAAACTGAAAGTTTTTTTTAAATAAATTTCAAAGCACTTTCGTAAGAATGATAATGAAAAACTGATGAGTTGTTGCAAGAATAAATAGCAGAGAGATGATGACATCGCACGAAGTTACAAAGGATAAATTACTTCCTTAGTTTTCTCACATGTCGAAAATTTGATTTATAATAATTAATTTGTCATGAAATATTGTTATCATTCCATACATACATATATTTAATCAATAGTTATCAGATGACAAATTGATTTATCGTATGATATCAATTTCATTCGTCGCATTAAATTATTATATTTTGTATTTTGATGATAATGCAAATCTAAATGTATCCATTCATTTCTTTAATTTCTTTCAATGCAATTTTTTAGCATTTCCAATTATCAAATAAAAAATATGACTTTAGTTGCATTAATATAAAAAATAGAACTAAATTTAAATTTTGAATCCATCATGAAAATATATAATGATTCATACTTATTGATAAGTTTTCAAGTTCTTCAGAATTAATTTATCAGTATTTAATTTCGATGAATTTTATTCGAATTTTCCTCTTATTCATAAAACCATAAAATTATTTCATTTTAATCATCTTTTTTTTTCATTTTTTTTGCCTTTTTTTTTTTGTTAAATCCTAACCTATTTTTTATACATGGTAATAATCGTATAGTTGTTCGACCTTTCCAAAATTAATCCATCATCTTGCCGGTTGGGATGATTAAACTTATATTAATTAATACATCATTATCATCGCCAATATCATGCATCGCAATCTGTGAATGAATGCATAAATGAGAATGCGATGATGAAAGGTTGAAATGGCACATTCAGGTCATCACCGGTCATCGGTCATCATCATTAGTATTACCATCATCGTCATCATCATCATTCTTCATATAATCTATAAATTGGTCTATAACAAATAGCCTAATAGTAAAATTGAGATGCAATTTATGATTTCATATGTTATAGTATTGCATGTTACGGTTATAGAATGATGATATATGTAAATATCTTATAGTACAAATAATATTATTAATATAGAAATATCTTCATAATTGGTTATTAATATCATCATAATTAATTAATATGGAAATATCATCATAATTAGTTATTTATTATTATTACTTATTATTATTATCATTATTATTATTATTATTGTTATTATTGTTATTATTATTATTATTGTCATTACTGTCATTATTATTACTATTATTGTTATTATTATCATTGTTGTTATTATTGTTACTAATATTGCTATTATAATCATTATTATTTTTTTCATTGTTATTGTTACTAATTATTTATCATTATTATTATCGTTGATATTGCTGTTATTATTACTACTGGTAATTATTTTATGGTATGATACATGCACTAAATTCAATTCATAATGAAAATGAATTTCCTAAAAAATTATTTTTAAATTCGAAATGTTTTTCATGTTATTTGATCAAATTATTTAAATATAATTCTTGATAATTGTATTTATTGTTCAAATAATAAACGCAATGAAGTGACGAATAATAATAAAGAATTAGAAATGATTAATTACATAAATTTGTTAAAATAATCAATAAATCGGAATGGAGATTGAAGAATTTTAAGAAAAATGAAATCAAATAAAAATTCAGAAGCTAACTTTATCGAGGTAGTCTAATGTAGTCTTGAAATAATATGATATGCTACATTATTAACTTAAATTATTCAGTTTAGTATGAATGATATTACCGTAACAAGGTGATTATATTGTATAACTAATAGGAAACGAAATTTATTATCATATTATTATTATCATATTATTACAAATTATGACATAATGCAAAGATTCGAGATAGATCTCAATCATTCTTTTTAAGTCTGAAATTAGACAACTTCGTTAATTGAAACAGATTGAGTAATACTCCAGTAATCATTATCTTAATTAAAATAAATTCTGGTGCGGTATATTAGCGGATAAGTCAACCGAATACTAATATGATAGTTTTTTTTTTCGAATGGAAACAGTAAAGTGTAAATTTAAACGCCATAAATCCTTTTGATATAACATATTAATTCTAAAGTATAAATTCTTTTGATATATTTATTTACTTCTTCTGACCTATCTCTAACTTTTATCTTATCTTCTTGACCTTTTGACTTATAAATTTATCATGTGCTAGATGACAATTATTATTTATTGATTATGTTTTGATTGGCTGTATTTAGCATGCAAGTGCTATGACTAGAAGTAATCTTTGTGATTTGGAATTGAATTAAATTTTTAAATATATCTTTTAATTGTTGCAAATACTTCGATATTCTAGTCTATTACTCAAATTTGAATCATTTATTCCTTAATTTAAATTAAGTAAAAAAGTTTTACATACATAGCAATAAATTTAGTTATATTTAGAGAAATTTTGCAATAACCAATAAACTTCTCTTTTTCTCCATGTAATAAATTTGCTAATTTACTTTCTGGAAAGTTTTTCCATTTTTTTAAGAAAACGGGATAAAATAAATGCTAAGATGGGAATGGGTAAAAATGAACACAGGGAAATTTATTCCCAAAAGATCTTTCTCTCTCTCTCTTTCTCTCTTATTCTACTCTATTTAATTGAAAAAAAGAAAAAAAAAGGTTAAATAAAGATACGTAATTCAAGTTCTGACATTTATCAGTGTTACTACCAGTATTACTATTATTTCTAATATATTAGAATAGTGATTATATACTTCTTACTTTCTTTATTTCTTTCTTCCTTTTTTTCTGTAAAAAAATTGACGAAGTAAAGCTTGAAGGATGCGAATTTTTTAAAAAAGTCACAAAATTGTACAAAGAAATGATGGAAGTTCTAGGGAAAACAAAGAGGGAAAGGAAGAGAGAGGAGATAGGAGAGAGAGAGAGAGAGACAGGGAAAAGGGAAAAAGGATTATTTTAAAATAGTAAGTTATGTTAAAAGCTATTTTAATTTTTCCATTTTTTTGAAATTTTGGAAGTGAGAGACCAAAGTTTAAGATATGATGGTCGCAAAGACAAATATTTCTCTTTTTATTATTATCTTTATCTTCTTAATATTTGGAAAATATTGGATTTAAATGACTTTTTTTTAAAAATTGAATTATTGATTTACTCCTCTTACTATTGCTGTTATCAATGATTAATATTGCTGCTATAGTAACAATAACAACTTGCAATTATTATTATTCAAAAAGCTATTGTAACTAACTAATATTTCTGTTAATGATAGAAATAACAAGTTGCAGTCATTATCATCTCAAGAAGTGAATAGTTTATGATTATTACATTATATGATAACAAAAATAATTATCGATAAAACTATTGCTTCCATTGCTATTATTAATGTCCTTGTTTCATTTATATTTTAAAAATTATCATAAAAATTTTGTACCAATAAAATTTGATAAAATGCGATAGATTTTTAGTAATGAAATAAATTTTATATTTGCCTATTTGATTAAATTGTTCCGTCTTCATACGATAGCTTCATCATCATTTTTTAACTTAGTTTGTTAACTATCAGATTACCGCAGTAATCTATCCGTATAATCCAAGTTGAAACAGTTGCTGATATTAATGTTAATGATGATAATGATGTTGTCGAACAATATGATAAATAGAAAAAAAGAACAGGGAAACACTGTGATCAAATATCAATATGGCAAATAATTAAATAATTTGTCATAAAAAAGAAAAAATGGAAAGAAAGAGAAAGAAAAATGAAAAATGAACACTTCGAAAGGATGAAGTTGATGTAAATAGATTGAGAGGAATGAAGTAACTTTAATGACAATGTTATGAGAAATAAACAGTTTATAGCAAATGAGATAATGATATGATAAATGAAATGATCAAGATTATTATCAAATGGATGAAATGGTTTAAGGAAAATTATCATAGGTTTCCATCAATTTCTCCCATTATAATATTTAATTTGTTATATTCCTATCTTCAACATTCTGTAACAATGTCATAGTTACCACAACAACAACAATAACAACAACAACAGTGACAACCACAACAATCTACTCCTCTTACTACTACTACTACTACTACTACTATACTACTACTACTACTACTACTACTATACTACTACTACTACTACTACTACTACTACTACTACTACTACTACTACTACTACTACTACTACTACTACTACTACTACTACTACTACTACTACTACTACTACTACTACTACTACTACTACTACTACTACTACTACTACTACTACTACTACTACTACTACTACTACTATACTACTACTACTACTACTACTATACTACTACTACTACTACTACTACTACTACTACTACTACTACTACTACTACTACTACTACTACTACTACTACTACTACTACTACTACTACTACTACTACTACTACTACTACTACTACTACTACTACTACTACTACTACTACTACTACTACTACTACTACTACTACTACTACTAGAGTTATTATTACTATAATAATAACTCTATTATTAGTATTATAAATACTTTTACAACAATATCATTGCAACTATAAAAAGAACAACTGTTTCTATCATTATTAAGATGATGATAACATCTGTTGCGATTAGTCGTTTAGAAAAATCATTTTGCTAAATATAATGTGCCTTTTGGTATAAATTATTTATTGCTCGTGTTCTACTAAATAAATATTTAACAAAAGAAATATTAATAATAGATTCTACTAAATACTTAACAAAAAAAATAAGAAAAGAAAATAAAAAGCAAATTTTAATTATTATGAGAAAATTATGAAAATGAATAAAAAATTGTTGAAATTACTGACATAATTTTTTAAGAATTAGACAATTGTTTAAGGATAATGGTTAATGAATTAATCTGCAAAAATAAATAAATAATACATTAGATTTAATTAATATTTAATTTCAATTTTGTGACAATAATAACATTCCGAAAAGCCCACAATGGGGAAAGAAAGAATTAAAATAAAAATATAAAAATGCAAATGAAAAATAAAATTATGAGAGGCCAATTAAAAAACAAGTTCTCAGGTAAATAAATTTAATAAATCACAATAGTCATATAAATTATATTCTTACGGTAGTATAATATTGTGTAATTTAATTAACCTAACTCTCATTTTTGAGAAATATAATTGTAGTTATCTTAGTTTGAACAAATATTAATTGTGTATGTAATCATTATCAACATAATTTTTTTTTTGAAAGTTATTATCCTTTCCCTTTTCCACGAAAGGTTAATTAATCATATTTTAATTTAAATGGTCTTTATTTTCCTGAAACAATACATATTTTAAGAAAATATGTCATATTTTTTGCTTATTTTTCTTAAAAATAATGGCACATTTCTTCTTGGTTTTATTTGCTATATAATATATGCAATTTTCATTATCAGAAATGCATTGGAAAAGAAATTGAATAAAATATTTACTTCCAATTTTATGGCGTAAATTTAAAATAATCTTTGCCAATACCATAAAATTGATAACAGGCATATCGTTCTTTATTCCAATTTTTTTTCCATTTCATTTTCAATAGTTAATAGTATTTATTTGATTGTTTAGCTCATTTCAACAAAATATAAATTTTTTATTGATTCATTATAACTGATTCATTGAAATGGAAAAGGAAAGAAAATCCATCCAGTGAAATAGTCAACACTTTAATATTTTATTGTTTATTTTGGGGTGAAACAAATATGTTCTCTTTTTGACATTAACATTAAAGTGGATTTATCAATTTCTCCCAATTTTTGAAACAAAATTTGAAATTAATTGTTAAAATTTTGATTTAATCATTGATAATTGTCATTTATAGAAAATAGAATATGTTAAAGATTTGAAAAAGAATAATATTTGGACAATAAACAATTTTAATTACTAATTTGAAATATTTATTTTATTGAAGATTTAAGTTTTAAAATTAATAATCTTCAGGATGTTATTATAAAATAATTAGTTCCATGATTTTTTTCTAAATAGAATATTTGTGAATTTAATCGTATAACAATTTAAATTTATTTAACAAACATTCAAATATCTATACAGTTTAAATTATATATATAATTTAGAATAAATATTTTTTTTTTGTTTCAGAAAATAATATTTGATTAAAAAAATCGGTTTTAATTCAATTTAAAGCTTTTTTTAAATTCATTTATAGAATATTTGAAATGCTACTAGTAATTGTTATTTGTACGAATAAATAATACTTTGAAATACTTATTTATTTTTTTCTCTCTGCTTAATATAACGATAGAGAAAAAGAGAAAAAAAGAAAATTCCGAATTATTATTTATTTATAATCATCAAATTTGTTCAAATCTTTACGACTCATACAAAATGAATTTGACGCTTGGCTAGAAATAATTGTTCGATGTTTTTTCCATCCACCACTATCGACAGCCAAATAATCTTCAATCTCAGAAATTAGTATCGGTTGCTATTTAGCTTAACTTTTTTTTTTCTTTTATTCATTATTTTTATCAGAAAAAGAAAATTATTTGAAAAAAAAAGCGAAATATTTATTGAATGTTAAATATGTTTATTTTATTGAATAAAATACTCGATATGATGAAAGATATAAATTATTGATTTATTATTTCGATTAATAATACCAATGGACAAATGGATTAAATATACTCAAAATTCATAATGCTATATGTAAATAGCGGTACTGTATTATATATGCACTATATATATCTTTTCCGAATGATAATTACTACTATATCGTTTTACATATTATAATTATTAGATGTAATTACATATTGATCAAAATGTAATTTTCCTTCTGACAATTTTGATTGCTTATAGCAATCAAAATTTCAATTATTTTCAGTTCAATGGATTTTAAAGAAAATATTCAAATTTTTATGCCAATTTCATTAATTTTGAAATAACTGCTTAAACAAATTAGTTAAAATTTTCTTTTCTTCAAATAATTACATTATCCGATTTCGAATTTACATGCTGAAGTTTTAAACACAAATTAATTATTTCTTAATTGCTTCTGATTCATTTATTTTGAATTTTCGATTTAATTAAAAATTTTAAATTCCTGGTTAAAAACAATCATTAATCTATCATTACATGCATAACTTATTGCAGACTTTTCCATAGGAATTTTAATGTTATTATTCAAATTGAATAATTCCCATTGTTATATTGCTGCGATGCAATGAATGAAACGAAAACTGAAACAAATAAACGGATTAAATTCGTATTATAAAATAAAATTTCTATTTGTGCTTTTAGTTTTTTTAAAAATTTAAATAATTTAATTTCTTTTCCTTCGTTGAAATTTAAAAAGTAATTTTCTTTTCTTTAATTTCCATTTTTAAATGCTAAAATGTAAATTTTTTGTTTATTTTAAAACAAATATTCAAAATTTTTCCTTATCTTTGGAAAATTCTGTATTATTAAAAATTATTCTTTATTTTTTTGTTTTTTTCGTAGAAGTTTTAATTAAGAACAGATAATTGCCCAGAGAAAATTAAATTATTACCAATTTTTTAAAAATTTTCTTCAATAATTCTTAATAATTCAAGATACTATGGTACTTTTTTCTTTTGTTGAAATTTCTTTTTACAAAATTTTTTTTTCCATTCCTTTTTTTCTCTCACCCATTTTCCTTTTCACATTTCCTCCTCCTCTTTCTCCCCTTCTTCATTTTTTTTATATCAATTTCAGACATTGGTTGGTCAATTTCAGAGATCGGTTCGTTCTACTACTGGTCAATACTTTCACTGTCCACATCATTACGGAAGATTAATGTCTCGGATTTTACCCATCTTTCCCCCCTCTTCACTTTCCCTTCATTACTTATTACACAATTTTTACCTTTCTTTTTTATTCATCCTTCCTACTGTCACCTAACTTTTACCTTTTTGAAACCTTTTTACATATTCGAAAAAAGTTTGGAATTTTGTAAAAAGAAAATTCTTTTTTTTATTTTACAAAAAATATCCTTTTTTCCCATTTTAAATGTCAATAGTAAACAAATTTTTGTTTATTTTAAAGCAAATATTTGAAATTCTTCAACTTTTGAAATTGTTGAAATAAATCAAAATCGAAGAAGCAGAAAAGGACAAAAGAAATAGTTTAAAGTGAAATTAATTTAGTGCAACTGTTGCTGTGTATAATGGAAAGGTCGGAAGTTGTTGTAGAGCAAAAGGGAAGAATATTGTTGATCAATGATGATAAATGATAAAGATAATGTTGCAATGTATCATATTTACCACAACAAATTTGAGAATACATCGCTTCCTATTGAGTTTGTCTTCTGAAATAATAATTAAGTAATCATGTATTGTTAAATATTAAAAATTTCTATTCACTTAATCAGTATTTATTTGTTGATTTTGATTCATTCGAATTATTGCTTGTTCATGTGGAATTTCAATAAAGGCATGTGAAAGAAATTAGCATATTTAATCATTTAGACAATCGATAGGTTCTGTTGATTAGCTAGCAATTGTTAAAAGAATTAACATAATTCCAAGTGCTGTTCAGCTATTTTGAGAATTTAATAAAATAAGGCCGAAAAAAAATATATATGAAATTTTAAATAATAAATTGATAATCGGATCGAGATGACAATAAAAGATGAAGGATTAGTTAAGCCAAAATCAGTATATCATCATAAAAAGCAATAATTCAAGCTTCGATAAACTTTATTGAATTTTTAAAATGCTTTAATGATAATCTGATAAATGATAAACAAGACATATCAAGCGATTTTGTAAATAAAATTTATTTATGATAATGAAAATATTTGCTTGTTCTAGCTATCCACGAAAATTTTTTGGATTTCTCAACTTTTTTCCACTCTTGCAATAATGTTGGGTACTTGAAATGACACTTTTCTCTGACTTTCCCATTTTTCACTGACTTTTCTATTTTGCACTTCACGCGACGTGATGTCACGTAAAAGTAGAAAAATAAATAAACTTTAATGTCAAAGGAACTATAATGAATGAACGATATGTAGTAAATATGGATCAAAATTAATAATTTAAAGAAAAATGATTAAGATGTATTTCTGCTTTTAAAAAGATGAAATGGTTTGAAAAGAAATGAAAACTTCAAACAGCCAGGAAATCTATGATCATTTAAAAATAAACTTCTCTCCAAATTATTATCTTTCAACTTTGACAGATAAATTTTTAAGCAAAAAATCTTTTTATTTTTTCCTTTCGTGATGTTTCATTTATTTCGTTTATCTGATTGTTACTTGGATAATTTTTATTTTATCAATGCATTCAAATTTTTATTCTATGTATTAATTTTAATTTCATTTAATTCTTTTCTTAATATTTTGAAATGCAAAGTTCTGCATGAATTTTTGGGTTAGTTATTTTGACCCATATTTTAACATCTGCCTTTCCCTTCTTTTTTTTATTTTCCTTTTCAAAATGTTTTTGCATTTAAAAATATACGTAAGATGAAATTCTTTTTGGCTCTTTAATCGTTGAAGAATTTCCTACATATTTCAGTCAAGGTAGGTTAAGCTAGGTCAGACAATCAGCGTATGTCTTCGCTAAATAACAAAAGATAATAAGAGGTCAGGAAGGAATAAAATGAAGGGAGATAGGGTCAATCTTCTTATCAATCAAAAACATCTAAAACTTATACACTCTCTCACTCTTTTATATTTCTGGCCAATGTTCATAATTATTCTATTTACTTCTATTAGGTATTTTTAACAAAAAATAACAAATAATTCCAAATTTTTTTTTATCCCGCAGAATATGGCACGAATAAAGAATAGAATAATTATTGAAATTTTAATTAATAACATAAGACTTAATATATATGAAATCAAATTTGTTGTAATTTTAGGTTTTTATGAAAACGTTTGAGTTCCGATTAGAAGCATTAATTAGCTTTTTCAATTTAAAAATTTTTTTTAAATTTTGAGTTGAAATTGTAACCAAAAATAAAATTTGAATTTAATTTCATCAGAAAAATTTTCCTATTTTTGAGTTTTAACAATACAATTTCCTGCTGATTTAATGCAATCAATTTATTACCTTCTAATTTACTAGAATGGATTTTTCTTTTTCTTTGAATTTTATAAAAATTGCTGAATGTCGTTTGCTCTCTTTTTTTCTTTTGCTAATAGAATGGGAAATGAAAGTATTGGTGGAAGAAATTTATTTCCGTTAGTATTTTATTTGCTAAAAAATAGATAAAAGTTTTTTCAATACTTTCATTTCTATTAAGAAAAAGATTTGGATTAATTATCATTTCTATGATTTAATTTGAATTGAAAGATCTTTTAATATAACTCTTTCTGCCGTATCGACTAACAATTTATAAAATAGGATAGTTTTAGGAAGACATGCTGCTATAAATTCATTTTCACATTTCAATATAGTATGTGACTTCTTTTGCAACTTCTATTTATTTATCTCATTTAATTAGTATTATTTTATTTTGGGTCGGATAGTCGGATATTCCACTGAAGAAGAGCTACTAAAGAGAAATTTTAGCTAAAATGTTTGATAAGAAATACAAATTAAATAATATTTTTAAATTGAGATTTGGTAAGGAACAGAAGTTAAATGACAATTTTAGATTGAGTGTAATATTCTATAACAAATGAGAAATTAAATTATATTTTTAAATTAAGCATTTAACGGAAGAATAGAACTGATATCGTACATCTCAGAGAAGAATTTGAATTTAATAGTTACGATATAAATGTGTGTATTCAGTTTAGATAATATTAATTTCAACTAATCTTCTCGATTCGTTTTTTTTTTTTATAATTAAGGTATTTCGATTTAATTTTTTTAGATATATTTATGCTTTCAACTTTATGCTTGTGAAATTACGATGATAAAGAGATTACGATAGAGGAGAAATGGATGATATGAAATAGTCGATTGTGAATTATTGGAATAGCTTTCTAATGAATTTGTGCTCTTTTTTTACAATATTTTACAATATACAACAAATAAAAAGATACGGTAAAGCCAAGGGCTAATGTTTTATACAAAATTTGCTATTTGTTCATTACGGTTGATTGGTTTTATGGTAAATGGTTATTACGGTATGTTGTTACTTTTCTTTTCATTCGATTTTTTTTTTGGTAACAGAAAACTAAAATTTTACATTCTAGTAGGGAAAAAAGAAAAATTTATTTCAATTAATTCACCATTTTCTTTATAGCTTTTTTTGAATAATTAAAAAATTGAAAATTCAAATTTTATCAAACAAATAATACTTTTTTCAAACAAAGTATGAATGAATTTCTAATAAATATTTGAAAAATATTCTCCTTTTTTACACCTAATAAATCATTCCAGAAAAAAATAGTTTACTGAAATTTTATAAATTTGTCAATTAATTTTTTTTAATGGATTTTTTCTCCTCATACATGTATATGATTTCACGGAATTTAGTCATTTCAACTGTCGTTTGCTATTAAATATAAAAATTTTTGCTAAAATGATATCTGAAGAAATCCGTTGAATAAATTTACGATTTGATGATAGCAATTTAATTATTCGATAAAATACAAAATGTTAATAACAATAGTAATAATTGTAAATTAATATGCATCAACGTGTTTATGTCCTATTTTCTCGATAATTCAAGAATATTCCTTGGGTTAAGTCGTAAAATTCTGATTGCTCTAAATATAGAAAATAAATACTTTGAAAAAGAAAAAAGGAAAATAAATATGGAAATTTATTAATTTAAGAAAGATTGTGCTAATATTTTTTGAGGACTAATTAATTATTATTTATAAATATTAAACATTATCGAATGTAATTGTTAATTATTAAAAGATAACAAATTAACAAGTAGTTAGATTGAAAGTTAGATGAAAATTAAATTACCTATTTACAAATTAGTTACAATAAATCTTGAAAAATATTTTAACGTAATTTTTAAAGCGAAATTGAATAATTGGGCACTTATTCATTTACAAATCGATCAATTTATTTGTTTATAATAATTCTCGCAAAATATTTCCAATATGCATTTTCTCTTAAATTTTAAAAATTTTTGAAATTTTATATAATTTGAAAAGACCAAAAATTGAAAGATATATAAGGAAGTCACTATTCATTCATATGCGTTTGTTTAAGTCAACTTGTTGCTCATTATTGTCCTCCCGGGAAAATCCAGAAATATTATTGTTTGTGTCGGGGAAATGATGGCGGAAGATGGGAGAAAATATATTATTATCATTGTGATTGATGTAAAAATCATTTCTATTTTGATAAACAAACAATAATCTATAATGATTATTCATCAATTCATTTCATAAGTACTAAATTTTCGACAAAATTATTTTTTTTGTTTAAATTTAAAATTTTACTTAAAATTTATGATTAGAAATAATTTTATTACAAATGTTTATTTATTACAAATTTCTTTCAGGTTATGTATCGAGGACACGTGTATCAGCTGTTGAACTTTGGCGTAATGATAGTAATAATGGCGAAGTGCAAATAGTCCATGGAATCAATAGTTGGCCAGCATTGCTCGAACAACTTAAAGGTAATCATGGCTATAATTGCTGTATATTTATTGCCATAATAAAAAGAGGTGAGAAGAAAAGGAAAAAAACTTTGCTATTTTGAAAATATATGAAATATTGTACGAATTGCTTAAGTTTAATTCCTTCAACATCAATCAAATTTACTTCTAACGGCAAGAAAAAATCGAAATAATTGCTAATTTAAATTTATTAAAAAGTTGAAACTTAACAAAATACTAACAAAAAGAAAAGTAATTATTATTGTGGGGTAGAAATTCAATCAAAACCAATTATAAAGCTTATTGCTATGAAATGAAATAATTATAAAATGAATGAGTAATGGATTATTTGACATAGAAGAATTTTGAATTATTATGCGACTATAAAGTATTATTTGCATAACTAAAATATAAGAAGAAAGAAGAAGCAAATTTAATTTGATTCATTTTTCTTTTAATTATCATACCGCAAATTTGCATTTATCAGCAATAGCAAGAATCAGTAATAATTAACCCATATTAATTAATTAAATTAATTAATTAAAAGAGCTCTTTGAAGTTGTCTATGATTTACTTTCTGTGCTTATTTTCCATTTATATTTCATACATATTAATGTTCCTTTCAAGAAATCTTAATTATTAAGGAATTTTTAATCAAATTGTAAAAATTCTATTGATTTCTGGAGTTATTACGTAATATTATGAGTTTATAAATTGGTTATTACTTCTTCCTATCCCATCAAAACTTTGCTTGCTATGATTAATGAGGGGATCATCAGTGAAAATTAGTAATAACATATGGCCGTATGACATACTTGGATATGCAGGAATACTTGTTAATTAATTAATGTTAGCAAGTTTGATTTATTATACGAAATTTCAGATGAACCGAAATTCACTTTTGCAATCGAATGAAGCGATCATCTCAAAATTTACAATAAAAATTGAAATGAAAGTATCTGGGAAAATAAGATAATAAGCAAGCAATATGAGACTGATTACGTCATTGATTATTATACTTTACTATTAATGATGTCATTGATTATTATACTTTACTATTAATGATAAGTTATCAAATTAATGTGATAGACTGGTCTTACTACTTTGCATATCATTTCGCTTAATAACTTTTTGGCCAAAATTGAATAAAATTCAAAATCGTAAATTAAGATGACGGATCTTTTGCGACGAGAAATTTAGTCATGATAATTAATCTTGAAAATTTCTCAAAAAAAGGGTCGAAAATTGTTGTTTTTGATATTGCTCGAATGAAATTTTTAATTTAAAACATATAATACAGTTACATTTAAAAACTTTCAACTAAAAATAGTGATAAATTACCAAAGTTTTCAACTAAACTAATTTTTTTATTTTAAATCTCAGTTCAAATAATTTCATAAAAAGAAGAGAATTATTTATTTTAGAAATGGATATTATAAAGATAATATATACACATAAAACAAATATGACTTTGGCGTATTACAATTCAATACTGTATCAAATGTGAAGGAATAAATTATTTTTGCAATTTGAAATTCAAAAAATTTGAAAATATTAAAAAGTTTTTCAGGGCCAATTCTGGAACATAGTACAATGATTGAAGGTGATGTTTTTCTGTATCGTCAACGAAAGCATCATAATCGAGCGATACCACTGATGAGTGCACCGTTGAAAATTGCTGATCGTATTACATTTAAAGAATGGCTTAGAGAAGTTGCAAAATTACGGAAAGGTTTAATTTTGTAATTTAAATTTCAGAAACACTTTTTCACTTCTTTTTTTCGACAAATTGTTTTTTGCCGTTTTTTTTATTTATTATATTAAATTTATTTATTTATTTTATAATAATTGGCTGAAATTATTGCCATTTATTTTTTATCAATGAGAAATAAGCATTTCAAATAAGACATTATGTACTGTAAGTATTTGTTGTCATTAAATACTTTTATAAAGATGATATTATAATTGTAATCTAGTCAAAAGGTGGTTATTGATGGGATTAATTAATGTAATCAATCGATCAATTATCGTTAACTGGACTATTTTTGATGGAAAGGCAGCAGTTGTATTTCTTTCCCATCTTCTGATTATCTAAACAGAACAAAATTAATTATCGACAAAATATTGATTGTATCTGATTATATCGTCATTTTTGTACGCAAGCCAGAGAATTAAAGGAATTTTACTAATAAATTTGTTTAAGTATTACTTAAATATATATTTGGATCAAATTAAATATAAAAATATTATTAAATAATCGAAAAAAACATTGAAATTCCTGAGAATTCTTTTCTTTTTGTTACACATTAACTTCTATGAATTTTCGATCAAATTCAATCTACTAATCAGTTAATTATAGTTAATTATTAACTAACTGAATATGTGACGACAATTACTAATCTATCTTTAAGTATTCAATTATCTAAGTTCATATTTTCTCACCACATATGATGGTCTATTTTAATGGATCAATTAAAAACTGACTAATTGTGGATTTAACCAAATACATTTTGAAAATGATAAATCGACAAATATATCGAAATTATAATTTGAATTCTTTAAAATAAGATAGCAGAAATTTTCCAATGCAAAAAAAAAATTAATTGTTTGAATAGAAAATATTTGTTTTGAATTTTCCAAAAAATGTAAGAATGAGAAAAAAAAATGAGAAATATAATTATATTTCAGTAATTAAAATTAATCTTCGATCAACAGCAGCAGTTCGCCCAGTATTACAATACTTATTTGCTGCAAGTAATGAAATTACCTCACCCGTTGTATTACATGCAAACGTTTTTCGATCGCCCAAAAGCAATGAGGTAATATAATTATTATCAAATTATCTTATCGTTATCAAAAACAATTAAATTATTCATATATATGAAGTCCACAAATTTTATATTCAAAATTTAAAACGATGAAAAATATAATCATAATAAATTATTTCTATTTTTATCCACAAAATTCTTTCACTGATTTATAAAAATATGATATTCAGATTAAAATTAGAAATCAAAACTTAAAGATAAGGATAACAAATTGAATTTTGTATAATTTTTTTATCTGAAAACTGTCTCACTTAATGCAATATTATTATTACTATTATTTTACGATTATAAGTTATTATTAGCATTGATATTATTATTATTGTTATTCTTTTGTTGTCAGTGCTATTATCATTATCATTATTATCAGGTACCAGTAGATGCAGTTGAATTCATTGATAGTGCTAAAGAATATTTTCCCGATGCAACTCTTTCAATTGGCTGGACAAAAAGTAATCTGTCGGAATTAACAATTCCACAAATTAAGTGAGTTTTCTATCAATAAATTCACATTTTTAAGTAATAAGAAATTAATTTAATTGTAAATTTAAAACAGAATTGGCGAAATGGAGTTGGAATTGCATATTTATTTAAATAGCAACTTCCTCGATTATTATAGCAATTCATTGATTTTTTTTAATTGCTATAGCTTATTTTTAAATTAAAATTTGCAAATTTTTAGTATTGGCTGGCAAGAACTATTTCATGTATTAGCACTTGTAAAAGAAATCGATCAGCCATTCATGTTAGCAATTCGACTTAGTATGGTAAGTTATAAAAATATGAAGTAATTTAATAAAATATCTAAATAAAAAAAACTAAAATATTTTTTCGAATCAGGCCGCAACATCTGATGCTATCTTTTTAGGCCTATAATATCTAGTACTAGTCCAATTTAACTTTCAGTTAAAATAGTAAGATCATAATATTCTTCGACTAAAATTTATTGATATTTTGACCTTTTTTTACAAGTAATTGTTAAATTATGTCAAATTATTTCAAATTAAGTCTGAATTTGAATTAAATTTAATCAACAAATGTTCATTTGCGGACCATATGTTGTTGACAATCAATGACATCTTTTTCTCAAACCTGAAATACTAGTATTTCGTATTTTCTTTAATTGTCACTTTATGCTTTCATCAAGCGAACTTTTCATTATCTTTTTTCAGGCTGCTTGTTCAAGTAAACAAATAGCATTTATTTTGGGTATACGGTCAACAATTTCGGCATTAATTTGGAGTGATGAAATGGATTCAGTAAATGACTGGTCTGAAATAATCAATCTTCGGTCAGGTTCATATTCAAAACGATTAGTATTCGACTTGCATACTAAACATCGAAGTGCTTTGAAAAAACTCCCATATTCAATTGTTATGGTTAGTATGCTTTCAAATCTAAAATTTCAAATTAATAAATTATAGTCGAATATTTATGCTTAATTTTATAATTCTTATATCGAAATAAGTAATTTATTTTTATATTAGTATTGCCTATAAATATTAGTCGGTCTTTAATCTTAGTACAAAACGGTAATTAATTAATTAATTAATTCGAGTAAATTATTGAATAATAATTAAGCTTTTCGTTATTACTGCAAATTATTAATTTATTGTATTAGGAAAGGGAAAATATATGCAAAATTATCAAATTAAATTTTCGTTGCAATAGCTCCTTTTTGTAGAGCGAATCAGAATTTAATCGAAATAATTGGAATTTGATAGAATTCCCATCTGTTTTTGCTCAATCATCCGGAGCTGTAGTAAGCGATGAGGGTATTGCATTCATCGGTTGGCCTACCGCATTTTTGATTTCACTCAAGCAACCACCGATATTTCCCGATATTCAACGGATCACTGCTAAGGTTTTCTTCCTTTTTTCTTTTCTTTTATACATAATTTTACTAATTAAATTAACATTATGTTAATATGATTTTATCAATGAATAAAATGATTATTGGCAATGTTATTTATAATGAAAAATATTAAGCGAATAATACATTTGATATTTCATTTATGCTTAATTTTTACTTAATTGTTGTAATTATTTACTTCATTTATCATTAATATTTTACTGACTTATTAAACTGCCATTTATTTGAATAAAACTAAAATACTCACTAATCCTTTGGTAGTTTCAAAGGGAGAGAGAATTTTATACTTTTATTCAATTATTAAGTTCAGTTCGAATTCAAATTTACTTTTAACTAAATTTCAGTTAATATTTGTAAAAAAAAAACGAAATGTTGATGATGATTGGTTGAAGCGTAGTGGTTTCGTGATATATCTATTAGAAAAAGTACTCGATCTTCAATCACCTGAGATTACAACCGGTATAAAGGTGGAAATAATTATAATTTTATCATTTAACGCTTTTCTCGGAAATTTTTTTAGTTTTGATTAACTTACTTATGGATTTGCAGTTAATTGTGGATAATTTTACTTCCAAAACATATGAAAATAATTTTATATATTTGAAATTATTTTCAATGTGTTTAAAAAATTAGTGTTCTTTTATGAAATTGTAAATTAATTACTTATTATATTTTATTATTATTTTACATGTTATATTTTTGTTACACTATATATTTTATTACAAAAATTTAACTTCTAAACTTTAGAATTTACGCAAGTTCAAATTGTCACATTATGATTTTTTATGATAAAATCCATTGTACTTATGATAAAATCAAATTTTTATTAATTATTAATAATTGTATATCGGCTCATTAGTTATATTAATTTTAAGATATTTATCGGTTATAATGGTCGTTTATTGATCGAGAATCGAGGAAAACGACATAATTATTATAATATGAAAGCAGTAGGACAAATACACCACGAACAAAGTTGTTATGCTATCGAAATTGTGGATAAGTAATTTTTTTTAAATTATTAGTGCCAAAATAATTTTAAGATTATATATATTATATTATCCAGCGTATGAATTATTGATTAAAACAATTTTCAGAGGTTGGCTGATAGAACTTACTGTTGGAGGAAATGACTGTCACAACGGAAGAAGGTTGACAAATCCAACAAAAATTACTTTAGGAACATCACTAACAAAGTAAGCCTTGAAATTCCAAAGTTTTTTGTTTTTTTTTCAAAAAACTATCTTGCAATAGTTTCAGAATCATAAAAGTATAGAAATGCATTGAGAGAGAAAACTTCGAAATTCAAAATGACTTTGATAAACTATAAAAATTTCCCATAGCTCTATGTTTCTCTAATATTTGCATCAAGATTTAATTATAAATGCAATTTTAGGACACGGCAATTACGTAATGTGATTGTTTCGAAAACAGGCGATGGCAATTTAGATTTGATTTTACGTGATCTAAAACATTGCTCTTCAAGTCGACCTCAACTTTATTTGTTCTCTTTATTTACAATGTTCAATATTGCTAGGATTTTCAAATGATTTACTTAAAAATTATTTTGTGCTTACTTATCAATTATTTGATTATATTCGTGATTCGTGATTATAATTGTAAATGACAAAAAGAAAAATTAAATTTTAGAGAATTTATTAAACAAAATTTGATTTTGATTTTAAAAGAAAATTTCATCTGCCGTTTCATTGTTAACTGACCCAAAAAAAAAATTTTTTGAAAAAAATTATTTATTTTTAAACTGAAATTTTGCTTCAAGAAAATATTATAGTATCATTGGTATATTTGCTACCAAGCATACTTATGAATTTTTTGAATCATTTTTCATTTGCCTTGCTTTTTTAAAATCAGCTTATTTTCTTGGTTACAATTTTATAATGCTAGATGTTTTTCCAACCATTTTTTATGACTTCTTTTTTATGAATATTTTATATGCATTTTGTTGATGTTCGCTATATTTTTATTTTAATTAAACAGATTTTAATTGTTGAGTTCCTATTTAAATTAAGTATTTTTACTATAATTTTATTGCATCACATACAACGATATAACTTAATATTTATAATTTATGCTTTTTTAAATATATTATGATAAAGTATTTTAACACATATTGTACACTTAAGATTTTCGATTCTAATTTTACATTTTAGACTTTAATTTTGATTGCATTTTTTATCTTTTATTTTACATTCCAAAAATATATCAAAAATGATGCTATTTTACTAACAAATAGTAAATTAAGTAAGGTAATTTGCTCGCCTAATGATGCTTCATCGTCAACGAAACTTAATAAGTATAATTCAAATTAAAACTTGAAATTCGAATTAGACTAACCATTTATATTTTTGCAATAATTCTTTTAAATGATGTTAACAGATGGCAGATGGAAATAGGACGAAAGATTGAAGCTAAATAATGGAGCAGTTTCAATTGGCCGAATAATCAATGTTGTCACCACACATAATGAAACATATCAGTTATTTGTCAATAATTAGTAAGTGTTTCAGTTGTGCCATCATACAAATGTCACACGAAATGAATTAAGATCTGAAGTTAAAATCAATTAGATGAAGCATATCGATGTCAACTTCAGATTGTAATTTAATTTTTACACCAACAAACAATTCTTATAATTTGGGATACAAATCAATAAGAAAATTCTGAAGGAAAGATAGGGAGATGAAATAATGCTATGATATATCTAAATATGCAAATTTATTTATTATTCATTACAAAATATCATAACTAATTTACTATGATAAATGTGTTTTGATTGAAAAAAAAAATAATAAAAATTATTTCAAATAAAAACAGACGTATTAATATAAGAAATTGAAGTTTTAAAGTAAAAATTTCATTAGGAAGATAAAAAATAAAAATATTATCAGGCATAAAAGTACGCTTTCCGCTTGATATTCAATTAATTCAACTGAAGAATGTTTAATATGAATTTTTTCAATTCATAAAATGCTTTTTCCTTTATGTGGAATTTTTCATTTTTTTTTTTGCTGAAAAATGTTATAGCATTATGGAAAAAGTTTTTTGCTGTTAAATATGCATTGAAATGTTGGCAAAATTTTCTGAAATTCAAGGAAAAAATTAAAAACTGTTAAAATAACTTTCGTAACTTATAATCATATTAACTATGAAATTAGGCATCGAAAAATTATTCGAAAACTTCAAAAACTTTTGCTTTTCATTTTGATCATTTTAGAAAATGTCAAACTGAAAAATGTTGAAACTACAAAATACAGTTATACAGAAAAGAAAAAAATTATGACTGATAAACTTTGGTCAAAAAGAGATGAAAAATATTTTAAAATGTTATGTTATTTGTGTATAATGTTCTCGTATTATATATAAGCAAAAGACAACGGAAACAATTACCATCAAATAAATAAAACAAATGTAGTGTGGCTTTAACAGGTTGTATTGGTTGCCTAACGTATCGTATTAGCGGAAGAATGCAATGATGAAGAACCATCGTCTAAATCATTTTGACGAGGAAATAATCATCGAGAAAGAACCTCAGGGTTTCCTTAATGTTTGGTTCAATGGAGAGAATGAACAGATGCTGGGCATTCTGTCTTTTTAACTTAGTAAAAAATAATTTTTTAAGTGCTTTTTCAAGCTGATGTATTATAGTAGTTTATCATTTCAATCAACCTACGGTTTAATTTTTTGTTTCAAAAATTTTGATACTAATATTGCATATTTCAGGATGTATTGCAAACTTATTATTTTGTTTTACATGCTTTTGTCGATAGCAAATACGATGCATTTGGTAGGTTATCGACCGCAAATATACCTGCAAGGTATACCACAGAACATACAACCGCATGATACCCAACGATTAGATACGCAACAGCAAAGCTTGAAACTTACAGATACCGAATTATACAGCATTCCCTTGCATGACAATCAATTACAAGGATTACAACTGTATGATATGCAATTTCAAGGCAAGCAATCCAAAGGTATCTAATTATTATTATGGAAAATGTTCAACATTACGGTTGTGATTCAACTACTTCTCTAATTTGTAGGTGGTGAAAAACTATGTAATGGCTGCAAGGTAAGTATAAACTGTGGTGGCAAAAGATGTCTACCGACAAGAACACGCAAACCAATCTTGACGACACCGCCATCGCCACCTAAACAGACGCCGGTCTTGACGCGACCTCGACTGTTAGCGGATTGCCCGTGTTCATGTCACTTACCTCAGCAATGTCGAATATGTCAACCATGTCAAGAGTCTTTTATTTAACTATAATTAAAACAAAAAAAGGGATTGTTTTTATTGCTCAATAAAGCGATTTAATAATCTTATTGCAAATACACTTGTTTAAATTTAGTTTCATTACGAGAAATGGTTCAACTAATATTTCGAAAATTTTGAAGTCATTGGCACAAAAATATACAATATTGATTGGATTTTTTCCAAATCTTTAGTCTATCCCAGAAGTGACACAAAAATATCATCATAGGAATGTTGCTTGCGAGAGCAATGCGGATTTCCGCAAATTGACTAAATTGCTATCATACATTTCAATTTTTTGCATTTAATAGTTTTTAATGAAAAAGTAAAAAGGCAAAATTCATCATTTTGATTATTTCACCTCAAAAATTGCATAAAATTAAATGCATTTTTTGTTATACATTAATAATGACAACATTTAATTTGCTTCTTTCATTCATCATTTTCAAGATTTAACAGTAATGAGATTTCTCGATCAGTTATCAATTCAAAAATTCCAATAAGATACAACCCTCATCATTAACTAATTAAATCATATATTTTTATTTCGTTGCATCTGAGTTGATAATATCGAACCACTTGTCTTTCTTTTGTCTCAGATTATTCGTAAATGTCAAATCTTTCTGAAATATTAGCAAATGAGAACAAAACATAAATATCATTATTCAATTCCAACGGAAAGGTCATCGCATACAGCATAGTTCACATTTTTTTCTACAAAAAGAATTGTAAAATATTTTTTCAAAGGTTATTAGTGTCGAGTTATGACATTTGTTTTACTGTTAAATTTAGCGAAAGTTTAAATTGAATTTACAAGTATGCAAATAAGCTCAGCTAAAACTTAACTCAATCAGTGCGACAAAGACAGGTGTAATTAACTTTTTTATCCTTATAGTATCTCTTGTAAAATTCAATTATTTATTTTGTTTAAAATTAGAAAAATTGGTTGAAATTCCAATATTCTTCATTCATACCATTAGAAAATAATGCCTCGTCCTTTCTGAGTTTGCAATTTAAAATCTGAAATCAAGTATTTGAAACTAAGTACTGTATTTTATTCTACTATCGTACTAACAGTAACATCTAAACTATAAAATGAAATAATCAAACAGATGAAAAATAACTAATAAAGAAATAATACAAATTATTCATAAATATCGTTAGAATGGGAAATAGCTAGGAAACAAGTGAAGAAGGAATATAGCTAATTTAATAAATATATCTTTTCAGTTCTTCTTTCATTTTTAATAACACTCATTAGGTCCACGTCAACGTACGTGAAAATAGCCAATCAATACGAAGCAGTTCGAGGTGGAATGGAAAGTCACGTCTGGCTTCACTCGGTGACACGATGTTTTAACTCGAACGATTGGGCCGATGCCTGCAATTATTACTCGGCGCGTCCAAATATATTTTCTATCTCTTTCTACTGCTTCACGTTTTACGTTATCTTTAGTTACGGTTGGAAGTCATGTTCATGTTACAAACGGGGATGGATTATAAACGTGAAAGTTCGAATGTGCATTTAATTAATGTTTAAAAATTTTGTAAGTTAGTTCTGTCAAGTATTTTGATCAATGAAAAGTTAGAGGTCGAATTATTTGATTATTTTAAATTGGTTGGGTAATTGTTAATTGAAAGTGGCCATTTAAGGTATGTTTTTAGTATCGTATTCATTATTAAGGAAGGGAATCTTTTCCTTCTACTATATTCATTAATGGAAAGAAGTGTAATTGATCAGTGATACGATCATTTAAATTGATAAATTTGGATAATGTTTCAATCTTCAGTAGAAAAAATGGCTTTTTGTTCAATAAAAACTGTGGATTTTTTAAATAAAGGCAAGTTTCGCAAAATTTCAGATGAGTTGACTAAACTTGATTTTCTTGTTTTTTGAACATGAAGGTATACAAAAACTTATCCATTAAAATGAATATTTGGAAATTAATTCTTTGCTCCAGCTGCTCATTCAATTAGCTCTTAATATTTGTTAGGATTGCTGAATAAATTTTAAAATTTCTAGAAAAAGAAAATCTTCCGAATTACACAGTTAATAATATTGCAATTAATTGTAACTTTTGAATGTTCCTAAGAATTCTTTCAAATATTTTATTCATCCTATTGCCGTAACAACTTCATAGTGTAATCTTCAGGATATCGTAAACTTCACAGTTTTGATCGACAACGACGTTTGGAGTTGTTTTGTAATGAGCAAAGACGGCAAGCTATGGCTTATGAAAAAAAAATTGAAAAAGTCCGTTTCAGGAAATGGAATCATGAAAATTACAATGCTTATGGTCATTCTTGTAGACCAGTCACAATGTTGACCTTTTCAGATACACTTAACATAGTTGGTCTATTTCGTGCAGAAATATGCTTGAGCATTTTGTATCGAGATTTGTGAAAGCGTGAAATATATCTATTGGAATAGAGTCCTGAAACAAATTTATTAGAATAGAGTCCTGTTATTAGTTATAGAATAGTCTTCTGCCTAAAGCTTTATTATGTTTATTATGTAATTTTGCTTAGTTTTTTCTTTTCTTAGAATAGAATCTTTTTTTAGGTGTTTTGGACAATTGAAGATGGAACTGAAAATAACCCTACCAAAGTTTGATGAATCAGAATATTTCGACCTTTCGCGATTGTATGAAACGTAAGTTTGGTTAATATTCATGAAATCTGTCTATAAGTTTCAATTTTCAGTTCTAAATTTATTCCAGTAATTGTTGTTCAAGATTTATGTTTTGTTCGTTGTCTCTTATCTGATTATACCAGATTACATCTCTACACTAATGTTTTCACAAGTCCCCAATAAAGTGATTCATAATTGTTCCATTCTATTATTTCTATTGTCTCAATAGAAAAAATTAAAATATTGAAATTTAGATATTTCACGATTAAAAGCTGATCGTATAGCACTAGCACATGCAAATGGTTCTTATAAATCAGTATTGGAGAGGTTATCGGGTAATGGAAAAATGACACTTTTAGACTATAATTGCCAGAATAAACATCACGCTGATGCCGTTAATATGGTAATAAATTTGTTTAGTGCAGCAATAAATTTATTTATTTACATATTTTTATTAAGTGCTTAGTAATATATGATGCTTTATTATTTTCGTTGTGATGCTTTATTATTTTCGTTAATAAATGTTTTGGTTTTTATCAATATTTTTGCAGGCTTATTGGCGAACTTGTGCATTTTTGTTAGGTGCTGTTATTGATGAAGCATTCGCTGTTGATGTACAGCTTGTTGGTCCCTCTAAAGTGGATTGTAAGATTTAATTTTTTTCATGTCTTTGTGATTTCGACATAATTGATGATTTTTTACTTGTGCAGATTTTGATTGTAATTTATTGTTTGATTTTTCTATCCATTCTCTTTTATTCATTTTTATCCATTTTTTTATTCAGATAATATTGTTATTATTTAGATCATTCAGGAAGATTTGAATATATTGCAAATATAGAAAAACTAAATGACTGGACACCAAACTCGGCAAGCATAAAATTTATACATTTTTTGTTAATACTCTTTGTGTTAGTTGCAGAAGATCAAATAAAAAAATCATTTTTATTAAGATTTTATTTCTTTTCATTACAAGTTTATAATTAATACGTAAAACATAATTTGTTCTTATTTGTGCTAGAATAAGGAATCATTTCCTTTTAAAAGCCTATAATAACCTAAGTTTCTCTGATCTCATTATTGGTATTGCTTATCATTACTAATTCCGACGAAGCTTTGATTTTTATTTCTCTTAGCATCATTTTATTTATTTATCTCTAATATTTCGCACAAATTTATAGGAAAATTTGTTTGCAATAACTGAAAGAACCGTTGAAAAATACATCGCAAAAACTTTTGCAATCGAACCATTGCGTGTATCATTAGAATTTGCAATGGATTTATTTGATTCAAATATGTATGTTTATATAAGTTGTCAATCAGCTTGTTTATAGTTACTTATTGTTCTTTCATTTAGCATTCATTTTATCATTTTGTAGTTGGAAGCAAGAATTAATCCATAAAATGAAACATGAAACTGAATGTGGCGGGCAAGGAGTAATTATTTATCGAATGGATGATTTCGTCGATATAACTTATGGACCTTTGATTCCAAACACCAGTCATATTGGTAAATTTGCACTGACTAAAGTAATTATGTTTTTATTATTTTTCTACCTTTGACGATTTCAACTGAATAGAGATAGAACATTCATAATGATTTCGAATTGAACACGTTATTAATCCATTAATCTTTAGAGTTGATTTAAAAAAAACTCTTATGTACATTATTATATTTTTTTGATGCTGTGCCTTTTAAATATTCAATTTCTTTTTCCGCATTACCAAGGGCTTTCCCTGTTGCTTGAGGATGTCCTTATAAACATCAATTTTTGCTCCTTTAGCTATTTCCTTTTCCATGAGTCTTTCCATTCCACTTCGAATTTGGTAAATGTCTTATCATCTCGAATGTGATATTTCTGTTCCTGTTTTTTTCAAAAAAAAAAAAAAAGAATTAACAAAGAAAAGATTAGACAAATATCCTTTTATTATAATCTCTGGGGCTCACCGTACATGATGTGGCTATGAATATAGAGATATTTGTTTTATCCTTATCACTCATAGTTTTCAGATAAAACACGAGAATTCCACATATCGTTTCATTGGTGTGTCAATACCGAAAGCATTGAAATGTTCATCATATTCGTGGGATGTAATTTGTGATGCTTCAGTAATGCCTGATGTTAAGGAACAAAAATTACTTGAAGCTTCTGTTTAAGCATTTGCTTTTACTTATTTTTATTGTGTCTTATGTATTAAAAAATGATAGTTCACAGTTGAAATAACTTTCAATTTTAATCTGTTTTATTTACGTCGGATTTAGATTTTGTTAGATGCGTTCATACAATGCTTTTTATTACAATTGGAACAAAAAATATATCTAATATTACTGGAAAAATTTCATCGTAAAGTTATTGCTGTAGAATTAAATATCACCATATGATTATTTTAGTTTGTACAGTCGATTCAATATGTCTTGCTTCTTTTCCTGTTTCTTCATTTTTTTACAGCACTTCCAGATTGTTTTAAGTATTCTCTAAATCTTTTTAATTAAAACATTTATTCTCATTCTATTATTCTTGAGTTAGTACGTTAAATATATTTTTTCTATTCTGAAAAATACCTTCTCTGTCAAATCTTTACGTTTTTTCCAACTTTATATCTGAAACTTGTTTATTTCACTATTATGTCGATGTCATTAATTACTCATTTTGCAGTCCGCTTTCATAAAACAAAAATTATTCACTGATAGACGAAATTTCGAATCCACTAACGCTTTATTATTCCATGCTCATATCGATTTACTGATCACACTCATTTCGCAAATAATTTCTTTGTTTATATGATTACAAAAATTGATACTGATAATCTTTTCATATTTTGTCGTTCTCCCGTCTTTATCAAATCTTGTTCCGCTATTGTTATTAATATTTCATTCCTCACAGATTTGTTGTTGATTGAAAAGATTAAATGTTCTATCGATTTTTCGCTATTACGATATCGATAAGATGACATATGAATAATAGCATCTATTAATTCTTCATAACTTATCAATACTTTGTCTAAATCACAATGCTAAAACTTGAAAATGCCATAAATATTTGCTATATAAAGTAGTTATTTAATTAGCAGATTGAAGAAAAATTGCAGAATTGTGTTGCCTCGCGATACAGTGATCAGTGCAATGTGCTTTTTAAAAATTTTAACGATAAAAAGAAGTGGTAAATTCATATATAACAACTGTCTGCTTTTATATTCAAATGTTTACTCTTGGGCACAAGATATTTGATAACAATAAAATAATTGCTCGGTTAAAACATTTCAAAAAGAGTCGGCTTCTTTGAAGGATTTAATTGTTTGATTATACTGTTTAGTAGTTTTAAGTTTTAGTTTTCAAACTGCAAGTTGAGGAAGCGTAAAACAAAATTTATTTCATAATAATTGGGTGGGAATTGCCAGGATTTTTAAGCAACAGTTTTTCAATCAATTTCTTTAGTTCAAATAAAATTGTCATCGATACGAAACAGGTGGGCTCGGACTTTAACTATATAGATTATCATTAGTTGTACTTGTGCGTAAATGAGCGGAATCTGAAAATTATAAGAATATCAGAATTTGTCATAGGATCAATAAATATAATAAACAACAATAAGAAAATGAAGCTTAACTTTGTAAATACATTGAGAAAAATATTTTAAGGATAAAAAAGTTAATTACACCTGTCTTTGTCGCACTGATTGAGTTAAGTTTTAGCTGAGCTTATTTGCATACTTGTAAATTCAATTTAAACTTTCGCTAAATTTAACAGTAAAACAAATGTCATAACTCGACACTAATAACCTTTGAAAAAATATTTTACAATTCTTTTTGTAGAAAAAAATGTGAACTATGCTGTATGCGATGACCTTTCCGTTGGAATTGAATAATGATATTTATGTTTTGTTCTCATTTGCTAATATTTCAGAAAGATTTGACATTTACGAATAATCTGAGACAAAAGAAAGACAAGTGGTTCGATATTATCAACTCAGATGCAACGAAATAAAAATATATGATTTAATTAGTTAATGATGAGGGTTGTATCTTATTGGAATTTTTGAATTGATAACTGATCGAGAAATCTCATTACTGTTAAATCTTGAAAATGATGAATGAAAGAAGCAAATTAAATGTTGTCATTATTAATGTATAACAAAAAATGCATTTAATTTTATGCAATTTTTGAGGTGAAATAATCAAAATGATGAATTTTGCCTTTTTACTTTTTCATTAAAAACTATTAAATGCAAAAAATTGAAATGTATGATAGCAATTTAGTCAATTTGCGGAAATCCGCATTGCTCTCGCAAGCAACATTCCTATGATGATATTTTTGTGTCACTTCTGGGATAGACTAAAGATTTGGAAAAAATCCAATCAATATTGTATATTTTTGTGCCAATGACTTCAAAATTTTCGAAATATTAGTTGAACCATTTCTCGTAATGAAACTAAATTTAAACAAGTGTATTTGCAATAAGATTATTAAATCGCTTTATTGAGCAATAAAAACAATCCCTTTTTTTGTTTTAATTATAGTTAAATAAAAGACTCTTGACATGGTTGACATATTCGACATTGCTGAGGTAAGTGACATGAACACGGGCAATCCGCTAACAGTCGAGGTCGCGTCAAGACCGGCTTCTGTTTAGGTGGCGATGGCGGTGTCGTCAAGATTGGTTTGCGTGTTCTTGTCGGTAGACATCTTTTGCCACCACAGTTTATACTTACCTTGCAGCCATTACATAGTTTTTCACCACCTACAAATTAGAGAAGTAGTTGAATCACAACCGTAATGTTGAACATTTTCCATAATAATAATTAGATACCTTTGGATTGCTTGCCTTGAAATTGCATATCATACAGTTGTAATCCTTGTAATTGATTGTCATGCAAGGGAATGCTGTATAATTCGGTATCTGTAAGTTTCAAGCTTTGCTGTTGCGTATCTAATCGTTGGGTATCATGCGGTTGTATGTTCTGTGGTATACCTTGCAGGTATATTTGCGGTCGATAACCTACCAAATGCATCGTATTTGCTATCGACAAAAGCATGTAAAACAAATAATAAGTTTGCAATACATCCTGAAATATGCAATATTAGTATCAAAATTTTTGAAACAAAAAATTAACCGTAGGTTGATTGAAATGATAAACTACTATAATACATCAGCTTGAAAAAGCACTTAAAAAATTATTTTTTACTAAGTTAAAAAGACAGAATGCCCAGCATCTGTTCATTCTCTCCATTGAACCAAACATTAAGGAAACCCTGAGGTTCTTTCTCGATGATTATTTCCTCGTCAAAATGATTTAGACGATGGTTCTTCATCATTGCATTCTTCCGCTAATACGATACGTTAGGCAACCAATACCAATCAGCAAACGCATTCTTCGCTTTTCTATTTGACAGCTTCTGAAAGATGAAATTTCTATTTGATTTGAAAAAATGCGGCACAATTTTTATGTCTAAATAATGTAGCATTTGAAATATTTTTGGTTAAGCCTTCCATGTACTTTTAATATCATGAACTCTGTTTATATTTACAGGTATATTTTCCTGATTTTCTCAAAATTTTCTTTTCGATTGATGTTTGTTAGTATTTTCAGTATATCCTTATTTTGTTTTATTTTTTTATCATTTTGCTAAATGATCGAAGTAGATTTCTGATAATTATAAACTAATAAGTGACGATTCAATGAATGTCTTTGATTAGTCGAAAAATTGTAATTGAATCGATAGAAAAATATAGTGTACATACACGTATATAAATATTGTTCGACAAGCAATAAATATTATATTAATTTGAAGTGACCATCAATTAGACAAATAAATGTAGTCTCGGGATCGAAAACTCCGTTTTTGAAAATGCTCGATTTTAATTGTTCTTCCTTTCTTCTTATTTATTAAATACTTCGTAGCTGCATTGCTAATATTTGAAATTAATAATGATAATAACATTTTTAAATTTAATTCTGTATCTATGGACGAATTATTTGTGTTATTGATGAAATTAATCAAAATCAAGCAAATAAAATAGATTTTACTTTATTTGTTCTTTTTAAAAAATAGACAATGAGATAAATATTTTAAGATGAATTAGAATATTATCTATTTAATCAAGCGAGATTGATATGCTAACTGAAAATGAAATTTCTGACAAGCTATTTTTAGAAATTAAAAAAAACTAGAAATTGCGCAGTATATATATATGCATAATTTTATTGGAATATTAATAATACATTAAAGAATTAGCCAATTGTATTGAATTGTTAAGGAAATGCTATTAAAAAAAAGGAGAAATAATATTATCAGTTTTTTAAAAAATTTTCCTGACAAAAAGTCGATAAATTATTTCAAATGTAAAAAAAGAAATATAATAATCAACAATAAATTCCACTTTCTTCGTTTCTGTACTCCAATATAATTCATTGATATTTATTGACTAAATGAAAGTGTTTATTTGACAAATAAATTTATTTCAAAGTTAAAATTGTAGGATTTTACGACTTAAATATTACAAAGAAGACCACTGACGAATACTTTTATCGATAGCATGAAGCAATTACTCCCATGAATTAATTATGATGATTAAATATGATATAATGGCAGTACCATAGATTACTCATGGTGTTTATTTGACTATGATTGCATTATACTTCGATAATTGTTTGACAAAGATTTGTTCAGCATTCGGATGAACTACAATAAAAGTTCATTTCAATCATACTTCATATTTTTTCCGAATTCTTAACAAAACTATGCGTATACTAAGATATCTCTTTTTCTTCCATCGCTTACTAAGAGATTTTAACAACGGTGTCTAATAATGTACAATAATAAAAATATCATTTCATGGTCTACCAGAATATATTTAAAAAAAAATATACATGCAAGTAATTCCATCTCTTTTTCGCATAGTTTACATTACAAATGAAAATATTTTGCTCATTAGGACAATGAAAGATAACAATAAATAATTAAATTTTTAATCGTTCTGTGATAATCTATTGCATATTATTCATAAGCTTCAGCATATTTGTGAAGTGGAAACTGAAAACACCGTATAGAGCCGGAAGTTGACGTTCATAAAACAAGCGGAGAGTGACATAATTCAAAGAATTCTTGGAATTCGAACTTTTTACACAACCCGCAAGACATTAAAGAATTAGCCAATTGTTACTACTGAATTGTTAGTTACTCCTGGATAATAAGTGTATAATAAAAAATCCCTACTTTTCTTTGTCTTTCGTAATTTGCAGCTGTATCACTCCTTAAAAACTTTTGCGTCGAATAACTTTAAAATTACTGATTAGTTGCAAAATCATCTGATGCATGAGGCAATAGATTTCGATCAATGCACATTTATTACATAACTTGACTATGAAATCCTAATTGATGAAGTCGAGAAATCTTCACTAGAAAAAAACTTCTTCATGAGAAGTTGGAGATGCTATCAAATATTTCATTAATCCCACACAAAAACCAAACAGGTCAGCAAACGGATGTTTCTGTTGAAAAAATAAAAGACAATATGACAAGATTATTGGAGCAAATGATTGCTTAAAATAGCATTTATGTTCACTCAGAAAATATGATCGTTAAAAATAATTTTCACGTTCATTTCCCAAAAGTATATCAGAAAAAATATTGAAAAAGTTACTCAAACTTAGAATCTCCTTCTTTTCATTATCTTTCGTAACTTGCTGAATAAGATTCAAGTCCCAAAAGATTCTACAAAATTGGACTTTTTAAATGCAATGAAAGCCCGTCAAATTTTTAGGAGCAATACGACAAAATAGTTCAGTACACCTCGTGCAATAATCATAAATGGAAAAAAATATGAATCTCCTTGAATATACACCATAAAACTGATAATTCAGTCAGAAATAAGGGAGGCAATACATAAATCACATTTCCAAATAACCACAAAATCAATGATGTTTTTCCTGTTTCTTTTCGAAACCAACACCTGGCACATAATTCTTCTCAGGATTGTGAAACAGAGCATGATTACCATCACCCCATGGTAGCGGCTAAAAATACAACAAAAAAATTGGAAAATGATCAAAAATTTTATTTATTAAAAAAAGTCGAGTAATATGTTGCATAGTTTTTATAAGAAGAAAGATAATATAACATTGAATAAAAATTTAACTGACTTTATTGCGAACAGTAAGATACGGATAGTGGATATATTTTTCTTGATCAAAATGTTTCTCCATCTTATGTCCCAAATAAGTCACATATAAAAGAATTGCGAGTAGTACTGGTGTACCAAACATTACTACTGCATTATAAAACTTATCATACTTGAAACGATCACGATCATCCGCTTCTTCGTCATAATCTGCAACATAATCTTTTTTCCACTTTAATAAAAACGTAGTTTTTCGATTATGCACCACTACTAAGTATCTTGTGAATGAAAACTTTTAACAAAGAAAATGCAAGTTTCATATGAAACATGCATTATATGCGATTTTTTTGAATCACCTTACAATTTCCTTTGAAGAATTCAAGGCTAAAATATAGTTTAGGCGTAGTAAAAATAAGGAGAAAAAAGAGTAACGTGTTGTAGGTTGAGCACGTCGCACTTGACTTGTGCTAAATGTTTCCGTCATTGGATTCAATCGTATTCGAGCTAACTGTGAACGTGTAACGAAAAACAATCGATATAAAAACGGCGACATTTATGCTAAAAAAGTAAAGATATGAATTATATCAAGCATGTATTAAATCAGTCCATCAGTGTAAGAAATAGCATATGATGAAGTCAAAGAAGTAAACTGAAATTAATGCAACAACACAACTGGACAAATATGGATGCGGAATCGTATTTAAATATACATGTGAAACTACGCAGTACGCATGAAACTATGCAACACGCGTGCAACCGGAAACAAAACGCAGAACAACTAATAAAACTCAAAATACAAGCAATTGAATGATGCGTTGCATGTTATAGATTCCGTATTACGGGCCGTGAAGACTCTGTGAAATATTATTATCTCACGTTCTTGAACTTTCTTTAATGTCTATATAACTTCCTGATCTAATATACTTATAGGCTTCCTTAAAACTTTATGTAATTTATTCGTGTGCATCTTGTCACTGTTTTTTTATCATCATATCATTATAAATTCTATTTTTGTCCAATCGTTATTACAATTATTTTACGTAAATCTTATCCATTCATGCCGTTTGTCATGATATCGCCGTAACCTTTATTAAATCTCTTTGTAATTCTCTTCAATACGAGAAATAATTTCTTTCATTCATATGCTTTACGAAACTGTTATTGATTTGCAGGTATTCATCGAAAGGTTTCGTATTTTTCAGTTATTATTGTGTGAAGAGTGATATAATATAAAAGAATAATTGCTGCTAATTGCTTCACATATATGTTAAATTACTAGATGAATTCTATTTAAAATATATTAAATGAATATACTGGAAGAACGAAAAACCGAATTAGAAGTATTACTGTCAATCTTCGATGACGAGCAACGTTTCGTTGTAATCAGCGATAAAAAATTCCATGTTCATCTCGGAAACGCTATTAAGATTTATTTTCATGTTAGACAAAATAAATAAGTTGTGTACTTTTTTAAAACACGTCATATGTTTTTCTTTTTTTCCTTCGTTTTTATTCCTCAAATAAATTTATCTCATTTCTAATTGAATTCTTTTAACTCGAGAAAGAATGAATCTCAATTGTTAACTTTTACTTTTCAATTTTGTTTCATTAAAAATTTGTTGGTAGCTATAATTCATTTTTGATGATGGTTGTGATTCATCAATGTCGATGTTGCTATTAACTATCCTGCACTTTATTTATTTTTGATATATTATTTTCTTTTTAATATGAAGAAATTTGATTATAATTTTTGAAGGAGTCAGAACTTTGTTATTTTTAATTTAGTTGAATTAATGCAAATGAAAGAAAAAAAAGGCGGAAGATTTGATGATACAAATTCAGTATAAATTTGGTGAAGATGGTGATTGCAAATCATTCATTCTGGAAGTCACCTGGCCGGACACATATCCCGAAACAGTTCTTATTATTTCATTGGATGTTTTTTATAATCGACATATTTTGCCTAAGGTTTGTGTTATGCATTTTTTCTTTTACTTTTGTTTATAAATTGTATTATGTTGGACTTTTAATTTTCTTCAATTGTTAATTGAAAAAGAGAGCAAAATTCTTCAAATGATTACATTTCATATTCATTGACTTTCAGGTGAAAAACGACATCAAAACACGATTGTTAGCTGAAGCGAAGCAATATGTAGGAATGGCTGTAACTTTCACAATCTTCGAAATTTTCCCGAATACTACATTCGGGAAAATTTCGAAGATTTAGTCAAAGATCAGGTATTGTGAAATAATTTTTAGTTTTAATCTTCGTATAGGATTTTTTTTTTCGCTTTATAGAACAAATATTCTGCATGATATATAGTTTCTATTTTGATTCTGGAACTTCTTATGAAATTGGAAATAGAAAGTAGGAAAATTACATAGGCGGAATCTGAACTGTTTTATTTTTGTGCAAAATCAATTTTAAATGATTTTCTATAATTTCAACTCCCTTTTTAAAATTTTAGATAGGATTTTATAAAGTTGATGATAGCAGAGAAAAAATTGGTAGTGGCAGTGAGACAAATAAAGAAGAGGAAGTTCAAGAGATCGCTGCCGGAGCTAAAAATGTGCAAATGACTAAAATGCAAAAAAGACGGATGTGGAATCATGCAGTTGCTGGCAAATTTGGCGAAAAGGTTGGTTTTCGGTTGTTTGCATTTCGGATTGAGTTTGTTCAAAGTTTCTTTTTTTATCAAGAACTTTTCCTTAAATATTCCTTTACAAATAAATAATTATTTCGAAGGTTATAATGTCATTGAGATGAGGTTCCAAAAGATAGGTTGAGTCTTAAGGGAAAAATTGCATGAGGAGATGAATTACTGTGACAAATAAAAGTTGGAATTATGTAGCTTGTTATACAATCAAATGTGAAACATATCTAAAATATTTTTCGTGTTAATATGAAAAGTTCGAGTTAAATTAAAATTAAATTAAAGTTCCAAGAGTTATAAAACCAGTTATTCGTAACGCTTTGCAGGAACTCGGTTGGAACTGGGTTGATATCATTAAACATCTTTCACAAACATGAGATAATGAAAATTTCCTGTCTCCTGCGTTATTGCTAAATTTTTTGTTCTTTTAATAAAGAAAAGTTCTAATGTTTTTTCTTCTTTGATTTCTTTTACAGCAATTAATTCTGTTGCCACAATTGTTATCATTGTCGAGTGGTTGTCAGTAATAACTTCTTCTTTTTTTATTCATATTGCATTGCTGTCCAGTCATTAATTATTTAATTTGATTGTTCTTCTTCAACTAAAGTTTTGTTGATGTTTCACATACAAAAACAACCAAACCTATTGTATTTAAATATATAAGGTAATGATTGTTATTGGATGTTATGTTATTACAGATAACAGTTGTCATATTACAAGTTTTTCTACATCTGTTTTTTTACAAAAATTTCTTAGTGTATTTCAGTAGAATTTCAAGGTAACGGGCGAAACTCGCAACATTATTGCCCGGAAAATATGCCATTGGTATTGCGCGTTGTTAGTTTAAATTGCTGGTATTTAATCTTTTTTAATATTTTAAAAAATATGCAGGAAAAATTTGTAATTGAATTGCGAAATAGATTTTTCCATATCAAAAAAGTATTATTTCTTAATGTATTTCAGTAGAATTCCATATCAAAAAAAATATTATTTCTTAGTGTATTTCAGTAGAATTTTATAATTTTCTGGAAATGGTATTTAGCTAAACAATAAATTACCTTAGGTTCTTCAAATTTTTGGAGAAATGATTCTGTTACTATGTAATTTTGCATAGTTTTACTAGCATTCTATCTCGCAATTCATTTATAGATTTTTTCCTCATTTTGTTTATAGATTTCCTCATTTTTTTTAATTAAATTATTGGTTTATGCATACTTTTTGATAATTCAATGTGTATCCTTTTCTGCACAGTTATATTTTTTAGGGCCTTACCTTGTCCTTGGCCACTTGGAAGCAACGATCATAATCTTCGAATAAAAAAGATTGGAGAAGCTTTGCTGCGAGATGAATATGATATTGTAGCCCTAGAAGAAGTATGTTTCTGATCTGTAATATATGTTATAAAATTTTTGATTTTCAATTCATTCTTTTTGAAATGTGAACTTTCCTGTGTTCAAAAATGTTTTAAAATGGCGAAGGTTAGACGTTGAAATCATATTTCCAAAACTATATAAATAATTATTTTAGTTTCACATTAATTTCCTACAAAATCTTTTTTTGCCCTGAAATTCAGATTTTAATTAATTAAGCTTTAAAAATCTTGCTTCATTTTGTTTAGATTTGGAAGGAACGGGATTTTCTTCATTTACAGGGAACACTGAAGAAGATATATATGTACAGCTATTATTTTCATAGGTATTATCGTTTTCACTAAAATTCAAATTCATCTGCTAATTCAAAATAACTGAATTGTGTTACAATTCATCCAGCATAAAAAAAATGTTTAAATTCTTGAAATCCTTGTTTGTATTAATATAAATCTATCAAATGAGATATACGTGAATGAAGTAATGCTTTGTTAGTATCTAGGAAATTTTCAAAAACTGGGTTTTAAATTTCTTAATAAACTTTAATCCTTTTCATTTCTCATTGCAGTGGGCTTCACTGGAAGTGGTATTTGCGTTTTCAGTCGCTATCCGATTGTTTCAACTTTAATGCATCGTTTCACGTTGAATGGATTTGCTCATCATATACACAGGTGGGAGTGATTAAAGTTTGTTACTTAATAAAATTTTCTTATTATGATGGTATTACTTTTAAATGTCAGATAATGCTAGTAAAAGATTTTACCAATTTTCTTACTATTCATGCAATCGAAATGGTTTCTGTTGGTTTTTATGGCACTATTTTATCATTTAATTTGGAAGTTCTGAGATACACGTTTCTTTTTTTATCTGATTGTTCGTATTTGTCTATGGCAATGAGTCTAATAGTCAATCAGGAAACTTTTACATGTTCGGAAATTATTGAAGATGTCATAATTTGAAATGCATCTAAGCTCGCTGACAAATCTTAAATCTTTTGAAACTTTCCAAGCTAAAGTTAAATGATTTTCCAATTTCAATTTTAGAGGTGATTGGTTTGGTGGAAAAGGTGTAGGTTTAGTGGAAATTGAAATTGAGCAATATCGTATCAATTTTTATGCCGCTCATGTAAGTTTTTTAAATCTTTTTATAAACTTATTAAATTTTTTTAGATTCTTGTAAGCTATACTTTATTAAAATTTTTTAATAAGAGCAGAGATTATTATTTTAAAAAATCAAATGAATTATAGGTTCTCTTTTCCATGTATACTCTACAAATCTGAGTTTGATTTTTATCAGATAAATGCTTAGCTTTTTTAAATAAATTAGTAAAATATCTTCGTTAAAATTCAAATTTATAGCTTCACGCTGAATATGATCCTAACAAAGACTTATATTTACCTCATCGCCTTGCACAAGCTTTTGAACTGGCTCAGTTTGTCAAACACACGAGTTATTCCGCCGATGCCTTAATTCTTGCAGGTTTGTTTTCTCCTGCATCCAGTTTATCTTAAAGATTCTAATATTCTCTGATTATAGCTTAGTGGTTTGTAAAAAGGACTGATCATCCCAATTATCAGATTATCGATTTTGATTCATCTGATAATTACATATTCATTAATCGAAACGATTGCTCTTCGACAACCAACATTCTATATTGCGCTGTATACTGAATTTGTCTAACTATCTGTTTTTTCTATCTTGCGAATAAAACTTTATTCTCAATTTCATGAAAATTATATCATCTCTTACTGCATTGATATTCTGAACTTCGAGGCTTTCAAATCTAAGAATTAAGTTTGTTAAGACAGCATAATTCGTCTTTTCTTTAATGTGCGGAATATTGTTCTTCAGGTGACTTTAACGTTGAGCCTGATTGCCTTGCCTACCATTTAATTATACAAGATGCAAATCTCAAAGATGCTTGGATTCAAAAACCGGTTACTTTGAAAAGCCATTTTAATAGTAGAATAAAAGTGACTTCATCGTACTCAGAAAGAAACTTAGTTTGAATATTTTAATATGTCTTCTCCTGCCAGCGATTCAGTTGCTTGATGCAAACATAATCGCTTATTTTTAATGAAGATCAAAATTGTGAATTATTTTAGAACTAGACGATTTTACTGTAATTTTAATTATTTAAAAAATTTTTTTAGCTGAAATAAAAGGTTTAAATAAATTTGTTTGATTTTAGAATAATAGCGATGATTGCGGTGCGACTTTCGAAAGACATGATAATTGTTATACACCTCAAAGATTCAAAAACACAAAAAATTATGGAAAACGTTTGGATTATATTATGTATAGAAGTGGGAAAAGTAAGTTTAATCGTGTTGCATTTGCTTATATTAAAATACTTAATAGATTAGGATCTAGTCAAATTTAGCTCTTTTTTTTAAACTAAATTTAGCTTCTTAGTGCAGATCTTTCTAACTTATTGGAATTTACTGCTTAATAGAATAGATTTCAAATTATTATGTTTATATATATTAATTGTAGTGCTTATTTATCTATGTTGCCAATTTATGTTTGTAATTCTATATTTATTTTTTGCTATATAATTAATGCTAGGCAAAAAAAACGATTGCTATCATTGTGGTGTGTGATGAAAAATGGTTTATTGACAATAACCAGAAAGAGCCGTTATAATAATTTAAATGGCTGGAAATTTTGAAAATAGTTACCAAAATCGAATTTGCATTAAAAAAATGATTATGTCATCGTTTGTTGGTTGCTGTTACAAGAACTTTGATAACTTCTTCAATTCTAGCGAAATCATTAAATCTGGAAAATATATTTAGTAAAAGTCTTGTAAGAGCCGAAAAATGCATATCATCCCAAGCATTATTGGTCAACAAAAAAAGTTTAATTCTTCACACTAAGGCTATCACATTCACAACGAATCAGTCTATGAAATTTTGTTTTTGTGTCCTGCCCATCATATTCTGTTAACTTTCGCCAACCAGTTGCACATTTTCAAACATCTTCGAAAATTGATTCCGAACCAGTGCAGGAAATGTTCTCCAGGAATTTACAAAGGATGAAAATGTAGTTCTTGATTTAATGAAATAAATAAATTTATTGCTGTTGGCAAGATCTGCATTAATCTTTGTGGTTTCTATTTGATAAATATGATATATTCAAATCTAGTTATAGTGATTAATTTTTTCCAATATTCTATTCAACCCTTAAATTCTGATGTTGTTGCTGGATCTTTCAATTTCATTTTGTGACGCGAGAGACTTTATCACAGAAATTTTCACCAATAGTTATAATTTTAATGAAAATAACATGATATTGTTTAGGTAAAATTGAATTGAAGCTGTGTGAAATAAGATTGAACTGTATCCATGATCAAAAATCGATGAGTTATAGTGATCATGCTGGAGTTTACGCCGAATTTTCTCTATCGGAGCAAGATGATGAAGTATCTAATTTATTTCTGTTTAAATTGTAATGACTTTACCTTGATAAGGAATTAGTATTTTATACGCTGTAGTTATTATGAGGAACTGAGAAATTACTCTTATTAAAGGGATATAAGGCGCTTTGATTGTCCAAACTCCAACAAACTATTTTTTGCAGTTTTCAAGTTCAGAACAAAATCTTTTTTATTTCTTCATGTATAATTACAAAGAAGTAGATATGTATTTCTAGTTAGTCCTTGGTTTCTGAATAATGTTAAAGTTGGAAGACACAAATTTCAAATGAAAAAAAGTTACTTTCTTTTACTGCAGGTTATTAAGAGTCTATCGCTAACCCAACCGAATTTGCTGAAGAAAGTTATCGAAATTCAGCAGGAAGGAATAACTCGAATCAGTCGAGATCGTTTTATTTTCCTTAGCTTCGCCATTATCCTCATTGGATTAATTCTGTCTACTTTTTTAGTTGAACAGTATATTCCTGGTATTAAGACTGCGGTTGGTTCATGGCTACATTTCATTAATATTATATTTGAATTTTTTTTGACAAGAAGGACTTTTAGCGAAAATGATATATTCAATTCGCGATTGCTGTTTCATTGCTTGTTGAACTAAGGAGAAATTTATTTATTTCAAAATTCGGTCTGATCATGACGTCGTGATAGGAAATACAAGGAATTAAAGTCAAAATATTATGAAAAATCTAATTATTCATTTTCTTCGAATATTAATCTTTTTGACTATCATTGCATCAATAAACAAATCTCTTATTTGAATTTATATTTCAGGCATTAATACTTCGATTTTTCCTCACATTATTAATAGGATTCTGCTTGTGGCATGGTTTCATTGGCTTAACATTGGAATATAAAGCACTGAAAGCGTCGAAGGCATCAGTATCTATGCTACTGAATGAATAAACAAATTTTTTTATCTTCGTTTTATTGAAAATATAATTCTTCTAGCGTGTTATATTTTTGCCTATGTTGGCGTATTCGATGACTATGTTATTTGTGGATCTTTCCTAAGCTGAGTTTTGCTAGCCATATTTATCTTGTAATTTTTATTTATTGGGAATGGAATCAGATTGTGTTAAAACTTATTTCACTTCATTTCATTTAAATATTATAGTAATTTTATCATTTTCTATCACTCTATCATATTTTGTTATTTAGTAATACTGTTTTTCAGCTATCATTTTTATTTATATTGTTGAGATTAAATAGTTTCAATAATGGAAAAGATTTGATTTTGTAGTTGAAACTTTTAAACTTGTGCATTCCATTTTTTTATTTAGATCATTGTAGGTGTTATTATTAGGTTGCAGTTCCATAATTTAGTTATATCATTTCATAGATATTTGGCGTGATTTTTCGTATTATAGATTAATGTGACGATAACTGTCTATTGCTTTTTTGTTCATGAAAACTGCCATAGCTTATGCAATATTTCATATTATTATACTGTAGTTATCAGCAGTGCTAACTATTGTTTTTGTGAAAAATTTAATATCATTTTCAGAATATTTTACATTCCAATATTTTGTGACCTATCTTCTTTCCAATAGTATCCCACTCATAGTGATAGGTAAGATATCTAAGGACGTTATGTAATTTAAATTTGTATAAATCAAGTCGAATATTAATATTTAACAATTTCTAAATCGAAAATATGTTTAATAATATAAATAAATTCTATGACAATTATTTAACATCAGTTTGGTGTTTAAACTGCAAAAAAAATAATGATATTTTTGATTTTGAGCATTACTTAGTTATGAAGGCATGTTTTGGTGATGATATGACACCTTTGTTAGCTAATTAATAAAGCATTTTTGCAAGTACATATATAATTCATTTTCGTTTAATGTTAATGGCATAAAATCAATATCAATTTAATATATCTTACAAATTGTTTCAAAATTTCTTGAGAAGTGAAGAAATGGAAGATTTAACCAAATATTTATGTATATTAGAAACAGTTTTAATTATCATCGACATAATGGGAAATAATGGTCAGTCATCGACATAATGGTCAGTGGGAAATAAATTATGTTGGTAGCATAATTACTACAAGTTCTTTTTTTTCATTCTGATTCATATAAACAATGTCTACGGGCTTTGTTGCTGGAGTTTGGGATAGATTTTATTTCTTTTTGTTTACCTTTGTTTACCTCATAAATATTCGTGTTTACTATGTAGTGAAAATACATATAAGATATGTCATATTTCAAAACTGAAATTGGGCAGATTAAAAATAAAGAAAAGTGTGATTGACATATAATTGTCTTTCAGTAATGCCAAGTTTGTTAGAAGTTGAAGAATTGTTAATCTGTGTTTACGATGATTGATTTGCGGAACAACTTTTATATTTGGCTTAATTAAACTTTGCAATTAATTGAATTACTGCACGCTTTTGAATTGATTTCAGATTTCGTAAACTTATGGAATGATTGCTGAATAATCTGAAACATTGAGATCTTAATGAACGATGCTAAAACGGTCAGGATTTTTATGGATGAAACTACATCACTGTTTTGAATATCCAATAGGATCAATTTTTTTCCCATCAATTTCATTATTGCAAATTCCCCAAAGACATCACGGAACGTTATATCCCGGTACTGATATTACCGTTGAAGAAGCATGGAAACGAAGAATACAACTTAGAGAACCAAAACTTCAATGTAATGAACAGGTGAAATCATTTTATAGAATTTGAGTGAGGATGAGCAATTTTTTTAAAAAGTTTTCATACAACTTTTTTGAATGATTATGTAAAATTTTCAAAAATTTAAGTGATTTTCTTTGGTGAAATCGAGCAATTTTTTCGAAAATAGTTATTATTACAGATAAAACCGAAACTATATTATGCGCCTGAGTGGGATTTGGAGAAACGACATGATGGTGAGGAAGGTGAAGCACATCCCATGATTGGCCTAAATGTAATAACTCCTGAAAAATGGAACTACTATAACAAGGTGCAGTTTTATATCTTTTCAAAGCATATATTGTGTCATCCTTGCAAGAAAAAAAATTATCTTCACTGACGAACTTTATCGAAATTTATTTGTTATGGAATTCTTATATTTTATGTTCATATTCTGTAGATTCTGAAAAATAGTACATTTAATAAATATAAAAAATAGTACATTTAATAAATATTTCTAGACTTCACGTTTTTCACTTTATTTGTGAAACCATATTTTATTAATTCGTAGTCATTCATCAAAATCTCTCAGTACATTATCTATCCATATTTTACATTTGAAAAAATTTGATGTTAAAATTCTTAAAAATTCCTTGGGATTATAATATTGAAAAAAAAAGATGATTTTTTAGGTTGTTTGGCCGCCGAATTATGTGAGTCCCAAAACCGGTTTACCACTTTTGCGGCAAGTCTATTATTGTCGTGAATCAATTCATTGTAGTCCCAAAAGGATGTTCATGGCTTGTCATTTGGTTTGGCGTTTGAATGTTGACGAAGCACTGGAACAATTAAGGCTACAGCGTAAAAAGGTTTTCAAATTCTTTCAAAATTCATTATATAACTTTTAATCTTATTAGTCATTGTAAAAATCAAAAACATACTTTTAGTTTAGTAATCTTAGTTACTTCTGTAAATTCATATAAAAAGAAGGATTGATTTGAAATGCATCATATTATTCACTAAATTTAAAGCGAATCGGAATATTTTGCTTCGAAAGGATTAGTTATGTAGTTAGTAGAAATTTGTTTTATCAGTTTTATCATTTTATGACATTTTTTGATAAATTTCAATAAGATACAAATGCAAAAGGAATTTAGGTACACATGCTAATATTCGATATATTAGAATTTTGTGTGTATATTCTTCTATCAATTTAAATGATTAAAGTATTAAATTGTTGCCATTTATTTGATTTTTTTATTAAATAAACTGAATGATACGTAAATAATAAATAGAATTAATTCAAATTAATAAATAGGATGCTATTTATGCAAATATTTTAACTAGAAGTTTCAAATATCAATACATTAACAAATATAACAAAAGACAAACAATTCTGATATTTATTTAAATCATCTCGACTTCAATTTGTCATAATTTTCACATTTATTTTCAAAATAAATTCATTGTTTAGGAGGAGAAGATCATAAGGTCGCGCCGCATTATATTTTAAATTGTTGCTTCAGTTATTGAGGAGTTTAAAAAATTTTCAATTCCGCTACTGCTTCGTTTCAGGCATGTATGATTTTAAGACAAGCTTTAATCCAAGCAAAAAAAAAAGCATCGGAAGAACTTCATATTGAATTTCCATCAGATATGCATGTCGCGGAAGCATTTCCAGTTCAGTGTCAAATTGTTAAAGGTTTCAGACGCCATGCACGCGAACGTATTACAATTACAAGGTACCGGTACATTAATGTTTTCGTAAGGTTAGTCTTTTTTGCTATCATGTTCAATAAACTTTAAGAAAGAACTCGTGTAATAAGTTTATATCTATATTGGAAACCAGGAATCTTCATCAATCTTATCATTTTTACTACCAATAATTCTTTTATGCGGCATTTACCATTTCTTGGATAGAGCTGATCATGTTATAGCATTTATGGAACTTACCATTTGTTAATCAAACGATAAGTTCCCAGCGATCTGTGTTTTACTAAACACTATTTCATTCTTCATACCTGCCGTAAAAAGTTTTAATTACTTTAATGAATTTTTTTTTTACACTTCGAGTAAATATGAGGATGAAATTACAAAGATGTTATGTTCTTTAAAAATTCGTAAAATATAATAAGCTTAGAAGTTAGCTTTAGCTTATTAAAATAAGAACTGATATCAGTATATGCTATCCATTTTCATAAATTAAAAGTGTTTTTTCAATTTTTTAAAAATATATAAACTCATATTAGATATTAATTTATAGACTTGAAGAAGGCGATGGACCGGGTATGAAAAACAGATGGCTGCCGAAGAATGGTTGGGATAAAATGCAGGATTATTATAAATATTTAAGAGAACGTTCTATCGAATACAGTATTTAATAATTTTCATTTTTATTATTACCCGTTGTGGAACTTTTTTGGTTATAAAAAAGAAAGCATTTTGTAAAAGTTATTCCTATTCTGCTTGTCCTTGTTCTTTATGTGTACGAACTTTTCAAATCATGATCGGATGAAAAGTTACTTCTCCTCTTAGTTGAAAATGTTATATTCGTTGTTCGAATTTCAATTTACTTATTAGAAATTGTATGTTTTCTGATTTATTTTGATTTGATAAAATTCCCAGAAATTTGTTGTTGCAAAAGTTCAAAGTTTATTTCAACTTTTTTGGTTCTGAATTTCTGATAGAGCACAAAATGTAAAAGAAACAGTTGATGAAAATATATATTTTTGCCATGTCCATTTATTTTCATTAAAAAATGTTTGATGTTATTTCTTAAGGATATCGGTTTTGCAGTTCGCAGATTTAGACAGTTTTATGCATATAAATACGAAGTAGTTTATATTTTCAAATGCTGTTTTAGTACAATATCCTGAAGAGATTTGGAAATTGGGAAAAAATTTGACATTATTTGAGGATGACACTTGGAATTGGTGAAGAATCAAAGATGGCAGATGGAATTAGTGCAGAACAAGAAATAGATATTGCTGAAACTAGCATTAGCTTAGAAGAGGAATCGAATGAAAGGAAACGACGATTGAAAGAAATGCGTGAGCGAATGCAGCAGGACGGTAAGTTTTCTTTTTTTGTCAGATCACTGAAAATGCCTTGTGACAAAATTTATTTACTTGTTATTCTCTCATTTCCTTTGTTGTATTTGAGCATTAAATAGATTGAATTGAGGATAAGTGTTAGAGAATAAGATTATACAGAAAGTATACGTAACGATTAGAAATGGCTATTAGGATAAAACTCAAGTAAGGCTTATATTTGGATAAAGATTCGATTATTAGACTATGACCGTTTTTCATTAAGAAATTCTAGATGATGGAGCAGAATCTGGACCACCAGGTAAATCGATAAAACTCACATTTCGAAGTTACGAATCACAAAGTGATTTGGGTGATAAACTTGATGATGTAGATTTGTTTGCTGTCGAAAAAGAGATTACTGATCAATTAGCAGATACTCAAGATACTGCGGCTGTAGAAGAAATTGATATCACAACATTGGCACCCCGGAAGGTTCCCTTATTTAAATTCTCTTCTTTAGTCTTTGTTTCTTGTTTTTCTTTTTTTTTTCGAGCAAGGAAACAAGGCATGCAAAAGTTAAAATTAATGAAAATGTGACACATATGATTGAGCAATTTGAAAATTTCGTAGAATAATTTATAATAGTTTGTTAATAGATTGACTGGGACTTGAAACGTGATATTGCGGAAAAACTGGAAAAATTGGAAAGACGAACAGAACGAGCTATGGCTCAGTTGATTCGTGAACGGCTAAAGGCTGGTAAGACCGAATTAGCTGATGCAGTTAATTCAGGTGCTTACAGCGAATTGCAACCTGACGACTGAAGAAATTTGCTTAACTCGATATTTATTTAAATATAAATGCGTATTGTTTTTGATGTTAATTCCAGTTTTTTTTCTCCAGCTTCTAAAAGTCAAAAAAATTATTGCTGAAGATCATTTCTCATTTTATTTCATCATTTATGTTACAAACAAGCAATTTGATGTTTTCCATTCGGAATAGTTTTCCTTTTTTCTGGACTCATTTTTCCGAATTTCCAACACAGGATTGTCCTTATATAGAATTATCCTGATATTATTAAAATATTTTATTCAGCTCTGCAAGTTTAATTTGCAAAAAATGTTCAGATTCTTCAAATCTTTTCCTCTTTTTTAATCTCAGTATCAGGACTTATAGCCCAAAGGATTTAAAAAAAAATTAAATTTTTCCAGCAGTAAAAAAAGGGAGGGATGAAAAAAGTAAATCCAGTGGTGATGAAATTATCTCCCGGTAATATTTCATAAATTTAATTTTATAAAATTATTACCAGTTCTTTACTGCATTTTATTGGCTAATCTGAATAACTCACGCGGACATTTATTTATCAGAGTTGTTTAGACGGGACTTACTGAAAGATATTGTAAATTGCAAATTTTATGATAGTATTAAACATGCTTGCTCAGATCTTTGTTATTATGCAGAGATGATGGATTTCCTTTGGTAAATAATTTGAAATTCTTTTTCGTTTAACTTTATACTTTGAAAGTGTAGTGTTGAAGAAAACGCTATAAGTTATTAGTTTGCATAAAAACTCTTATCAAATGAAAAATACAAGACATGACACATACACCGTATAGTGGAAGAGTCACATGAAGACCATGGCCCCCAGGTTTATCACTATGATATTTCAAGTTTACTACTGTGCTACTCATTTTGTTACTTCTGGGGATTAACATCAAGACGTCGCGTTATATTGGGCTAAGAATCTCTCATCAGTGGAGACTATTATTTCAATGTTTTCTAGTATGTACAATGAAATGATCATTCAGATTATTTTACTAAAATCATATCTACTTTTCATATCTCTATGCCGATAGATTATGTAATTATATTATCTTATCCAAAAGAAATTAAGAGTTGAGTTTGAAATTTTCATGAATTGTAACTCGAATAAGATTTGACAAGTAACATGTAGTATCTTATTCGCAAATTAACATGTAAACATATTTTTCTTATAAGTTTCTCGAAATTGTTAATAGCGAAAAGAAAAGAAAAATGGTATAAAAAGTTCTAAAATTTTTATTATTACTATAGCAAACTTTAATATATTTATTAGTAAGGAAAAATAAATGTTTTTATTTCTGATGAAATTAATTATTAATATTTTAACAGTATAATTGGTTTATCAAATGATTTGACTGTTTTTTTCATAATCTCTTCAAAGTGTGTTTTTTTACCGATTTAAGAATATTACTGGCAGTCTTTAGTTATGCTATTACTTTCTAAATTTCATTTATTTGTTAATTAAATCCAGAATTATAATAAGTTAGAGGAAGGGAAATAGATAGAAATAAGTTATCTTTGAATTTTACATATTTTGGTTTTGTGGCTCTTTTTTATTTGAATCTTCTTTAACAGAGGATGAAAATTACTAAGTCATTCATCACTATTTGGATATATTATATTCTTCGGTCAAGAATTTATAGTATAAGAAGGGAAATTTTGATATGCAAGGAAATGCTGGATGGATGGGAATTTCATTAACGAATTATCAGTTGCTTTTTTCTTTTTTTTTTCAAAAAAACAACATTTTATTAAATGAATTTAAACTGTTCCGAATGTGTCACATCATTCATATTTGTCGTATTTGTTCTTCTTATAAGCTTAGAATTATTATTATTACAGTTAGTGCATTATATTACAGTAATTTGTCTATTGTTGGCTACTAAAAATGGATTTGGAAAAAAATGATGAATAATTATACTACAGAAATTTTATAATTGAACGACCAATTATGCGGTAACAACGGCCAAACTTATATATGCTTTTTTTCGCAACTTGCAGTCGATGTACTTTTTGATGTTTGGTCGATAATTGTATAAATGAACGAAAACTGCAGTATAATTGGTAAATTTTTGTTGGGAATTTAGTTATCTTATTATTTTCTGTAGACAAAATTTATTTGATATTTCATGTCTGCCCCCACTTTTATCAAAGATCAATTGCGAGTATTTCTATTAAATGGATCAAGTGATAAAGAAAATTAAGCTTGACGAGAATTGCTTAGACACTATGATTATTGACAAGTTATGCTTTGGAAAAATGAATATATACAAATATTAGGACTAAATTGGAATTTCATTATTGCATATGAAATTTTAAGAGTTCTGAGATAAAAAGTTTAGTGATTAATTAAATGAGAATAGCTTCTGATAAAATATAAATTATTCTATATGCTTGCATTAATAAGGAGGTCGAGTATTTAATAGAAATTGATTATTTTTTCGTTACCTTAGCAACAGCAACTCTTCTTCGTTTCGTAAATATTATATCTTGTCGGAAAGATGGCAAATTAATCATTCATTGATAATGTACTTATCAGTAGTCCAAGATTATTTAATCTAAATTCTAATTGCTTCTAAGGCGAAATGTTGTTTAGTGTTTTTCAATAGCAAATCTAGCTTCTATTTCCGGATTTTTGCATGCCATTTCAGATTTTAGTAGAATTCTCTAAGAATAAAAAGAATATAAACCATGAAATTGATTTTGCAGAGAAAATTATAAATGCTACCAGTTTTAATTAGGAAAATTGTAGTTAACAATTAATCTTTTCCTATTATATCATAGAGTGTTCCTTAAGACCGTTGGTTGGTTGACAAATATATTGATAGAAATTTCTTGATTTTGTAGTCTTAACCATAAAAGGATAAAAGTGTGGAAATTTTTGGGATTCAACATTTCTAATTTCACCTCTATGAAATCATTATTTTGGATCCGGATTTTTAACATTATGTTTTTTCTACAGTTTTTTTGAAATGAATAACTTGGAAGCAGGAACAGCAATGCAGAAATATGATCTGGAAGAAAATGCTGAAAGAGTATTCGATTTGATCAAAGAAAGTAATATTTCGGATTGTCCTGTTTGTTATCATTCGTTTCTTTTTTTTTTTTATCAATTTTATATGTAACATGAAATTTATCCTTTACTGGTAATGTGAAGCTTTGAGATAATAAAGGTCTTATCCCTAGTAAATTAATGTAAAAAAATAACTGATGTCGTGAGAAGAGGCTATTGCTTGGTTTATTAATATCGTATGAATCGAATTTCCGCGGAACTCATATTGGAATATTTGGACAAATTATGATATTAGATTTATAAAATCGAAATTCACATTCATAAATGAGAAGTTTGGAATTCACTTCCGTTTAGAGAATACGAATGAAGTGTTGCAAATTCTGAAGAGCATGCATGTTCCGCTTAATTACGCCGATAAGGTTTGCTCATATTTTAACTGTTATTCTTAATTTAGCTGTCATGATTATCCTCATTTGTGTATCTTTGAAATGTTGAGCGGGTAGGAAAACAAATAAAGAAGTATATTTTCAATACTCGAAAGTAAGAGGTGCTATAACGAAATTTATAAAGCATATTTTTGCAATAGCAGATGTCTTTAAGTTTTAATGTGCTGAAATAATTTCACTTTGGCTAATTGAAAATGTTGGTTTCATTTTCGCTTTTTCTTTCGAAACGACAACCATATGATATTTCAGACTGGCATGTCGCTTCTGGATCAAGCGAGTTGGTCAGGTCTCGAAGACGTAGTTCGATTTTTGTTGGCAAATGGTGTCGATCCAAATAACAGCGTTCATGAATCTGGTTATAAATCTCTCATGTTTGCGGCGATTGCTGGACATCAAGGTTTTTATATTTTATTTCTGCAGTATTTTTTCAAAAAAAAAAGCAATCTCTAGTTTTGATCTCAGATATTTTAACTTAATTTATTATTATATTAGTCTTTAAAGAAAGGTATGATACTATTTAACTAACATAATCAATTAAATAAAGTTCACATTAATTAAATAATTTTTTTTGTTACTTGTTTATTTAAATTGTTATTTGGTTTACTTATTAAATATGAAAATTTTTATATCACTACTTAAGGTATCATATCATGATGTTTTAATATACTGTAGGTATCTGTCAGTTGTTATTAGACTATGGCGCATATATTTATTCGACGAATGCAATTGGAAAAACGGCTGCAGAAATGGCAGCTTTTGTTGGTTTGTTTGTTTGCTTTATGTTTCATGTATATATGTTCTCAATAAAAAATTTTTTCTGAAAAAATTTGGAAAAAATTCTGAATTAATCAATTAAAACAAAAAGATTTAATGTTTTTGCATAACAAAAAACTAAATGAAAGTTCAAGCTCCTAAATTCTTCGATTCCTCATTTTTAAAAACTTTAAAATTCTGTTAGTTGTTTTAATAAAGGTTTTTTAAAATTATTCTGTCTAATAATATTGCGTCTCTATTTGTTGATGTGAGAAAGATATGTCCCAAATCTATCCTTCTCGATAGAAGAAATATTATAATGAAAAACTTCAATCTTTTTGGCTAATATTCTGCAGGACAGCATGAATGCGTTAGTATTATCAACAATTATATATCTCTGGATGAAATTGAGAAGTTGTTGCATCCTAAAGGGGATGATAGTGATAAAATTTATTCGAAAGAATTTTCCCAAGCATTACATGATTTGATTAAAACTCATATAATACATCCTGTTTGGGTAAGTAATTGGTTTTTCACTGGTTTTAAAATTGGAGTATTTTAGAAATTTTTTTTTCGTCTAGAGATCTTAGTTAATGATGTTTCATTCTTTTCTGTGCATTATTCATGAGTTTTTATTTTGACGGAAATGTGGACGATGATTTCCGATGATTTTTTGGTAAATTTTTCATGTATTTTGCAATGTATATGGTATCTGCATTAAATATTATGTATATTTAATAAAAGGATATTCATTCAGATTATGTTTTTCTTACGTGATCATCATCAAGTAATATGGCAACATCGTCAGAAGTTTTGTTATTGTTTTGGATAGGATTTTTGAGAGGCAACTACGATGCAAAGAATCTAATGAGGTATGCGTAATTCGAATTTTCACGACCTTTTCCTTAATTTTTCTGTTGATTAAAAGAAAAGATTTATTTAAGTGTGTGAATAATAGATGAATGCGACATACAAAAATATGAATGATAAGATTCTGGATGATCCAGAACGAATTATAATAATGAATTAATTATTTGTTACGATAATTTACTGTTTGCTATTTTCTTTCATGCTTATGTGCACTTTAATGCTTTTCTTTTTAATTTCAGGTTATGTCATTGAAGTTATGGTTAATTTTATATACCGTACGTGACACGTGCAAATTTGTAGAATCAGTTTTGGAAAAGGAAAAATATAAAGCGTCAACAGTAATCAGAAATTATGTGAAACAATTGTTGAAAATGGAGCATACCGATCGAATACGACCAAATTTGGAGCGCTATCTAAGAAGTGCCGTTCAAGCATTTCCATACATCAACTGCTTACTTTTTCAGGCACTTATCAAAAATCTTGGAACTATTGAATTTGTAAGTTTTTGTTAATTTGAATTCACATTTTAAACATCTTGTTTTAAATACAGTGATTGATAAAAGCATTTGATTTATGGAATGCTTGTTCAGGGAAATTTGCCGGATGCATTCTATGTGATTATGTCAATCTTTTCTGGGCAACGAATGGTTGAAACATCACATTTTTGTGCAACTTGTGGTATTGTAACTTCCACTAAGCGATGCTGTAAGGTTATTTTTTTTTAATTTATTTTATCAATTTTAGTTATTGATTAATGGAAATTTAGTCTTATTATTAAGTCAGTAGTTTTCAAATTATTACTTAGGACAACTTTCAGTAGAATTTTGATACTTTCTAAACTTATTTAAATTAGATGGGAATTAATAGAAACGAATTAAAAATTATCTTATTTTTACTTTGCATTATACAGAACATATACTATTGTCATCCGGATTGTCAAAGAATTGATTGGTACAATCATAAAATGTTCTGCGAGAAAATTGACAAGGAAAAACAATGTAGTGAAAAAGGATATTCTTCAAGAAATAATATCGTGTCGGAAAGAATTATGCAAAATGATGAAAGCATGTCAAAGAGTGAAATTATACAGAATGAACAAACAGAAAATCAATATGTTGAAAAAGTTACGTCTTCAGTTGCTGATATTAAGTTTGAGTGATGGTTTTTCTCCCTTTTTTATTATTGATGTACTTAAGAATTGTCCATTCATTTTTTTCTCTTTTTTTTTTGACAAAGAGATAAAAAATAGACTAATAAAATAATATTGCTGAAATAACTTTTGCTAAATATTGCTACAGAAATTATTAGAGATATTTGGAAATTTCGATACATTTTTTTGGCATTAACTAGTTAATATAGTTTTTATACGAATATCCAACGTTGATGGTCTATTATAATTCTGGGTTACTATCTTTGATATTTGTATATTGCATCCTCTTATATGCTTCTGAATAAAAAATGCTTGTTTTCGGTGACTTGGAATTTGTGTTCAAAACTTTTTAAATTTTCTATTAAAAGCTGATTTTGTAACTACTTTTTCATTTCTTTACCATTTTAGTTTTTCTTCGGGCTTTTAATTTCATATTCTGTTAATATAATATTCTATATAATAAAGGATCTTTCTAATCTTTGTTTTTATGTCAGGTGTCGATTTATATTCTCGGTGAATTCTCCAGACTTCAAGTTTTTATATAAGCATACCTGTTCAGTAATAAACAATTTCCACATAATAACAAAATTCGTTATTATACAAGCACATAAGTAATTTGTACAAGTGCGTGGACATAGATTAAGCAAGTTAATATTAAAAAATGTTGAGTCATCTATTAAATTATATTCAGTCATTTTAAAACATTTTTAAGAATTATCGACCTGAGTCATTACTTGTGAAAAATAGCGTCACTTGTAAGCCGAACATTTCGAGGATTTTATGTCCCAAAATTTGCATAGCTGAGATTCAACGCTATTACGAAAAAACTGCGGAGCTAAGGTAATTTATGTGTTTCCTATGGTTTTTTTTCTATATACATAAATATATATGGTCATAATTTTTGGAGGCTGGATAAATTAGAGTAATAAAAATTTATGAATAAATGAGATATTTCGAATATTTTTAAAATTTTTTTTTCTTTGATACATGTATCGAAACATGGTAGTTTTGTATGAGTTAAAGAGCTGGCAGATAAAAAAAGTATATTCGACTCTTAAATTGACATCTAATTTCAGTTTAATTTACAGAATATATATTAGAGTAAACCCATACGTATATTTGTTGATGAATTCTTGGCCAAAACATTTATTTTTTCCTTTTTTGCTTTCATTTTTCTGATTTTTTTCTCCGTATGTTCAGATGTTTTTGGAAACGATCGATCCAATTACTGGACAACAGACGTGGAAAGTTGCGGATGAGGATTATGATCTGGCCCAAGAAATTGCTCGTAGTGGATTTGGAGATATGATTCATGATTTTGAAAGAAATCAGAAATATGAATTTGGATTAAAATCAGTAATTAATCAGGTATCTCTGAGTCAAAAAAGCATATATCATATCATTCAATGTATTTCAAACTCGCTTCTGCGACTCATTTCTATTTTGTAACTTTTCTATAATATGGAACTTTGATGGGAATCGAACCATAGAAAATCATTCCTTAAGCGCTGATTATAAATGCTGTTTAAATGTTTTATGTTTAAATGTTTATTAAATGTTTTATTTTTCATTGTAAACGTCAAGAGCATCTAGAATTCGGAATCTCCAGTTTTGGCAATATTTGAATTCCTAAGAAGATTTAGTAATACTTTTAAAATTTTAAAGTAGTCTTAGATTTATAAGCTTAAATATCGCATATTCATATGATTTTACTGAGTTGGTTTTTCAAGCTTAAAGAAAAGAATGAGAAAGTTCATGTACTGGACATTGGTGCTGGTACTGGTTTATTGTCAATGATGGCTATTCGAGCTGGTGCTGATAGTGTGACCGCTTTGGAAATGCTGAAACCAATGGCTAAATTGTGCAGAAGAAATTGTTCGAAAAAATGGCTATGAAGGCCAAATACGCTTAATTGCGTCACGATCAACAGAACTGACAGATGAAGAAAGTCGGCAAGATTTTTCTTTTTTTTCTGAAATTTCATTTTGATTTATTTAGGATAGACTTTTTCTTTTTTCAGTTAGTACTATTGAAAAGGTGATATAATCGTTGCTGAAGTATTTGACACTGAATTAATTGGTGAAGGTGCATTGCGAACTTTTAAGGAAGCACATCAAAAATTGGTTAAGGTTTGTTCCAAAAGTTCCCGAAATCAACAGTTGTGATTAGTATAATCGTGCTGACGCTATGATGCTTTTTTTGCTGATACAGTCTTCAGATCTCTCGAATTTCGAGAAATTATTATCTATTTTTTAATTTAAATCTTTTTCTTTTTAATAAAAAAGATTATTTCCAGCCTGGTTGTAGAGTAGTTCCTTCATCAGCGCGAGTTTTGTTAGTTCCTGTACAAAGTGATTTTCTTATGCGTTTTCATCGGCTTCCGTCACGGAGTTTGAAGGTTCCAGAATCTAGCAAACTTTGTCCTGGCGCAGGAGCTATACATGATATCCATCTTTCGGAAGTACCAAATGAAGAGATTTCCGTGCTTGCTGAACCGTTTGTAGCTTTCAGGTTATTTCATAATTTCTCGCTGTCTTATTTGTAAATTCTTCAAATACGATTTATGTGCAGTTTGAAGTATTAAATTTTTTTCATACTATGAGATAGAATACGGAAAAATTTCCGAACAATAAAGTATGTATATATTGTAATATAATATAATATATATAAAGAAGATCAAAATATTATTTATTTGATTCGAATTTTCATAATTATAAAAACTCAGTAAATTGCAGTTTCGATTTTGAAGATGGTCCATCTATCAAATATAATGAAACACTTATCAGAACATTTTATGCTCAATCAGACGGCACATTTGAAGCAATTTTAATGTGGTGGGAACTTGATATGGATGGTACAGGTAAGTGTACAAAGTTTTGAACTTATTATATGTATTTGTTTTAGAGAAACTAAAAGAAAAGGATTATTGTGCTGCAATATTTTTTTTATCTTCCATTTGTAAAACCAGTTATTTTGAAGGACAGAATATATTAAGCACGGCACCAGAAAGATGGAATAAGGATGCAAAATGGCGAGACCATTGGGTACAAGGTGTTTATTATCTTCCTCAAAGTATTCAGGTTCGAAAAAACCAATCAGTTTCGCTTCATTGTTCTCATGACGAATTTTCTTTCTGGTTTTCTGCATCTCAAAATGAGTATGTGTTCTTGAATTTCCGTTTTTAACTATGGAAATAAAACTGAAAGTTTCTATTCAATTAGAAAACAATTTCCAAATTTCAAGATTTTTAGCTAAATAATATAGTTTTGTTATATTTAGATCGCATACCTCTGAACCCAATTATTGTCGATGTAAAACGCACGTTGCTTGCTCACGAACTGCAATTTATCGTTTAAATGAACTTGATGAGGATATTGATTTCGATAATTTCTTGAAAGAAGTAGAATTTTGTCTTTCTAAAGTTGCATTTTCTTAAAAAAAACCTTCAATTCTAATTTCATTAATTATAAATTTCGTGAACGTGTTTAATTATATTATTGCTTAAAGCATTTTACCATAAAAGTTTTCAAAACAGTTGTTTAGCAATGTCTTTATTGTCGACTTGTTTTTCTTTTCTAAGGAGATGTAGCTTATTGTTTTTCATATTTTCCGTCTTTGGATTTATTGATTTAAGCGTGACATGGTTAAGATCTTAAAAATTTATTGTTTTTATAACATTATTATCTTTGTTACGTAATAAACTACAGTAAGAGAGTTTCAGACAAACAAAGCATTAATGAGGAGAATGAATTCAATTTTCTTTTTTTTTTAGTTATAAAAAAATGGATAAATTAACCTATACTTTAAAAGATTACGTGCAATATTATTAAGAAATTTTTCCATTCAATTTTTTAGTGTTGTGTGAATTTACTTTTAATTTAGTAGATTATCTTTTCCATTTGTTTCTCTCATGATCCTAATATAGGTTTAGAATAACAAGTGAAGATTTTTATGAATAAATTATATAATTTCTTTGCAGAATTTTACAGGAAAATCGGTAGCTAATCTTGACGACGGTTCACTTATGAGTTTATTGCTTGCAAAATATGCAAAAACAGTCCGGATTCTTGAACCGAATATCCATTTTGTAGAAGTCATTTCGGCTTATATTGCTGAAAATAATATACAAAACGTCCATATTTGTGAAGATTATACTTCTGTCCCTTGTAATGAAGTGAATTTGTTTTTTATATGATTTTTTTTTCATTTAGTGTAATAAATGGATCACATTGTTCGAAATTATTCATACGAAAAAGAATTTTTATTTTTAGGTTGATGTCATCGTTTCAGAACCATTTTATTTGTTTTCTTTTCTTCCATGGCATAACCTATGTTTTTGGTTTATGGCACATAAACTGTTAACATCTTCCGAAAACAAAAATCTTTCATTATCGCCAAAGGTTTGTATGATTTTTGTTTTTTCAATTGTCATGGTAAATATCAGAAAAATAAGCTCACTTATAAGAAAATGAAAATTATTGAAACGAATTGATAAATAATTATATGTAAAAACATTAGCTGAATAAATGATCTGCTGTAGAAAAGAATATAGTTTAAAAAGTTTTTCAGATCTTCTTCATTTGGAAATGATTTTCCTATCTTTGATAATATTTTGCAGGAAGGCATAATATACGCAATACCAGTCAAATTCGATGATTTATGGAAAATAGCAGCTCCATTCGGTACTGTAGAAGGCTTTGATTTGACGCCTTTTGATGATGTAATTAACAAGGCTCGAAATGCTGTCGATGCAATGGTTGAACCTCAACCACTGTGGGAATATCCTTCTATTATAACTGGTGAACCGATTACAGTTGCTCGATTCGATTTTAATGTACCTCCAACTCATGCATCTTTTATGACAAAAATTACTTTCTCTATGTAAGTACTCAGTATTTAAATATTATGTGAAGTATTGTTTCACTCATGCATATAAATTTCGAAGTTTAAAAATATAAAAATTAAAAAAATTGAAAAAAAAACCAAAGAACATTTTCATTTTTAGGACTGGGACAAATGCTATCGTTTTCTGGATGGATTGGTTGCACAATGGTTACCGATTAACTAGTGGACTTTTAAATAATCCTGAAATAGGTGGACGACCAAATTGGTCTATTTCGCAACGACAAGGTGTTCATTTTCTTCCGGAATCAGAAAGATGTCTATCTTTCTGCTCTTCTGTTACTGTTAAAGTTGACTTTTGTCCCAATGCGCAATTTTTCTTCCATTTTAAGTATGGAAATTCATGAAATATTTAGAAATTTTTCATCTTATTTGATGAAGTGCTACAAGTCGAAGTTTTCATTTTCAACTCTATTGATGTTTGTAGTAAATTATGCTTATTTTACTTATTGATTTAGTTTTAGTTTATTATTATGTAGCTACCAACTAGATATTTAGTGAAATGTTAATTTTAAGACCTAAATGTACTGTTTTGGTGATCTTATCATTATCTGGAATGTCTATCAGTACATAAAATATGGCCTTCAGGTTTTTTTTCTTTTTTTTTTTTTTTTTTTTTTTTGATATTTTGTCGCTGATGTGGAATTTTTTGGAGCATTTTTTACTTTTATGGTGAGTTCAATATTTTGTTTATTATTTTGCTGTATTCTTCCGCTGATGTTTTCATTCCCAATAAAAAGAAAAAAACTTTGACTCGAGTTGATAAACGTAGATAATCAAAGTCATAGAGATGCTTAGATTTGGTTGTATTTCGGATGTCTCATCACACGACAACAGCGCGATATTTCTCGTTTGCCGACCTTGTACATTTGAGATTTTTTTTTTTAGAGGATGCTGTCACTGAATCATGAATTTTCATATATTGAATTTGGAAAAAGACGAAATTGATTAATCTATAGAAGTATATGTATGTATGTATTGCAATAATCGGCTTTATAATTGAAAAATTGACAAAACTTGCGGATTAATTTAGTCATTTGTCTCTTTCCAAGCTTTGAATTAAATTTAAAAGAACTACGAGAATAATAATTTCTTACAAGTAATATATTATTGTTAAATTATTCAAGATTATATTTGCATATCAATAATAGAAACCTATGGTAAAAGTGATGTAAAATCGTCTAATGATGGCTTTTTATTAATCATTCATTCTGGTGCGGTTGAAGCTAATTTCTTTCTTTCTGAATCTTTGAAAAGGTATTGATGTCATTTATATGATGTTGGTGTTGCTGCTGATCTCTATTAATTTGAAAATTATTTTATATATTTCAGTTTTTGAATCTTTTTATGAATGAAGCATTTACATTTATCACCGTGACCAAAATATAAGTATAATTATATATTAATAATTAAATCTTCAAAAATATATGACATAATACGGTATGATATAGTAGTGTAGCGAATTTTCTGGTGTATATGAAAATAATAGGGAGAGGACAGGAATAACACAGGTGGCACAATAATATGTTGGACAATATGATGGACAGTATATGGTATTACTGTAACTGCTTCGTATATATCAAATAATACGGTATAATACAGCAGCATAGCAGAATAATATAATTATGCTCCATATATAAAATAATACAGTAATATAATGTGAGTAGCATAGCGGACATTTATTTAGTGTTATTATTATGTCTATGATTTTTTATTATTTCTGTAAGTTATTATATATTTTCTACAGGTGTGAATGAATTATGTCGCAAACGCCTAAACAATCGAGCATCGGGACGAAAGGTGAACAACGGGAAGAAAGAAAACACAAACAACGTGGTCAGCCAAAAATATTTCGGAATGCAGCGCGACCGTTGTCTGAAGTCTTAGTTCTCGATTCTCGCAAATCCAGAAGACATGCAATAAATGGCGAAGAATCAACTTTACCAGCTCCACTGCCACTAAGAGAAACAATAAGCTCCTCGTTACATTTTCAGACAAGTACCGGACCAACTATTACTTCAGAAACAGATCTAAAAGATAATTCATCGCGAACTCGTTCAACTCAGACAAAATCTAGACGACAGCGATTGGAAATTTCATCAAGAGTAGACCCATCTTCATGCCCTCAACGAATCCGGAAGCCACAAATTCTTAGAAAAACAATTTCTGGACAATTGTTACGTGAAACAATAGTACCTTTGCAGAGAGGTCAATTATTAGAAGATAATGTGCACGATCGTCATAACTATTACCAACAAGCAGAATTATCACCAGAAGGAACCTACGTACCATCGGGAAGACATCAAGCTTTCATGGGACGTGGAAAGATGCTGACGGATGAATCACTGAGATCTACATATTCCAATTTTCCTCCAACTTTATTTAGACGACTTCCTCTTCCAAATATGCATGGTTTTTCTCAGGCTACTTTCCCAATGTCTGGATTTAATCCAGCATTTGGAGGAGTACCAGCTAGTTTCTATTTTCCGCCTCAGGCAGCATCCGGAACTGGTGCACCACCTGGTTTCTCTTTGCCACTCCAGGCTGTACCAGGAACTGGTATGTCACCCGGATTCATGCCACATGGATTCCATCCATCCCCTCATTATGGAGTTAATGCAGTATCCAGATTTTATTCACTACCACCAATTGCAGCTGGAGCTGGTGCGCTAGGCGCAATCTATTCATTCCCTCAGGTACCAGTCGGAGGAACTGGTACACCACTTGGATTTTATCCAACGCTTCATGTTGTACCAGGATTCGGTCCGCCTTCCAGATTTTACTCTCCATCATTCCAGCCAACACATTCAATTCCTTTGATGTTGCCTGCTTCACAGCAAAATTTTAGTCGCGAAAAATTAGATCAAACATCGATGATACCACAACCAACAATCCCTGCTCAACTTCAGCCACCAAATGGTAGCAAAATTTTTAGCTCAGTGCCAACTGCTTCAGCTTCTTTTGCTACTACTGCTATTCCACCAACTTTGACGGTTGGAGCTAAAACACCATCTCAGGTCTTTATAACTCATCTGTTTCATGCCTATCATTCATAACAGTCATATCATTGATTGTCATATTAATAAGATGATAATTCATTAGCGTATTACTTTACTTTACATCATTCTTCTATGAAACTTCCATGTACTGGAAATGAAACAAACTTTATTCTTTTCTTTCTATTTATTACTGTCGATTAATTGCTTGTATTTGCAAAGAAAGTATATCAAATATTTTTGCTAGCAAAGAATTTAACAAATAAATGATATAATCTAAAATAAAATACATTCCATATCCTTCTTTTTATTATATGACATTTTTTATCAGTTTTATTTTTTAAAGAGATAAAGTTTTTCATACAAGCCGAAAAAAGTTTTAATTTTTTTTTCTTCCATTTAATTATGAAATGAATATTTCTTTTTAGCAAAAAATGATTGAACAAGAATGGCTACAATCACAGTATGACATGAATGTACAGAATAGATTGATTTCTCCAGGATCAGAATTTTTTACAGTAACAACTACTACCATACCATCCAGTGAATTATTCGAATTTACGCCAAAATTTAGCCTTCCTATCGTACGATTATTTGGTGGCTTATTTGTTCATAATTTTGAAGAGGTTCGTTCTCTCCTTCCTTTTTTCTTCTTCCTCTCTCCCTCTCTCTCCCCTATTCCTCTCTTAGTTTTAAAAGAATTTCTTGTAATTTTGGATTTTTTTGGATTTTACACATGTTAAAATTTAAATTTAATCTCTTTTTTGCTCTTTCTAAAAGAATTTCTTGTAGTTATGAGTTTTTTTGGAATTTTTATATAAATTAAAGTTTAAAGTTAGGGCTAAAATATTACAAACTGCTATACTGAATATATATCATAATAAAATTACAGATTTTACTTCTACTTATGTTGTGTTATAAAATTGAATTATAGTTTACTTCATTTTGATAAATATTGATGAAAAATACTCTTGTAACTGATCAGTTTAATAATAACTAGAATCATATTTTAAGTTTGTATAATTATCTTTAAATCTTATTCTGAAATAATATTTTGAAAATTTTACAGTCTCATTATGTCACAAGTGATTCGATGCCTCTTGTATTATGCTGAAAATGCTCCCATTTTTTGGTAAAATTATTATTATTCTTTTGTTTTCGCACTAATAAATAATTTTTAGAAGAAAAAGCGTAATTAATCTCGTCTATTTGATTATTTTGCATAACAATTATTATATCGGAAGTTTTATTTAGAAAAAAGAATGATGCCATTTTGTTTGAAAATTAAATAAATTATTGGGAGAATTTTCAGAGAATCTAATTTAAAGATTCAAAGTTCAAACTAAAGCCGCCACATTTGCAATCGTTAATTTTCAAAGTCTTTTTTAATTGAATGAATGACTGATCGATCGATTGGCTTATAATAAACAAATATGGGACGATAATTATTTTCGATTTGATAAATAGTCCATTATCTTCGATCATTTCTGTATATCTGCTGCGTATCTGTCATTGCTTCCGTGCAGTTGGCAGTTTATCATCTTTATCATACAGTTATCTTTTCACGTAATTTAATTAGTTTATAACATGAACTTCGATGGTTGACACTTTTGATTATCCACCAGTCTAGAAATTCATTTCAATTCTATCCATATATCAAAAAATGAATAACATCTATCATTCTGCAATTGTAATGTATCTTTCGTATCACTCATGCTATTGTTAATCCATCTTTTCAAGCAATTATCTTCTTATATAATCCACATAATTTAATAAGCAGAAAGTTTGGTTTATGAAAAAAGTTCGAATAATTTAATTTATCGAAAAAAAGAAACTAAACAATGAAGGTCTTAATATACGAATTGAATAACATTCTGAGCAGATAATCATCATGTAGGATACACATAAGTCGATATCAAAACATCATTATGCGACATACATTCGTGACATATTCTAAATATTGTGCATAAAGTTCTGATAAAGTTCAATAAATTAGCTTTGATATAACAATAACATCAAATTTTACGATTTAATAAATTAGCTTTGATACAACATCAAATTTTACGAACTATTTAACTAATGGTTGTATTCTGTGCATTAATTTAAAAACAGAATGATTGCATTCATAATATTTACCTCACTGGAAGGCTGCGAAGAAGGCTTTTATATTTATTGACGGCTTTAAGATAATTATTTTCATAGAGTCCCAAATATTTTGATGACATACATAAATACGTTTCAAACCAGTCGAAAATTATTTAGGAGCTGTCTAAATTTTGGGGTAAGTGGTCACGGTTAGAAGGTTTTGGGTCGTGACGTGTACTGTTTTATGTCAGCAATTTATGTGGTGTCCTTAGCATTCGTATAAGAAATAAGGCGAAAGAGATCTTGGCTGGGATGTTTTTGGACATTGTTTCTTTCCAAGGGTCATTAATTCGTTGATATTCCAGTTGTTGAATTTCTTTTTCTGTTATTCTGTGCATATTTCAACTTCTTGACAGTTTTATTAAATTGCTTTGAGTAAACTGTAGTTGGACTTTTCAGACTGAACTATGCAAATTTTCGTGAAGACTTTAACTGGTAAGACAATTACGCTTGAGGTCGAATCCTCAGATACTATTGAAAATGTAAAGGCGAAGATTCAGGATAAAGAAGGTATACCTCCAGATCAGCAGCGATTGATTTTCGCAGGTACTAACTTTCTATGGAATTGTATAGTAATACCGTGGTATATTTTAACCAGTAATTGCTATAACTGTTATAGAATCTTAAATTATAAAAACGTGGCATGACGTAAGTGAGTCTGGTCTTTTATATATATAACCCAACTAAAGTACCATCGAAATGCTGTAGTGATTTTCTGTGCAACAACCAATGTTCCTTTTCTGATGTAAAATAGGAAAGTGGATAGTATTTGCATAATGCAGGAATTGAGAGAAAGTAATGACTAATAGTTGATGCATTTATACGCTGATAGATACTCATATCAGTTATTTGACATAACTAGGATTAGAATTTTGGTATAAAATGCGTTACAAATTTAAATTTCAGGTAAACAGCTGGAAGACGGACGTACTCTGTCGGACTACAATATCCAGAAAGAATCTACACTGCATTTGGTTCTTCGTCTTCGTGGTGGTATCATTGAACCTTCCCTTCGACAGCTCGCTCAGAAATACAATTGTGAGAAGCAGATTTGCCGCAAGGTTAATAAAATTATGTTTGACAATTTTTCAGCAGTTTCTATAAATGTTTAACTCATATAATAACTAAGTACTGCATTTTCGATATCTAAGTTTTAATCAAGTCAGAAAATTAGAAAAAGCCCTGAAGAAAGGAAAAAGAATGAGAAGTGTTTCTAATAAATATTTTTTATAGAAGCAAAATAATCAATATTTTTTATAGAGGCGCAAGAGCAAATTGATAATACACTTTTTGAATTGCTAGATTTTGATTATAATTATTAATTCACAAATAATGGTTTTTTTTCTGTAAAGTTTAGTTTTCAAATCGGATCTGAAGTTGTGAACCACATTTGTGCATTATCTTTCACTTAATAGATTTTTACATTTAGTTGGCATATATTCCAAGCTTCTCCATATCATTTGCTTTGTTACTGTTAAAACTATTTCGGCAGTTTTTTCTTGCCACCGTCAAATCAGTATATGTTAAGCTATGACCAAAAATTTAAAACTTCTTTTTAATTTCAGTAAAGCTTATAAATTTCAAGGCAATATAATTTTAGTGCTATGCTCGTCTTCCACCACGTGCAACGAATTGTCGTAAAAAGAAATGTGGACATTCAAATGATTTGCGCATCAAGAAGAAACCGAAATAATCTTATGATGTTTATGAAAGTACATCTATTATGAAGCGAAATAAATAATGAGTTTTTTGCTTTCATATGAACAACAGTTAAAGTTAAAAAACTTTTCGATCGTTAATGGATATTATAATATTCATTTTTTCGAAGAAAAATTAATAATTGCTTTCTTTCTGATTTCGGATATATGTTCTAGCAATTACATAATTGGAGATGAAAATTGTTAACTCTTGTCTTTAAGATGCTTAATTCTGTAAAAATATCTCTAGTAAAATTAAGGATTTGTCGTCTAATTGAGGAAAGAAAAAAAATGCAAAGATAGAGAAATAACAATGCAAAATAGTGATTACTGCAATGTTTTCTTTTATAAATAAGAGCTGTCTAAAACTGAAAGTAGGTTGTAATACTTTTTGCGCTATATATTATCAGCAAGCGTCGCATTATTCGCATTTATCATCATAGTTGTTATCTGCTCTAAGTTTTGCCGTGCATTATTACATTATTATCACTTCTTCTTTGAGTATGCTATGATTCCTATATTAGTTATAGCCATGATAAAGAGACTTCCTATGTTATATCCATCATAGTTAAATATTTTACTTGCACTGATTTTTTAATTTCAGCTTTCTTTTATAAATTGCACTAAAAAAACTCGTTAGCTTAATTTTTCAATTCGAGTAGTGTTTTCTTTTCTAAATTGCCTAATTTAGAAAAAAAAACTAATTGGTTTTTTAAAAAGTGCAGAACTTCAGATGTGTTTAAAAAACTGGAAATTTAGTTCATATGAATTGATTGAAGTAATCGTTGAATGCACTTGCTTTGATGGCTTATATGATTTCCTTATCCCAATATCATTTTTTAACGTTTGCTACCTAAAATTTCGCCAAAACATTTCATTATTTTATGCAGTCTGTCGGACGCCAACCTAGTTTTGCAACAAAAAAAAAACTGAAAGTATTCAGTTCCATAATTTGATCATATAAATTTTTTTTCGAAGAGTAACTAGTAATCAAAATATTTATGACTTAATTCCAAAATATATATAACGTTTGATCAATTTTTCAAAGATGGTCCCTTTTTAGTGCGCCAATTTTTTTCAATGACAATCATGGCGATTTTGAACAGGTTTAGTGTTCGGTAGTAGTGAGGAGATAGCGTGAAAAAGGGAACGGACAGGAAAAGGAGAATGATGATTTTACGAAGTTTGTTTATATAATAAGATAGGGCCATCAAGAGAATGAAGAAACAAATAACCGACTTTTAAAATTGGTGAAATTATTATCACAGATTCGATTCTCGAAGTTCGCACTCTTTCAGATCTTGCTGTGCTGTATTTGTTGTTCATCATCGTCCCTTTTTCATTTTTTCCTTCCGGCTATTTGATGACGAGTGGCTGGGAATTTACTTCATCTATTTAATTTTTTATTCAACTAATTCAATTCAACCACTTTTTTCCTTTTCTTTTTTTACCCATTGGAGGTTTAGGTTAAATGGAAATTTGTAAATAATACGTTTACACATTTATATCTTCAAATTTTATGATTGAATCAGTATCTGTTTGAGGTTCGATATTTGTTTAATATTTGTTTAACTATTTAATTAATTTTTTTAGTTCCTTTTTTCTTTTTATTCGTGAGACATGAACGTGAATGTAGAAAAGTTTATATGTTTTACAAAATTTCTATAAAAACAAGATATTAATTAAGGTGGGGTTTATTTCAAATCTAATTTAAAAAAATAGTAACTGAATTGATTTTATTGCAGGTTTTCGTAACAGTCTTTTCAAAATATCTTTAATGAATTATTGTGATGAGAAAACAAAAGGAAACTTGATACAATCGTTAACATACATCTTCTAAGAAATAATAATTAAATCAATACAAATATATAATTTCTACTGCATTTCTTAAGTGATTATTATGATTTCAATTTCAGTTTCAACTAAAATAAATGATGAAATTCGAGAAAGTGATGAATAATTTCCTCGAACTAAATGCATTTGCAAAACATGCAAAAATACTGCTTGTATAAACAATTACAATATTATGTATAGAAATAGCACAATAATAGAATATGTGCTTTGAAAAGGAACAACGAAGCAGTAGATTAATTTAGATCGAAGCTTCAATTCAAAGTTTTTGTTTACTTGACATAATAATTATTTCGAAGCATGCTTCCCCGTACAGTAGTAATAACTACGCTTTCCTATTTCGAATAATAATTATTTCGCAAAATTAAAGTTTAAAATCAAATTTGATATCATCGATATGTATGTAAATCGATCGATATGTATAAACACATGTATTAATGAAATTTCAATTTGCATGCAAAAAAAATGAGTAATTATTTAGATTTAGTGAGCAAACTTTAGTAGTCGTTAATGGAGATAAAATTTATTTAAAAAAAATAAATCTTTCGATTTACTTTTTATTTTGAAGTATTGTCATTACAAAATATTTCTCTTCTTTTTTGTAATATTTTGAAATGAAATGAATAGAAGCAATATAAAAAGAAAATGAGATTTGCATATTTTTCGATTTTAAAGTTACCGATGAAAAAAGTTGATAAGAAATATTTTAGGATGTTTTAGGATGATATTTCAAATATCTGTGTTTTTTTTTTTTTATGTTTCTCTTCTTTTTGAATGTTCAAAAGTTTTTATTATCAATTTTTTTTTGATGAAATAAAAATATCCTTATGTTCGGTACAGGAACAGAAAAAAAATTGTGGTGTGAATAAAATTCATCCTTTCCTTAATTTTAAAAAATTGATATTCGAATTAGAATCCCACAATTGACAATTATTTATCTGTATTAGTTATAAAATCTTTAATATTGTCCAAAAAAGTTAGAAATGAATATATGAGATAAAAATTGATAACCGAATTTGAATGAATGAATTGAAATGCTTAATATTATATATCTTAATATCATATATCTGGGAAAGAACTTAGTTGCAGTAATAACTATATGTATCAAAAATAATTCGAATGATAAACAAACAATAACCCATTATTATTAAACGATATTCAGATAAATCACTCATTTTTTACTTTATTTTAACTTTTGTTTTTCTGGAACTTCAAAATTCGAGATAAATTGAACAGAATAACTTTTACCTTGACCTTAATTTTCCGATCAGCTTGACTGTCTTTATATATTTCATTCACTCATTTTCCTCCTATCTTCTATTTTCTTTTTTTTTAATAGCTTAGCTATTTTAATTTGAAATAAAAACAAAATCATTTCCAGTTTCATAGTATTTGTGCTATCTTGATGTCAAAAGTTAATTTCATTTGAAATTAATTGTTTTTATTTCAAATTAAAATAGCAATGCTATTTTAATTTATAACTAATTAATAGTCTAATTGAAATATTATGCAATTTATATGTTTGATAAACTAATACATATTCTACGAATAAATATGTTTCATTTATTTTACGCTGAATTAACTTAAAAAGTGTAAAATTTTCCTCTCAAACGTCAATATCAGTGGATTCCACTTATTCCAATCAATTCCATCCAATTAATTTCATTATTTAGCATTTTTCAATAGTTTGCACAGAAATTGCCATCCATCGTTGAATGATTGTAATCATTTTTGATCGAAAATCACAAATAATTTTCGATTGATTGAAGAGAACATTCATTTGTCAAATTGTATTTTGTCTTTCAATGCGACTTTTTTCCCGCAAAGAATTGAAAAGTGAGGCTCAAGAAAAGTGATAATGGTATGACGGAAAAGATAAAGGATAAGAGAGAAGAAATTGATATTTAGTATTTTAGGAATAAGAACAATATAATAGACGATCATGGATTTATAAATATTAGAAAAAATTTGTCAGATATTTGTTTAAAATTTCCATCGATTTCAAAGAGGTAATTCAGTTGTATTGGACAAAATTAAATAAAAGTTCATCACTTCCACCACCAATAATAACAATAATAATAATATGATTCATTCAATTTTTTTGATGATTGAAAAGTTTTGGATAAAAAAAACTTCTGAAATTGCTAATTTTATATAAAATTGCTTTTTGATAATTTTAATTTTATATTAAAAAATTGAATATTTAACGTTTACATGATTTCTTTTTTGAATAATTTATAAGCTTTGGTTGAAATTTTATTAAAAATAAAAAAGTAGCAACTAAAATACAACAAAATCATGATTGAATTAAATTTGTTTGTTTTAATTTAATAATTTACGGTCTCATAATGTTTAATTTCGTTTTTTTTATAATTATCTAAATTTTCTCTCCCCACTTTAAGAAAACTAACTATTTGGAATTAATTGGAAAATAATGTATCTTTCCGAACAAATAAAAAAATTTTTTCGAAATAAGTTTTCAATAAATTCAGTTGAACATTTCATATGGTTTATAACATTTATCTATTTAAGTTATGATATGAACGAATGAAAAATCTCTTTTGTTTATTTTAATTTCCAATATTGTATTTTGTTAAGAGAAAAAAAAAATAGCTTTCAAAGAGATTTCTCATTCGTTGGTATCATAACTTAAGAAAATTTTTGATTCTCTGTGGTTCTTATTTGATAATTTCATTGACATACACTGTTTTTCTTATTGATAATTTCTAGTGATAATGTTGTTTGGTACAAAAAAATTTAAGCAATGTAAATATTGCCAACAAATATATATTTGCTTAGACTTTTAACGAAATTTTCTCCTAACACATAGTTTAATAGTATAATCGCAATAGTAATCGTATTCATAATAATAATGATAAATGCCATTTGCATTCTTAGATTTGCATAAATTAGATTCTGATGAACTAAATTAAGCGTGAAATCCAGGGAAGTATTTTTATGAAAGATTACTTGAGCCTAGCATTCTCTAGAAATCATTTAATCAAAAGTGCCTCTTTTTAAATTTCCAGAAATTTTATGATTTTTTAGTTTGAATTACTAATGATATAAAGGATGAAGGGATGATATGCAAAAAGAAAAGTCAAAACGCTAGGTTTCAACTTAAAAATAATTTCATGAATAAAAAATGAATAAAATGATAATTCGTTTTTCTTATAAAAAAAGATAAAAATGACGATACCTTATTTTTTTCAAAAAATAAAAAGAGAATTATTTTAGCTAATTTTGGCATGAATTTTATAGCATTTTTTTCATCATTTAAAAGATGGATAATAAATGATTGATTTAGTGAAATAATAGAAGTTTAGTAAAATTTTCATTGTTAATACAATATCAAAAATATTTTTCCAATCATTTTATACTATCATTTATTATTCGTTTTGATTTAAATGAAATTTTACAAAAATAGATTCAAAATAGATGTTATGAGATTGTCATGAATTGCACTATCTGTTTATCATGCTTTATGTTATCTTTATCACCAACTGTTTATTGTTAAACATTTATGTGTACAATAACATTTGCTGTATGCATGTAGAATTGAAAAAAAATTGAAAATTGAAAAGATTGGGTGATAAAAGTTGAAAGCTTTTATCATTCATTAAGAACTACTTCCTTCGGTAGTCCAGATGACTTTTCTTGATCTACTTTGCCAAACAGCACAATCGGCCACTCTATAAGCCCCGCTAATTCATTCAGTAAATAACCATTTTCTTCAAGTTATATATATATATATATATATATAAGTATTCCTCGTTCTAATTTTAATCTAATCAGATTATTTTTATACACGTACACACACGTAGACACCCGACACATACACGTAGATTCATGTATACACGTCACACAAATATATGTTTATAAGTATTCTTCGTCCTAATTTTAGATTAATCAAAGCTTTTTCTCAAACACATACACGCACGCATAGATGTAATACGCACACAAATACAGACACATACATCTATATAGGTATAATAAAATATTACATAACATATTGATAACATTTAATTAATAATAATTATTACGTTACGTAAAAACATGCTATATATTCCTTACATCATTCCATTTATCTTTTTTTAAATCAAATGAAATCATTTTTTGATGTGAAAGAATGTTAAAGTACAATGAGCAAATGATATAACAATTAATCAATTTCACATTACAGTCAACATTTCGCTTATTTATCTTCTTTTTTCTTCTCATGATATCATGGAAAAATCATTAGCGCATCATATGTTACCACATTTTGTTGATGATCAAAGATTTCATTTTTGAAAATATAAGATTATAAATAGGATGAATATTTTAGATATATAGAATAATTGAAATAGCATGTAAAAAAGATGTAAAATCAAAATTGAAGGAATAAATTTTTTGATAAAGAAACAATTAAGAACCAATGAATGACTACAGTACTATCAATATTTAAAATTATCATTATGAGAAATGCACCATTTTTTTTACATCTGCTTGAGAAAAATTATTTCATATGAGGGGCTGCGTAATTTTGACATTAGTTAATTACATAGTGATTCTAAGGGGTGGTGACTTGTTGTAGTTTATTACATGATTGACGGTGAATGTGGCTATTCAGACATTTGCTAATCATTTTCAATTTTTATGGGTAATATGCGTGATGCTATTGAAATATGGTCGACAGAAACATCCAACGAAACTGCTGTAACTCTTTTTAGATTAACTACTTATCAATTTGTAAAGTTATTTGCTTCTGAAAATTTAAAGACTTCCAATTAGGAAATATTTTGCAAAAGCTCAAATAAAAACTGTTTCATAATAAAATATCAATGGAAACCATATTATTATTGTCCTATCACGAATTCTACATAACACAGGAATCATATGGTAACGACTTATTGATAAAGCCGGTTTCCAATCATAAACACCTCTCGTTGTGAAAATCAATTTCCTGATTTTTTAGAATTTTGTCATCTTTTTATTGCTCTTATCAGTGTGTTTATTCACATATACAAATACATTCATATACACATATATATACACATAAACATATACGCATCTATATATATACATGTGTCAATACACACACACACACACACATACATATGCGCATGCACATATACACTCATAAACATTCACATAAACACATACATAATGTGCATGCAACATCCACATTTATAAAAAGAATCTTTTCTCTAATTGGCAGCTATTTTTTTTATAAATTCAGCTTTTCATCTTATATAATCTTCAGTTTTTTAATTCAGTTCAGTGAATGAATTAGTATTTTCTATTTGCACATATATAAGGTTATCAATATAAAGTTTGTTTATTTGTTATAGAAAAAGCGAAGATATTCTGTATTTGTTTAATTGACTAATCGTGACACAATCCCAATTTAATGCGATTAACTCATTATTTTATAGTTTGTTAAAATTAAAGCAAATCATTCACAGTTAGTATGAGAATATCTGCCTTCATTATCCATCCTTCTTTACTTTTCATTTTTATCAATTGTTATGAATTCATGATTAACCTTTATAAAATTTCAAATGAGAATCAGCAATAGAAAATCCTAAGCTGCTTATATTAGGAATGATATTTTTGATTCATTTCATTTATTCAAGCTATTCATAATTTATTGTTGTTATTTTATCAGATAAAAAATATATAATCATTAAAAAAATATATAGTTGTATTTGTAGGTGACTTTTTTATTCTTTTTTTTTTTTAAATCTCTATAGTAGAACAAATTTAACAATGGAAATATATTGATTTTTCTTTTTCAGTATTAGTATATATATATACTAATGTTTTACCAGTTATTATCAATAATTCTTTGTTATTATTCGTCATTAATAAATGATATTTCAATGTTAGCTTAAATATTATTATGACATTATCACTGATCACTGATGATCAGGTAACTCGTAGGACATATGATATATTATCAGTGATTGTCGTCATACTTTTTCCTATTAAGAAATAAATCGCATATGTAAGCCGAAATATTTTAAACTTTTATATAAGTTGATTTGCTCTTTATTATTGAAAATATAATTCCTTTTTCAAATAAAATATAAATATATAAACATATATTTATATATATGGCATTAGATGATATCATTTTTCTGCATTATTCTTTATCATCTGTTAAATTAATTAACTTTACGGCATTAGGTGATAATTTTAGAATGATTAATGCATATTCCAAGCGTTTTGTTCATTCTCAGCTAATAAGATCTTATGACGACTCAAGTGTTAGAAATGATAATGTCATAAATTTAATTTTATAACAGTAATCGTGTTCTGGATAATATAAGAATATTTATCGAATCATATTAATATTTATTTGATTTCTGTTTGAGAATTGCTAAATTTATTTTTTTATTAAATTCTTTAGTCTTAAGTAATATTTCCCACTGTTGTGATTGTTGTTCTGTCATGATATTTTTTGAGCAGTGTTACAAAATCGTACTAATTTAAAGTTTAAAAAATTTTGAAGAATTCCAAGTAAATAACATTTATTTTTTTTTTTATTTTTCATTTTCAGGTTAGAATGTATAATGATTAGCAGTGGTAACATGATCATAGGAAAATGTTTGTTGTTAACATTGATGCTACAGCTTGATTGCACCATGTATCATTTTTGGACTAAAGCTGAAGCAACTTTCGATCTTAGTATTGAATTACCTTTTATGGCTACCGCATTTGTACAAACAGGAGATGAACTACATTATTTTTCCGATATCGAATATCATGATTCATTGGTCAGTGATGCACCTTTGAAAAGGTACTTTTTCTTCTTTTCATTGCACAATTTTTAGACTATTTTGGAATAAATAAAGTTAAAAGTTGGATACTAAAGTAAAATATGATGGAATGAGCTACTGCGAAAAACAAAGCGAAAAGAAGATGACTTTTAACCAATTTTCAAATTCGTCTTTCATTTTGATTTAAATCATAAACTTAGAATTTTTGAAGTTTTTATTGATGTAACCCCTTTGTTAATCATATGATTTTTTTTTTTTTTTAAGCTTAAAGCTCAGTCAATCACTTCCCATATCTTTATATTTATTGATGAAATTTTGCAGTGACGACCAAAATACAGCAATGCTTAACAATCAGTTACAATTCACTCCCAGTGAATTGCAATTCGATGAGCAGTAATTTTTATTTTTGAACTTAACTGATAAATTGATTAAAATGATTAGATGAAATGCTATCAGTTTCATTCCGCTTTTCGGATATTCATCTTCAGTTCATTACTTCCAACTGGTGAAAGAAATGGAAGAAGAAAATCGCCAAATACTTTTTCATTTTCCGAAATATTTTTGCATATCAGTTGGCGTTCAATTCAATTAAGAAGGATTTGAAATTGTGGAAATAATTTGAAATTTTTAATTCCTTCAGACTGAAAACACTGCTCAGTAAATTTCATTTTTCTAAAATTTTAGATCAGTGGGTATAGCAAAACAGCAAAAAGTCCGAATATATAATCCAACAGCTTCAACAATTCGGTTCGACGCGATTTCTGGCTCCACTGTTCATTTTCATTGCTCATTTCCTGAACACAAGGTAGGTTTTTCCCAGCTGCTATTCTTTCTTTAAAAAATAATAAAATTATGAGATAGAAATAATTTCTACCTCAAAACAGATTAAAGTTCTAATTGATACAAAAAAAATATAATTAAAAATTTGTTATCGTTATTATTTAAATAGGCATCTTTTGCATTTCTTAACTAATTACGAATTGATTATTTCTAATTATATTTTAAGATTTTAAAAAAAATCTGAGTTTTTTTATTTTATCAGAAGGAGTTTTGGAACACATTCACTTCTTTTAGACCGTAAATCCTGGTGAGCAACTACTTTTAATGTGGTTTTTCTTCCTCGACAGGAAGGCTTAATCGAAAATATCCTCATTGTGCATTCATCATTGGGATCATTCACTTATTCAGTGCGTTTTTTTTTTTCATATAACTATTCTAGAATAGAATAATACGATTAGTCACTGGCAAATTTGCTCTGAATTTAAACTTTTTGTTAGCCCTGTTCCTAAAGAATTTTTGCTTTCGTAGCAAATTGTTCTAGTTCGATTCCAGAGCTATCCCAAATTTCAAAGGTAAATCTTTTTGATTATCGTGAAGCATTATCTAACTATTAAATGAAGGATTCTAAAATTTTCTTCCAGTTTAGGTCAAAGGTAAAGGCAAGGAGAGTGCTTATCGAATACGCCCATTAGTTGGTGCGAAATTACCAGTTAACGGAACGTTAGTATCACCAGTTCAAATACACAATCCGCATTCAACAACATTACGCGTTACAGAAATATACACCAGTGATGGCGATTTGCATTTGGAACTACCAAACGTTGCTCCCGAAATTCAACATCCTGTTTCGTTATGGGTAAGTGCAACTTTTTTTCTCAATTTATTAAATTAAAAAAATTCTTCGCTGTAATGAACAAGAATAATTAATTTTGTTAACAATTTGTTTAATTATTTGGAATTGAGAACCATAAATCATTTTCTTACACATCCGTTACAAATTGTTTTGTTGTAGTTAGATTAAACCATATCATATTTTTTGAATTGTCGGATTAAACTTAACTCATATTTAATTCTAATTTTCTTTGATTTAAGCAGTTGTAAGGAAGAAAATGGAAACGTGATTTAAACAAGAAGTTTACACAATTCTAGATTACTATATGATAATTTCAGCATAAATTATTTTTACTTTGATAATTTAATCTATTTGTTTCTTAAACTGTATGAATTGAACCTCGACTTCGTAAAATTGATTTAGTGTATAAAAATAATTGATGTAGAACATTATTCTGATCTTTCGTCAGACAAACTTTGATATTCTAAAGTCGACAGTGTGAATTTGTTTTGGATAAAACATTTTTCCAGAATATTGCTCCCTATGAAACGAAAACTGTAATAAATGCAAAACTATTTGGAGCCCGAGAGCGTAATTCCAGTGCCTATATAAAAATTAAGACTAATCGAAGGAGACGTAAAGTAATGAACAAGCGATCTTCAAAGGATCAATTGCAAATGAATCTTGGCGTGGAACACGTTGAAAATACACTTATTGTTCCTATAGAGGTAAATTATCTCGTAGAAATTTTAACCTCAGACAAAACTCGGATTTTTTTTCATTCAAAAGTATTGGTGCATGTTAATTTTCGAGCATGACATTATTTAGCGGAAAATGATATGATGAATTTTTTTTTAATTGACATATTTTAAAAAGACTGAATAACAATAAAGCTCTTTTTAGGTAGAAATTACAGAAAGACGTGGATTATATGCAACGGTGGATTTGCTAGATTTTGGTTTAATTCGATCTGGTGATAAATCATCTGAATTAATACTGGAAATCGTTTCTACACTAGAAAAAGGCATCGAAATTGAGGTATTATGGGCATATATCTTTACTACTTTTGATTGATTTTATTTCCAAGCAGTTAATAATTTTAATAATCTGGATGGTTAATAATAAGTAACCTGGATTGTTTGATTAATTTCGTTGGAAGTTTATCTAATTGCTTTCCGACTTGTTTCAATGAAGCATCTTTGAGATTGACCGAACAAAATTTTATCTTAGATAATTATCTCTACAATGCTTTTTTAATGCTGTTCTTATCGTATATTATATCTCTATATGCTTATTCTTAATTTGTGAAATGTTACTCAGGCGAAAAAGAAGTAAGGATCTATTCTTTTCAATTATTTTAATTGGCATCTCACTTAGAAAGTAACCAAGATTTATCGCATAAATATTCCTAAAGATGATATTTTGTTGCTGCTCAAATTTTCTTTTTAAGAGTCTTTATTTGGAAAGCAAAGAAAAGTCTAATGGTATTTATATGGAATTTGCTTCGAAGCCACCAATTTCTGTAAAATGTGGAGCCAGGCAGCAACCTGGTACATTTTTTAGGTTTATATCATCAAAATTTCTTAGACTTTGAGATTGATATTACATACCTGACGTGTTAAAATCTTTTTTGCCAAGACTGTCAGCATCTGTCATCAAACTGCCTTTTTAATTTGAATCATTTTCACATACTTCTTAGTTAATTAATTTTTTTCATAAATATGATATCTGCTCACGATTAAGAGTGATTTAAAATTTTGTTATTTACAGGTGCACCAAAAGCAATAGCAAAAATTGTATTCGATACAAAATTATTGCGTGTCAATGAAGAAGGACCAAAATTGGTCCGTTATAAGGGAAGAATTGTTGCTGAAAGTCATAGTGGTATCTACAACATTACCATACCATATACAGCACAGGTTTACTACGGGTAAATTCATTAGTGTCATCAATGTCGTAAAAATTTTTTGATTCATTTTGAAGATTTTAATTAGTTAATGTTCTAATCACTTTTGTCATATGTTGTGATTCCAGTTCAGTAAGACCGAGAGTGGAAGAAACAGCTTTTCATAGCCTTCTGAAGCCTCCCATCTCACGAAGCATTTCATTAACCAACGATTTACCATTTGGAATTGTTATCTGGAAAATAACTTTGGATATGGAAGCACAAAGATTTTTTAAAGTAATCATTTAATTGCTTGGAAATTTATCAAGTGCTCTAGCAGTCCTATTTAAGAAATTTGCTTATGGCTATTTCTAATGTGGTTATAGTGCAACTTGAAGATTTGTCAAATGAATTCACAATGACTATCAAACACTCATCAATGAAACACTCACTTTTATGCTTTCTGAAAATTAGCCATTTAATATTTCTTAATTTTTAATCGGATTTTGAAATTGCATTTCTTTTATAAAAATTTTCATCAAAAAATGAGTTATGCAGAGACATGGTATTTTTCAGGCAAAGTTGATTTCAAATGTTGTAACAGTAGCTGTTGGTGAGACAAAGCCCGTCATTTATTTGCAATATGTGAAAAAGGAAACAGATGGATTTGCGACATTTTTTAATGTCCATACTAATGTTACGACATTTCGAATACCACTTGTTATATTTAGTGGAAAATTGAAAGTGAGATTTTTCGATTGCTTGTACGGATATTTGACGGAAAAGCTATTCAGTTGTGACATTCTCAAATATTGTCTTTTTACTGATATTACTTTCAGATTGATTTTTTTTCTAATACTTTTTTTATACATCTTTTTCTTACGATATCATTTGCTTAATTTAGATAGTTTTGCATTCATTGCATCAGGATGAATTCAATTTTGGTTTGATTGATGCCGGCGACAGTCGCTCAATTCAGGTGATTATTTTAATCATTTGCAGAGAAATGGTTTTTTTTTTGTCATGCTATATGAAAGTTTTTAATTACGATGTCAAAAGTTGAAATGAAAAATTCAGAAGGGAAGGAGAACATCACATTGCTAAAAATCCATAAGAAGTTTTCTTATGTGAAATTGCTAAAAGTTGTTACAGTTTTCCATAATAAATGAGAATCCAGTTGCCATTACCGTGAAGAATTTAAGAAGAGCATTGCCATCAATAACGACATTATCATTATTGAATGTAAAAGTTGGACACAGTTTAGTTTTAAATTTCACAAATCACAGAAAATCAGAATTGTCAGAAGTTTTTCGAGAGGTTTGTATATTTCAGAAATCTCTTTTTAATTTGATATTGATTTCTGGTTATGTTTTCAGAGCGTTTCAATGAAGCATAGTAATACTTAAGTGTTTAAACTCCGTTTCACATCAGCTGCAGTTATAGTTTAGGAAGCCTGTTATATAAACATGAGAGTTTGATAATTCAACAGAAAAGCTATAGATGAATTAAGGAATAAGAGCGTAATTTTGATTTTATTTTTAATTTCTTCTTGAATTGGTACTGAAATATTTTTTTGTTTTAAGGGTGAAGATTTTTTATTGCTTGGTTCCAGTTTTGCGATCTTCAGATATACTTTGAGAGCTCCAAGTAATCGTGATTATCTCTGATAAATTTGTCATCGAAACTGATTTTCAATATTCGTAAGTCCTCGTTTTTACCAAGTAAAATAATTTTAACATTTTGTTTTGTTTTTATATTATATTATATATATAATATTTAAAAGAAGCATTTGGGTAACGAATAGAAAGTAATTGTTTTTTGTCCTATATTTCTTCTCTAATAATGACTGGAATTTAAAATTGCGTTAAATTCTATTGAAATTTAAAATTCTATTAAGTTTGGCATTTTTGCAATTTTTTGCAGTTCATTTCCGGTAATTTATGCAGTTGATCAAGGCACAGTAATAATAATACCTGAAAAATTCATTTTTTCTGATGCATTTCCTGGACGCATTAGCTCACATTCATTGAAGGTGTTTCTAAAATTTCAAATATTACTTCTAAAACCGAATTTATTAAAAAAGTCATTTGATCAAAATTTGAAAATTTTGCACCACTTTCTCCTTGTTATTTAAATATCGTTCTAGTATTTCGGTAAATGTTTTTGAATTTAAAATAATTTTGTATTTTGAATTTTAACTATTCAGAAACATAATTTTGCATTTCGAAAGCAAACAATAATAAATGTTTCAGGTGTTTAGTACCTTTAAGAATGATATGCGTGTTTTGCGCATTTCATCATTGTTCGGTGATCGGAAAATATTTTTTGAGGCAGCAAGTATAAAAAGCACCCCCATAATCAAAACTAAAACACTTTCTGACCTCGGCCGTGTGCATGTCGTACCAAGCGTCAACTGTACAAATGATTGCTATGTTGGTATGCGTCTTTTTTATAAGCATTGAGCTTAGGCAGAATTTTTATGAATGAATTTTACTTTAGTTTGGTAATTAAATTGCTTTTAACTGTGGTGTGGTCTATCTAACAGCCTAATATTGTAAAGTAATGACCAGCTGGAATAATATCAAGAAGAATTAATGAAAGAATTTTGAAATAATAACATAACATTATAAATATCTTTCCTACATTCAGGTATGCCGCTGCACACGGCCGATGGACAGTGGTTTACATACGGTGTAAAATTACCACAAAATTTGGCTGAAATTGATTACTATCTGTACAACAGGTTCTCCTTTAGTTTTTGAGTTGATATTTATCTCTCTATCGTTTTTCGGTTACTTTTAATATTGATGAATGAAATTCGAAATCTTATATTCAGATTACGACGGAGATTTCTGGCGCTAAAAGCTGAGGGCAAAAATTATGTAAATGAAACCATTGTTATTGACACTGATAAGGTGAAGCAATTTAATTTCTTTATTCACACATTCTTAATAAAATTTTTTTTGATTTTGGCTCGTTATATTTTTCGCAGTTTCAGGTTAAACATCTAGAAATACCGCTCACCTTAAATCTTGTTTGGCCAAAACTTTTAACTCGTTCGACTGTTCATTTTCCTCTCACAGCAGTGGGGAATTTTACTGTTAGTTTCATTAATATCGAAATCCGTAGCTTATTAATTATGTTCGCCATTATTTTTATTTGATTTGCTTGATTTCGGTTGAAAAATATCAATTTTTTTCCAGTCTTATTTTTCTAAAGTTTTCCATTATTCTTAATGCACTTCAGATAGTAAATTTAACGTTAACAAACCCATCGTCATTACCAGTTGCTGTGCAGTTGTTGCCGCTGGTCATTTATCCCGATGCTGATACATTGATTGAGTTTTTCCGAAATGAACTAGATTCACCGCTTACAGAGCCAATTGAAATGAATGAAACATTGATGTTTTCATTACGAGATACAGAACTTTTCACTTTGAAATCTGATAGTCCGGTACCAAAATTAAGAAGAAGAGCTGGAAAGCGTTCTTGGAATACCGATCCCAAAGTAAATGTTTGATTAAACCAGATTATATTTCAATCATTTTTAAAAAAATGCAAACTTTGTTTTGACTTAGAATATTGTTCTTTTTTTCAGATTTACCTTATCGATGTTGCTACAACCAGGAATGAAAGTACGTGTTCGTGTTGGGTTCCTACCTTCCGATTATGTTCTCCGTTCGTCACTGCTTTTGATTCGGTATCATTTTCATGAACTTTTTAAATTAATCTTTAGAAGTTATTAGTGATTCTTTTTTCTTTGGTTACACAGTATTTTCTAATGTTGCAATAGTTTAGTATCACATTTCGAGAATTATGAAGTAGCAAGATGCTAATGGACTTAAACGATTAATTCTGAATTCCAAGAAATTTTTCGAATTTTATTTTTCTAATACAAATGCAATCAAATTTAAGTAATAACTTAACGGTTCTGGAACCAGTTGTACTGTATGGTCGCGGAGCACGTATGGATATGCAAGTAGAAGGTCGTGCTGCAAGAACTCGCGATCCATTAACTTTTGAAATACAGCCGCATCATCTTTCAGATTGTCACAATCCGAAACGTTTGTTTTCTTCACAGTTAAATATTTGACTTATTTGATTATTTTTAGTTTAAATTTGTTTTAAAAATTTTTTCTAAATTTGAGATTTTTTGATGTCTTGATGATTTAAAATTTTTATTGTCTAACTTTTTTTATATAATCATATTCTGTTAGAGATATTACTTTTGTATGATTTATATTTTACACAGTCATAGAGATTTCTAATTTTTTAAGGTTTGACACACAAACTTTATACAACACTTACTGTAAAACGTTCCTTTACCATTATGAACACGGGTGAAGTGGTATTTACAGTCGTCAACATAAGTATCAATAATGTTCCTTGTGAAAATCGTGGCTTCCGCATTTTGAATTGTCATCCATTTCAACTTAAACCAAACGAAACACATATTTTAGATATCGCGTTAGTTTTCTTTTTATGGAGTATTTATTAAATAATTTTTTCGGTGTCATCTTTTTTTTCCAAATTTATTGAATTATTTGAAAAATGAGCATAAAACTAATTCCTAGCGTTCAATAATTTAGAAATTTTTGTGTATATTAGATAATTTTAGGTATACGCCTGATTTTCTAATGTCATGGAATGAAGCTGCATTACAGTTTTATATGCACATGAATGGTACATCTTGGCTGTTCCCAATGGGTGCATCCGTACCACGACATATGCTAGCCAAGTGTCATGCAGCTTTGCCACGGCCACCTTTTGAAAGTTTTATGTATTATTCCTGCATATCTGCTTTGATGTGAGCTTTTCTTCAAAAAAAAAAAAAAATTATAATAGGACTAATAGCGCTATTAGCTTGCAGTAATTTTGAAGTTTGGATATTGCTAAATACCATTTTACCAAATCTCTTATTAATTATGATAAAAACAATAAATTAAATCTAATGATTTGGAGATTTCAAGAACTATCAATTTGAAATAGTTCATGTTTCATATATTAATATTTGAAAGGTATTCCGGTTCCTTTCTGGTATGTGAAACTACTTTGCTGATTTGCAGTAAGTTACTTCGAGATGTCTACCGGTAAATATTTTTACAGAAATTATGAAATAATTTTTTGCTTTAGATTTTGTCTGATTTGTATTGTTGCTTGTGCATATTTGGAAGCTGACAGAACCGTTACATGTGCTATAAAGAGCAACAATTTAGCCAAATGCGGCGAGTTGTGGATCTGAATATTCTTGACACGCGACGCACTCGCGATAGAGGACTCTCTTCTCTCTGTATCTTTTTTTTTCTTTCCTTCTTGTATAATACGGTAATTTGGTGTCTAAAATTTCTCAATAGTTATTTGTCAATTTTATTTATATTAATTTAAAAAAAAAATGGATATTTTAATACTCTGAGTTTCATTTCTTAATCTAATATATTATGTGTATATTTGCAATCAGCATGCTGCAAAATTTTTATAATCATCAGTTTAGTGTTTAAGCATTCGATGATTGAAATAATGTCAAAAACTGTTACCAAATGGCGAACTGTTATTTGATTTTTCCTATTCATTTTCTTTTTTTATTTCAGTTCTTTCCTTAAAAATTCCAATTTTTTCTTTAGCAAAATTCAAGCCATCAGCGTCTCGCCGTCATGTTTTGCACTATTCGGATGATTCTAATTTATTGATACGCTCATTTTGGCAAACGGCAAACAGTGTTCTGTGGTTATTTTCATTTGTATGGCAGTTCCGTGGTGACGAAGTATGTTGTGCCTTTTTTTTTAAATATCTCCTGAAATCACTTTATTAACATATACATGAATTCTATATATTATTTCTTTAAGCTTTTTTCTGATAGTTGCTTTTTAGGAAGTTTGCATTGTTGTTAGATGTTAATAATTTACAGACTTGAATCTCTCTTTTTCCTAATTTGCTAATCTTTTAAAAGTACATATCACTGTTGTCTTCTTTACAAAAATAAAAAAAGTATATATAGTTATTGTCTTTCGATTAATTATTTATTGTAATCAAATCTGTATCAGTCTCGGACATTAATTCCAAAAACCATCATCGATTATAATTTTTGATCGGGTTATGGTTATTTGTTCATCAAGCTAATACTTTTAAGGCATCTGACATGATCTTCATAATGAATCATAGAAATCTTATTTTAAAAGGCTTCTCATTTAGACACCAGTGGCAATAAGATCAGCAAAAACACGTCAGACAAAAACACTGGTTAAATGCCATGCTAATTCTACCTGTTATAAAAATACTCACTTTGATAGCGGTAAATCGACATCTACGCCATCACCCAATTCATCCAATATAACAACTAGCGGTTCGAGTTCGCTGGGGAAACGCTCTGGCTACAAAAGGTACACTATCAACTTTTTTTTAATTTAGTTCCTTACACTATATTTTCAGGCTATTTTGTGAATGAAAGACAAATTAAGAAAATAACATTTTTTTTTCAGTAAAAAATTCTAGATTTCAGAATAATCGGCTATTTTAATACTACTTTTTTTCTTTTTTATGTTGTTTTGTTGTTGTTTTAGTTTTTCAATCTTTATTTTTGAACTGGATTTGTTGTTAAATGTAAAAACTTAGGTTTTTATGTAAAGTTACTGTTCCATGAGTTTTTTAAATGACAGCCTAAAACCAGAAATGAAACGGGGAAGACCAGACTTCAACATTAGTAACAAAAACTTTCAACTTTCAACCATCAAAACGCAAAAAATAATCAGAAATCTCCTTTGGAGATACGGTTGGATCTAAAAAATTGTGGTCAGCTGCCATTTAGAAATTGGGATTATATATGATTAGTAAGAAAAAAAATTCATTACAGTATTCTGATTTCATTTTTCTATTTAAACATATTCAGTAATAAAATCGTATTACAGCTCTAGTCTGTCACCATTTTCGACTGGACACACACCGCATAGCAGTATTTCTCCAAAGAATATATCTCTAAATGGAATGTGCAGATCTTCAAACGAAAAAGTGACATTTCGCATTAATCAAAAAAGAAAAGTTCAATTTTTTTCATGTTACGACTTTTTTTGATACATGTTTTAAGTTAAATTTTGATGAATATTTGTATGTCTTTCTAGGTAAACACTGAAAGACCATCAATTGTAAAGATGAAAGAAGCGAAAGAAAATAGTCGCACAAGTAAAATTATTTCTCATAATTGATCTATATTTGAAATGATCCAGAATAATACACTAAATCCTGACAGTTTTGATGGTTTTAGTTTTCTTGATCATGGTTTTTTTTTTCTTCTTTTGATATATTTTGCCTGAATGGAATTTGAAGTAAATGAATCGAAATTTAAAATTGTTGCAACTACACATAATACATGGTATTAATTTAAGATTCAAATAGATTGCGATCTAGAGCTCTCGCGAAGTCTGCTGCAGTCTCATGGATTTCAGACAGTCCCAACGATTATGCGAGAAATACAGGCTTAGTGAAGAAAAACGAAAATCAGACTTCACGGGATACTAAAAAACCAGAGCGAAATTATGTATCGCCTTGTGTTTCCGCTCTTCGTATTACAGCAAGCAATGAGAATGGTTACGACTGCCTTTCGACACATCGCGAGAAGGCAGTTGATGAAAGGTTAGAATTTGAAAGAAAAGTGAAAAATCTCTATCGGAACCTCCAGAAACATATATCCATGATATATCTCAAGGAGATAATTTTCGCTACTTGTTAGACTGTTTCTAGTAATCGAAATATTCAAAAATTTAGTGATTTCAAAAAAAAAATTTTTTTTAATTCAATTTTTTCCCTTGCCTCATAATTAATACTAATGATAATGTTCAGGTCAGAAACAGAATTGAGTGATTCAAGTGCTCCACCAGAATGGGCTGACGGTCCTATTACAATGAATGGCAAGTTTTTTTCTTGTTTATTTAAAGTTTTGCTTCAATTATTCAAGAACCGGAGTATAATGTATAATGTAATAGTCAGATTGGACTGCAACCCGACGACATATTCATTCTTTGTTTACAGCTCTATTAAAACTTATATTTATTATATTCCCTCGAATTATGCTTTCGAGTTCTCTTTTTTAATTTCTAATAGCTGCAGAATTTATCCATCAGTTCAGTTTTATTTCCAGACGGTAATGTTGATGAGGATTTTAACGCCTTAGCTGACGCTGCTGAACGTTTATTTCTATCGGAAAAAAAGTTATCAGCACAATTAGAAGCGTCTCCATTATCACCTGCTACCATTATGCATTCAGTCCGGTCGGAACAAAGGAAAGATTCACAAAAAAAGGGAGAAATTTCTAGAAATAGTAAAAGTAATTTCTTAATAAATTAAAATTTCGAAATAGTAAGAAGTATATACAAAGGATTCATGAAATTTGATTATACTGCTCTATTCAATGAAATGTGAATGAAAACTGATGATTCAGAATTTTAATTCAATTGAACTAGAGGAAAGGACATTTTGGTAGTTCAGGATATTAACAAAATGCCAAATTTCTTGTTTCGAACGTGTCATGCAATATATTATAGGAATTTTGGGTCCGATCGGTTCTCAACTAAATCATGACAAACAGAGTGGTAATCGACCGAGTGCTTTCATCGAGCAGTTACAAAGGGAACGGAAACTAGCTGAAGATCAGTATTTAAGAAATAAATGGTTAAAAGGTTTTTCGTTTCATATATTTATTTCTGAACATTGACATTGAAAAGTTGACATTCGATTTGTTGTGATTTTAGTTATTGGTTGATCAATCTAAGCGAATTCTTGATTTCTTTGCACCCAACTTTAAAACTGAAATTTTTGATGTGCATTAATCATTATTCATCCGTAATTAGGTTTTTTCAAAGTTTCATAATTAATGCAGTGATGAATTTGCACAATAGATCGATGAATAGAATAATATGTGAAAACCTCTCGTTTTTATAGTATATTCCCATAATTCCTTATAGCATGTAGCGACGCGATGGATAAATTATGCTGACATATGTCATGTAAAAATGATGTATATTTTTGAAAAAGACACTTATTCTAAATAAGGGTTTTTTCAGAGGAAAAAGATGAGATTTGGCCAGGTTTTAATCTTAGACTTCCGCCATTATCAGAGTATTTTTGTGATCGTGACTATGATAAGCAAAAAAATGGCGAAAGTATTTGGCATATACCACCGATTTCTGCTAATAGTAGCTGGCGTCCTGCATCAGCAAATAGTTTTGTTCAACAGCAGTCAAAGTCAAGCGATGCAAACAATTATCTTGCAGAAGCAGTTCGTACGTTTAGACTTAATCCAGAAGCGCCACCATTTGTTATCGAAAATCCATCAAATTTTCGTTCGCGACCAACAAATTTAGCAATAGGTTGTCATTATTTATATTTAGTCAATATTTCATATTCTTGAGTTTTCCCTTGCCATAATTATGTCCGGAAAAATTATTTTTAACTTTTCATAAACTTTTTTTCAGGACCAGTTTTTCCATCGCCAAATTCAACACCATCATGTCAAGAAATAAGATCCGATCGAATATATGGAATGCAGCATCGTGATACTTATATCGATGATCCATTAGGATTGTCTGGAAGTCTTTTTGGTCGAGGTTCCACGAACATCTGGGCAAGCGATTCATATTCAGCATCCCGAGTAACGTCTCGAGATACTGAATCTGAGCTAGATCCAAGCTCAACTGCCGTATACTGGACCGAAATGTCTTTAGCTGATGAGAAAAGAGAAAAGGCACTAAATTTGCACTAAAATTGCAGATTGATGATAAGAAAGCGAACTGAATTATATAAGAAAATATTGCTCATATATAATGTAAATAAAAACAAGAAATGTCTTCCGCACTTCTTCATTTGAAAAAAATTCATATCGATTAATATTGTTCGACCTGCTAATAAAAATCAAGAAGAATACAGCCATTATTAATTGATAAGTATCTCGAGAGTGAATGGAAAATAAGTTATCATGTAATGGGAAATCTTTTGATATTGTATATTCTCGCAACGTCACTTTTCGAACAGTTTCTCAATTTTTCAAGTTGGAGTATTTGAAGTCTAAACTTGATCTATATAGTGAAGTCAATCAATTTCAAAAACATTATTCTGAATCAGTAATCAATCCAAAGAACTAATTCTGTGAATGATAGTTTTTCATATTCGTACTTTTCATATTCACTCACTTTATAAACACACATCGGAAATGCCGTTGAAAAAAATTGTTGATATAGGGAAATGTTATGAAATATATTTTAAAGGATATTTAGAATATAAATATAGGTTGTGAATTCAAGTTATATCATTTCTAATTAACATTTTTAATCAGATTTCGGCAGGGTTTAGTGGCTGCGCTTGTCTATTTATTTCTTTTGTTGTTTATCATAATTTTAATCCGAAATTTGCTGAGAATTTTTTACCTCCCTATTGAATTTAAAATATTTCGACTCCCTTTTTTCCTAGTTGTGATAGCGAATGTTTAAAATATTCAGTAAATTTCATCTAATGTAACGGAGATATATTTATGACTGATTTCTCAATACTTTGTTCAGGTTTACACTTCTAATCACTGAACTTTCATTAATCAAGCAGAGAATTTTTTAATCACCAAATTTAATCTATCTATAATACTGATTATTAATTTATAAGGGTTAACATAGTTCAAAATGGCTTGAAATGTATTATATATCTAATTTTTTATGTGTAAAGTAAAGCATATAGCAATATAGCAATATAGCAATTTATCAAGATGAAATCTTTCTTAGTCGATGTTAGATTTAAAATATTTCATAGACTTTTTTAAAATTAAATTTGCATAGACTTTTGTAAGATAGGATTTTGAAAAAATTAATTTTGAAGTGATTAATTATCGGCTGCGGCACTTCATTCAATAGCTTCATTTCTCCTTGATCTCGTTATTTCAAGATTGTCTGCCAGGTCGATGTATTTCTATCTTACATTTCTAGAAAAAGCAAAAATCTATGAAAATTAGTATTACCAATTCCAAAGTTAATATCATTTTCAAATTATTCTTGTATATGATATCTTGATTTTAGTGATATTCAATTTATTAAAATTTCAGCGTATTTAATTACTATTAAAAATTAAGAAGAGATTCAATAAAAAACAATGTGAAAAAACTTCTTAAAATAATAAGAAATTTCTTTGCAACAAACAATTAAACAAAAATGATCATTTTGTTCGAAGTATTACCAAAAACAATTAATGAAGGATATTTTATAAGAAATAAATACATTTCAAATTCTCAAAAATGACTCCATTTTTTCTCAAAATTTTTCTTCAAATTAATTTGTTTTTTCCAAAATAAAACAAACATTGAAGTTTTATTACTTAAGTATCAAAAAAAATAATTTCGTCTTTGCTTTTTTTTCTCTTTCATAAAAATAAAAGTGCTAATTTTAAGTTTAAAAAAGAAATTAAAAATGTTTACCAAATCTTTTGCTATATGTAGTACTGCAGCAGAATTGCCCATGAAATAATTTGGTGCCGAGAATATCGTTATTAAATGATTACCGAATTTTTCATAACCATTTTGCATTACCTTGGTGAAGAGAAAAACAAAAACTTTTATAATTAATCAGTTAGTTGATTTGTTCATATTAGTAATTAGTATAACGATTGTTTTGAGAAGCATTGAATTATGCAAAAATAATTTATAACAATTTCTTTTATTTACAGATATATATTTTATTATTTTTGTTTTTATCTCTTTCAATTCATTTAAAAAAATAGAGGAGTAAAGATTGACAATTCAAAATGGAATAATAATTTACCAATTTAAATATTGAACCATAATCAAAAATTAAAATAAAATTCACATTAAATCAATTAAAGGTAACAGTTGAATGTTAAATTTGTTATAAAAAAACAATAATAATAATAATAGTAGTAGTAGTAGTAGTAGTAATAGTAACAATAATAATAACAATAATAATAACAATAATAATAACAAGAATAACAATAATAATAACAATAATAACAATATTACTTAATTTTTAAATATCACAAAACATTTGGCATATCTTCTGGTTAATTAAAAAGAAATTAATAGATTTATACCTGATGTGCTCGTACTATCAAATCCAGGCCAAGTGTTTTGCAAAATTCATTTACGGCATTAGTGCCAAATAGTCGTGCAACTCCTCGTCTATTATTATAATCATAATTAGTTACATAATAACTTGGATCAGACCATGTCAAATCAGTTAATATGCCTAAATCCGGAATTTCACATGGTCGCTCAATTCGTTCCAGCTAAAATTTTCCGAAAATATATGCAAGATTAACGGATTTTCGTTACTTTTTAACTATTTCTTTAGTCAAATAGTTAAAAATTTAAATGCATTAAGATTGAAACTTGAAATTGAGTAATCGAAATAAATAATAAATGAGTAAGATGAAATTGAGATTTTATAAAATAGAAGTTATAAATTTTATGATTTTCATGCAGTAATAATTAGACCAAATACGACGGTTTTGCTCCAAATACGCTGTGGCTTATTTTTAATCAAGAAAATTATAATATGACGTCGACCATCCTTATGATACTTTCTCCCGTTGGTTTTTGTATTTTATAATTTACGATTTTAGGTGTTTAAAATTTACCTGTGCAAGTTCTGTTAAATCTTCACTTATTCCACCATGCATGCATAAAATTCGTTTCTGTATTCGAGCGCAAAATGGCATGCAGAAAAATGCCAGTTGAAATGTATCAAATAATTTATTCGAATATTTGAAATAAACTATCATATAAGAACAATAAATTTAGAAAAAAAAATGATCTATACAGATTAGCAAAAAGTAATTAAGCAATCTTTAAATAATATGATGATTAATAATAACAATCATAACCAATAACAATCATAATTTACTGATACTGATTTTTTTCTATATTTTGGTCTCTTTTAAATAATAAGAACAATTTATTGATAATAATCAGTTTCCGATAATGACCTCTTGTTTTAACTGACAATGATTTCTTTAACTAACAATAATGATCTATATTGGTAATGTTTTTTAACTAGTAATAGCAATTACTGATGATGATTTTCTAATTGACAATAATGACGGTTTGTTAAAAATAATTGTTATTATGGCTATAATTGTAATAATGAAATAAAAATGGATAATGATGGTTATATATCACAGTAATGTATAGGAGAAATATATATAGATGCATAAGGATAATTATCTTAGATAACGAATTTTACGATGATATTGATAATATGAAAAAAATATATGATTATAATAATTGATGACCAAAATAATAATTATTGTGAATATATAAAATGATGCTAACTTTTTTTAGAGTGTTAATGTAACAGGAAAATGGTGCAAAATAATTAATGATGTAGTTTAAAAAAATTCCATGGTACCTTAGGACACATTCATCATAGAATCCGTATCTCAGATTAACATAGCGTGATTCATGATTTCCACGCAGCAGATATATATCATATGGATAAAGTACCTTCAAAAAATTATACATATATTGTGTGCAAAGTATCTTGATAAATACAATTAAGCTAATATTATAATATGATTCCTATGGCATAAATTATCATTATAAGAAAAAAGTTCAATGCATTAATTGCAAATTTCAAAAATAAGTATTTAGTTATAAATTTTCTTTTTTCTTTGCTGTTAATTCAAGAAAAGCTAAAACAATAAAAGTGATATTTTTATTTGTATAATTTACCTTGTAAGCAAATAATAGTGTCATAACTTCGATAGAAAACTGACCACGATCAACATAATCACCGAGAAAAAGATATTGCCGATTAGGCGGAAAGCCATGCAAAATAAAAATTGCTAACAAATCTTTAAATTGACCATGAATATCACCGCAAACTGTTATTGGCGATTTGGGCTAAAAAATTACAAATTCAAAAAATTTTTCACTTATCTTTTACTTATTTCATGTATTGAATATTTTGTAGATTTATTAATTGCAAGGACTTGTGACTTTTCCATATATTTATTTTTTAAATTTTACATTCCTCTCTCATATCGCCTATCTTTTTTTATATTTTGAAATCAAATCAATTAATTCGTTCATGAATATATCATAAATCATTTTTATAAATGCATATATATTTGTATATATGCTTCTTTAATTTAATTTGTTATTATATTTTTAATTTAATTTATTGACAAAAATGGAAAGTTAGCAGAAGTTTTTTACGATATTTAAATAGAAGTTAATGTGGAGGAAATTCAAATTATATTTTTTTATATTCATTTAAAAATCCATGAAAAAAGAAAATTTTACTTCTACAAGAGTAGGTTGCATCCAAAATACTTCCCTGGCTCGATAACATAGTTCGATCAGTTCATTCTCGGTAAATAATGATTGGCATAATTTCGGCTGCCATTCTTCAGTAAGACGTTTAATCACCGAACGGAGCCATTTTCTTACCTGTCATAATTTATTCATTCTAAATTTCAAAATTTAAAAAAAATAGTTTGTTATGTTAAAAGATGCTAAAAGACTTTTACAAATTATTAGTACATAATTTCCAAAAGTACTAAAATTATTGAATTTAAAACTTTACCATTATTCAGAAATAATAAATTGAATATTCTTTAAAAATATGCGAAAAGATTTAAGTATCTTTAATAAAGGCAATATCATTTTTCAATATATCATATTTTTACTATAATGTGATAACACGTCTTTCCTACTGATAATATGTCTTTTTGTATTCAAAAAATTTGCTCAAGTATATTTTATGCTATAAAAAATAACAAATATCATTCTTATTTTTCACATTTAAAACTTCAAAACTTTCATTGTCATTCATTCTTTTTGTCTAAAACAAAAAAAAAAATATTTTCAAATTTTAAGAAATTCTCAAAAATATACCCTTGTTTTATCAGATTTGATCGATGTTTCGAATTCCTTTAGTGTTATTGACCATTTCTGCAATGGCGCTTGTGATACATCACCGCCAACAACAATATTTCCAACACTTTTATATTCCGATGATGAATTCTCCGTTTTTGTTTGGGCTGTTTGAAGAATATCTCTGCTGCTTGCTGTTTTCTCCTCATTTATTTCCATTTATCAAATATTTAAATAAGCACTAAAATTATAAGAATTTTTTATATGCCTACTAAACATGAACACACGCACACAGATAATATGCAAATATATACGTATATACATCTTAATGATAGTTATTTTCATTTTATGTATAAATAATAAAATTAAGATAAAAAATGAAATAATAAAATATATATTTTATAGAAATGCTTAATTTAATTATTAATTTCTCATCTCATTTGTATTTTCTCAAGGAATTAAATTGGGATTGCACAACTAATTACATCGTATTAAATCCGAATAATATTAATTTAATCAGACAAATTTAATATTAATTATGCACTTCACACAGCAATTAAATAAACAATTTTTAATGACGTCATTTCAATAAAAAAACAAAAAGAATAAATTAAACTTATACTGCGATACATTTTTTAAAATTTCCTCTTCTTTTTGCTTTATAAATAAAATTTCATTCCATTAAAATTTTACATGTCTCTGTTGGAATATGAAACGGAATTTAATATTATCATATGAAAGTCATTTCATATGATAATATTGAGTAATATTTATTCCACTAATAAAATTCGGTAAAAAGCCGAATGATTTCTTCCATTTAGATGAAATAAATAAATTACATCTGAAACTGCTGAAACAACCGAATACTTCAATCAATCCAATCGTTACTGCAACTTTAGAAGTTCGAAATTATAATTTATGTTATGAATTATTGATTTTATTTTTCATTACTTTCAATTCTTTTTATTTCTCTTTTTCTTCAATTTATTTTTGCTTCTCTGCTTTAAGATTTTTCTTTTCCCTTTCCGCATTCTCTCATTTTTTCTTTTTTCTCTCTTTTCTTTATACTACTCATTTCGAATTCAGAAAAAGACGATGTTAATTAGGCTAAAAGATTTATGAGATTGATGTGGTGAGTGTTATTCTCAACCTCTGACCTTTGTCGTCTTGCGTTTCTTTTTACCACACTTTGCTAAGATTATATCGATCAATATCGAGTTATATTGAGGTCAAGAATTCAATATATAAATGCTCAAAGATCATCCCAGTTTAAAGTACATATAAGAGAGTGTTGCCTGCTTTCATCTCTACAGAGTCATTTTATTACTGCCTTCACGTATTAATAATCAAATTTTTTATTTTCATCATAATTTTAAGATATTATCAAGTTCTTGATAACTTTCAACTTGTACATTTATTACTAGCACCTGAGAATGACAATTTTCAAGATATAATGATTAATGAATAAGCATATTTTAATCTTTAATCACCATCACATTTATTACGATTAGTGACCGTATATTGCTACTCCAATTCCTTTATGATTATGATTACTGTAATTGCATAGGATTTATTAAAAATGTTGCATATATTTGTCTTAACTATTATTAATCAATAAGACAAATAAGTGAATGATAAAATAATCTTTCCATATTGTTTAGTAATATAAACTAAGTCTATATTACCAAACTTTATGATTATGATTAATAATTGGAGTCAAAAATACCTGGAGTCGAAAGTAAACTATGCTAGACTATTAAAGCTTAAATTTAAAGGGTAGCTTACAGATTCATGACTAGATGTAAGGCTATATGGTCACTCATACTAAGCTACTCCGTTTACGACGCCACGTACGATCACTCATCAAATGAAATGAAAATTTTAGTGAATTTTTAATGAATTTTAAACGATTCATTTATTATTGTGGCCGTATAATATTTCGCCACTTGAGGGATGGCCTCGTTTGTTTACGTTAAATTATTTTATTTGTCTCACTTTTTCCTTTTTTGCTTATTAGTTTTTAATTAGTATTTTTGAATGATTTCTGTATGTTTCATTATTTCTCAGGTCTATCATTGTCATAAGACAGGGGTTTGCTGTTATTTACTTCCTTCCTCACTTTCTTTTGAATTAACATAAATTATTTAAAAACTATTAGAAAAAAGAAAATAAAAGCAGACGGACAGTTGTTATAGGATAAATATACATGGTATATTTGAGAAAGAAAATTTTTAAAATAGAAGAATTAAACGAAGTTAGGATGAAGTATATGTCACTTTGGTGATTAATTAATATTTTCATCCAAGTAAAACATTGAGAAGGAACTTAAATTGTATAAGTAATTGAAGAATCCTCAGATGTCTTATACAGCAACTTAAATTATGTAAGTAGTTGAAGGGACCGCAAAATATTCAGACCAGCATTTAATATCTATGGTATTGATTTGACTTTTCATACTTATCCTTCTTAAATTGTAATTTATTGTGGTACTGAATTTCATATTTTTATAATTATTTTTTTTAGATCGTTGCATTATATTCGACAGTTTCAAAATAAATTCGCTGCTATTGCAGCTTTAGATATGGAGTTTGAATTCGATGTGGAGCGTTTGGATATTTAATATACTTATAGCTTCTGTAAGTTATTTGATTTTTATTTGAAGCAAGCATATTTTGTTCAGTAAGTTTTTTGATAATGTAGAGATTAAATAAATAATATTATACGTAAACTGAACATTAAGCTTATCAAAGTTGTATATATATATATTAGATATCCGCTCATGACGATGTATACTGCCGTTCATTGGACATTCGCAATAGTCCGAATATGGCATTTCAAGACAAAGAAACGAATGAAAAATGGTCAACTTTGGCTAATTGTACAGTGATGGAAGGCGATTTTTCAATTTCAATGATTACAAGTTCGAATTTTACGCATGAAAATTTTCCAGTTTTCAACCGCTTGCGAGTTATTACAGGACATCTGTTGATTTTCCAAGTGAGGTTAGTGTATATTTTTCCATTTTTAGTTAATTTTGCAATAATTTTTGTTGAACAAAGATCAGTATTCAACAGTAAGATTGATTTGAATTGTAAGCTGAAAATGTTTCAGTGCTCTTCGATCGCTGAAACGAATCTTTCCTAATCTACGGATTATTGGTGGGCAAGAATTAATCATGAACTATGCACTCGTGATATATCAGAATACACATTTGGTAGAAATTGGCCTACCAAAACTGACTACAATTATTAACGGTGGTGTACGAATTATGGATAATACTCAACTTTGTTATAGTCGATATATTGATTGGAATCAAATACTTATTGGACCCGCTAATGATATTCTGACCGATCAGAACAAAGGAACCGAGTCCGGTAGAAAAACTTTTCCTCATAATGCATACATAAAGTTTGATCACTGATCGTTTATCATTGATGGCTGATGAAATTATTATCACTAATTATTTTAAGTAATTAGCGTCATACATTGTTATCATAATTATTATTAAGATTTATATCAAACCTTAGTTTTAACTGTTTATTAGAAGCACTATAATTTGAGGCGAAAATTGCTGAATTTTATTTGAAACTGTTATAAAATTCGCCATAATTTGGGAAATTCTCCAATTCTTGATTTATCATTCTTCGAAAAAAAATCTCCAGATTTATGTAGTGATAACTGCATGCCCCAAAATGAATATCGTTGTCATAAACGTGACCATATCTTATCTTGTTGGGATGCAGAAAGATGTCAGCTTGGTAAGATTGCTTTTCTTATATATCATTCCAAAAATTGATTCTAACCAAATATTTTTTTTAAGAAATTACGTCCAAAAGGTTTGGAAGCTTTTCATCGTAAAAAATTAGAATTTAAAGCTTAAAATTAATAGAATTAGCAAAATTCAAATGATTTTAATTATATTTTAAAGTTTTTCATTTTTTTTAAAGCAATCATTAAACTGTTTCAGAATGTAAATACACATGGAACGACGATAAAACCATAGGACCAGGTTGCAACGATGATGGCGAAAAATGTCATGATCAGTGCTTGGGTGGATGCTTAGCACCTGATGATCCGAGTACCTGTCATTTTTGCAAAAATGTCGTGCACCAAGGTATATGCACGGATAAATGTCCAGTTGGCTTATATGAAATACATCATATTTATCTTGTAAGGTAAGTCGTTTTTCACAGTTTAACATTTCTTAATCATGAGTGAGAAATTTTTTTTTCTCATTTTTTTGGAATTTCTTGTAATTTTTTTTAGGAATTTTTCGGTGAAGATTTTATTGCAAGTAATGATTTATTTTTTTTTTGCAATATGCTTTTTTTGCAGAAGTTTTTCGCTTAATGCATTCTTTTTTAAATAAGAAAATTTTCCTGATTTTTTAAATACTGAAAAATATTCGAAGTGTTAGAATTAAGCGTTAATGCAAATTACGATCAACTTGAAAAAAAATTTTCTTTGTTCCAGAAGATGTGTAACAATTGAAGAATGTCGCAATATATCAGCACCAGTAACTATGGAAAGTACGAAGAAGCGGATGTTAATCGTTGAAAATATGTGTCGTGTTGATTGTCCATTTGGACAGGAAATTGGTTTGTTATATTACATAGAAATTGATTTTAAAGAAAAAAATTCATGATTTCCTTTTGATTCAAGAAGTAATTTCTTTTTTCCACTGCAGACCCTATCACTTCTTCACGTTGTATCAAATGCGAAGGTTATTGTCCAGTGAAATGTAAAGGTGGCACTATCGATTCTTTCGCACGTATCAACGATTATTTGTTCAAAAAATGCAACGTTATCGAAGGTTATCTGGAAATCGAATTAAGGTTTGTTGGTCAGAAATTTTTTTACCGTGTTTACATATATGGTTATGTTGTTCTATTTTTAATTGTTTTGGTATTACAACAATACTACAAATAATTTTTGAGATTTTCAAAAAATAATGAGTTTTTTTTCATGAACGAAATCACTTAAAAATGATACTTTTTTTTTAAAAAACTAAATTCTTTTAAAAAGTCGAATTTAATGGCTACTTAATGACAGAAAAAGAGTTTATTTCTTTCATTTATAATTTTCCATGCAAAAAATCTAGGTGATTTACTGTAAAATTAGTGAAGAGCATAGCTTATCATTAATTAAGTGTTTAAAAAAATGATTAAATTTAATGTATTTTTAGGATTTCGGAATCTAAATTGCAATGAATTAAAATTTTCATTCACCATTTCAGGAAAGGTTTAGATGCAGCAGGGATGGAAAAAATTGGTGAAGCATTGGGTTATATTGAAGTTATTGAAGGCTACCTGTTGATTGACTTCAGCATATCATTTATTTCTTTACATATGTTCAAACGATTGCGGCTAATTAAAGGGAATATACTTTATAGAGACCGGTATATTGTGAAACTATTTCATTACAAATTGAAATATCAAAAAAAAATCTAAGTGACTGATGTTCACACATTTTAATGTAGAACTTGTACAGACTTTATATAGATTGGTATAAAATTAAATGCTAAATTAAAAGAATATCTTCCACTTACATTTCGATATTACTACAGGTTAATGTCGGCGACTAATTCAAAACGTGTTCATAATATAAGCATGCGTTTTTTTTTTTTAGTTGATTTGAAACGTCGAGAACATTTTTTTTTTACTCATGAGCATTACTCATATGTTGCCATTCCTTAAACAATAAGATTTTGCGCTTGGAGTTATTTTGAGATGTCCGACTTACTTTTTGCGACTAAAATTTCGTAAATATATTTTCCAATATAGCAAAAGTGCATCCTTTTGAGATATGCTCTCGCAATATTTGAGAATGCCAATTTACGGCAAATATTTGATATCGAAAAACGACCGTTAACGCTCGGAAATGGTACAGTGTTATTCCAAAATAATCGCATGCTATGTTATAATCGCATAAAAGCACTAATCGATCATACAGGCCTTACAGATGTGAAAGAGAACGATGTATCATATTATAGTAACGGTGATCGGGCAGTATGTATGTATTAATTTTATAAATTTAACCTTAATTTCCTATTTCTTAACCATCTTAATTATCAGTTTTAGGCAGATTTTTGGATTTCTATTTTTATAAATACTTTCTGCTTGATCTTGACTTAATGCAAACATGACATTAATCGAAAATTTCAGGCGACGAAACGACTTTTGAGGTTCAGACTGAAGATGTACATAGTTTTGGTTTCATGATATCATGGGTTGCTTTTAATACAACCGATATGGATCATCGAAAATTTTTAGGATATCAGGTATTATATGCGCTGTGTTACTAACAAACTCTTTTTTCTGTCTTGATTGTGAAACTTAAAATAGACGATAATTTTATCTTTTAGTCTTGTTTTTTTACCAATAGGTTTGACTACAAGTTTGATGATAAGTTGGTGATTTTATATTCATTTTAGTATACTGAAATTAATATTTCAAACTAATGGGAAGCTTTTTATCGCTTCATTAGACAGAACATCTGAAATATTTTCGAATTTTTACAATTGTAGACAGAACAAACAGCATAACAGATTTAAAATTTTGGAATATTAGATAAGTTTCTGTACGATTCAATTGCTATTTAGTCGATTTCAGTATTAAAAGTATTTGATCATGTGGTTCGTCTTGATCTCTCGTAAGAATGATATAAATACTCGTAAAGTTTCAAAAACTGTCGGGTATTTTTTTCAGCGCAACCTCAAACTTGGGTAATTAAACCGTTTAGAAAAATTTGATAATGCAAGGCACGACAAATATAAGCACTGCATCAATAAACGTGACAATTGCAGACATCAAATCAATAACATGAAAAGATTAATTGCGAACTACTAATATAATAAAGGAGTAATAAGAGAATTTTAAGTAACTGTAATGAAATGACCGGGTTGTAGAGACGGCCTATGAATTCGAAAATGATAGAAGATGGAGGATTGATAATGAATACAATTGTTGTGTTAAGGAGAGGCTGAGAAATCTCCTTTTATTTATGAGATACAGCTATGCTTGTTAGATTATGGTAGATTAGAATTAAGAGTAAATGATTAAAATGCACGAATGTTAGTAATCTTCTGCATTACGAGCAAAAAAATCATTTTTCTTTATTCAGTTGTTCTGACAAAAACAGTTTTGTCCTGTTATTGATTTCTTTGGTTCCAAAAAAATTCTGCTTTTGTGTATTCTTTGTATTGTTAATTTTTATATGCAGTCCCATAAATACAATCCTCTTATTGCATCGCTTCTAAAAAAATTCGTGAGTCTAATGGAATGAATAATAAACCGCACCTAATTATTTTTTGAACGCTTCGAAATACATTCTAAATTCTTCGGTGTTATAAAACAGCATTTAATGTCCTGTTTTTATTTATTTTACGTAGAATGATATATTTTGTGTTACTTAGAATGATATTATTTTGGTTCAAATCAGATAATCTTCAGTTTTCATTTTGCGTTTTCAAGGTATTTTATAAAAAAGTGGATGGGCCAGATTCGACACTGAGCATTGATGATGATCGCTCAGCATGTAGTGATTCATGGCAGATGCATTTCGAACCAGAGAAAGGAAATGGTAATGAAGGTTTGAATCGTGGAGCTGGTATTTTTGCTGTAGAATCTAATACATGGTATGTTTATTTAGTTTTCACTGCTAGCATTTAGCATTTATCATGTGACTGAAATCTCTTCATTTTTTTTTTTTTTTTTTTGTAAATTTGTCAGAATTATTCTGTCTTGCAATTCATCGCAGTATGGTATGATCATACATTCAAAACCTTTTTCTTAAATATCTACTGATCAAGTCCTTAATATCTAAACTTTTTCAATGTCGATTGGTAATAATTTGTTTAATTCCAAATTAATGTAGATTAGTTTTTAGGTATGCATATTATGTTCAAACAAAACTTATTAATCATCCAGGTGCACGAAATGCCATCTCCAAGATTCGTTTTTTAAAAACGCTTTTCTCCACTCCGGATCCACCAAAGGATGTTGTCGGGAAATCTCTCATTATGAAGCCTGATCAGATTGAGTGAGTAGTTTTCAAAAGAAAAAAACTTCTTGTTTTTAGTCTCATGGTGTACAGTGTTAATCTTAGTAAATTATTTTCTAGACTTTATGTGGTGTATACCTTGATGATTAATAAACAATAATCAAAAGGAAGCCTTGTTATATAGATTTTAATTTGTAATTTTCTATAGTAAATTATTTTCCGCAGTTTGGCTTGGGAACCACCAGAACGTCCTAATGGTGATATTACACATTACATTGTGAAGTGGCAAATGCTAGGCGATGACCCATCATCGACAGTTTCAGGAAACGTTTGTGATGATAAAGTTGGTAAGTTTCCTTAAAGCTATGCAAAGTATGAATTTTTTTAATGCAAACAATGTTTCGATAAAATTTGTGATGTAAAACTTCCGGGGAGAAAAGATGAGATGTTTGATAAGTATACGGAGCTGTATATTTTACATTCGGTAATTTTTTGGTTGTTGATGAAATTTGAGTTCAGCTGAAGTATAGTATAGATAATTGTTTTGTTTTCTCCTATGTGTTCTTAATTCAGGACTGAAACATCACAAAGATATAAATGATCAATTCACACATATTTCTCCTGTACAACAATCCTGTTCAAAAGCTGGATGTTGCGAATGCCGATTGCTAAAGGTAACTATCGTGAATAATTTGTTGTATTATCACATTAATCAAGTTATCAGTGCATCAATATATTGGATAGTTTTTTTAGCAGCAACAGCAATTGCAACTACAATCAAAATCAACTAATGTACTTCTGGAAGATGAAAGAACTAATGAAGTTGATTTTGAAAACGCTGTGCAGAATTTGGTTTTTGTACAACAGTATTTCGTTTCTTTGATTTATTAAATTTTAAGTCTGTTATAAATTTTTTAGGTTTTGACAATAAAATTTCGAGGTTTCTTGGAAGAAAATATGATGCGAAGTTTAGATTTTACTTTTTATTTTTTTTGTGTAAATGTTGGTGGAGAAAGGATGAAAGATATATATTACTTTACCATGACTTAATTTTTAAAAATCATTTCTTTTAATTAATGATGTATATCACTTTACTGTGACTCAATTTAAATCATTTATATTATTCGGCTACTGCACATATGGTCTTGTAGGCATTCGAAAAAAAATTTGGCTGAGAAATTGCGAATCCGTCGTAGTCGTCGATCAATTCTGAAGGATTATAACGAACTGAATGAAAAACAATATGGTGATGAGAAATTTATATTTATAACACAAAATGAAGTGAATGAAACTACGAGTTTGTATCGATCAGAATTGGATATTGGGACGCATAAAATTAATGTCACCACACGTCGTCTATCAATTATTGGCTTGAGACATTATACACAATACCAGATATGGGTTTGTATTTCCAGTTTTTATTCGTAATGAAGCTTGCATATTCAAGATTCAGGCATTAGTGATAGCCGGCAGTTGCTCATTATTTCATAACAGAAATTTCGAAAAATGACATGAGTGGCAGTTACCATTGCAAAGTTAAATCGTAGTGTTAAAAAATCTAGTCCAAAGTCTACCGAAGTTTCAGGAACGCCGCAAATTACATTACATTACTGATGTTTTAGATTAGATTATTAAATACTCCTTCGGTAGTAGTTAATAAAAAAGTCTTTTTTGTTACACTTAGCAATAATAAACTGTACAAGCAATATTCTAATTTATATTTGCAGATTCATGCCTGTCAAAACATATCGGCTCCAGGAGGTGCGTATTGCTCACAGCGACCTGGGTGGATGGTCGTACGTACCGCACCAATCGGTTAATACTTTTTTTTTAAACGATTGTTCGAAAATTTCCAACATTTTCGTTACATCAGTCGCTCAAATTTTTGAACATTTGTATCAGTTTTCTTAATTAATGAAAGTCAAATAATGAAAAGTTGGGCTTGCAAAATTTGTGAAACTTCAGTAGGTTGAATTATACTTCTCTTCAAAGAGTTATGAAATTTATTTCTGATTGATTATTTCAGCATCAAATGATTTAGTTGACAATAGAACTATCTATGAGGTGATTAATTCAACATCATTCAAACAAGATCCTCGCAGTCGTAAAATAACGTGGCAGGAACCGTCAAATCCAAATGGCATCATACTTGCATATAGAGTTACCGTAGTGGCTGAAAATGTTGCCCAAGTTCGTAAATAGTGTTTAATGCTCATAATAACTTATTCTTGCGCTATCGCTGGGGCGATTAATCTTAGAGAAGTTTTTTTTTTAATCTAGTTTGTCAATGATAAATACAGTCTTGATTTATTTTATTTTTATTAAGTAGTTTAATTATCGACTTTTTGTAATCAGTTTTAATTCTCAGACACCAATAAGTCAGTGCGTGAAAGCAAGTAATTTTCGAGAAAGAGAAGGCGTGGTGTTCAGTGGATTAGCAGAGGGTGAATACCTGGTACAGGTGGAAACAATATCTATGGCTTCTCTCTCATTTCATGCCATCAAGGAAATAGCCGTAGCGCATAAATTATTCAAGATTGTAAAACCGACGTTCTTTACGACAACGGTAAGCTAGTGCGAAAAAACGTGGTTTCAGCAATTTAAACTCTAATAATTAATGGGAGAGTTTTCTTTTGTTTAAATCTAATTCCTCCAAAATTACTTAGCCAGTTTGTAAGAGTATTTTAATATTTTGAAACCGTATGACCTTGATCGTACTCATTTATCTGTTGTCGCTGTTGAAAATTGTTTTTCATTCGTGTGCATCATCTATCAAAATTTATTGATTCATAAGCCAAGACCTTTCAAGTTCTAATGGATCGCTAAGCTCTAAATTGATGGTGTAATTTATAATTGCTTTACTTCGGTCTGTTTATAATCTTAATGCCAAATATACAAATCATAATTGTTTTGGCGAAATAGAAACTCCAGTTTTTTTACTTTTCATGAAGTCTTTATCAAATTGATTAGGACAGTAAAATATTTTTGTCATATTTCAGGTAATTTCATTTATCGCTATGATTGTTCTCCTCGTATTATCTACTGGTTCTTTGGCTGCATATTACATTTCGAGGAAAATATTGGGAGAAAAAGTATTGTTTAAAAGTTCTCATATAAAGTTGGGTATAGTTAAAAAACATTTTTTACTTGTCATTTATTTCTATAAAATTATTATCCACCTAAAATAAAATAAAATTAAATGAATTTCAATTCCGCAAGCCAATGTTCTCATTTCTTTTTGTGAAAGGACGGAATGGTTTGGTTAAATTTCAGTTGCCAAAAGTTGAATTTCTTTTAGGTACGCGAATACGTACGGCAGCAAATTTCAGCAAACCCTGAATATCTGAGTCAAATGGATGTTTATAAACCAGATGAATGGGAATTAAAACGAAATACAATTCATTTGGAAGAAGAAATTGGCAGAGGAACTTTTGGAAAGGTACTGTTTATGTGGACTCAACAATTCTCGTATTTATTCAGTTTTCATATTTTTCTAAGGAATTCGAAATCTAGTATTAATAAAAATCTAAATCAGAGTGATGTTGGAATCTAAAACATTTCTTTCGAGGTTACAGGTGTATCGCGGATATGGTGACAACTGTAGGTCATACTTGGGTGCTGCCTTTGGAGAATGTGCTATCAAAACTGTATCCGAAACAGCAAATAGTGCAGAGCGTCTTCTTTTTCTTATTGAAGCAAGTGTTATGAAGCAGTTCAATACATCATTTATTGTTAAACTTTATGGGGTTGTCTCTGATGGTCAACCTGTTCTGGTTGTGATGGAAATGATGAGAAAGGTATTTATTTTTTTCTGGATATTAAAAGGGAAAAGCCATAAGAAGTGAAAAATACTGCTTTCTAATCCTTTTTTCCACAACTTATTTCTAATATATATATATTTGTTTCTTTTAAGTTAAAGGATAATCTGTATTAAAGGGTAATCTACGTGACTATTTACGGTCTAGACGACCAAACGCTGAGGAAAATGTTCACAATTTGCCAGTACCAGTTGAAATCGACTTTCTCCGTTGGGCGTCGCAAATTGCTGATGGAATGGCTTATCTGGAATCACTGAGATTTTGCCATCGGGATTTAGCTGCCAGAAATTGCATGGTATTTCAAATTTTGCATTAAGATTTGATTAAACTCTCATTGGAGACATGCTTTTACTGCATCCTATTATTGTGATTTTTATCAAATTTCTTGTAAAATCATTTTAGGTGAATGAATTTGATACGGTGAAGATAGGTGATTTTGGTATGGCAAGGGATATCTATTATCATGAATATTATAAACCAGCAGGTTTATTCATAGTTTCGCAAATTTAAAATTCATTAAACTATTTTAAAAAGAAAATGCATAGGTAAAGAATTCGTGAATCTTGATTTGTGTTATTTCATTTTTTATAAATTTGATTTAAAAAGTTCTATGAATTTATTCTGTATGATTCTCAAAGTTGGTAATGCTAAACTTTTTTGCTAATTTTCTATTTCTAAAGGAAGACGTTTGATGCCAGTACGGTGGATGGCTCCAGAATCACTGATGGACGGTAAATTTACTATGAAGTCGGATGTCTGGTTAGAATTTCTTGTATATAAATTTTTATACAGATGTTGAGTATTTTAAGTGGTTCAGGAAATATGAACATAAAAAAATTTTTTTATGGAAAAATTGTTTTTATTACCTTCCTATCTTGAATATAGACTTAATCTTGAATCCAAAAAATTCTTGACATTCTTAATGTAGCAGTCTCTGCTAAAAATTATGTAACAAATAAAATACTGAGATGAAAAGAGTCGTAATATTGATAGAGAGGATTCCAACTCTTCTGGAATAAACCTCATATATATGAAATAAAATTCTGATTATTATTTGAGATAAAATAAAATTAATAAAATGTTGTCTACAGTATTAAGTATTAATTTCGTACAGGTCTTATGGTATAACAGTTTATGAAATGCTTACATTGGCTCAACAACCATATTTGGGTTTAGCTAATGAAAGTGTTTTTGATTATATTGGTGTGAAGAAAAAAATTTTGACCAGACCAACTGGCTGTCCAGACTTTTGGTATGTTGCTGATTTTAGTTTTTGTGCTCCAGTAAAAAAGACTGAACTTAGGTTCATTTCAAGAATTTTATATATCATGAAAAATGAATTTTCAGTTAATTTCTTTTTTATACTTCACCTTTTAAATTTGATATGAGATGACCTTGAATATATGTCTGATATTTTTTAGGTACGAATTAATGGAACGATGTTGGAAGTACGACCCTCGTGAACGTCCCACTTTTGCCCAAATTGTTGGGATTCTGCTGAGACATGCTAAGGCTGGGATACATGATTTTCCTGATGATGAATTTCGTGAAGTATTTTCTTTGCATATATTTCATATGTTTCTTAATAACAAGCAGTTTTAAGAAGATTTGTTTCCAATTTTTTTCTGAATGTATTTTTTAATGCTGAATATTTTTAAAATTGAATTCTTTTTTCTTTTGGTTTCTATAGAAAAAATATTGACCAAAAGATTGGACCAAAATATGAGAATAATATATATATATCATTTTATTCATTTATAAAAGTAATAATAAAATCGAATGTCGATAAGTTTTGTCAACTCTATCTGTTTCCATCTCAGCGGTTTCACGCATCTTCAAAATTTTTTACAACTTTCTCCCGCGGTACAAACAGTACCATAGCATAAGTATAAAGTAAAACACTTGTGATAGGTAAAAACTAAAGCAGTACAAATTAAAGTATTTATAACAGCGTGCTTTCTTTTAGATGTCATTTGTGGTGTCCAATCAAATAAGTATAGATGATGATTTGGATGAAGAAATGTTCTCAGATAATACAAGACTTGTACGAACTACCAGCGCAGGACATGTTGATCAGAGCGAAGTATTGTTTTAATATTTTTACGTTTATTCTTATTATGATTTATTAAAGATATATTGAAAGACAGTATAATTTTTATGTAGCTTTTCAGTGCTAATCCTAATGTTTAGCTATTTATATCAATGATTGACATTCATATTGCTCGTTCTTTTTTTTAGACTTCATTCATCAACAGACCTGATAAGCAAGGTTTAGATCATTCCAACAGTAGTGGAAATATTCGTTATTTATCCAATCATAATAATGCAAATAATGAAACAAAGGTCGAGCATTTGTTTATTTTTGATAATATTCATTTTAGGATTTTTCAGAAACAAGGAGTTATAAGTACAGTAATTCATATCCTGTATCTCTTAGTTTACTAAATCCATTGATGATGGCTATTTTTGCCGTAAATTTTTTCAGATAATGTAATGTTTGATATTTGTAAGTTCTCTATCTGCAGCGTGTTATCAGTAGAAGTCTTGTTTTATTGAATGATTGTAAAGTCTGGGGTAGCATTTGGTAATGCGGACTTATTTTCAGCCTCTGTGTTTGTCGAATCGCCGTAACGATACCTTATCATGGCGATGGAATTTTGGTGGTTCTGGTCATTTCCAAAATAGTAGACGTAAGTCAGAAACTGACATTAGCTTAACATGGTTCAACAGAAGCGAGAATGATTTTTAATTTAATATAGTTAAATCGTTTTAATATAGTTAAAATTTATTATAGTTAATTTTAATATAGTTTATCTATATTGTTTAAATTTGTGGATTAGTAAGAATTGGTGGTGAAAAGTTCTGGAAACTGAATAAAAACTGAGAAAATAGTATCGAGATAAAATTATTTCAAAATGGGAGGATAAATGAAATATCTTAAATGATTTCCGAAACAGTAATCGTTAAATATGTTTCGCTAATATTCGCAAATATATCTGGAAGACTAAATATCTTAGTTTAATTCTATTTTCTCCCGCGGTACAAATAGTACCATAGCATAAGTATAAAGTAAAACACTTGTGATAGGTAAACTAAAGCTCTAAATTTACTAACAGAATTAGATAGGTTTCTGTAAGATTAAACAAGAATTCAGTCCAGATAAGCAGTTATTAACTGTGAATATTTGAAAGTGCATTTCTTTTTTTAAAAGCAATGTTGCAGTATTGTTATATATTATAATGTTGTTATATTAAAGGCAAATATTGCTAATTTTTTTTGCTCAAATTTCTGAAAAGAAAATATTTCTTTGATCTTTTCTTAATATATATATATATTTAATTTATATATCCAATATTGTTAGAATATTTCTTTCTACCAGGAAAGAGGGAAAATTCGCAATTAAGTGCGATTGTTGAACAGGAAAAAAGAAAAAATTTATGGGAGTGGAAAAAATTTTTTGGGAGTGGAAAAAATTTTTTCTTTTTATCCTCACGTAATTGATCCTTCTGTTTTGTTTTCTTTAGTCTCTTCTGCCTAAAAATCTGAACTTACATTTCTCTAACTTTTCTAAAATCTATTTTTGTTTACTGGTTCGTTCTGTTTGTTCTGTCGTTTTCCTCTTATCTCTCTGTATTTGATTTTTGAAGAATATCATTTTTTTGATGAAGATGGGATTTTTGTATTCACGGACTTGAAAGCCAGATAACTTCAATGTTTCAGTATTTCAAAAAGCTGTTTTTTGGCTACTGGAAATACTTCGACATGCCTGCCATTATTTTTTTTCTTTGATGCCATCTTATGTGCTTTCAAATAATCCAAATTTTTCAGTCGTTATGAATCATGTCGTTTTCATTTGAGAATTATTCAGAACTATTTTTGTCGATATTAAACATCATTGATTTATTTGCTCGAATTTAATCGACCAATTTTTGGAATCCTCAAGATTTCGGGTTTTCTGTGAAGAATTTAAATCACGCTAGAGAATAGCAGCATGACATCCCTAGTTTTGCTGAATTTTTGAAAGATGCTTTCATCATAATATTTGTGGTGATCAATAAGAAATTGTATTCGTTTCTTTAAAATTGTTTTCTGACTTTAAAGAATAAACCCCCTTCAAGTTTTATTTGAAGATAATTAGCTATAATCTATATGAAACTCTGAATACCTATGATTTCAACCTCCGATAAAATCCTTCTAATCGTTGTTTTTGTGCTCAAATATAAAGGATTTTTCAATTCCAAAAACTTCCATTATTGTTTGTGCACTTATCATATGTCGCGAGAGTCGCGAAAGTTTAAAATTTTTTTATTTTAATTGTAATAGTCGCATATCTTGTTAACAAATGAATCATTTAACTAATATACATTCCTGAGCTCTATTTCTTATGCGTTTTTTCTTTGTTGTCTTGATTTAGCTAATTTCACATCCTGTTCTTTGTCTAAAAGGATCCAATTCACATGCTGATTTTTTTTATTTAATCTTGCTATAATGTAAATGAATTTTTACAATTTCTAATATATCCTGCTAAAAATTTTGAATTTTTAATGTAACCTCCTACTTGCAATCACATATAATAAACCCAAATAAACATATAAACCCAATTAAACCTGGCTTCCTTTTCTTTCGAATAAACCTGTTACAATCTGGTGCGAATACAACTCAACACAACTCAACTCCACACAATTCAACAATGCAACTCAATCCAAGCGAACTCAATTCAGTTCAGCTCAGTGGAGTTTAGGAATTCGTCTAGAAACACGTGATATTTGGCTACTGATCGACATTATATTCTACAAATTCAAACAAATTCACGACAGAATTTTTGATACCCGAGATGACGTTTGGAAATGTCGACTTCTGTGCGGAAATCCGCACAACCAACAATCGACAGAGTAATTAGACTTGTTGAAGACATCAAGAAACTTGACTTATCACCACCAGATCGGAAATTAACCACGGTGAAAGGTGTTTTAGTTCGGTGTGCTTGGAATGTTCGACTAGCAGCTACAGTGTGATTTGTAGTTGTCGCCGGGAGGCACAATGATTGATGGTTCATTCAAGTAAGCGTAGGTTAAAGGTACAGTAACTAGACAGGATCAGAAACAACGATTTGAGATTAAAAAACGGATCGTCAAGGATAAAATTAAACGATTCGAAATATACGTTGGTAGTTTGGAAACGATCAACCAAAAATGGTTGGATCTCATACGACAAGTACGAGAAAATAATTAGTAATAGTAAGGAAGCTATTATTACTTTAAATTCATATTATGATGATTTTGAGTTAGCGTTTCAACAAAAAAAAGCAATGGGAGAAATCCTCATCCACACTATTATTCAACAATAAATTTACCAGAACTGCCATTACCAACCTTTAATGAAGATACGAAAATGTGGCGAGAATTTTTGAATAGTTTTAACGCAGCTATTTACAATCAGTAAGAGATTATCATATTGGCCCAGAGAATTACGAATTAATCAGACTAGTTTTGTGCGAAAGGTATGGAAAATCCAACATCGTAAAGAAAGCATTATATAACGATTTTTATGCTATTAAATGAGATGATAAAGAATGGAAAACGAATGTTGGAACGATGGAAAGAATCCCTTGACAACTGGAAGCAACAGGCGAGAACCTTGAACATTCAAGTATAAAAATAATGATCGAGAGTACATTGCCACCATGTGTCGCGAATTTTAGCATCACGAAAATTTTAGTCATTATTCATTATTTCGCTTATACACCGCAAATAGCATTTATTTCTTATCCTTTCTTTGTTAGCTAACTTCACATCTTTGTCTAGATGTGCATCTTATCAACATGTGCTAATTTTCTATTGTTACAATGCTTATACTGTAACTAGAATTTTTTCTTTCTCAGTATGTAAAATAGCAGCTGTTTAAATGCTTAATGTAAACTACTCCTACTTCCTAATACGTATAAACCCGGTTGTAAGGAAAGACGAGCACTGTTACAAAACGTCTTCTGTTACAGCTATTTTCAATACGAGTGCTCTTCCTTGCATCACGCAGATAAGCTTGCTATTCCTCTAATAAATATCGCTTATACTTGTATCTGTATTGATATTTAATTCGGTGGTAATTTACTGGATTCTAATAAACCTTCAACGATCTGTGTATTCACAATAAGATTCAATACCCTTCAGAAGCATACGTAAATCAGTCGATTAAAATTTTTAACCCAACATTTTTTTTTGATCCACAAATAATTAATATAGCTCCATAAAGAAAAGGAAAAAAATCTCGACACCATGAATTTTAGATAAAGTTTATCAATTTAAAACAAAGAAAGAAACATGGACAGTCAATGACCTACGAGCATTGTCGTAGAAGTTTTTTCCTGTTGTTGGGTTGATCCTTTGGATCGTTGTATGTCAGATTTCAAACTTGGATAATTAAACCTTTATTAAGTAATCAAGCGTTAATATTTACTCGATGTGTGAAATAAATACGCATGCATAAATAAACGACGCATAAAAATCATAAGGAAAAAAGTAGAATGGAGTGAAAATGGATGCTGTGAAAAGAAATGAATGATATGGAAGGTTAGGAGAGTATTTATAGTGATTTGTATAGAACGTTGTAGAATTATCATGTTATAAAATAGTTGAGGAGTAATAAACAGGATAAATTGATTAAACATGGGAAACAAAGAAAATCAGCGAGCAATGATTGGAAGAGAACCAAACAAAGAAGCGACTAAATCCCTGTAATGCAGGAGGCTTTACAATAGCTGTCATAAAGATATCATTAAATGCAGACAGATTGAAGACATGCATTTAGTAGTGTAGGTAACGGAGAGATACAAAGTGATGAGCAAGGACAAAGGATAAATCCATGGGATATAGTCACTTAGAAGTGGTTCATAATATTGTTAAACGTTATTATGGTTTATTTCGCGTCTTTCGCGACAAGCATTCCTTATAAATTTAATCCAAAGAAATGAAAAAGTAAATAGGGGTCGAATATCTAACAAAAAAGCGGAGTCAAAACGAACTTCCTACAGCACAAAGAGTAAAACTTCTCCCTTATTTGTAAAAAATCAATCAATTGATACAAGAAATCATAAATTAGTTACTAACTCAAAGAAAATTAATGAGAGTAAAAGACCGTGCATATTTTGCAATAAGAATCATTGGGATAATGAATGCAACACTTAAACACCGAGTTGAATGTTTACGTAAACTTAGTGCGTGTACTAATTGTCTTCTGACCGAACATACAACAAGTTATTGTAATCAGAGGAGACGTATATGGCGCTGTGCTACAAAAAGTATGGTACAAAAAGTATGGTCACAATAGCGGTTTCAACGAAGAAGAAAAAGAAATTCAGCAATCATCATAAATTCAATAAATCAGTCAATCAACCATCAAGGCAAGAAGGTTTTATTAATATGACTTTAAACCAACCAATCCTTGCTCGAACGTTATGACGAGTTAATCAAAGAGCAAGTACAGTCGAACGTTATTGAGAAAGTGACAACAAATATGGATCAAGAAGGTATCATATATTACTTACTTCATTATGAAATATTAACCCAGGGAAAGCAACTACAAAATTACGAATTGTATACGATGTTTCGGCCCAGATTAATGGAGAAAAAAGTTTAAATAATGTTTTATATCGAGGTCCCATTACATTACCCGATTTAGCGGGTTTTTTCTCTGTTTCAGAATGATGAAAAATGTTATAATAGCAGGAGTCAAGGTGGATGAAACCGTGGCTGCGATGCAAAGGATGATGAATGCAACGTTAAAGATAGACGTTAGTATGATAAAATTGGCTGCGATGCAAAGGATGATGAATGCAACGTCAGGGGTAGCCGTTAGTATGATAAAATTTTGCCAACGAATGCCTTATGATGTTATTTTTCCGCTTTATAATTTTAGAGATAGCGTCCATGTCGTGAGGCATATGTATCACTATTGTAGGTTTGTGTATCAAGGTGTCAATGCGATTGTTTCGCCAATGTTGGTATGGGTATTATAGATGTTGACGAATTATTGAAGGTGGCCGGAGTCAATGCCAATAGAGCATCCTTCGTGACTCAGTTCGCGAATATTACGCATGAGGAGATCATGAATGCTGATATTTGTGCCTGGTTATCATCACTGAATTTACACAAACCAATCTGCGCTAACTAAAGTACTCGGTTTAGCATGTAAGCTCGCTTTGAATTATTGCAAAAGCGATAATTTGACGAGCTCTCGGCAGAATCGGTTAGAATGGTGGAAAACGCTATTGTGGCTTAGACAGTGAAGACAGTTTTGGAATGGAATGGGAGTACTGGAATTGACGAGTTTCCTCTGAACCGAGAGTCCGCGCGATAGTCGTATCGAGGTCGGATGGTCTATTCCAAGTACTTACAGACGGACGCCTTGGAGCGCGGATGAATGACTGGAGAATATCGCGAGCGTAAGTATGATGATCCAGCTTCAAATATTTATTCCCTGATTGAGCTCCGGCCAGAATACATCATTCCATGCAGCTACTATGAAATGTATCAGCCAAACTCTGGAATCATGTAGGCGCAGTAGATGACGGCGTAAGCTTTGTTAAATTCGCCGTCCGCATGTTCGCGAGGGAATGATTGATACGATGCGATCATTAGGATGATCTCACAACGGTTTCTCAACGCTATGGTGCGACTCAACAAGCATTTAACTGTATACTGGGCTGCGGCCCCCATTGGAACAAATAATAAGAACTTGTAGAGATTCCAGCAATGATAAGGTTTACGTGCGCGTCAAAGCCACAAGTCTTGTTGTCGTATTGAACAGTTTACCTATGAAAAAACTGTTGCGAAGCTTACCGATCATGGATCAGTTGCACATCGAGAGGGGTTAGTACGTGAGTTGACTTGGATAAGATCAAGATATGTAAATATAAATGATGACATAGATTCGCGGGGATTATCCATTGAATTTAGTCCATCTAAGCTTAATTGGAGAAGGACCCAATTTTCTCCTATTTAAAGTTTTACATAGGGGTTGTGTTCTTATTTTGACGTACGTTATGGGAGAGGTGTAAAGGTCACATATATAGGAGTGCTGATAAGTTCGTTTATTTGGAGATCAGGACGAACATTGAGAGATTTGGCATTGTCAACAATCTACTGTTCATCGCTCGGATTCCCAAGATTACATTGGATATTTTGGATCGAATGCACAAATTGGACGATACGTGGGGAATCTGTTAACAAATAGATGAATCTCGTGGAGGTGAATGTTGACACGATGAGGAAAAAAATGCAGAATATTACTGTTGCAATGGAAAAAGTTATCTCGATACCATTGCCAGTATATTACCAAAATTTACACAAAATCGAATCGAGGAAATACGAATGTCAAAATTTTCATATAGGTATATGCCAAGCAGGTTTAACTCTGCTGATATACCAACAAAAGGATATATGTCTCCAATTCAACTGCACGTTTCGAACAATGGTGGACTAGTCTTCAATGGTTAAAGGATGAAGAATCGGCATGGCCTCAATGGGAAAATAATATTTATCACGAACATGAAGAATGTGTATACAATATTTGTACGACTTCAGCTATTGCTAAACTCATTATAATTAGAAGTTTTCGATTAATTGACGCAACTCGTCTTAGTAAATGGACAAGATTACAAAGAACAGCAGCATGGACATTAAGATTTATGAGATATATATCAAAGGGAAAAATTTCGTGACTGAAGGGAAAACCAGAGAAGCAAGAATTAACACCATACGAATTGGCAGAAACCACGAAAGCCCTGATCATACAAGCTCAATTAGAAGGTATCAATGAAAAGGAAGTAAACAAATGGAATCTTTATTACAGCGATACAGATTCCTTTTGGAAATGCCGCAGCCGACTGGATAGTATCAATAAGGGAATATATTCAGGTAGTTCAAATCCAGTATATCTCCTAAGGCATAATCCAATAACTAAACTTTTCATTCAAAACCAACACGAAGAATTATGCCATGCCGCAATCGCCCATACATTATCAAAATTGAGCAAAAATTTCTGGATACCTAAAGGCCGAACGGAAGCAAAAAGAATATTGAACAAATGCATTTATGTAAAAGATGGAAGGCAAATCCATTCAAATTACCAATTATGTCCAGTTTATCGGAAACTCGAATCAAACGTACCCGGACGTTTGAACATATCGGTTTGGATTATTTAGGCTCCTTACCATAAAGAGCGAAATCGGACTCACCAAAAGATGGATAGCCTTATTCACTTGCTTTACAACTAAAGCTATACACCTAGAATTATAGATGACTTAACAGCTGAAAGTTTCATGCGTGTGTTAAGAAGATTCAGTGCACGATGAGGCTACTCTAAATTGATTCTTAGTGATAACGCAAGTCACTTTCAACTAGTCTTTAAGACTATTATGGATTACACATCCAAAATGAAAAACTTCGTGACAATGAAAGTAATCGTTTGGAGGAGTTATAACACCAAGAGCTCCATGGAGTTGTGGAATGTATGAACGATTGGTTGGCCTAACAAAAAACGCGATTCGGAGATCAACTGGAAGAAAATTATTATGGCAGAAAGAACTAATCACGTTAATGATGGAAATAGAAGGTACATTGAACACTTGATCACTAACATATGTAAGTTTTGATGATTACACGTCCAATTGATTTTATTTCACCAAACGCCTGTCCATTAACTCAAATGTTTGATAATGAAGAATCAAATGTCCCTTATAAAATGAGTACCCAAAAGAAATTAGTCAAATACTGGTAACATACAAATAAGACGTTAGATAAATTTTGGGAACTTTGGAAAACCGAATATCTAAATAGCTTAAAGGAAAGGACTTAAAGAAAACACATTGCTCCAAGACTGGTCGCAGAAACAGGACCTCGCAAGAAGGAAATCTTATTAGTAAGCGAACGCTAAAATCCCATGCGGAATTTGGAAGATTAGAAAGATAGAAGAAAATTAAGAAAGAAAACGATGGAAGAGTAAGAAACGTTTTAGAATTACCACATGGGAAATTACTTAACAGACCAATTAATATGCTATATCTACTTGAAGTTGAATCTTGTTCATCAGTAACAATAGAAAATTCGATACAAGAATCATGATAATTGTTATAGAACTAAAATTTAAATTAATTACTTTCATTCTCCGTTTTCTATGTATTAAAAAACCAAGTCAAACGGAATTCACTCCTATGGGAATAATCCAAATTCCCTCAAACGAAAGCGAAGATCAAATTTCCTATGATCAACACATCATTTATCTTATGACCCAGTCATTCATCCCCTAATTACGAGAATTTAAAATAAAATTTTTTTTATTTTAATTATAGTTCCACACCTTGTTAACAAATGAATCATTTAACTAATTTACATTCTTTAGCTTTATTTGTTACGCGTTTTTTTCTGTATTGTCTTGATTTAGCTAATTTCACATCCTGTTCTTTGTCTAAAAGGATCCAATTCACATGCTAATTTTTTTATTCAATCTTGCTATAATGCTGATACTGTAAATGGATTTTTACAGTTTCCAGTACATTCTAAAAATTTTGAATGTTTAATGTAACCTTTCAATCACATATAAACCTTACGGTATTAAACCTTGGCTTCCTTTTTTTTGAATAAACTTGTTACAATCTGGTGCGAATACAATTCAACACAACTCAACTCCACACAATTCAACAACGCAACTTAATCCAAGCCAACTCAACTCAATTCAGCGGAGTTTAGGAAGCTAATCGCATAGAAACACTGGTGGTATTTGCCTACTGATCGACATTACATTCCACAAATTCAAACAAATTCACGACATCATGTTGCTTTTACTTTTGGTTGTATCATTCGCGGACAAACGAGTAAGGACTTCACTCCTTACATAAATCGCAAGATGTCATTACTGATAACTTTCTCACACAGTCAGGTTTGTAATTTTTAATATTACACAATTTCCTTCCTTTTTTCCTATTTAAATTAGTTCCAAGCAGAAATAAATTCATGGCCAAAGTTTTATATTTTAATTTAAAGTCTCCTTGAATGAGCTAAGTCCTCTCAGTTGTGTGACTAATTAATTTATTAGAGAAAAGACTTTATATGAGTAAATCATCCGGACCAGTTTTATTAGTTCTAGACTGACCATGCTCATACAGAGCTTTTCTGACTTTATTACAACTTCAGAAAGTTGTGGTGTAAATCTCATGAATTAAACGGAATTTATTAATCCATCTACCTGATATCATGTGCATTACGGAAATGAAATAAAAAATTTAATTAGTAGTCTTAAACAACACTATAAAGTGTAAAGAGCAATAATGAATAAAACAAATCATAATTACAATATACATGATGGAAATGATCTTAACTATTTCACTGATGAAATTATGTAAAATAGTATGAGAATATATTTCCCATAAAAAATTAAGTGATGGAATGGAAGTTCTTCTAACTTAGTCTAAAAAACCATTAATTAAAAAGAAGAAACTGAAGTCTGTTGCACCTGTCCTCATCATGTAATTTAGTACATTCTTAAAAACAAATCACCTTTATCCAATAATGATGCATTATCAAATTCTCTTATAACAATCTGAATCCAAAACAGTGGGAAAATTATAGTTAGTAGCCTAAATTAGACTAAATGGCTTATTTTTGCGTGAGTCTGCTTGTAATATTAAATTCATATCATTTTAACGCTCTTTTGTCTTTATGTATACTCGTTTTAGCATTGATTCCATATTAATCGCACTGAAACGATGTGAAATAAAGGTGTGAAATAAAAACACATTGATGTGGAATAAAAAGAAAGTCAGAAAAAACGACTTTTTACTGATATGAATTCGTTTCTGGTATTTTTATGTTTCAACAACATAGTTTGGATTAAATATATCATATTAAACGGTTTTTTGCCCGTATGTATGTTCGATCCATGTATTCGAAATTTCTCGTTAATAAAGTACAACCAATAAGTCGCAATGAAATTGTCAAAATGAATTCCTCTGCGATATCGTCACTAGGCGGTTTCGGTATGAATTCGCTTATGATAAATGAATTCCCATAATTTAGATTAAATATAAATTATTTGAATAGTTCCTCCCCTTATATCGCTTTGAGTATTTAAGACTCCATGCTAGCAAAATATGGTTCGTAAATCATAACATGGTTTTCCATCAACATGAAAACCTCTGAATTAGTAAAATTAGACTGCGACGTCGCAACTGGACGTTTTCCACTGGTACCACATCTATACAATTTAAATTAAAGATCACATTCGAATGGCCGTTCGCTTTTATGTAGCGTTCCGAAATTGGATTACTATAAATCGATTGTCATGTTATAACTGGATGACATTTTACCCATATACAATACATATAATTTAAATTAAACAGATCGCATTTGAATGGTTTCTTGCTTATCTACAGCGTTTTACAGCATTTTTGAAATTTCAAACAATGGGAATTCCTTTGAATTACGAAAATTCGATTGCGACGTCCAAATAAATGTCTCTTCACCGATATCTCGCCTTTTTTTTCAGTAGCATAGAACGATTAATTCCTACTGCTTGCACTGCTCCAATTTCATTTGGTTTTTCGTTTGCAACAGTGCTTACATAAACTCCTTTCCCAATTTCTTCCGTTTTTTTAATATCATGAATAAACGCTTCTTATCGATAGGAATTCACTTGTGGAACTATATTTGCACAGTTTCTCGTCTTTATACATCCACCTCAGCATTCGAGAGTTCAGATTCGCTAGAGTACGATGACTGATTAATAGCAGTGAAATGATATTCCATCTATATGAATTCATTCCTCTGCATGAAAATATAGAAAATGATTTAGATCAGAAAATATTCCACTGTACAACAGAATAAAAAATGGAGAGAATAACAGAAATTTACCGATGATAGTACGAATCATATTCAATAAGCAGTACTGATATGAACTCTTAGATTTTATAAGCTGCATAAAGAAGCATCTTCTTTATCTAAACTTCATTGCGGCTTTTGCATTTCTGTGGTTATATAAGAACCATAAAAATAAGAAAGTTGACGGTGAATGAAAAATAGAGAAAATTTATGCAATATATTATATCAAAACACAAGCAACTTTAAAGTTCTTCCTTTATAAGAAGACAAGTATGCTGCGTTACCTGCAGACTTAATAACTTTATAGATGTACGAATATATGCCAGACATTTTAAATAGCAATCAAAACAACAGCTAAAGTCTTCATATTTCTTTAACAAAAGAGATCGCATTTTAGAGAGAAAACAATGGACATTTTAATTAATCTTGGGCAATAACCCATGATTTATTATTCCATTTTCTCGTCACTAATTAAAAACGAATGCTATGAATTGGATTATTTTTGCAACCACTTTCATCTGCTCAAACAGAATTCCTCTTCAATTATAAAATCAACCATGAGGCTGAAATGATTCCACTTGTCTCATATAAGAAGAGCATTCATCATTTCAGTTCCAAACCTTAAAATGAAAATTAATTTTATTGTGATAGAAATAAATGACGCACAAAAAACTCGACGCAAAATCTCTGGATTTCGAATGAGAAAAAAAAAACGAAATGTCAAGTTCAAATCCCCGGACATATAAGGCTAGATTACGTTTATTCCACGCAATATGTACAATTCAATGTCACAAATGACAAAAATTTTATTCCATCATATGTAACATTTCAGTCAGATCTGTAAAATCACTAAATAAATGTAAGCATTTTAAATTATTCATCAATATGATAAATAAGACTTATGGAACGAAGCAAATGAGAACATACGAGATAATCGTACCCCAAATAACATTATATAAAATATCAAGCAACAAAAATACGGGTGAAGTATACGATTTTTACTTCAATGATATTGTTCACATGATGAAAGACACAAGTTCAGACAATGAAAGACTTCTGCATAAATAACAATGCTCACGTGATGAAAAAAACAACTGTACAAACACACATGACTTTACTATCAAGCCTTCAGCGACCAAATCGAGATGCCACGTTAGGAACCACCGATTGGTCCGTTATATTTTGAAACGTTAAATATTGAAATCATAACAGCTTTCAGTAATATTTTATTGAAACTAATTTTATTGAAATTATTAGGTTCTTAGAAAAAAAGGACTTTCTTGAAATGAGACTAGCTTTATCGTGAACTTTTATATCTTTTCATATTATAGCTTAGGTTGCATATTATTTAATAAAATATTGGTATTCGCTTACTTTCGTATCATTATCTAAAACTCACTTGTTGCGGAAAATATAGTAAAATAATGATAGTATAATGGACGGATGATTATTTACTTGATTGATACTTCTTGAAGATTTGATTAACATATGTAAGTACATCTACTTATATTTGAATAAGTACGATTAGCATAATGATGGAATAGGAACCATTATTTTGCAAACTTTTTCTGATCAGTTTGAGGGAGAGTTTTTTTGTAAAGATTTGTAAAGATAATTTTTCTAAAATAATCGATATCCTTCTTTTCTCTCCCTTTATCCTCAAATTTTGTTGAAAAGAAGGAGGTAAAGAGGTTTTCTTTAAGTAATTTCTCGTTAAATTTAGTACTTAAAGTTGTTAAATTGGAATTTTCATGGATAACTTTTAAATCTTCATGTTATATTAAGAGCAAATTTGGAATCTAAATAAGCAGTAGTTAGATTTTTGAGACCAGTTCTTCATCTAAAATGGATTGGGAAACGATTTACTGAATAGCCACACTTCCGTTCTGGACTTTATTTGTTTTCCATTCACATGTGAAACAAAGAAGAAAATTATTGACGATTGCGGATAATATTTTTTTTCTTATCATCTATTATTTGTAATCTTCATCATGTTTTCTTCAAATATCTGTTTATATTATCAGATTTACACTAATTTCGTTTTTTAACTTTTCGGTTTCTTTTCTAGTTTTTCTTCTTTCTGTTTCTCAAATAAATTGTCTTCATGGTTCCGTTTCAGGATTTCGTATTAATGTGTTGAAAGAATTGTTTCATACGACAAAGCATACGTTAAAATGGGTGAATTACCACCAGCAACCTCACTGAATGATTTGTTATCACAGTTAATGGGTATATCAGAACAATCTTTAGATGACCATACTCAGCAAAGGTATTTTCTTTCATTTTATTTTCGTAATAATAAGTGAATGATTGTTTTATTTATAAAATTTCTTGAGATATTTAGTAATGTGCTTTTGATAATTTAAGTAGCAGATACGAAATAATAAATATAAATCTCTGTGGTATCTAATTAGCAAAAGTTATATTTGCATATGTCAGATAAATTAAAAGTATGAGAACAAAAAGCGTGAAAGATAAAAAAATATATAAATCTGTAATATTCTGAGATGAAATATAACTAGTCTTAGATAGCCAATAAACAGAAAAGACAGAAAAAGTTGTCGTTTTAATAATTTTATTTCGTCCTTCCAATAATTTTAGATAATTTTAGAAAACAGCAGTTGCAGAATCATCGCATGAAGAATGCTTTATTTGAAGTTTTATGTGAAATTAAAGAAAAAACTGGTAGATTTTTCTATTGCTTCTTTTTGAGCATTTTATCATTTTGAAAAAATAAAGAAAAAGTTATTAGCAGTAGGAAAGGAGAAACCATTATTTTCTGGATTGCAGCACTTTCCATTCGAGGAGGTCAAGAAGAAGCACCAGAAGATCCACAGCTTATGCGATTAGATAATATGCTGGTTAGTCTTCTTGCTATAACAATGACTTCGATTGAGATTTTCCGACTTCTCATTTACTTTCAGGTTGCCGAGGGTGTAGCTGGTCCAGATAATCGTGGACCAATTCAGAATGATACCAGTGGTGGTGATCAAGCTGATTATCGACAAAAACTTACTCAGATAAGATTGGTATACAGCGAAGAATTACGGAAATATGAAGAGGTCAATTTTTCATTTTTGATTTTTGGATTTCACATCAACTGCAGCTGAAAGATTTTAATAATATTTGTAATGGATAATGTATTTCTGATTTAGAGAAATATTTTTCAGGCTTGTCAAGAATTTACTCAACATGTTGTATCATTGTTACGCGAGCAAAGTCGAACTCGACCAATTGCAAACAAGGAAATTGAACGAATGGTTGCTATTATACAAAAGAAATTTTCTGGCATTCAGGTAATTAGAAAATAAAATTTATCTCTAGGATACAGTGCTTTGGTCAAATTGGAAAATTGGATATAAACACTAAATTAAAAATTTTTGGTTTCATATAATTGAAGTAAAGAACAAATTTCATTCATTAGTAGTGGCATTCGGTAGCTATGGACGATTACTGAAATTATTGAACTAATTAAATAATAAAATGGATTGTTACGATGGACTAGTGGTAACTATATTAGATTTTGTAATAGTATAAGATATTTGAAATTTAACTTCATAAAATGTAAGAAACAATAACTTCCAAACTTTTTCATCGTATTCTAATTAAATTTCTGCACAAATATAGTTCAAACTCAGTGATTTGCTTGAAACTTAAGATGCAATAATTTAATTTCGACATTTTTTACTTAAGTCACATTTCATTTCAATTTTTTTGAGGTACAACTGAAGCAGTCAACTTGTGAAGCAGTAATGATTCTTCGTTCGCGATTCCTTGACGCTAGGTAATTTTTGCTGCTGTTAAGAACACTTTTCTTTTACTGTTGAAAAATTTTCAAATTTAACTTTCTTCAGAGATACGTCCAATGCCTACTTATGCTATAATAAAGATATTAATGATGAACATGTTCTTTTGTATTTCTTATGGAAACTTTATCCTTGAAATTACAGGAGGAAGCGACGAAACTTCAGCAAACAGGCAACGGAAGTCCTGAATGAATATTTCTACTCTCATCTAAGTAATCCTTATCCATCGGAAGAAGCGAAAGAAGAATTGGCACGGCAGTGTCAAATTACAGTTTCGCAGGTTATTTTATTAATTTCATTCTCATTTGTCTATTATCTCATAATGTCTATTATCATCATTTCACTACTGTTACGTAGTAGCATAAAGTGGTACGAGTAATTATTTTTATCTACCGAAATTATATATTCAAGTGATGGTCGCACCACATAAAGATCATAATTGTTTTGAAAAACATATTTTAACCATCAAGCAAATTTGTTAAATTCTATTAACTGATTAAGCTGCGGGACATTAATTCATTGACTCCAAATTCAGAAAATGATGTGCAACATTATGATAGTTTTTAATTAGGTGTCAAATTGGTTTGGAAATAAACGTATACGGTACAAGAAAAATATAGCGAAAGCTCAAGAAGAAGCCAATATGTATGCTGCTAAAAAAGCTGCTCATGGTGAGCCTAATTTCTTTTTATTCCACTCACTGTAAAAGATTTGTTTGGAATGATTGGTTCCCTTATGGCAGTAATTATCTCCATCAGTTGAGTTTCTTGAAATTTAGACATCTTTGCAACTATTAGATTTTGCAGCTGCGAATCAATATGGTATGTTGGCAGCAGGAACATCAGCAGCTGGAAGTATGCTCAGTTATCCAGCAATGCTTCCAGGGCAAGATTTAGCACATCATATGACTGCTGGTCTTGATTTCACTGCCGGTTATAATCCTCAGCTGGTAGGTGTTATTCCTCTGGTGACTCGAAATGATCCATTCGGCGAGCTGTAATATAAACTAATGCTTTCTACTGTTTCGTTTGCGCAGCTTATGCTTAATTAGTTAGTTGATTAATTAGTTGCTTAAAGCCGCTAAAAATCTGTATTTCTTTTAAAATGAATTTGAGTTTATAAATTATTTATGAAACGAATTGAAAGATGATGGTTTTTCAATCGTGAATTTATTATATCTTGTTAAAAAAACTAACATTTAGATTCATTTTTAAAGTATTTACGATTTACACTTACTAATTAAAAATCAGTTGCACCACGCATAGATTGTCATGATTTTTGCCTTGTTAGTAGAAAGCGTCGTGAAGTAATGTACCATTATTACCTTTACAGGCATGATGGTTTTAAATTGACAGATCATCGAATTTATACAATTTGGTTTTTAAAAACCAATTAATTTAGGAATAAGTAAGCTCGTTTAAGGAAATAATTTTAGCTTTTATAGCAGTTATTTTAAACAGTATTTCGTTTTATTTGGATGAACTTATTTAACTTAACATGAAAACTAAGTTACATAAGTTTATAGATGAATGAGGTTTTATTTTGCATTCACGTTTTACATTTAACATTTAGACAAATCAACAGTAGGTTGCATGAACATATTATTGCGAATTCCTTTACCATCAGCCATTATTTTTGAGGGTTTTCCTCCACCTTTTTATTAAAAACTTATCTTGCATTTTCAGTTTCGTACTGATCGTATCCAAATAAAATTTCTTCCGCAGTTAATGTTTCATTATTTAAACTATTTGTAATTTCCAGATGTCCACAACTTACGGAATTCCTCCACCAACCAATCCATCACCACAATCTTAACGTAATGCTTACTAACTTCTTTTATTCTTGTTGTTATGAATTTATAACGCTTACTGTATTTATGTCCTTAATATTAATAATAGTAGCGTTGTTTTGTTTTATTCTGACTAATAAGTGTAAAAAGTGTATTATTGAAATTGTGCTTCATAGATTTGTTGCGTGCACTGTATATAGTTAACCTATGAAGTACGGTTGTTCAATTTCTAATTTTTTTGGCATGATGTGGACACACTTCAGATTAATTTCATTTGGGAGGGGAAAAAACTCGAAATTACTAAAAATGTATATACATACATCTATATTGATACATATATTTTATAATGTTCCGCTGAATTTGATTTATCTCTTCTTTCTGGATATCAAATTAAGTTTAATAGATTAAGTTTTCAACCAAAAGCAAACAAATATGCGAATTTGCACAAATTCTGGAGATTATTTCTAGTCATTGCAGTAAGTTTTACTAATTTTAAAGAATACATTTAAACGTAATATTCTTTCAGAAGTTATAAGATGAAACCTTTAAATGATTTTGTTGTATGGATGACAACATTACGGAATTGGAAATATTTATTGTTCATTAATCAAAGTTAATAAGTTTTGAAAAGAACAGGCAAACTGTATCAGCGATTATTTATCGTAGCGAAATGTTATATCTGTATATTGATTGCAAATTTGGAAGTTTGAACTATTCCATTTTCAAAATTCAGTTTTGGTTTTAATGAAATCTTTTTCAAGACACTACCTACAGTAAGTGGTGAACCACCAATAAAGAAATCGAAAAACGATTAGTGGACGATTCAAACAACTGGACACCTCATTATGCACTTAAGAAAAACGAAATAATTTCATAAGTTTTTATTTTCGAGGAAAATTTCAATTGATTTTCTCACTTTATGCTACTTTTTTCCTCTGTTTTCTGTTTTATTTGTAACAACGAATTAAAATTATATAGCATTTAGCAGATGTTTTGTATTTAACAAAATGTGCCAACATTTATTACCACTTTTCACAATGGAAAAAATTCCATTTTGCATTTAATTTATTGTTGCGCAAAATAACATTGATGGAATGCTTCATTTCAGTTCTTGATCTCATTTCCGAAATCATGAATTCAAAGTATTTATGAATTAAAACTTATTTTGTCTCTTGTTATTCTGTAAAGATAAGGAAAACATTACGAAGTTGGAAATATTTATTGTTTCAATGCACTGTGGTATGCGATATATATGTATGATTTTTTACTACGATTATTGTTTTCAGTAATTTATCTTAGATCGCCTTTGCATTTTTGTTGATTTTCTCGACATTTATGCTTGTTTCATCTGTTTGGAAATATATAAACGATCAGAGTCAGTAAAATATTTGATTTTAGATTAGAATGTTGTTTCATACATAGAATGATTATTCCCATTAGCAGTGAAAATGATTGATAATTGGCAAAACAATAATAATAACTATTAACGACTGTCGTTGAATCCGAATCAAATAATAAAATGTTAAAGTAATAATCCACGATAAAATTCATTCAAAACATCGACTGTCCAAGTATATGTATGATTAACTGGTTGATTCTGTTAAAGATTTCAGTATACGGAAATCCATTATTTAGTCATTCTATGCTTCAAAAAAAAAAAAACTCGGACAGTAATAGATTTCCTAAAATTTGTTACATGGATATTACTACGATTTCGTACTAGTTTAATTTGAAATTTTCCTGTACTATCAAATTAATGATATTCGCAGTAATTATTGATGATATATCTACAGCAATGAACCACCCGGGTGTTTAAATGATACTGAGACATGAGATAATGATTTTTAACATTAATTCAGTCAGCGTGATGTAAGAACACATTTGATGGTTTATCACAAATGAAGATTTTTCTACCAGTTGTATGGGTTGTTTTGGTAAGGGAGGCATAATTTTGCTTGATTCCATGTCTTGTGTGAAGCATGCACTTAATATATATGGATATTTCAGATTAACAATAGTTTTAGATAAAACAGGAGATTGTATGATAGCACATTTTTTATCGTTCTTCTAGTTTTAACCTCATTTATTAATTTTATGCCAAAAAAAGTTCTGCATTTTTGCTGATTAAAAATTGATTTTCAGTTGAATAAATTTGATATTATCATAATTTTTTATTTGCAAATGCATTAATTACATTTAATTACAAAGGGAAATTTACTGAATAATAATGTTTAGCTTTTTTTCTTGGAATTGTTTTTAGTATTTTGGAATTTTATGTTACAAATGGACTCGAAAAATTATACATGCATACGATTTTAATCGAATTCATTTTTCGTATTCAAGCAATTGAATTTCATTTTATTCCTAAAAAATTTTCCGAAAAATTTTAATATTATCAGTAACCCAGAAAGAAAAGATAAAAAATATCATCACTATCAATTTTAGTCTTAGGTAAAATTAAGAGATTAATGACAATATTTTCATGTCTTCCCGTATCAGTAATAGACTACCTTAAATCACCAGTCTTTGTTTGAAATAGCCTATAATACTGTGGCATTAATTTCTCCTTCTTCTTTTTTTGCTTAATTTATTTTTATCTCTTTTTTCATGCATGTCTGTTTTTTATCTTATTGTTTCACCTGTACAGTAAAAAATCTTATTATTCCATTAAGATATAGATCAGAAGAGGGAAAATGGCTATCATATTTTAACCCATAATATTCTCTGATAAGCTGAACAATATGCAAATATGTTTCACAAAATATTGCACGAGAATTATTTATTGATAAGTGGCATGATAAAATAAAGAAAACAAACTCGAATACAATAAGAATAACAAAATTAATAAATGTGCATTTAAAACATGGAAATAATTCAGAACAATAGTGTTTGCAATTGAACTAATCATTCCAATCTAAAACATTTATATAACTTAATTATTAACTTCACTTTAACTTAACTAACTTCACTTTAACTTAACTATTCCTATTTATCGTTTAAGGCTTTACTTTACCTAATTCACATATTAGCAGATGGTCATCGAACTGCTAACTTATCACATATTGATAGTATAGTAGTTAATATTGAAATGTCTATTGATATCAAATTGTTAAATTGGAATTTCCCATTGATAAATTAGATAGACAAATTTGAACAATCTGTCGAGATCAAGTTTCGTGTGAACAATTCGATAACATACAAAGTTAGAACAATGAAAAAAATTCGAGCTCACTTGTCAGTACAACTTTAAGTATTCATTTTGCTTCTAATAATTGCTGATTTCAGGATTTCTGAGATGTAAACTTAACAGTCAAGCAGATATGAAACGTAACAAACGATATCGAAGAGAAATAACAACGAATAGACAATCACATATATCAAATGATTCATTCGGTATTTCAGTGAATCTTCATTTGAAGACTTACAAAATTGATTAGAGTGTATTTTGGTAGCAGGAGAAAAAGACGTGTGATGATAAATAAATGAATTCTGATTTCTGTATTTCACATCCTCATAGATTATCAGTACAACATTTTTACCTTTCTATAAAAAGATTATTTTTCTAACATGTTTTTTCTAACATGTTGTGGACATCAATTGATCTTATGGGTATTGTAAAATTTATTTGACAAGTTGAATCTTAACTTCAAGGACATTTAGAATATGCTGCAGAAGTTGATATTGCTGGTATTAGATTCATCGTAAATTGTTTCGTTATTATTATCAATATAAGTGAGATGTAGAATTCTAAATTCATGTATATTTTTATCATTCTTTTTTTTCTGAAGCTTACGAAACTATTAGAAGTTTTGTAACAATTTGTTAAGATTAAAATATTGAAAATATTTGATGTTTATTTTATGACCAAAACTTTCGATTTTTTTTTCTATCAGAATTTAACTTCAAATACTGAAAGTACATTGAAACTAAAATCAGTAAATAGTTTGGTTTTCAGTTATTGAGGAAACTAGTTCAGATGCTGGATATTTAAGGAAGAGAAAAAGAAGAAATCGGGATAATGCTCTACGAAGGTTACTTCTGTTAATTCTTCAAGACTGGTTCAAATTGATACTGTTTGATCCTTTTTTCACTTTTTATTCTTACTTTATTTGACAGGTTTTATTTATTATTTCTTTATTGTACATTACAATGTAATGCAGTTCTTTTATAATTTTCCTGACTCCTTCCATATTATAACTTTTGATAGTATGTATTGTAGTAAATAAATATAAAAATTAATTAAAAATTTTTAATCCAAAAATCTTGGAATTATAAGTGATGCCCATTTTATCAACATGTCAGTAATGTCTTCGTTCTGACGAATTACTGATCACAGGAATGGAAAAAGGTTGAAATAATTGATTAGTCATTAATTTATTTTCAGTAATCGCGGTATGAATGAAGTTGATCATCCAACAAATGAACAGCAAATTTCTCATGCTAATGCATATATTGAGGGAAGTGATATACCAGGATTTGCATACGACAGTGTAACTAAACGTTATTACAAAATACAACCGCAGTCTAGTGGACCAGTTAGCTTTTTTATTTTTATACTTTTCGATTATTATATATACTTTTTTTCTTTTCTTTTATTTACTTTTATTTATTTTCTTTTATTTTTCTTACTTTTATTTCTTTTATTTTCTTTTATTTACTTTTCGATTATATATATATATATATATATACGTGGATTTTTTTTTTGCAAATATTTTCTTAGTTGTTCAGAATTTTCGAAAGCGTTTTCTTAGTCTTAGTCGTTTGTTTTAATAAAAAAGGTTATAATTTAGAATATTGGATTTCGTGAAAGTGATTTAAGAGGAAATCGACAACATAATTCATTTATGGCTGAACGTGAACGATGCCGTACCAAACCTTGCCCGTCTGTTTCATGGTTACCAAAAATGATACAACGGCGAGAATTATATAATAATAATATTTCACAATTTACACGCTTAGTTGCTGAAAGGACATTGCGTGCTATCCGAAAAGAGCCTAGCTATGTTCAAAAAGTCAGTTTTATTTAATTTCGATTGGATAATATGTTTGCAAACATTTATTGCAAAAACTTCAACAAAAAAAAACAGAAGCGACACATTTTGATAAGGAATTAGATGAACTAGTAGTCAGTTTAGTTAAAAAGTGATAGTTCTGAATTATCATATAATTTCATCAATTAATATTTGTGATAATTGTTTCATGTTATAAATTGGACTAGTTATTGTGGAATATTCATTACTTTAATATAGTATAATGATTTCAATGAATATTCGATACTTTCATGAGTTAGTATGACACCCTGCTGGATAAATGTTCAAATATATACGATAATCTATGTGGTTAGACTTCTAATCGATAGAATGAATATCGATGACAGCTCTTATTCAGGGATATACAGATATTGAAACATTACATTCGTGTCATTATGTAGACATTAGTGATGATGGGAAAACCATCATTGGATGTTGGTCAGTGAGACGTCGATGGGACGAAGGATGGAGAGACATATGTGGTGCACGACTTATTTGTTTTAAAGTTACAAGTGGTCATTATAATAAGACGTATGTTGTTTATGTATTTATTTTCTCTGGTTACGGATGTATGTGATTTATTTATTTATTTTCTATTTTTTTCATTGCATTTTTTCGTGAAAAACATGACATGTTCTGTGCGCTTACTAACATCACTGTCGAAATGATTAATAGTGTAGAATATTAGCAGGCAAATTATTGAAAACTTAACATGGGTAATCATAGGAAATTATTTTGAAGCAAAACGTTTCAGCTGTTCAGTATTTGCTTGAAACAAAGCGAATCACTGATTAATTCAAAAAAAAATTATTTTAATATTATCAGTTGTCTTGAAACATTGTTGTAAAATCACATCTGATAGACAATATCTCAGTCAGATGTTTCAATGATTTAACTGAAAATATTTCAGTTTATTTGCAGGGAAAATGAATGTTTTAATAAATTTGGGTTAAAAATTCGGAATAATACATATGGTGCGAATCTGATGAAATCAAATTTAATGGATATTTGCGTCGAGCCAGTAAATGATAATGTCACTTGTGCATTATATGTTACGACGCAAACTATTGTTACTATGCATAATCGATTTTCAACTTTGAGTCGGGTTTGTATTGAGCCAGTGGCTGAATTCTCCTCAGTTTATGTAAGTTATGAGATTGCTTTTTTTTCTTTTTTCAGTTTATAATCATGGACACATTTAAAAGTTTGTATTAATCTATGAAAAACGCAAGCGCGATTGATGTACGACCGGAAATATTAATTAATTCTATTTTTTATGAAAATACAAGTGTATTCTAGGATTCAACGGAATTGCGTTTACCTTCCTATAACATGAGATGGACATGCCAGAAATATGTGCGTGCAATAGCCTTCAATAGAAATCGAATGGGAGTTGGAATTGGTTAGTATTCAATTTAAGCTTCAGTCGATAGTAAATTGTGCTTGAGCATTTGGTAGCATATATCAGTTTCGGAAATTCACTAGAAAAATAAATATTGAAGTTAGAGCTTGATATGGGAACTTTTCGAATAGGATGTAATATGTTGTTTTTCTTTTTTTTTTCTTTTTTTTCTAGTTCTTCACATCTAACATAATTAGTTAAAATATCTGAGGACAAAAGCAAACAAATAATTTTTTCATTTTTATCAAGAACTTGAGAAGTTTTTTTTTATTGAGAAAATTGTGATTCAAACGCTACTATTTTTTATTAAGAAAAAACTATGTTTATTTATATATAAAAAAAAAAAAACTACATTTATTAAGAAAAACTATGTCTTTCAAATTTTCATTATTATGTAGTATTTTTCAGAGCATTGAAGATTTTTTTTATACAGCATAAAAAATAAACTGTTCAAATAAGGAGAATCTTGTACAGAATTGAATGCATAGTTAAAATAAATGCAGATTAGTAATTCAAAAAATATATAGTTTTCTTAATTTTTTTTATTATTTCACATGTATTAATGTATATGATGTGTAGGTTTGGAAAGAAATGCTTTGCTGTTGGATATTTCTACAGAACAGACTATTTGTATTAATAGTTTGGAGAAAGATGTCCTAAGTCTAACCTTTAGTAAGGTATGTTACAATACTTTTTTTTGTATTTTAGAGATCAAATTCTTAAATCCTTTGCTTTGACTGTGTTTGATTGCTGTTGAAAGTTGAATAAGTTAAAGTTTTTCACAAAATAATTTCACCTAATTTTTAATTTTGAATATTAGATTTTGTTTCACATTCCTATGCGTCTTATTGAATGTTCCTTAGTTCATTGCAGAATTAATATTTTCTATGTTTACAGCGGTTGATAAGTAAAATGTGAAATAATACATCCATCACAAAAAAAGTTGGCCTCATATAAATAATATATTTCATACAATCAAAGCAATATTATTGCGGAAATTTTTAAAATATAACTGGTAGCGTTAGATGAATAAAAGGAAACGAAAAGAAAATTTTGGAGTGTTGCGTATTATGATTATTGACTCTTCTCTTCATATCCATCTTTTTAAGATTTTTATTTGAGAAAACATGGATTATGAATTGTATGAATTATAAGTTAATATTGCCGCAGAATTTTTCTTTTTCTAAAATATTATTATCTGAATAAAAAGTCTGAATTTCAAAAATAATTAATTTGGATTTGAATTCTGCGGTAATTAGGTCATTCCTAGAAATTGTTTAACTACGATTTAAGAATTTTAGGATGGAAATTTATTATTTATGGGTGTAAGAGGCGATAATGTAATTTGTTCGGATTTGCGAATGAATGGTCAAGATATTGTTGCCACATACAGTGATGCAAAAAGTGTGAGTTGGCTGAAAACGTTGCAGACTATTTCTAATACGCTTATCACTGAAGATTATATTGGAATGGCAAGTTTTTTCTCTTATTTCCTTAAATACTGGCATAGCTTTTGAATTTATTAAATAAAATAAGTGAAGTGAAATTGACTCTTTTTATCGTTCCCAGTGATTTAATTTTCTAATAAATAAAGCAAAATATTTGCGATGAATAAATTTCCTGTTATAAAATATATTCTTTTAATTTACTCTGTCTTTTTTTGAAATTCTTTATCTTTTTTGAAGATATTGATTTTAGATAAAATTTTGGGATATTCGAATGTGCAAGCCCTTATTCAGGATTGAAGACAACATAAATCCTTATAATAAAACGCCGATGCATCTCGAGAAGAATGAAAGAATTCTCTTTTCAGGTTAGTTTTTTTTTCATGTATTGAATTAATTAGTTGCAGGATGCTTAATAACAAAATAATATTGTGCTATATATTTGGCAGAATCTTCTTATTTGCAGCGAGTAATAGAATAGATCATAAAGAAATAACTCTAAAGAAAATAATATAAAATTTTTGTTAAAATAATAAAAACTTTATAAGATATAGATTATTATTTTTTCTACTTTTCTCGTAAAAAAAATTGGTCTGCCCAAATTTTGAATAAAAATGATGCTGAAAAATAAAAGTCAGCGTAATTCTTCCAGTCCATTTTTTATTTCACATATATTTGAAGATGAATAATATGAAATGAGCTGTCGACTTGATATCATAAAAATTTTAATTGTAGCTACCTCAGATGGAATGACACGAGCGTGGTCAACTTATAATGGAGAGAAGTTATGTGAGTTTCCAAGTCATGATCCAAGAAATACTTCGCGAAAGCCGAAACTTGTTTATGCATCTAATTGGGGTGGTTTCTGCGGCAATGCTGCTATTCTTGTAGCTACTGGAAGTGATTTTCACGTTCACGAACTGGCACTGTAATAGTTTATGCCGTTATTGCAGTTCCAGTTTCTGATTTCTAATTGATTTAAAAGTTTAGTTCCAGTTTTTACGATAGCCAAGTTTTCGATATTATTAGTTTCTGCTGCGAAGCGTTTCTGAGTTTACTTACTTGTTGAATGTAGAAATTTTTCTTTATATGGCTATCAATTTCATAATAAAGACCATCAAACTATATATCTTTGATTGATCTGTTATTTGTCAGAAAGAGAGTAAGAAGGAGTTCTTTTCACTTGTTTCTTTTCCTTTTTATGTAATTAAATTTCCCAAAAAATTTAGTATTTTTTCATGAAACGAAATTTGATTCCATAGCGTTTTATGATAATGAATAAGCAAATATTCCAACACATTTAGAAACATGTTTATCATGCGTAATTTATAGTTAAAGCTATATATACTTGTGGAAAATATATGTTAGTATTGCAACAAATTTTTCTTACATCTGACGGTGATTTTCTCCGATTCTAAAATATCTAAAAAATTTGTTTATTTTTGAAGAATGAAATTGTTGCTGAATGATTAAAGACTTCATCTCCAAAAACTATTGGTATGTTTGTAGATCTCAAAAACTTGATTTATAAATTGATTTTCTTATGCAATTTATGCGATTAATTTTTTTTTTTTTTTTTTTTTTTTTTTGTTGCTGCTTTTTAGCATCGTTATGTATCTTGATAAATTCCAGGGAAAGATATCAGTGCTTGATTACATTTCTATAGGTCTCATATTTTATGGCTGAAGACTTTGTCTTATTTCCAACCATATTCATGTTTTTTGTTCTCGAAATAAAGTTTGTATACAATTCCTTTGACATGTAATTAGTCTTGACTAATTACTGCTTCATAAATTAGATTTATATTTTACATATTTTTATAGATCGCTATTTGCTATCGCCATTTTGGTTGAGAAATAGGTGAGAAGTTCAAGAGATTTTTTGTTTATTAATTAAAATGTGGTAAATTCGGGGGATGAAAAGATGATAAAGATCAAAGGGTAATGAGTGAAACATATAAAGAAAATATGGTTCTCCCATGACTGTTTTTGCGGTTTACTCGGCGAGTTTGCTGTGAAAGATAGGCAGAAAAATGAATTGTCCGAAAACATTCGATTGAAATTCTGGATTAATTATATAATAAAAAATAGAGAAAAAAACATAGATATTTGATTAAGTTACGATGAAATTACAATTTTTGTCCATAGAAATTGAATTTTTTCTGTAAATTTAGCTATTATATTTTTCTGGATTTGCATAACAAGGTCGTTTTGCGATGAATGCGCAGAAAGTGTTATTTTCAATCTTGATATGAAATTATGAATTTTTTAGATTTTATAAAAAAAAGTGAAAAAAAGAAAATTAGTTATAAAATGATATTTATGATGTTCTTTAGAAAAATAAATAAGAGTAAAAAAGAGGGAAAGATTTTACTATTGATGATTTAAAAAGATAAGAAGGGTTGATGGATGATAGTAATGGTCGATTAAGACGATACATAATCCTTTTAACAAGCAGACATAGTCATCTATTTGTTCGAGCAGTTGCTGTTGCATTATGGTGCATTCTCGATTTTGGTTAATAACATTTGTTTTGCAATTAACTCAATCGTTGCTTTTATTCAAACATCGAAATTTTGCTGCATTACGTGATCGTACAAGTATCGATAATGATAGGAACAACTGTACAATGTTCAATTGCCGACAGCATGTAATTATTACTTTTATTTCTATTTTTTTACACTATGATTCTGTGAAAGAATAATGAATTAAGAATAATTAACTTATTTTTTCACCAAGAAATAGCTTCTACTATTCATATATTTGAATAGAACTGCAAAAGAGAAAAGCTGTAATAATGTGGTGAACAAATAAAATGTGAGAAAAATTTGCTGTAATTTCACATAATTTCATTTTGAAATAATTATAATACTAAAGTAATGAATAAAACTGATATCTGAAATCAGATGTACCTATCAATTAATTAGATTTTTTATATATTTTGGAAATTTGATTATTTTACCAATTTCAGTTATGTTAGGATGAGAAAAAGTGCTGATTCCATACAATTAATATAGAATAACAGTTCATCTTTTCAGGATGATTATTACGAGTATTTGAGTGCATGTCGTAAAAAAGATATTAATACATTATATACAAATATTGGTTTAAAATGTGAAAAAGGTAATCAGGTTGCTTTAGCACGATTCCGGAATGCTGTCAACGAAACAGGGTAAATGTTTATTAAAAGAAAAATGTATAATAAAACTTATGAAAAAAATGATGAATTGATGGTTGGAAGAAAAATGATACGTCAATAATATTTTGAAGATTAGCAACTAACTAATTATGATTGAAGAAGTAATTATTTGCAAGCTAGGATTTAGTTTTGCAAATACTATTTTTAAAATCTAAACTTTAAATTTAGTTATGAACTTATTCAAGATAAATTAAGAAATTTTTCTTTCAGTTGGGGTATTTTCGAAGTGGAAACATTCAATATTGTTGATGACATAACTCAGGCATTTGCTGCTGGTCTTCTTGAAGGTTAATTGTCTCATGAAAGATTGGAAAAATGAGAGAAAAAGAAAAAGCTATGAAAAGGATTAGCAGTTTTAAACTTTTTAAATATAGTTTTTCCATTATTGTGGACAATGAAATTTTCAAGACTAAAATTATTTTTTGAACTTCTAAAATAATTTTTATTTCATCTATATAAAATATACATTTGTTAAAAACAAAGACGAAGAAATGTTTGAATTTTTCTTTTATATTTTCATAAATCAGAATCCAGTTACAAAATCAAAATTAATAGTAGTAACAAAACAATAAATAAATAAAATTTAAAGGTATTTTAACGCGACAATTAATAACATATCATTTTCGTAATACGGTAGAGGGAATGTGTGATGGTGAGGAAGAATATTGCAAAAGACTTTTTGCTTATTTATCCAAAAATTTGAATTGGATTAAACGTACAATAAGTAAGAAAACAGAAATGGATATTTATTGGAAACAGGTTGATTTAAAATTTGATTTGGAATAGTTATTGACAAAAATTATTCGAATATTATGATTTTTTTATCATTAATAAAGAATATAATTTAGTGTAAATACTAGTCTCACTCTCACTTGACTTATATTTTTTAGAATATTTTCTTTGTTCATGTTTGATATCATTATATTAACTACTTCATCGTAGTGTAATTTATATTATCTCATCATAATTATGAATAATTCTATCCGTTATGCTGATGAAAAAAATATAGTAAGCAATATTTATGGATTTATTTTTTATCTTCGATGATTGCACTAGTAAATATCATGTCGTATGAAAGTTTCATTTTTTTTCCTATAATTCTTTAGATGAGAAAACAAATTACATAAATAATGACTAAGCGATTAAATCTAATTAACAATAAGAAAGTAGATAAAACAGAACATAAATTAAATTATTGAATTAAGTGGTCGGTCAACATTAGCTGATTATAAGCTTAACATTGAATATTTATTATATTTATTAATCTTTAATTATGATTGCCATTAGTAGATAAGATAAAAATTCAAGCATTAGTCGAATTTTAATTTTTCAATCGAGAAAATTTAATAAATTTAGAAATCACGGAGTCATATTGTATTAATGATATGGTATTACATTATAGGTGAATTTAACATTTGCTCAGTTAACAGGAATGAATTATGGATATTTAAAAAAGGCATCTACTGTGTATAAACCTATAATTTCTTTTGAACTAACACCAATTTAGTAAGTTGAATATTACTTGGAGATTATATAATAGAAAATTTTCGAAATAAAGATGTTTTAAATTATAGGTTTTAAATTATTAAAAAAAAAATAACGAATATATAATTATTAATAGATTGCTTGTGCAATTTTAAAAATTTTTTTCTCGTCTCTCTGAAATTGCATTTTTTTTCTCGTCTCTCTCTGGAATTATCATTTTTAAATATTCCTTCAGTATTAGTGTATTTTTACATGCATTTTTTAGCAGTAGTAATTTCAATTTCAAATTCTTTGAATTGAAGTCTTTTCTTTTAAATATTGGAAGAAATTTAATTTTTATAATAAAGGAACAAAATCAATTTATAATAAATTTGACAGAATTTATAAGTGCTTTTTTTGATTTTTCAAATTCTTACAGCATGATTCAGCTTGCTGGTGATTTTATTGATTTGGGAAAGATATTTGGTAAAAATAAAACTGATGCAGGCCATTGTTCTGGTTTAGTTAAATTAGCACCGGATAATGCCGATCTATTCGTTGCTCATGTTACTATGTCTAGTTACGAAACGATGAATCGAATTCTTAAATTTTACAAATTTGCATTTGGTATTTTTTTTCTTAAATATTCCAACTGTTATCATAATGAAGGTGATGAACTTTTTTTTTTTAATTTTTTTTTAAGTACAATCAATCAATGTCTCATAAGTTCTCAGTGCATGAATTTTTCACCTATCCAAATTGTCCAGAGGTGAATGAAATCTTCCCTATTTAGCATTACTGTTTTTTTATCGAAAGGAAGAAAATGAAAAATAAATGGAATATTTGATTTAGTTTATTATAACCTTGAATTTCAAATTTAAGATCAAATTATATATAATGGAAGTAATGAATAAAAAAAAATGCTAAAAGTTATATGATTAATCAATTCTCATCACATGTAAACATATTGCAGTAAAAAAATATGTTGTAATAATATTTGAAACGGTAAATATGCTTTATATGATAGCATTTGAAGCATTAGTTAAATCTTTAAATGGACAAATAAATAATTCCATTAGTGTAATATCGTTTGTTACAGATAAACAAAAAGTGCCTGGTTATGCGACATCTTTCTCATCATATGCTGGTTCATTAGCCTCACTAGATGATTTTGTTCTTGCAAGCTCTGGATTGGTATTATACTTCTTTTTATTTATTTTCTATGGATGCTTTATTATTGCTGTATAATTATCAAAACTTTTCTTTAAAAAAATTTCCATTAACGTAGTAATGAATGATACGAGTAGTTGATTTTTTTGATAATACTTTTTATAAGTATATATATATAATACTTTTGTATATATATAATAGATATGTATAAATAATAAAACAGCTTATTCGTGAATTTGATAAATTAATTCTTAATTACTTATTTATTTCTGATCCAATAATATAATATATATATATATATATAATATATATATATATATATATATATATATATATAATATATTATATATACGTTATATAATATATTTTATATATATATATGTTATATAATATATATATATATATCAGGCAGTAATTGAAACGACAATTAATATATTCAATAATTCATTATATGATGCTGTCAAATCCGATGGGCAGTTACATTGTTGGATTCGTAGTATTATTGCTACAAAGCTTGCAAAGTCTATTTCTTTTTTTCTTACATAAATGAAGTAATTTTCTTGTTCAAGAAACAATATGGAATAGTGCTTTATTTATCATACCATAATTTTAAGTTTTAATGCTACCATAGCTGTCTAACTACACATAATTTATTTAATTTTTTTCTATAAAATCTAAATTGCTGAATTAATTTCAGCAATTTAAACAATAATTATAATTTAAATTTTAAAAGAACAACAGCGAATAGTATTATGAATAATTCCTTGCTTTTTAATTAAACTTAATTAATTCAGCAAAAAATAACTATAATTGTATTATTTTAGTACAGCAAAACAATGGATGAGAATATTCGCACGATATAATTCGGGTACTTATAATAATCAATGGACTGTAGTTGATTATAAATTATTTGAACCGAGAAACGAATTTCCAAGCAAAAATCTTTTATGGGTTTCAGAGCAAATACCGTATGCATTGTTTTAAAATTTGAGTTAAAAATGAAGTTATCTGATTTTAATTCTTTTTCATTAGTTTTATAAAAAATTAAAAACATTCATCAACAATGACTAAATATTATTCTTTCGTCTTCTCGTGTCCTTCTGTATTTTTATAAATATTCGTTAATATGGTATTCTTAATGCCACTTCTATTACTATCTTTTATCTATTACTGAATTTCCTTTCAATAGTAGGAAACTTATTTGAGGCTTATTGATGATAAGGATTGATAGAGTTGAGGAGATGCCTCTCATACCTTTCAGAGCAAAATAATAGGATTAAAAAAGACTGAATTCTCTCAAGGTGCTTTCAATAGATGGTGTTTATAATAAATTAAGCAACAGCAACTTTTTTTAATAGTGATGATGTTTTACATTAGGCAACACCCTATGATATGGAAGATGATAGGTCAAGTAGTTCAAAATCTAATTAATTTTTCCTCAGAGGTTTGATTATAGAAAATGTTAATGATAGACAATTAAAGAATTCACATAATTATAAGAACAACAATTGAAAAGTTGATCTCTTCATTTTAAGACATATATGTATATGTTATTTGAAGTTAGATATTCATCGTTATGCAATTAAAAATTATCGAATTCAGTACTGTCAATCTGCTGTCTGATAGATATCATTCTTTTTATAATGAAAATTTTTGCAATATTACAGTGATATACTTTATGATCTTGACGATCGAAAATCTTGTAACTTTAGTAAACATATCTAATTTGTTAATAATTAATTGTATCTTTAATAAGTGAATGACATTAATTTAACTGAATTTTTTTCTACATTATCTCCACAATTCTCATAATCTTGTGAATTATGAGAACTTAAAAATTTAATTCGTATGCATAGATTGTTTCGAGATTTCATATGATCAGAACATGAGAATTCATTAATGATTTATTTGTTTGGGATTAAATGAGAATTCTACATGATATGATGAGATTTGATCAATGATTGAGATTTGATTAATGATTTGTTTTGAAATCGCTTTTCCGACGGGCATTAATTGTAATTTTTTTCATTATCGACTTTGACCCTCCTTTCTTTTTTCTGTCAAAAATTTCAATTAAGCTTACAATTAAGGATTAATCTTAATTATTTCATTAAGAAAAGTTCTTTGCTTTCAACTTTCCTCATACTAGAAGAAAAAAGTTTTCTTACATAAATTTGGTGAGAGAGAAAAATGTTGTTTGATCAAATTTAGTGGACTGATTATTGCTCACGATATGACATGGTTTTTGAAGAACTACACATATTGGCCAAGCTATAATATTCCGTATTTTAAAATGATAAGTGAAATAAGTGGTTCTAAGCAGAAGGGTGAATTATCGGATTGGTATAAATGGGAAAGCTGCCCACGTGCTAAAATTTTCAACCGTGATCATTATAAAGTTGTCGATTTGGAGAGCTTACAAAAATTGATGAGGTACTAAAAAATTTTTCGAATTTGCCAAAAAATTTTTCAAAACTTCCTAAGAAATAAAGGAAGAAATTTGAAAATTTTAAGTTTTTCAAGAATGAAAATTTCTATTTTTTGAATCTATTTTTTTGAATTAAAAAAATTATGCATGCCTTTTTTAGATACAATGATTATAAACATGAAAAATTCAGCAGATGTAAATGTATACCTCCATATTCAGCAGAAGCAAGCATATCTACACGTGGAGATTTGAATCCCGCCGACGGTACGTATGAAATCAGTATGATGGGTCATCGAAATCATGGTGCTATCGATTATAAAGTAATTTTATTTTAATTAAGATTCGAACAATTTCACATTTCTATATTTGTGAACTTTGCACCATTACTAAGAATAAATTAGCAAAAGAAATAGCCGATTATGAAATATAAATTAAGGAATATGAATTAGTTCCTTCATTTAGACCATATCATCTTTATAATTATTCTTATGCGAAAATACCTTTCTAATTATAATTCATTTATTTCAAGTACCTTCTAATGGTTAAGATTCAATTAGCAGCAGTAGTAAATTCAAATAAAATAAAATAATTTTCAGGGAACAAATAATGAATTGTTCAAGAATCTTCGTTTTAAAGCATGGGGTGGACCAACTTATGATCCCCTTCCTGCTTTCAGGTGGTATTTCTTTTATCATAATAAAACATCAGTAACATATGAAATATTGGTTACATGAAATACTAATTTTTTTTTAACGAAAATTTGCAAAATTTTCTAGTTGGGCTACAACGGATATTCAAGCAAAACACTACGGTCAACCAACGGTATGGCAATTCAAGGAAATAGAAACAAGCTGGGAAACTACCCCATTATAACTTACAGAAATTATCGAACTAATTGCGAACCATTTTTCTTCAGCAGTCTGAAACCAAAAAAAAAATTATTTGAAGCAGAAAAAAGTAATCTTTCCAGTTACGTTATTTGAGTCAAACATAAAAAAATTTACAGAATACAAATTTCGAATTCGAAATTTATGAAACAAATAGTCTAAACAATATTTCTGATGTTTTTGATATTATTGTTATTATTCTTTCATCTTCGCCTTCCTTCTGCATTTCCATGATTTTTCTATATGCAAGGCCGTTACTTTAATATTATTTTCGAATTTTAACATGGGAATGATAGTATTTTTTCCAATGTTTTTATTTTTTCTTTTGCAATGTTTTATTATTTCATTGGAAAAAGTCTTAAATGCTTTGAAAAATATTAAATATGCTATATGTATACAAAAGTGAAGTTTGTAATCTATAAATTTAATGTGGGATGATTTAACTAGTATGAACATCAGTGAAGACATTAAAGAATGACAGACTTGTAAATAAGAATATACAAATTTATAAAAATTATGCACTTAAATTCTAATAGCGATCATTCCCAACTTTTCTTCTTTTTTCATATTTTCTTTCATCCAACCGTATTTTAAGACGTCGATTTCAGCCAACAAATTAATAATCATTTTAAAATCATCATCTTCTATTTGTAGACGTTCCCGTAATTCATTTGGGTTATTGTATTTTGCCAAATATACAACTGAGCACAAGTCGGTTAATTGTGCCATAACATACTGAATCAATGCATAATCGGTGGGAAATGAATCACTTCGTTTAGATGATAAGAAGCTTAGTAATTTACCTGAAAATATCAGATGCTGACAAAAATAATGAATCAAATTAAGCTCAAGTAAGTATAATAAAGATAATATGTAGAAACCACAAGTATATCTATTTGAAAAAATCATTTTTTATATAACACACCTTATAATTCTTGCATTTGAGCCAACGACCTTCAACATCATACACAGATAGCATTGCGTCGTTTGAATCGTTCACTGCTGTTTTATATGGAACACTTTCACCGAACAATTGACAATTCTCAACGCTGTAAATTTATTTTTTGTAAAAAGTTAATAGACATGCGAAATCTTTTTTTTCTTTTGGTTCAGAAATTAAATGAAAGATTTGTGGCACACTATTATAAATGAGATAGTATAGAAAATGGAAAAATGACACCGGAGCAAATGAAGAAATTTCAAAGATTCATTAATGTTAGCTTGTGATCTAAATCAAGAGGACTTGAACTATTTGATAAGGTCCTGTATGGATCTTATATCTTTGTAAAGATTATAACAACCAAATGCTAAAACCTTTTGAAATATTTGATAATCTACACAGGTAATATTAAAACGGCAATAATGTTATAACCTACTTATTATCTATAAAAAGATAAAAAGATACTTATTATGTCTCTTTTTCCATGGTGCATTTTGTCTTTGCATGCAAACTCGTAGTAAATTTAGTTTTTTAAGCAAATCTTTCCCTAAACTCTTTCTCTCTTCGACTGACCAAAGCGCCAATTTTTCACCACTTAATAAAGAAATAAGATCTGTAAAACAAGAAAATTGACGAAAATAAAAAGAAACCTGTTTTGGGTTTCCGAAAAAAATCCTGGGTGGAGAAGGATCACATTTTCATAACAACAATTTTTTTGTTCTATCACGGTTATCATAGAAAAATTAGTAGAAAAATAGTAGAAAAATTTAATTTCAGACAATAAATTTATTATTGATATATTTCTATTTGAAATTTACCTGCGCTAATAGCATAAATCCATTTAGTCAATTCACAAATAGTTCAAAAAATTAATATGCTGTCTTCTTATACAGTCAGTTGTCATTAAAAAATTTTACCTTGTCCAAACCTTCTATAATAGTGGTTAAATTCCTTGTATAATCATGTTTATCCAGAAAGTTCCTGAAGCAATATCATTCAAAAATCTTAATGAAATAATTCCAGTTCAATCAATAAATCCAATTTATAGCTTGTTGCTAACAAAAGTTCATGGCATTAGGAAGGACAATTGATTATCTAAGCTAAGAATTGAAATAATATCACAAATACATTTACGATAAACTAACATGGATACAGCACTGACACCGTCGTCATTTAAATTGTGATTGTTACAATCTTTCAATTTTAACACCGGTGTTGCAGCGCAAAACAAAGTTCCCGTATTAGACTGATGGGCAATTTTAGTAAGTTTCTCATACACTTCGGGAAGCGTTTTAATAAATTCATCATATATCTGAAACATAAAAACTTGTTTCATAATTCAGTGAATAGTGAATCCACTAAACCCTTACTTTTAAATGCAGCACGAACATTAATTCAATCCTTTATTCAGTATTCATTCCTTCAAAATTTTTTTACAATTGCTGAGCATACAGAAGGAATGTATGGCATTATTCCCTCTTTTCTCCCTTAACTTTTCTCTTTTTAAAGATCAACAAATAAATGATATAATCCATTTATTAACTGTCTTGTTTTTAGTTTAAAAAATATATGTTATTTCAATTTACACTTTCTTGTTATTCTTATAACTTGCGTAACTATAAAAGGCGTAATTATTATCGAAGTGTTTTACTGAGAGGATCAATATAATTATAGCCAAAATCGTTTGCTCATGCTATTGCTACTATTGCTAAATTGATAGTTGTTTTTTGAATAGAACTGCAAAATTTGTTAAGTAAAGGACAAATAGAAAACTCACACATGGTGTTAAAAATTTCATTTCTTCCAATGATGGTGGAGGATCATCGACGAACTGCTTCAAAATTTTAACATCATTATTAACTGGCTCGTGTCCATTACAATAAAGAGAATTATGCATTATCTTTTGCAAGCCATCATTTTCAAAGCGTTGCAACATGCGCTTAGCCTGTAAAAAAAACAAAAATTATTAAAAAAGATATGAGAAAACTATGAATTCTAAATTCCGTTAAAGAAATTAAAGACAAAAATTTCAGATCCTTTTTGGATCAGACGATGATCAAATTCTCCAAATCTTTATCTCAAATTTAGATGATGTGCTCCAAGGGACCATAAATAAGTGCTTCAACTAAAAAAAAATAAACGAGTATAAGCGCCCTCTTATCTTACAAAATTAATGAGAGAAAAACTAGGCAATAACTGGAAAAAACAATAACTGAAATAATATCGTTATTAACATAAGATTTTTTTATCATCATTTCTATAAAAAACAAAACAACCCTGAAGATAAAGATGAAAATTACAGAAAACGAGAAAAAAGTCTTCATTGTTTTCCTGCTTTTATTGTTGCCAGCTAAATGAGCAAATATTTTCACTATATTTTGCTTTCATTTTGTGCAATGCAAAAAAAATTTTTTTTGATCCAACACAAAGATAAGGAATATTTTATTCATTGATTAACGAATGGGAAATTCTCCTTATGTACATACGTTTTTAAATGGTACAGAAGAAATAAAGACACCTGATCAGCTACTGACTGAATTTTAATCATGGCAGATTTTGATAATGATGAAAGCAAGTTTTTCTTATCTGGCGTACTGAGCTCCATTGTTTTAGTAAAGTTGATTAAATGGACGAGGTCTGACCTTTAAAATCAATCAATCTTGTCATTTAAATTAAAATGCAGATATTTTACAGAATCTCTTGTTATTTTCTTACGATGCACATCACAATGACTGGATTCTAAAATTAGAAAATGAATACCACTGAATGATTACATAATTGAGATCAATAATTTTGAATCTTGTTTTTCAAAGTTCTCTTCTGTTTTTTTCCGCTGAATGACACCAAAAACCTTGTCATCCAAAAATTAAGAAAGGAAAACAAACTTGAATAAAGTTTGATTGCAAACCAGTAATGGGAGGAATATGCGTCTACTTGCCTCAATGAATTCCTTGAACATAGCCGTTGTCGGTTTTACAGGTGTTAACAACGCCAAAGATATAGGTCGCTGAAATGATCGAAAGCTCTATTTGAGTATAATAGTGGAATATTCCTCGACTGAATTTTTTTAATCCCATTTCTTCTTCACAAGGCAAATTTCATTTATAAGGCTTTATAATCATCAAAATTAATGAAATAACCTGAAATGCTCGAGCATGCAAATCAAGTAAAGTTGAATAATGAACACAGGCATATATAGCCATTTGCTGATTGTAAATTATCATGCTGGAACCATTAATAACTTCGGCGCTCATTAACCAAAGAGCAACACTATCCATGTCAAGATGCGGACTACGCACATGAGCAGGATATGAATATAACGGTCGTGGACCTTGTGCCTGCAAGAAAGCAGAATGACAACAAAATGCATGTTCAAATACAATGAATACATAAATTTTTAAACAAATTAAGAAGGATTCAACTTTCTGAGTTTTAAAAAATATTGAGACTGAATTTGTTTTGATTTATATAAATCCTATCTTACTCTTCTTTTTTTCACAATTTTGGTAAATATTATAGTATAGATTTTAGATCAAAGAAAAATTTTCTAATATACTGAAACTTAGTCATAAAGTAATATGAAATGAAACCAAACGTAGCATTCCTTAAACTCCGTCATATTCTAAACTTTAAAATATAACAGCAACATTATATACATTCCAAAGATATGCTTACATTTACAATATGACTAAACGAATAAAAGGATTCAAATTATAAAATCAATGAAATATTGATAAGGCAAAATTTAAGATACAGCAACAGAAAGCAACTGAATGAAAAATTTTTTTGTATAATAGTGAAAATTTAAAAATTTTTTGATGTGATTACTGGGCTTCCAAACAATGTGCATGTTAGTTCAAAAAATCGTCAAAAGAACAACCTGACAAAATTCAATTACAGTTAAAATAGCTTCCGGACAACAAGTCATTCGATGCCACGGATCCACACTTCGTTTGCCCCACACAACGGCCTCATCAACAATATTCATTCTGTCCCTTTTCGAATGACTTTCTAAAAGCTGGACTCAATTTTTACAACTTATTATAGATGATTCCACAATCTGCAGAATATGGAAGAGATCCTCGTCATTATCGACAATTAAGGCATGCCATTTCATCTCACCGAATAAGTAGGATGCAACCAAAATTTGTAAAATGTTACTTTGAAAACATTAAGTCGTCATAATCCTCACTCGTATGAGTTCTCCTCCACAAGACACTTTTCTTTTTCTCCACCTCGCCATTAAATAAGCATATATTTCAGGTGGTACCAATTCAAAGCATAATTCACACGCAAAACAGTTATCCAACTTTGTGATATAAATTTAAATTATCAATCTTCATCGATTTATTACTCAACTTTTGACGGCCAAAAAATATATCTTCGAATTTAAACATTAACGGAAATATCTATATTGATAACGCTGAAAGCTTTGCAAAAAACTTTAATATGAAGTTTTTATAATAACAGTGATTTAAATACAAAGCAGAAAAATTATCAGATAGAATGAAAAACATAAGAGAAAAATATATACTAAAAATATATACTAACATCTATCACAGCCGCTTATATTTTAAAATTTCGTATCAAAAAAAGTTACAAAAAATAATGGAAAAATACAGTTCAGTTATGGACTATTTCTAATGGAACAACATTTAAACCATGGATTATGCGATAAAGAAATGAAAAATATGATCAAACAGACGAAGAAAGTTAACAATACCAATTCTAAAAACAAAATATTGCATGAGAGACCAAAAAATACCGAAAATGAAAACCAAATATAAAATCATTAAACATATAACATTAGAAAAATTAAAAGAAAAAACTGTTTTCGAAAAAAATACAATGAATCAATGAATCTACAATATAAAAACTATTGAATTTTATACACAATTAATGCCTAACATTAAATACATAGATTGTCTAATTTTATCCCAATTCATTGATGCTACATGCTATCTCTCAGTTTTTTAAAGGCTATTTTTAATTGAAAAATAGCAAAACTTTACTTTTATATCCTCATTATATTATACTATTATTTTTTGAATATTTAGTATCATTATACAAATTATATAATTAGATTTATTAATCCATCATCTTCAACTTAAGGAATGTATGATGAGAAAATCATGCAAAATACCCGGAAAGACGAAAACGTGAAAAAATCGTACAAAAAAAAGAATTAAAAGCCAAAAAATTAAACCACAATGAGAAAATGATGATGCGCAAGGTTCATTTAACAGCACATCTCCTACATATTCGGGAATTTCATTTTTATTTGCCTGGTGACAATAACCGAACTTGTCATCGAAAGAGAAACGTCCTCGATGACAAATTTCTTCACAAGACGGACAAATGATTATTCCCTCGCGTAACCAACCATTTATAATCTGCAAATAGTAAGAAAAGCGAATGAAAAATATCACTATTTAGAAAATATCTTTCAGTAGAATGCAGTATCAGTTTAAGATAGGATACAAAGTAGCCAACAGTTCCTTTATTTTCTAAGGTTATTCACCGCTACTTCAAAATTGTGATTAGAGAATATGTAAGAATAATTGTAAATAATTTTTGCACAGTTAAAGGATAAAACAAAAGAGAATTTTTGAAAACGATCGACTAAGAAATTATTTAAATGCCGATTTATATGTCAATTTAATATTCTGCAAACAAAGAACCTTTCGGATGTGGATATACTGACCAGTAAAATAGCACGGATAGAAAAAACTTTCATTGAATAAACCAATATTCAAGCGACCTTCGCTACATTCATACTAAAATGAAGTGAAAAAAAGTAAAAAAAGAGCATGAATGAAATAAATAAGCTAAACATTTTGAACTATGAAGAAGAATGTTTTCCAAATTAAGACTTAATCTTTCCTTCATATAACTTGACACTAAATTTCTATTTCAACTAATCAAGATGAGGTCTCGCTGCTCTCACGTTCAAAGAAAGTTCAAATGAGATGATTTCAACATTTTGACTCTTAAATTAAAGCCTGATAAAAATTTACTTGATAGCAACCAGCTTTATACTGAAGAAATGTCCGAATACGACCACATTTTCGCTCGGTCCAAAAAGTTGCTAAATCAAAGCATTTTGACTGATTGCCATATACTTCTAATATTGAATTGGCTTGATTGGGTGTAAAATTTCCGTCTAATTCACAGCGACTATCACGACGTTCTGTTGAATTTGATGCTTTCCATTCGAATTCCTACATGAAACTTGTTGAATTAGTCCAAAAATGGTTTAATTGCAATTTTATTCTTACTATAATGAGCAAGGAATGCATCAACGGTACTATAGTTTAATAAAACGTAAAAATTTAGACATATCAAGTTTTATATTTTAGTAGGCAACGATTTCAGAATATGGATTGGAAATATCGTTATTAAAACTGTAAATAAGACACTCAGCCTCGTTTTTTATAAGGGATAGAAGACCTATTTTTTAATTTCAAATTTAAAATTTCTAAAAAAAAGCGACGAGAAAAATGGTGGGTATTAAACCTTATTTTAATGAAAACATTCACAAACAAATATTAGTCTGGTAAATAATAAATAAGATAAATAATATAGGCATACCTGGTTATACGGACAATAATCAGCGAGTTCCACGGATCCGCCGTAATACATGACACTCTCATCATGTATTTCATCCAAGAAGATGAAATTACGATATTCTATAGGAAGCGGTTTTTGATAAGGTATCTAGAATTAGATTTACAATTCGAAATTACGATATTCTATTCGAATTCTATCAAGCTCCATGGATGTATTTAAATTTGATATGATATCTCAGAAATATCTTTTGAAAAAGAATTTGAGACAAAAAAAAAAAAAAAATAATTCTTGGTCTCATTTGCACATTTCTTTTAATTGGCTAAATTAAATCAGTGAACTGAATTCAAGGGATCTTATGTAAAGATGGCTGATTCCTGGTAGTTTATAAAATCCTTAAAATTAATTTTGCCTTCCCGAAAGCAAAATAAACATACTAAATTGCATAAAGCTAATGAATCTCGTTCTGCTGTACATCGTGTCATCGCCAATGAGCGTTTCCCATCGTGTTTAATTTCATTGCAAAATGGTGTTAGCAAAAGATTTCTGAAAACAAAACACTTTTGAAAGCAAAACTGTACGAATGCGTAAAATGGAAATGACTCTATTAAAAAGCCATTCTTATATATAATTTGAAAATTAAGCTAAATATTCTGCAAATTACTACAAAATACTTGATAATGTAGAAAACAAATCTGAGGTAAAAACTGTACAATTAAGTTTTATTGCTCATCCTTTTGAATTGTGAAAAAAATTCTGGAACAATTCTTCCAAATTGATAAAAATCAGTAACATGAACTTCAAGAAAAAAAAGAACTGCTTGGTTACTGGCAAGGAAAGTGAGGATCAAATGAAAAACAAAAACTGTTAGGATCGTGGATAACCTAAATAAAGTATGCATTTCTCATCGAAAATTTACTTTTCTCGTCGACTTCGAATCCATTCACCACAACTTTTTTTCGCAAACTCACAACCAAGATGATGACCCCAATGAAGTTCTTCGGCTGCGCTAAAATGAACTGTGTCTTCAATTCAAATTTAAATTTCACATACTTTGCAACAACGTAAGCCAATTAAAAGCGTCTGAATTTTTTGGAAAAAAAAAACAATGTCAAAAAATAAATTTGAAACTTCTAAGCTAAGGCCAATATACAAAATGAATTTCTAATCTCAGTAATTTAAAAGATCAAAACCTGTTAGAAACCGCATGAAACTTCCCCATTTGTTTTTATTAATCATTATTTCCCTTCTTTCGATATTGTTATTAATACTTCAATTAAATCAAATCTAACCTGTAATTCGCTTTATACCACCCACTATCCTCCAGAAGTGCAAATGTCAACTTAGAATAGACTGGATTCTGCGTATGAGTACCTGTCATAGCTTCATTCTAAAATATTGATTTGAGCAACTGCACTTATAAGTCAATCATTTAAGGCAATGTAGCGCCACTTTTGCGAAATGGTTCACGAAATAATACTAAATTTTTTAATAAGGTACTAATATAAAAGAACATTCTGGAGCCTTTAAAACAATTCTTTTTTTGGAAAGGCGAAATAAATTTAGAGCAAAAAACATAGAATGTCAAATAATAAAAATCCCAGTTAAATGTTCAACTCACTTCAAAAAGGCGCTTTTCCCAATGTGTAAAAGCGGTACCGTCTCCTCCCTGATTTTCTAGCTCAGCTCCTTCCAAATTTGAGCAGTTAAAATGTCGTTGAGCTTCTCGTTGTACACGTGGAGTTACCATTACATGTACAGAATGTGATATCTATAAATATGAGAATCTTTCTTTCTGCTGCAAAAAACAGATGCTCCCTTACTCTCTCGAAACAATAAAATGAGTAATATTATCAATTATATTAATCAGCGTCATTTGGTCTTATAGTTATGTCATTTTGACACCCGCCATTATACAATTTTTCATCTCAAACTTTCATTTTTCTTACCCTTCCTTCCGCAGTCCACCAATCATTTCTTATAATTGTTTGAATGGTATTTGTATCCCAATTATAATATCCGCGTTCTTTATTCAGTGAAATTGGTTTATTGTAACGATTCCGTCTCGTTCGTGGATTTCCATTATCATCCCGAAAGAATGCATATAATCCCGCGGAAAACCCCAAAGCATGTAAAATTTCATGCTTTACTGTTGAAATTAATACTTCACGATCGTGTAATGCAGTTGAAAGCGCATTTGGACATAAATTAACATGTCCAGCAATTGGTCTATAGTTTTAAAAGTTATTAAATAAATTGGAAACGGTAAGTTAGAAATGAGGAAAATATATAAAGCAATTAATACTTAATTATAATAGCATCTTCATCTAATCTATCTCAAGCCTTTTTCTTTAAGCCATTTCAAATAAATGCTTAAGCTTGGAACTTTCTTAGCTTATTGTGCTCTACTCAGTTGAAATTTAAATTTCCCATTCTTAGATTAATTTCCTAAATTAATAAATAGAAAAGAGAATAAAATAACCTATCGAGATCAGCTTCTTGTTGACAATGTGCTGCATATGCCACTGTTTCAATATTTTTACAACGTTCTGATAATACTGCGGAAACATAAAGGAGAAAATCAGCATTTGGTACTCCAATTCCATCAGGAGGTCCCGTAATACCGCAGTTTTGAGAATCGGGTGATGTACAGTAACGACATTGCTAAAAATACTAAAGTGTAATCATAGCAAATGATACAATCAATTATCAAGTACAAATTCTTTTATTTAAACGAAATAAAAAAATGAATTCTAGAAATAAAATTGATAAGCGAACTATTTAGCTATTATTTCCAATTTCAACAGTTTACCACTTCTAAATATAAGTTTATTTATCAGAAGGTCAAATAGCTTTTCATATAGTGACAGAGACTTTTCAATCTAATGATATAATGAAATGATGGCAAATAATGCATCTTAATTAATCATAATTAAGTTTTATCATTGAATGCTTGTTTACATATAAAGTTAATCACAATCAAGCCTTATCAATAAAATGTTTGTTTGTATAAGCGTAATAAATTTACATATAAATGTTCATTTGGAATGATCACTTCACCACAACTTGTCTCGTTTTTGCAGCCTAGTACACATGATTGTCGTTTCTCGTATACACGCACATAATATAAATTTGATATACACTTCCTAAAAATTAAATTCCATTTTATGATATTTTTGATCATAAGCGTTTTACTTTGAATAATTCCGATTTTTTTCTGTTTTCATAAATTCTCGAACTCTGTGAAGTATTTCTAAAACAAATATTTGGAAAAAAATTTCAATAGGAAATGAAAGACAAAAACAGTATTTTTTCTTTCATTTTTTTTTCCATTTCTAATTTGACCGCAATTTCGCCCCATTTTTTTTTTTTTTTTAAATGATAATTCCCTTCCAAAATTTCAAATTTTATATCGAAATCTTTGGAAAATTTTAACTTAATTCTAAAACATCTGGAATATGGGATATATTTTTGCTTCTTTTTTAATGACTGGATGATAACTATTATCATTATTGATAATATATTGATCTGATTTTCTTAGCAGTTGATGTGATATTATAACAGTTTAGAAATTATCATTCATTTCCTTTTTTTCTGTTTTCATAAATTCTCGAAATCTGTGAAGTATTTCTAAAACAAATATTCGGAAAAAAATTTCAATAGAAAATGAAAGACAAAGATAAATATTAATTTGTTTTTTTCTTTCATTCCGTTTCTCTTTCAAATTCAATTATCGTTGTCTTTCCATTTTGAATTCAAAATAATGTATACATTCCATTTTGACTTATCATACCATAGCATATGTTTAATAATATTCGTTAAAATAATTTACCTATTAAGTCGTATTGGTATAGCTACTGGACGTACTGCTAATGCAATTTGCCAATAATTCACTGCTTCCGGCAACAGAGATGTCTAGGAAATAAATATTATAATGAAATAAACTATTATATCACAAGAAATATTTAAAAACGAATTATACTTTAAATAATTGCGTTTGATAAAATTATCTTCCTAAAATCATTATCAACTATCTTTATAGAACTTTTACAAATATAAAACTTTTACAAACTTTCTTAGGTGTATAAATTATATTTTAAAAAATTGTATACGTATTCATTCTAAATTTTTCGAATTTATTCCATTTCTTGAATCATTATAATTATTATTATTATTACTATTTTATTATTATTGTTTTATTATTAATATTACTGATATTATTATTATTACCATTATTATTATTATTATTTTTTTTTTATTAGTATCTTATTATTATTATCATTTATTTCTATTATTTTATTCCATATCATTTCGATTATATTCTGTTTTCAAATTTGTTTTACAGCAAAATTATATTATATTCATGTATCTCTGCTGTGAAAATCATAAAAATTATCATAAATCATTTCATCGACCCATTTTACATCCGTTAAAGGAAAACGAATTAAATTACATCTTATAACTATTAATTGGGAAATTCTCACAAAGTACGATTCAGTTATTATTTGTTTTTTAATAGAAAACATATATTAGGTATATATATATATATGTACTTTTCAAAAAATATGTGTTTAATTACTTAATTTCCTTTATTCTACTATTAAATTAGTTACTTTTCTAACCAATATATTGCCTATAAAAACTCGTGATAATATTGATGATAGTATTTAATAATGAAATCTTTCGAACATATATATATATATATATTATACGAAAATAAATAATAATGGATAAAGCGATGATTACACATAAATTTATTATTTGATGTATAGGTATCTTTTACATAACTAATTATAAAAAAAGAAAATTCATTTTTAAAATATAAAACGTCATCAAAAGTTCTTTTAAATAATTTTTTTTCCGTTTCCTTCTTTTATTGACAGCATAAATTTCTCGCCATCGAGAAAAAGATTTCATAGCAAATGAAAAAATGGAACAATAAAAATTTCTCATCCATATTAATCACTCTTAATCCCTGTCTACTATTCAAAATTTTATTTTGAAAATATACCTATTAAGTAGACATGGATACTGTGGCAATTAAAAAATAAGGCTTTCATATATCCGCCAATAAGTTATATGAAATAGAAAAAGTTAGTCTATCTATTTGTAAAGAAATTTTGATATTTTCATTAAAATTCAAATTTAAAAAAATCTAAATTCACTTATTTTTTATAAAGTTAGAAAAAATATATAATCATTCAGCCCTATATATTAATGATTTCAAATTTTCAAATTATCTTTACTCGCATTAAAAATTGATGAAATTAGTTAAAGAATTTATTCATCTATGCAATTTTCCAATTAACAAAAATGAAAATTGAAAAAAATTTATGAAAATATGACTTAATAATCATAGAAATGTTACATGTAAATATGAGATAAATAAAAAGATATCCTAAATAGCAAACATTGAATTAATTTTGAAACTCACATTTATAAATAACTGAATATCTGTTGTTAATCTGAAACGATAAATGATAAGCAAATTGAAATAATGAATTGTATGTTTTTATTCATTTCATTTTTTAGATAAATAAAGTAGCAGTTATAGACTTTTTTTTTTAACAGCAGATTAATTTATAAAAATTGGCCTCTTTTCCTTCTGCAAATTTCAAATGGCATGTTGAATTAGCAAATATGAAACTAATTGATGAAATTGTCTAATATTAAGTTTTCTGGTATTGGCAGCATTGCCTAATAATAAAATATAATTTCCAAAATTTCAAAAACAAATCGGAAAAAGACATATAAAGTTAGCTTTTAAAGTTCAATCGATGATTAATTATGATTAAAATGATTCGTTCGATCCTGATTAAACTTTAACTGATTCTTGTTAATTTAGAAACATTTCCATAGAGTGATTAATAGATAATTTCACTAATATGATTATAATAATCATTCAAATTTATAATAATATCAATATACCTTACCTATCAATGCTAGTTTTATCGTAGTGAAGATGAATCCTTAACGGTTGAAAGATAACGTCATTTACGTTACGTGTCTTCCGAAGCCTGATACCACTTTCTTCTATGCCATCCTCCACGAAATCAACATCAAGCGGTACATCAAAAACAATATCATCAACATTTGGTATCTAAATAAAAGTTGAAATTTTGAAAATATTCAGTAATAATTTACTTAGATTACAATCAATAATTACTCTTTTCTTAAAATGTAAATTATTTACTAGTTAATTAATTTAAGCTTTAATAAAATTCTTATTTTCCGTCTAATACTAACTACTTGTTTTTTCTTCCAAAAAATTTTCAAATTCTGAAAATGAAAAGAAAAAGTTCAAAATTAATATCAAACTAATAATAAAATAATGATGATGATAAAAAAATTTTTAATACCTTATATGAACATGTAGTACCATTTGTTGTTAAAATTATTGCCGAAAATATTACAAATAATAATATATTTAAATTTGGACAAATAATTACAAAAGGTTTAATCCGACAATTAATTTCAGGATATTGCTGTTGTTGTTGTTGTTTGAATGTATACTTTATATTTAATTGCATACGATGATCGTTAAAAACGATCATAACAAGTAGTACTATCAATAATAATAATAATAATAATAGTAGTAGTAGTAATAGTAGTAAGAATAATAATGTTTGGTATTCTCTTTTACTATTATCAATTACAGAATTCAAATACAGTAATAATAATAATAATAATAATAGATGTAATAATTATTGTAATAGTATTAGTAATAATTAATTACAGTATTATCAATTTATTTAGAGTGCATACAAATAGAGCAGCACTGACAAACGGACAGATAACTTTTTATAAATTCCATCAGATTCAAAAGAAGAGGAAGAAGAAGAAGGAGAAGGAGAAAGAGACAAAAAGATAGTTGTAAAAAAAAGAAAAAAAGGGAAGAGACCGAATTGTTCAGTGACCATTCAATTAAATTTCATGATATATACAGAGACATACAACCGTATATATATATTCATATATATATATATATACAAATATAGTGTATATATATCATTGATTTGCTTTTAATCATTACATTTGTCCCTGCAAAGAAGAAATTTAATTATAATTTTGAATTTAATTTGTTATTCATTCCAATCGGTTTAGTGAAATTTAAATTAAAAAGCGATGATTATTCAATTGTTTTAGCCAAATTTTAAAATTTTAACTAATGGCTATTAAAGAAAAAAAGAAAAGAAAAATATAACATGAAGAGATAAATAAGCAAATATATTAAATTATGCAAAAAATTATTTTTGATAGTTTGCTATTAAAAGTGATAAAAATGAATTATCATAATTGCATTGTGTATATGTTAAAGTATTTATCATTGACTGCTATATTTATCAAGAATATGGAACAAAATTAAATATGAACTATTTTTCTAATCAATGGAAAAATAAATTTGATGTATTTAAAATGTATACTTCAATGTATATTAAATTTAATTCCAAACGTATTAATAAATAATATCAATTGCAAATTAGCAAAGATAAAGAAATGGCTGATAATTAACATATCAAATAATATTTTAGATCAAAAAACCGACGGTAAAATTGATAATTATAATTTCTAAAATTTGATTTGATAAATATTACTCAAAATAAAAGTATCAAATATGCAAAAAAATAAAATAAAAAATTGATAGAAAATTTTAATGAAAATAATAAATTTAGCATTTTCGACAGATATCAATTAAAAATGATAATAATAATATTTACCTATTATCTTGACAAATTACAAATTCAAAGGAAAAAATTCAATTTTTGTTTCTCGAAATTAGAATGAATGAAAATTCCGGAATATTTGCGGTCTCAAATTTTCGCTAGTTTAAAAATATATAAAAATATCATTGTTGAAATAAATATGATGTTGAAAGATAAAATTTCACTTAAATAAGTACATAAAGCATTACATGTGATACTTGATCATTCTTATTTATTCAATTTTATTATGAAATTTGTTTTAAATATTGAATGAATTCTTAATGGAAGAATAATAAGGTACAGGACATCGCATATTTCCTCAAAAAAGAAGCGTGAAAATGACTTTTCATGTTAAAAATAATTTATCAAGCTCGTATAAATAGTTATACTGCTAAATATAAGTTTCAATTACGAGATAATCGGCCAGATGGACATGTGTTTATTAATATGTTTGTTCAATATATAATTAAATATAAATGATATTACTGATATTCCAGTTTATTTGTTTGTTTATTTATTTGCATGAATAAATTAAATAATATTATTCATATATGAAAAATACAGTATCTTTATAAACAAACTAGCAGATGTAAATTAAAAAAAAAAGTAATTTTTGAATTTATTTCAATAAAATTTGACTCTTTTTCTCATAAATGGAGTAATAATTATTACTATCGTTAGTTAGAAAGATACAAATATTATGGTTAAAAGCATAATAAAAAAAGTATTAGGAAAAGATTTAAAAAAACTTATTTGAATTCGAGTAATTTGAGAGGTAATTTTATATTTATTCAAGAATCACCATTAATTCGACCATATTGAGCAATTTCAAGAAATATTCGAGAATCATTATAGACATAATTCTGATAGTGTCATGGAGGAAAGGAATGAATTTTAATCATTACCTTTTTTATATTCGTTGCTGACATTTTAATTATGGAAATTTTTTTTTTTGAAAATGTCAGAAATTAGAAATTAGCGAATGCAAGAAGAAAAAAAATTTAATCGTTCCTTCTTCTCTTTCTCCTTGTTATCGATTAATTTTTAGTTTAAATTTATATAAATCCTTCATTTCATAAATATAATGGAACCTATTTTGAAGACTGTATCCGCAGGCTCGATTCATCTTGACTCAGCCTAATATTCTTATCTTACATCCCACAGGCTTATAAATCGATTCTTCCTTAGCTCAGCCTATTAATCTTATCTTGCATTTCACAGGCACATAAATCGATCCTTATATGAGGCATTCCTCAATCTCTTATCTTATATCTTGCAGGCTTAGAAATCAATTCTTCCTTAATTATGCCTAATATTTATTTATCCAAACTAATTTACCCTCTCAACTATCCCGCATTATGCTCTAAATATGATAATTAATAATAAGTGTCATATGATCGAAGAATAGAAAGATGAAAAGGGGACAACAGGAAAAGATTGTTGTTGATAGCAACCACATCATGGTGAACTCTACTGAACTAAACTAAAATAAACATATACTATCGCACTCACCAACACATACACACACACACATACATACATTATACATACATAAATTTCATATCCATAACTTAAATTTTCTAATGTTTGTTAAGAGAGCCTTGAAAAGATTGACAATGAAGAGAGTTGTGTCACCTTTCATCTGTAGCCAATTCTGATCATTACTCTAATATTCATTATTATATCGTATCAGGAATTATTTGCATCAGTATTTCTAATATTGGTTAAATTAATCAAATTTCATGAAATATTAGTATGTTGAAAAATAAATGCTTCACGATAATAATTACAAAAATATGAATATTCAAATTTTTTAATAACAAAGAAATAAAACCAATCGAAAAGCAAAGGAAATTATTGGTTAAGGAATGGTTGTTTTAAAAATTATTATTTTGATATCAATCAGTTGTCCAGCATTGAATGATTCGGTATTGACTATTATTGTTCTTATTATCAATTAATTAATTAATTAACTAATACTTGCTGTTATTATTATTATTACTTGGCGTTAACTATTTAATACAATAGCACAGTAATAGTAAGTTAATAAACAATAATAATGATTAAATTATCATTACCATTTATTAAATTACTATTCGTATTTTTACCATTTTCTTTATTATTCTCATTCAATATCATTATTATTGTCATTTATTATTATCAACTAATTAGTTGATTAATCGATGTATTTTTCAATCATGGCTAACTTCTATTATTGATTTCAATATTATTTATTTATTCAAAGAGAAAAAAAATTGAAGACAAATAAATAAATTTTCTAAAACGGAAAAAATTAAATATCTTCAGCATAAGTCAGATGAGCAACAAACTATAGCAATCGACAAAGCCGAACATAAAAAATTATTTACCTTTTCTGAGAAATCTAAAACTTCACCAAAAACTTCATCTGTATGTCAATTTTTTTCATTGAGAATTCCATTAGTTATTATTTTATATTTAAGTTTAATCCATAAAAGATTGCAATCAAATATTCAATTTATAGCATTATTGAAGTTAATATCATTCGCTCTATTATATTTTAAGCAAACAAATGGAAAAGGGAAAAAGTTATAATTTTATCAAATAGCTTTTTTTAACTTAAATTATTTAAAAATCTCTTATACGAAGCATAATATTTAGAATTATATTTAAATACGACAATTAGAGGATTGCTTTTAAAAGATTTATTATCAGAATACTACAAATCATTCGCATATATGGAATAAAATTTCTAGAGAAAAATAATGCAAATGTCAAAAATAACTATTGATGAAAACCTTCTCAAAACTTAAAAATTGACAGGAAAGGCCTAATTTTTTACATAATCAGAAATAATTTTATAATGAAAGAAAAGATTAAGTCTAAATTTGTTATTACCAACAAAAATGGAACTGAATTTGAATTCAATTGATGACAAATTTAAATTTATTGCTTCAATGAAGTAAAATTGAAATTATCTTGTTATTGAAAATATGATCAAACCTGAATTTTCTTATCATTACAGAAGTTGAGACTATCATCCAATAAAGTCAATCCTAAATCTGTCGCTTAGATTAAATTCAAACATCAATACTTCTTTTGTGTCTTTTCTCATATTAATCTTCAGTCTTCAAGATAAGTAATAAACAATAAATAATACGTATGCATATTCAGAGCCTAATTTTTTGACTTTCTTTTTTTTTATTTCCATGAAATCATCTTTTACCGAACATTTTGGAAATCTTTATTGAAAATTTAAGAATACAACGGTAAGACAGTGTTCAAATATCTACAATATACTATCTTCATATAAAGAAAATCAAGGGTAGCGAATTTAATTAAGGCCATAAATTAATTAGCTGTTAGCCTAATAAATAAACAGATTAAACGGAATAATCCGAAGAAGACTAATGGTTCAAAGTTGAAAATTTTTTCAAGGAAAATCATTGTTCATAAATATCGATTAGTAATCTTATGCATAACTATATCCGGTACATAATTATATCACTATTATAAAATACAATGCAAAATTCATTGTATGATCTAACAGTGCTGATAGATCTGATTGTATATCATAATCGAAAATAAACAAATGAAATATTGGATATCATTTTTTTTTTTTTTTAGTAGATATCATTTTTTTTTTTGGTCAGTATTGAGAATCTATTCGAATAGGTAAATAATCAATTTAAAAGCAAATTAGATAAGCCAAATCAGAGAAGAAAGAGAGATGAAAATGAACGGGTAATTTACTAGTAACTGATATAAAAATAGAATTAACATATTCAAAAATTGAAAACTTATTAGGACACAGCAATCAGTCACAGTTAATCAATACTAGTAATTAAATAAAAAGAAAAATATAAAGTAAAGGAATGATAGCAATTTAGCAACGGCTTTAAAGAATTTCCGGAAATCTTCGAAGCACACAAATTGTCGGATTTTTTGAAATATGTAGATATGAGGAAAGATATGTATGAATGATTAACGATTTTGAATATGAATAATTACGTTTTGATATATTAAATGAATTCATATTAAATAAATTATAAACTAATTAAGATTAAAACATTTTTTATAGATCATCATAAATTATTTCAAGAAAATTAGACAATATTTTAAAAATTAATTCAAAGCAGTTCAAAAAAAAAATTAATTATAAGCAGTTCAAAAGATTTCGGGGCTTTCCTACAAATCAAAATTAATCAGATATTTCAATTTGTTACAACATTTAAATTAAAAATGCTAAATGTCAAATTATTGTTATTATCACTTGTTGATATTAATAACTGTGATTATTCAACAGCGAAGTATTTTAAAGTTTTTTAAATGAAATAATAGTGTTGTTTGATGTGTAAAGTTACAATATTTACATTTTCAAAACATTGTTTTTTTTCTCGTATTATAAAAATGATATGATTGCTTATTTAGCAAATCATAATAATTTTAAAAATTTCTTTGGTCTTACTTCTCTCAGGTTTCAAAAATATTTTCATCATTTTTTTCTTTTGCAAAAACAGTTTATAATGATTGTTAATATTTTAAAAACAAAAAATAACAAATATATACTTGATTCAGTGGCGATTATCTATAAATACAAGTATGAGTGAAAATGATGTCGCCAATGTGACACTTCGAGAGCAAACAATAAGATTTGTTGAATTTACAGTATACCTAACAACAACAGATTGAAATGGGACATAGGAAAGTTTCCATCATCAAAAGTGTAAAATTTTATTTCGCTTATTTTATTCGCATATTTTATTTTGAAATATTGTCAAAATTTTTTTTTCATAAATCACCAAGAAATATGATAATAAAAATATGATATGATAATAATAATTGCATCAAATATTATATATGTAACGAATTTAATATTATTAAAATTCCATTTGTTTTCATTTATTAAATATAATGAAATAATAAAAATATAAAAAACGCAACAAATATTTCATCAAATTACTCGCACACTTCAATATTTGAACTATACTTTATTAATAATAAAATCAAAAAGATAAGAGATTTAATTTTAACAATCGTTCCTTAAATATGCATATATATGGGTAATGGAATGAATGCCTGAATAACTAAAATTAAGATTAAATTACTTTTTCTCAAAATTTTAAATTTTTTTAAAATATTTCACAATTAAAAGTGACGAATTTATGATAAATTTTTTACTGATTTATCAATTTATCAATTGTATGTAAAACCTATATTAGTGAAAATAAAAATGGGGCGATTGAATAATTTTTATTTTTGAATAAAAAAAATATTGAATTTTTTTTTGAATTTAAAAGTTGTAATGAATTAAATTGATAACATAAAATTTTTTATATTTTAAGATGAATATTTTGTCTTACAAATAAGTTCCAAATTTTAAAAAGGCAACATTATGGATGATTTATAATAATTCTAAAATACGATACGCATAAAAATGTAAAAAATACAAAGTTTGGTTAGGTCATTTGTCATCAACGACAACTTCTTTTTTTTTTTTTAAAACTCTTTCAAATTCCTTTTTGTCTTGCTCCCCTTCTTTCTCTCTCGTTCTCTTTTATCCTTTTTTTAAAATGTTTTGTTCATAAATTGAATAATATCAATCTAAAGCAAGAAAAAAACAAATCTATCTATCTATTTTCTGTATCGCTTTAATTTTTGTGGAATTTTTTTAAAAGATAATTTATTTAAAAAATATTTTAGATACTCAAAATTTATTGAATCAAACATAATATGATTTATTGAAAAGTTCAAAAAAAAAAATTAACCTATAAGTTTTTGCCTTTTTTTGCAAAAATTTTCGGAAAGATTTTGTAAAGTTATAAAATAATAATTAAACTATTTAAACATATTAGTTCAATTGAAATTAGCAGAAAAGAATTAATTGGATCAAAATAGAATTAATTTAAAAATTAATTTTATTTAATTTTTTGAGACGTTGATATTTTTTCTAATATTGACAAATTTCCGAAATTTGTTGCAATATTTTTGCATATTTTGACAAAGTCACATTTCAAATTATGAAAACATTTATTTCATAACTTTTTTTCCTTTATTTCAGTACTACATTATCAATGCCAGATCAGATTGAATCTGATCATAACTTTCAACAAATTGATAGCGTAACAATTGGTTTGATAATTGGAATTAGTATCGTCGTTTTCTTAATTGTTATTGTTAATTGTTTCACATTTCGTGTATATTTAAAAGAAAATAAAGGTAAATTCCTTTTTTTTTTTTGCTTTTTTGAGGAAAAATATTTATAGAAAAGGAAGAGAAACAACGTATTTATACTTTTTTTTAATATACAAACATAAATAAATCCATAAGAGAATGTTAAAATTTATAATATAAAAAGTATAAGAATAGTTCACAAATAGAGTAAAATGATAAAAGAGATATTTTAAAATATATTTATCATATAGATGAACGATCATTTCGAAGTAGTGTAACTGAATCATCCAACGGCACGATAAATCGATATCATGCTGGTAATTCACCTAATTTCGTTTAGCAAATTGATGATGATAAATATTTCGGACGTTTAATTATTTTGAATTTAAATAAATTGAAATGATTTAATCTGTTTCATTGTAACAACTCATTTCCCTTCAACTATCATCACCATTAAAATTTTTCATTATTTCGAATTATTTTTACAACGTCGTCATAATTCCTATCAGTTTAGTGCAAAAATTTTTGCTACATAATCCTTATTTTGCTTGAACTGATACAATTTTCATCATATTATAAAATTTTTATTGTTACTGCAAGAGACAACGAAAAAATTTAATTTATCATTTATATTATCATATAATATCCGAAACATTATCATATAATAATTATGATAAAATGCACTAATATTTAAGAGTATAATAACGAATTATTTTATCTCATACAGAATAAAATGAATTAGCAATTTAAATAAAATTTGCGTAAACTTTTAAATTTTCATTAAAGAAATTTTCTTTTTTGAAAATCTTATTATCATATAGTTAAAATGAATAAATGATTCGATATAATTTATAATTCAAAGGAAAAAAGAATGATATGAAAGATTTTTTTTCTTTTTATATGTAATTTTTTTTTTCTCCTATAAAAGGGATTGAACAATGCCAATAATAAGCAACATTTAAGGTTAATATTGAATTAAAAATCAAAGCAATACAATGAAATTGATAAAAATCAAAGCAACATAAATGAGATTGATAGAACAAAAATAATATAGATGAAATTGATAAAAATCAGAGTAATATAAGTGGAATTGATAAAAATGCTTTCAGATATAAGAATAATATCACTTTAAATGATTCACAATGCAAATTTTTAAAGAGCAAAAGAAAAAAAAGAAGAGAGATAGAATGCATGTTCATTTTGCTTTTGGGAATTCTACAAAACTTTTTTCGATGCATTTAAATTTAAAATTCAATATTTGTTTCATTCATCTCACATTTCATCTTCAATTTCATCCTGTCGTTTCAATACATCTCGTTCTCTGCAGCAGGTGAAAGCATCGATGATAACAGTAAAATTCAGTAATCAATATTTTAATTGATAAATTAATAAACCAGTCATATCTTGTATATTTTAGCAAACTAATAATCAATGATATATTGAATTATTTTCAATTAATATTTTAAACTGTTATACCTTCTTTCACGTTTTGCTTGTTCCAAAATTTCTGAAATTCCTCTACTTCCTCTTCTGGTATCCAAGCACTTTTATCTGGTACTCGTGGATCTAATTCATCTTTCCAATCATTTATAAGCTCATCCAAATTTTTTTCCAATTGATTCACTTTTTCAACATACACATGCATTGCATCATCTTTTGATAAGCATAAAATAAAAATGCATAATTAAAAGTCTTTTAATAATTTATTAGAATGAAAGAATAATTTAAATTTTAAAATCTCCAAATTAAATTTTTAATAAATTAAAATTTAAGAAAGAGAATAACTTTGAATGTGTCATTCATATAACTGACCTTTGCACTTATTCCATGCATGCCATTTACGATTACCCTTAATCCACGACCACGTATATGACATTTCATTTGGATCACGATAATTCATTTCTAATAATATCAACAATATTATTGCATCCAAAATTGTTGATATTTTCAAAAAAATTAAATCTTAAAAAGTTGAAAGAATTTTCAAATTAATTTAATTTTTTCCTCAAATATTAAACTGATATAATTGTTTAAGGGATAAAATGAAATTTAAAAATATCTACATGAGACAAATAAGTCCCAATCAATAACAATTATTTTGATAAAGGTGGAAGAATTGGTGATCAAAGACTAAATTAATTCATAAAATTTTTTTGTTCTTTCCTATGGTTAAGCACAAAATCAAAAAAAAATGAAGTGAAATCTTTTTTCCAATTTCTAAAATATATATGTTAGACACATCTATTGCATTTATTTCAAATTATTTCTTGTCTATTTTAAATTAATTAAATGCTGGCCGAAAATGCATTATCATCATACTTGGTATATTGATATCACCAATGATAGTTTGCTGATATAATCCAAATAATTCATACGTATGCTCGTCAAATTTAATCAATAATTCATATTCATTCTTTAATGTTTGTCTTTGATCGAATCGTGCTCTCATCTTTTTGTATTTGATGATAGCATCGTAAAATTTCTAGATGAAATGATATTAAAGATTTTAAAGTTAATATCATTACTATTTATTATCATTATTATTAATTAGTTTACAGTGATCTATGTTAAGCATTTAATGTTAAATTTATCTTATTACTATAACAGTTCACAAACACTTCGATAATCTAATAAAGATTAATTACACTAGTTAATATTTATTTGTGTTATAAAGTTTAAAAGAAAATTTATTAGTGCTGCAAAGTTGATGACTCATTAAAATTGAGTAAGCAAGTTTGGGAAGATTATATTTTCTCATATATAATGATTTATTACTGAAATTCAATCTTGCAACTATTCGTAAAAATTATGATAGTTTTTAATGAATCATTTGCAAAATTTACACTTATATTTCAAAGCAACATTTCCATTTTGAATTTCAACTTCTTTAACATCGTTTCAAATTCATGATTTGAATTTATAACTTTAGAATTTTATAATTAGAACTTATAGCTTTATAAGAACAAATTATATAGTAATGATTTAACGATTATTTATTCCTATTTATTTAAAATATATTATAATGAAAGCATGTATATATCAATATTTGGATTATTTTTACCATAATATATAAGAAATAAAGACAGCATACCTCCCTCATAGCGTGAACGATTAGTGATATTAGGAAAATGAGAAATAAATGATCTAGATATTTCGATAATTAGCTCTATTTTACTTTGTAGAAAGCAAAATGGATAAAATAAGAAATAAAACAAAATTGAATTTCGAAGATATCTTTGCAGGGACTAATCACATCGTATCACATTCCAACCGCTATTATAATCTATTCATATTTTTCCTCTTCAGTGGATTTTACCTCAATACAGACAATGCTTTTTCTAATTTGGATGCCGAAAAAAAAAAATTTCAGAATTTTAAAATTTTACGTGAAGATCTTATCATTATGCGAATGATTCCGGTATGAGAGTAGGAAAACGAAATCATAAAAATAGCTTTCTTCTATTGTATTAAATGCAAAAATACGAAATAAAAATTGAAATCATTTATTTTCAATTTTACAAAACAAACAAATAAATTACTAATGCATCGAAATAAACAAATCGACAAATCATCAACTAAATACCATAGAATTCTGAAATCTTTTCTATTTTCTTTGATATTCCGGGTATAAACATTTATCATAATTACCCGTTACTGGGAATAATCTGATCAGCAAAAAGAATTAGCTAAATGATTAAACATGAATAAAAAGAATTAGCTAAATGATGAAAATTAGTTAAAACAGAAGATAATTAATCTTGAGCCAAAATTTGAAGCATTCAATTTTGTTTAAACCCAAACTGGTCAGGCAAAGAGTCGAAATGTTTTACAGCTCACACACTTAAAAACAATTTATTTCTGATTTTTATCGTTTAAAAAGACAAGCATGGCCTGTTAATATAACTTTCGAATTAATCTCTTTGTGATAATAATCAAAATCTCTTTTTAAAGCCCATAAGTAACTTAATAAATGAATTCAACAATGAAGAATAAATAATCGTTTGCATAATTAAACTTGAAACTAATTGAAATAAATATCTACTTTGATTATTCTGCATTTACATCAAAAACATTCTGACATAAATCAAAATTCTCAGGAACAAAATTTTCAAATATTTTAGAAAAATACGTACCGAGAATAAAGAATGAAAAATATAAGTTTAAAATAATTCCATTCTGAATTCCAATGATTATAACACTTTTTCTGAAAAAACACGCTTACAAAATAACACCGGGACTGACCAATCCCTTATCCATAAAACGTCTTCGAGCAAAACACATCCACCACTGCAATAAGACTTGGAAATTTATAATAGAGTATTTCATTAGAAAAATCTTTAGATGCTCAACAATAATTCTTTTCGACTATCCTGTCTTCTGTTTAATCATGAAATTTTCAAAATCGAAATCAGCTTCGAGTATTTTCAAAATCTAAAAAAATGCTTTTCAATATTTCTCGAAATAGTGAGATTTCTTCTCAAAAAAAATCTGAATACAAAACAAATGAATATATGAGATTTTGCCGACTGTTTCCCGCTTTCTACAAAGACAGTAACTCACTTTGCTTGGTTTTTCATTATTTGTACTAAAAACGTGCTCTAAAAGACGCGCTCCTAATTCCTGTCTCAGCTGTAGGAGATATGAACGCATAACATCTGAAAAATAGACTGAACAAAAAATAAAAATAAAAACAGTAGAAGTATTTGAAATATGAAAGAGAATACATGAATTTTTCTGAAATCATTGCAAGGTTGACTTAAACAAAAATCTGAACAACTAGATTTATAAATCATGAAATATTAGATTTTTATTAAGAGGTATTTTTGGGACGAACATGGAAATCCACTGAATTCACGATTGCTATTAAAGATGACCTAATCAGAAATAAGTAATCGAATTTTCTGAAATTGATTAACAGTAGACCTACCTTCTTCATTTCGATTTGCTGGAGCCTTATACATACTGTTCAGTGGAAAAGCTGCTTCTCCGGGTATTGGAAGATGATGACTTAGTGCCAAAACCGACAAATCTTTTATTGCTTGAGATCTATTTAAGCTCTAAAAAGTATATTATTTTGATCTACATTACAAAATGCATTATAATGATATAAAAAAAAAAGAAACAGAGACGGGAAATTTGAAAAAAATAGATAAAAAAAGAGGTATTTTAATGTAATATTTAAGCATTTTTAGTTAGTTCTAATAGCAGTCAGAGTAAGTTTTTAGTAAGGAAAATTGACCATGAAATGCTTTAGTTTACATTCTGTTACGTTATTATTAAAGGAAAATTTTTGGTCCTGTGGTACTGAATCGAATAATTTCCAAAAGCAACATTGAAAAAGTGGAACAAATAAAACTTATGTTAATTGCCATGAAATAGACTGTATGAAATCCATATAAGTCAAATTTGGTTGACAAATCAAGTAGCTCAAACAATTAAAAAGTTTTAAAAATCCTATGAGAAATTTACCTTTTGAAGCTTCCTCAAACATTCCGAAATATATAATGTTAAATAGATGAGTGTTCGGTCAGCAGGACCCTTAATTTCGTATTCACGAAAAAAAATATTGGGTTTGAAATAAGCGAGTGCTTCATCAATTATATCCTCACCATCATCTGAAACAACTGATTTTAATGATTTATAGATATTCTTCTAAGCTTTCCACTTATCTATATATACCATTTCTTAAAGTATTAACTGCTAGTTTTTTAATACCACTGTAACGAAAATCATTGTCAATTATTCATATCTGAATTAGACATAAGACAAATTAGTGACAGTTTCTTAGAATTCTACAATCACTATACGATAGCTCAATGAGGAATAAAATGTTGATGATTTTTTTTACATAAAATCTAAAATGTAAATTAGTAAAAGCATATGCATTTTATAGTAAAAGTGTAAATAATGAGCATTTACTAGTAAAATCATATTATTTACGCAATTTACCAGTTCGTGGAGCTGGCCCCTTGATATTTGATCGTATTGGAAGAATGGCCATGTTTCCAACAACCGTTGTAACATCAGCAAATTTTGAATGATATGCCTTAGGAGAATACTATGATGCAACAGTCTTTTCACAAAATCAAAAGACTTGAAATCTAAAAATCTATCATCTAAGAATGTCACATGTCTCATCATCCAAGCATAGGTCCCGTGAGAAGTTAGTAAGTTTAAACATAGAAGAGAACTTGAAAACTTACCGGCATCTTCTGCCGTTCAAATCTCCAAGGCCACTATATTATTTACACGCTTGCCTGAAATTCCCTAAAGATTTGTTTCAACCTTATACACATTGATTTTCTAGCACTTTTGTCATTCCATCACCTGCAACTAAGTCGCTAATATAAAGAAATATATATCATCTCGCGGCAGAAAATGCTTTACAATTATTTACTTTAGCTTCGGGATATTTATCATTCTCTTAAGCTTAGGAAGTTTTAGCTTTTTAATCCTTATTATTTATGTAACTTGTTTTAGTACAGACAAAAGAAAAGACTTTTTATTTTTTTATCTGGAATTATGTTTCCAGCAATGAAATTAATTATATAAACATATAAGACAGAAAGAAACTGCGATCACAAAAAAAAGATGCTTAGTAATGTGTAATAATTTATTCAAAACTATATGAAAACAAATAAATTTTAATGATGATTACAGAAAAAAACAATGACAATGGCCTTTGTCCGGAGAAGACTTCATTCGATGGAATCTATCCTTTATTCCAGATATCATTTACTGCATTTTCTAATTACAGTTACAGTCAAGAAAGAAAAACAGATTAGCTATAATACACTGCATTTTCCATCGCCTTCTTATTTTATTACACAAGAATATTTCTTACCCGTAAATATATAATAATGTTGGGAAGAGAAATTTCAAAATCTTCCTTTTTCGAGAAAAATATACAAAATCAAAAAAAAAAAAAAACCTAGTTATCTTCTTCGACAAATAAAGAAACCAAAGAATATAGAAGGTCTATATAAAGAATTGGGATCTCCCATAGAGTTTGCAAGGAGCTATTTAGACTTCACCATCGGAGCAGTATTTTGAATGAAAGCTCTCAACAGCAAGTAATCAAATCATGATTACATTACAAACTTTCAGTAGAATATTAATTTTTTTTTCACTGTCATTTATCTGTTCCAAAAACGACTGCTTTGTAATAGCAATATATTCCAGTGAAGCAACTGTCAGCAAAGAAATCCATCTTTCTAGAGTCTTAAGGCTATCAGCAGCAAATGTAAATTTTCTTCCAGTCCTGAAAATGGAAGAATTTCTGCGCCTTTTTTAAATGCTGTTTAAATTTCAATTATAACAAATCCATTAATGATGTTGCCAGCTTCAATGGTGAAATGAAGTAAAACCTGTGAGAAAGAGAAAGAAAGAGATAAAATCGAACTGTTAATTTAAGTACCTCTAACACACTCACAGTAAATTCTATAGTAATGAGTTATTGACAATAATATGAGTTATTGACAATAATTTTGTCTCAGAATTTATGTAAATAAATCTACAATGAATCTATAAATTGAAGATAGAAACACACGTTTTTAAAATAACTTCAAAAGAATACGACCGTTTTGTTACATTATCGTCACAGAGTTCTATGTAACAATCCTCCAAAATCAAAATAATACATGGCGCTTCGATTCCCACATTTTCCGGCTGACTGAATAAAAATAATAAATTGGCTTTTAATATAGCATGCAACGATCGCCAACGTCCATCCTGTAAAAAATTTTGTCTAAATTTAAACAGTTTTTCCATACATGAATGGTCATCAAATATGATAAAGTTTAGCAGTGACAAAATATCATCAAACAATTTTTTAGCGAAACATTTGCACTACATTCCACCAATATTAGATATCAGATCTTTCTTTACATCCTAATAAGGAAAAACGAACCTGTAAGAGGAAGAGAGTACCAGAAAGTTTTATTTCATACGAACTATCGATGCATAGTTGCGTTAAAGCTCGTCCATTTACTAACATTCAGTACTCCTGAAATTAATTATGAAATGAGTGCTTGATAACACATAATATGATTACGGCATATATTATTTGTGCTGTATAATAATCATATATCGTAATTTTACAAGATTTATGTTGCTTTCGCATGAATTAATAATCCAATAACTTCTAATCTTCTATTTCCTTCTGAAGAATTCGAAACTCTTAAGATTTTATTATGAATTTTTGTTTTATCGCTTTACTACAGTTCATAATTTTGTCATAATCTCATATTTTCGTCACTAAATTCATCGTGACCATATTAAACATGTGAGATTGATTTGTTTAGGAAAAAGAATTAAAGCAATATCCGCATGAAAACAATTACTTAAACTATCAGAATAATTCCCAAGAGACACCTATGGAACACCAAATACCATCATATGCACCAAACAACACGCGCCTCAAATTTCAATTTTGCACTACTGTACGAAAAGTTTCCATTCTAAGAATTTTTTGAACTATTACAACTCAATAACGGCAAAATCAATATTTAGGACTTAATATTAAAGACGATATTTAATCATAGTAAGACAGAATAAAGTAAATTAAATAATATAAGAGGTAGAAGGGCAAAGTTGGAACAAAAGATCCAAAGGTCAATCTTTTGATAAGATAACTCCACGCCTTCCTATTTTATTCCATATTCTATTGTACGAGGTGATAGTACAATATAATTCTGGAAGGAATTCATTAAATTAATGGTTTAAAGTATTGAAAAATGAACATTGCGTCAATGATAATTTCAATTGGACCATCATTTTCTATGCCATGAAACTTTATATTGGCTTTGGAACGAAAACTGGAAAGAAATATTTCACGCGGAATGTAGACAAACTGCTTTGATTCTATTTTGGAATTTTTTTGTGTAATTTTGTGTAAATTAATTCATCTCTGATATTATCAGTATCATTATCAGAAAATATGTATATAACATGAATAAGCTGATAATTAATTGAATCTAACTTGATTTCTATTTTTATTATCTGAATTAATAATGAAACCTCTACACATGTCAAAAAATATTGATTTATCATCAATATGGATTTAAATATATTCAAATTAGAAAGATTTATCCAGTAATTTTCAGTTTTTTGATATCAATTTATACCATAAAAATCCATATTACAGCATAGAATATAAAATTTTGCTAAGCCTTGAATCAGGCCTTTCTAAGGCATTCTTATATAATACGGCAATTCCGCCATCTCTTCCACGTAAAATTTTTCCAATTCCAAGCATTAATTCATTAGTACGCTTTTCTTTTCCTGGATTACTTTTCAGATAAATATCTTCTGAAAAGGCGAATTTGTTGAATGGATGATAAGTATGGGCATTATTTTAAACAATTTAAGTAATTGAAGAATACTAATATATATTATTGCAAATCAGCAATAAATGCCACTGAATATTATTAGAAGAATTACGTGAGATATTATCAATAAAAAAATGAATATCAACCTTGACTGATAGCTGTTCGATACGTTGCATTCATCATTTTTTGCGTTTTCATAGCCTAAATTACGGAAATAATAATGATAATTAGTAGTGGCGTTAATTAAATAATGTAATTGAAATTTTATTAATTACCTTTTCGAGTAAAGGTCAGAAGTTGAAGTTTAATCTACCAAATAAATCATCAAGAATGGACGGGACAAAGGAAAAGACAATATAAACATGTTGAAATTAAAAAAAAAATTAGTAAAAAATTCAGATTTTCAAAGATTTATAAATGAAAATATTTTTGAGACATATTTAGATAGCAGAAAGATAAAGCAAATGAGCAAATTTTTACTGAAATTGTTATTAAAGCTTTTCGAGTAATTTTATTATAATTTGTTTACCATTGAAGGAACAAATACAGGGGCTGGTAAATCTACGACATGTTTTCGTTGTTTATATTGAGAATTCTGCATTATTGATTTATCATCAATTCCTGAATCGTTAAAAAAAATTTTTTTCAAATCGCTTATGTTAATTACTCTTTCAATTACCTCAACAATACAAATTCAATTGAAAAAGAAAACGGAATTCATACTGTCATGAATATCATCTGATTTAATCGATTGTGGAGTTGATTGTAATGTTACAGTTGGCGTCTAAAATTTGAAATTAATTTTTTGATTTTTCATCTAATTATTTCCAATAATTTTTGCAAAACTTTATTTTTACTGATACAACAATATTTACCATTTCCATCATTTTTAGTTTAATACTATCAATTTCATTGACTTCTAAATCTTGATCAGTGGATGATTCACCTGTTGTTTCAATTTTTGTACCAAGCTATAAAATATTTTATCAATTCAAACTTATAAAATAATCATTTATCAATTTTACGAAGTAGGAATTTTTGATCAAATTATTTATACCATATTAATAAATGGCCTAGCTAATGGTGCAAGAAGATGCTTTTGGTGATAACATTAATGTTACCGTTTGAGGAGATATAGAGATGAATAGTAGAAAAAAACCTAAGATTTTTTTTCCTTCCAGCAATGCTAATGTCATATTACAATTTTATTTTAACTATGCTAACCGTATTATAATTTAGTAGTTCATGTAAGAATGCAAGTTTTTTCATGCAAATTATTTTCTGATAACTAAAAATATCTGGTGCAAATTAATCATGCATAACGCATAATGTGATATGATTGAGGTCAAATTTTAATAATCAAAATTCCTTGCACAACAATTATTTCAACGAGAAAATATATGATTGAATGAATAAAATTTAGCAAAAAACAGACAACAATATTTGAAAATTATTAAATGAGTTAATTTCCAGATTTATTTATAAAATATTTCAACCTTCTGCCTATCGATATCACATTTTCCCGCAACTGGAATATTAATTGATGCGATGTTTAATTCTTCTGATGGCTCTAGAAATTAATTAACTATCTAAGGTTGGTCAAAAATTTCAAATTTACTGCTATAAATGAAATTTCAGAATGCGGAAAAAAGTAATCATTAGGAAAGAAAAAATGTAAGCAACAGTAATACAATTTTTTAGCAAGACTTTTCAAGAAATTTCCATGAATTTAGGACCTTAATAAAATCTTATCCATAATTCTGAGATTATACATACATATTATATATATTTCAATATTCCCAATGTTTTTCTGATCTTCTATTAATTTTTTAAGGCTCTAGTATCTCTAAATTATGTGATTATAAATATTAGATAATTTTTCTGAAGTATCAAAAAATACTAAAGTCAAAAAATACAATATAACAATATGTGGCATCAAAAATAATTATAGAGATTTTGCAATGAAAGTAAACAACAATTATAATAAGATATATATTTCTCATAAATTATTTTTAGAAATTCAATAATCACTGTGTTATTCACCGCAATAAAATTAATTTATAAATTAATAAATTATTAATTATTATCGATTTTAAGCTTACTTCCACAATGAATAGCAGTATCTGTTATTGTGAAGCAAGAATTTTGCTTCATGTCATTCCCTACGAACTGATGAAGATGGTTTGATTCTGAATGATTTTTTGTTGGCCTAAAAAATTTTTTTCTTTTTTAAAAACGAAAAATCTTCAAAAATATGATGAAAATTGTCAGAAAAAAGAATCGATACAATGTATGTTTTGGCCGGGGTCCAAAAATAGGTTGGCCATCAAGTAAGGATGGATTATTGTAAAAGCTATCATTCGATGCAATCGATGCGTAATCAGTATCAGCGGTTGATATATCGGTAATGACAGAGTATGGCTCCAATTTAATATTAGTAGTATGACTGATATATTTTGGTAAATGTACCTAAATGATTTCTCAATATAAATTAAAATCGAATCTTTTATATGAATTTCAGAAAATTTTTAATTGAGAGCTTTCATTTGCATGAAAAAATGTCGATATATCATGCAAAATAATCATTTCCAGAAATTATCGAATAACTGAATTGAATACAATTAAAAATATATGATTGAATATAGGTAGAAAAGCAAATCAAAAATTATTTACATAATTTTCAACTTAAAAAAATCTTAATTAAATAAATTTCATAATGTTAGACACTGCAGAAGAATAATCAAACGAAACGCATGAAATCATATAATCGATTAAAGCGAACCATTTCAACCAAGAAACTGATTAGGAATGAAAGTTTAGTGATAAATGAATGTAAACTGAAATTACTATTATTTTTAAATAAAAATTAAAATTAACGATATCTATTAATCATTTCTGCATATAACGCAACAAACCAGTAGTTTAAATATTACCAAGAATTTAAAAGTCATTAATGTTCCATATCATTCTCGCCGAAAAATTCCGAGATAAATTCAGAATGATTAGTAGTTGAAATTAATAACACATTATGATAATGCCATACTTAATTGTAATTAATATTTGATATTTCGAATTCTAACTATATTTAATATTTTGGATTTTAACTATATCTGTTTTATTATTTTTCAGTGAAATTTGAGATCTCTTTGTTACTTTAGGCAATAAAAGTACCAAGAAGCTATGCACAACTTTTGTTGGACTGAGAAAAGGTCAACAGATCTGCATAGCTGAGGTCAAAGAGTTATCAACGAAGGATAGAAATAGACATTTCCTGACGTCTCTTCAATATATGAAGAAAGAAGAGCCAAATGAGTATTAAGCAAAACTGCAAAATGGCAAAGAACCTTCTGTATACCTCGCCTTTTCCACTTTTATCACACGCCTCGACTATGACCTTTTACCACTCCTTGTTCAATTAGCGTATATGATATTTTACGGTTGGCCAATCTTTTTAGTAAAATTTTTTCCAGCAAAGCCATTCGTTATCGATAAGTAAAGTGATTTCATCTGTTGTTGTCGATTTTTTATTTTTATGAATTGTTATTCTGTTTTATTCTTCTTAGCATTCTTCCGTTATTATTTTAAGTCTTGGAAATCACATCAATTTCTTTTATATCTCTTCCAGTATTATCATTTCATCAATGTTTTCAATATAAATGAAGAATATTCTAAAAATTTATTGTTTTTTTCTTAATTTTTCAGAATTTTATTGTTACTCTCGTTCATTTTAATGTACTAATTTTCTGATATTCATATTATCATTGCTATAACATAACATAAATTATATAATTCTCATTCTCTAGATGTTTATTAGCTAAATAGTTCGGATACTTTTCCTATTAGCTAAATAGTTCGGATACAGTAATCAGGAATTATGTTATGAAAAATAATTGATTTATATGAATTTCTCAGAACTTCGTGTTAAAGCAACAGCATTTTATCAGAATGATATTCATTCCTTTTTCTTTTACATAGTTCCTGTTCATTTTTTCTCCGTGTAATAATATTTCTTTTTTCGCTAATTTGAAAAATGATTATGCTATTGATGAATTTGTTTCTTTTCTCAGAACACAAAAAAGTTATATCCGTATATAAGAGAAAGGTAACGGCAGTTTCAGGTCATATGTATTTGCCGTCTTATTTTTGTTGATGGAGAAATTCGTTTTGGAAATAGTAGATTATTCTATATTATTAAGGAAACTGAATGCAAATTATTATAATTTGAAATAATTATGTTTTTAAAATATTTTAAAAACAAATTTGCTATTTATGTCTTGGATGTTTCTGATTTTCATCTTTCAAATAATTAGGTGGTATACTGCTTCATTATTTCAGATGTGAAATGGGTCAAAGAGAGGCAAATTATAGGACTGCAGGATTTGTGTTACCAGAATTAAATTAGCTTGGTGCATCATTGATCTATTATCATTAATTACCGGTCATTCTACATTCGTTTTAATGTGCTCTTATTTGATTCAAGTGATTATATCAGCTATTACGCTCTTTGTCATAATCACAGCAATGTATCATGAACATCAGGATGTCGTACGTGAAAATTATATAACGCTTGCTACACATTTCACAGCCGATCAGTTATACAGAGCTCATCGATTACAAGTTAATGAATTGCTCGGTGTACCTGTCATGCAGGTACGGCTTTCATCAAGTTAATGAATAATTTTTCATGTTACTTGTTGAAGATCTTGAATGTATTTTTTTAAACAAAAAGAATATACCGATAGATTACACATAAAAAATTGCTTTTTATCTGACTTGCCAGTCAGTGATTAGTTTTTAGTCAATTATCGATGGTTTGGATTTCAAGCGAACAGCTCTTAATTTTTCATTGGTACGTGATATAACGAATCGCCTTGACATGCAATTTGCCAAATATTTCAATTTATTGACTGGAACAAAGGAATATATTGCGAAAAGTTCACAGCAAGATTGGATCACTTTCCGAGACTATAGATCAATGACGGAATGTTCACGGATTACACCGGGATATTTGAAGTGTGTTGTTTATAGGGTGAAAGTTTATTTATTGAGTAATTCTGAATAATTGTGATTATCTTCCTTTCTTGCTACTGTCGGCATTACTGTTCTTTATCTATTTAAAAAGTGCCATTTCTCATCTATTTTTTGACACTTTTCGATGTGCGATGCTTTAGTTCATTTTTTTCTCTGTTGCAACTATTAGAACAAATTAGAAGTCTTGGAAAAATAGTAAGTTTTTTCTTCTATCAACTAGTATTGTTTTAGTTATGAAGAACAGTTTGGTACGCGTGTAAATATGACTAGTGCATGCCTAATATCGCTAAAAAACCGTCAAGATTATTGTATTACGTTGAGAAAAATCTTACATCAGGTAATATGATTTTATTCGTATTGTAATTTATAGTATTTTCATTAGAATATGTCCTCGGAGGTTCTAAAAACCGATAATTTCTCTCATTTGTGAGTTATTTATTAATCTAAACGACCCATATACTATGTAATTATTGATTAGATTTATTTGTACTTGAACTAAAGAATACTGCTTATTTGACAATGCTTCACGAATCGTTTGCATTTAGTTTTACATATGAATGCACTTGATAGCGCAGTTCGATGGCAGTATATTATTGATACCAACGGACCGCATGTCGAATATCCGGCACATGCTTTCTCAGTTCATAAACGAAAACACTGGAGCCCATTTCTTGCTGCCGCTTTACCTCAGAAACGACGAGTTGTAATTCTTATCGATGCAGGTTTATTTACTTGGAAGTTGCCATTTGATTGGCAATTTTATAGACAAAGATGAGAAAAATGGAGGATGAGAGAAAAAAAATATGTTGCTGATAAATATTTCCTATTATGGTCATCTGTTATCAAAAACAACTGATCATTTTGGTTATTTAGAATATGGATTTGTATTACTGGCAGATATTTAAACTAACAAGAAAATAATAAAATCACTGCTTTTTGATGGTATTACAAATATCTGTAATTATACGTTGAAAAAATCTTATAGCAAAAATAATCTTTCGAATAAATGAACTGCTTCTAATGGCTTGATAAGTCTAAAAATAGGATGGATTTCTAACTTCATTCATTTCTAAAATTAAGATGTCATTCATTTTGAAAAATTTCATTCTTACAAAGTTGTGGGCCAAATAGCTTAATATTTACCTTAATTTTCAAACAGCAAATGTTTCAGGAACGCTGTTTTCTGATCTACATCTAATTAGAGCAAAGAATGTTGCTAAGATCCTTCTTGATGGTGCTGTTCCTGGAGATAAGTAAGTTTTGATGCAATTACTTTTTGGGGATCTTCGGATTTTTTGCTGAATTCAATACGCTAAAAAGTAATTTAAGATAACTCTTAATTAGTAATATTAGCATCTTAATACTAAATTCTGGTGTGATTAATACTAGCATGTTTATCCACTGATAAAAGACAAACAGTCATACTTCTATATATTTTGTACAAGTATCTAAGCAATTTTTTAAATACATCTTTTGATTATCTCTGAGTTACATCTTACTTGTCTAATCATCTTTATGACAGTTCAAATAATTTAACCTCTGCTCGAAAGATTTGATTTGGATAGATCAATTTTTTTAATCAACGTATCACTGTATCCCGGATTTTGCTTGAAACTTGAAGGAAAACATGCTGTAACATTATCTTACCCAGTTTATTTTTTTTTTTTTTTGACTGAATTCTAGATTGAATTTCATAAGAGATTTTATTATGCGTTAATATTTTGAATTGAAATAGACATTGTTTGCTTTAAAATTTCGAAATTCAAAATGTTCAGGTACATGGTGATAGTATCAAATGGAACAAATAATGCTAAAGCTTGCAAAAATCAAAATTTCTTGGGTGTAACAAGTGAAGAAATTGCTGTAATGACAACCTTTATCGAAGCATTTAAACGAGGTAATCAGAAAGCATATTCACATAGCAGTGCTATTCAGATGGCCTGCAGATTGTTTGTTGAGGTCAGTGAAACATTTTTCAAATTATTGTATTCAAGAATTAAAAAATAGGATATATGCATAAAAATGGAAAAGTTTGTTTGCAAAATTCTTTCTTTGTTGTGATGAGACACACTGTTTCTGGAAATGAGCAGTTTTTGGGATTTCTGACATAGAATTAATTATGTCATCAAATCCTAATTCAATTTTCCATGATTTTCCTGATTTTGTTCTGTAATTTGTCATTCTCTATTTACTGGTACAGAAAGTATTAGGCAAGAAGTCTGGGTTGCATATCTGCCTAATTCAGAATATTATAATCTCAATTCTCATCTGAAATTTTATTAATCATTAAGTGGATCCTTTGATCTTTTTATTAGCGTAATTTGATTTTGAGATCCACTTTGTTTGCAGGAGGAAACATTTGATCGAGAAGATGGTAGAAATGAATTCTATCATAATATTTTATTTTATATCAGCAGAGGTTTAATGTCACAATTAAGTGAAACAGTTTCGGTTTTAAGTTCATTGGCAGAAACCATTGTAGAATCGAATATTCACCTGAAAATTAACACTCTGGCATTGAACGATGGTATATACACTTTTTTGAGATTAAGTTTTAGTTAGATTGAAAACAATTTATTTTTCTTTCTATGATAAAGCCAAACTTGAGGAACACTAGATGAGTTGATTTATTGTGAAATTGAAACTGAGATGTATATTGCGTGAACCACGTTCAAATTTTATTTTTATCTCACTTTGGACATCATTCATTGGCAAAGTAGAATACTTATCTGTGCTAATCATAGATTCTAGAATTATTTCTGTATTTGTATAGGTAATGTAACCCTTAATAATAGAATTAGGTGCAATAAAAATTTAGATTCGATTCGAGAATAGAGAAATAAGATAAAGATTCCTCTCAGAAACGTTTTGAAAATTTTAATTATAGGTGATAAAACATCGCTTTTTTGGTCATACGAATTTTTGAAAAGCATTGCGGAAATGAATTTCACGAAATATCAGCAATCGCTTAGTGAAAATTTGAAGGCAGCCTTGAAAAAAACGACAATACCGGGAAAGGTATTATTCCTTTTCCATTCATAATATTACAAAAATGATTTATTGCATTGTGGTTTAGCTTGTATGAATTAATTTGACCATTTTATAAAACTTGTTGATTGCAGATGATATCAGTTGGAACTAATGAGCATGCAACATTAACACTGCTTCGAATGTTCGAACTTCTCTCCATTAATAATAGTGAAAAACTCTTCATTCATTCACCGAACGAAAAATTGTTCTGGTCATATCCTTTCAGCGAAAACCAAGCAACATTAGTTTCTCTATCCACCAGCTTACTTAAAAATAACAAATTGGTATGACTTCACATACATTGATTTTTTTGAAGTTAACTTTATGTTTTCGAGCACCAAAAGTTCTTTTAAATTTGCAGAAGAAAAGGAAATCTTTTTTAGACAGCTGTAGTTGGCATGGATTTGAATTTGGATGTAATTGCTGACGTTATTAAATATAATGATTTAGTAGTGATGGCACCGCTGATGACTAAATTACGAATTTTTCTTTGTGATCTGCAGGGGTAATTTTATTATTATATTAGGATTTTTTATTAGAAATGAGTATCGATGGTTGCATTGTTTCAGAAAGGTAATTTGTTACCTTTTGAATTATTTGAGGAAATAAAGAGTAAAACTTGCAAGCTGCATATTTTTTTGAAAAGCTGCTTTCAGTACCATGAAATTTATCATTTGAGGCGATAAGTTTGTCGTAACAGTAAATTATGTCTCTTTTTCCTTATTCTTATTTTTTTCGAGTGTTTTGAAAATTTTCAGACTAGATCATTGGTATAAGCTATAGTTATGAAGTTGAAATTTTTTAGTCGGGTTATCATTGCTTCTCATTTGCGTAAAACATCACTATGGCCTTTACATATCGCAACGTTAGAGACGTGGTCAGAAAAAGATCTATGGCTTATTGAACATTTCTCAGCCAAAGAAATTACCGAAGGTTCATTTGAAATTGTAAAGAAAGAGAAGATGGAGCGAATAAAATTGAAATATACGTGGGTACGGGTATGTTTTCCATTGTAAATTATTTCAGTGAAAAGCTTATCACCGTAAAATTTTATTTTTCTGTTTCAGTAAGATTTGAACGAATAGTTTTAACTTGTAGTAGATAGTATGAATCAAGCTCAAATTTTTAATGAGAGTCATAAAATGCTAACGAATCACCTACACGAAATATTAGCGATGTAATATAAGATTTTTGAAATCACTTTTAATAAAGAGAAATGAAGGATGAAAAACAACCGTAGCTTAAAAAACAATGACGATTGGGGAGAATTTATTAGGCAGAACTTTTCATTCTTTTTTATATCATTTTCTTTGCACAGACATTACTTCCAGTACTATTATATTTACATTAATTATGATAGAAAAACAAAAGCATAACTACATTGAAACTACATTCAAATAATCAGTCAATTATTTGCATGGATTTAATTTGCCTTATTTCCTCTTATCAAATTCATTTAGTTAAGAAACGCACCATTTGTTGTTGTTATGGCGATGAAAATTAACGAAATAGGAGCCAAAATTTCGATGCTTTTAAAAAATTCAAGACAGAAATATGTGCTAGATAATCTTGTCTACCATCGTCTCGATATTCAGGTTATTTTACTGAGTTAGAATCATTTCCGAAAATCATTTCCTTAATTTTTCAGACTTTTTGGAATAATTATTTCAGAGAGATTCATCGCTTTTCTATTGCTCGCACTTTGGCTATCTTTCTACAATGAAATTAGGCGGCGTTTATTTGAGTCCAAGTTGTTTCACTGTTTCTTCCTTGCAACGACCACCATCTCCGCAGTGGATTACGAATTACTGGGTATATTTAGGTATTTTTTGTAAATTTTTTTCTTTCAACTGTATTTTTTAAATAACATAAATAAGCAAAAAAAAAATCCGGAAATGTTAATGAAAAGAAAAATGCTATTAGATTTTCCAACTATAGCTGAAAAATCTCGACTTAGCTATCTTTTAAAACTGAGTTTCAGCGTTATTTCTAATAAGAGAAATTCTTGAGGTGATCCGTTCGGTTTAATTCGAAATGCGGGTATCCGGTTAAATGTTCGTGAACATGTTGGTGCACTCTCTGGTATTATACCATACTGGCGTGATAAAGCAGCTGGTGATTCACACGAATTTATCTTGCGACGTTACATAGCTACATCACGAGGTGTTATGATTACTTATCCAGCAACTGTGATTCGAGATAACTACGAACCTGACGTACAGCTCTGGTTGCTATTTATTACATTTAAAACCCTAACATAGTTTTTTTTTTTTAATTTATTGATTTGTTTCCGCAAATTTTCTGTCGATTAGTTGTTATTTTTCGAAAATTGGATTTTTTTTTTGGGCTACTGAATATCGTTGCTGCTTTAAAATAGTCTTAAACTTTGCAATAATAGTGATATATATTTTATAAGCAAATGAGTCGCTTTATAAACAACAACCTTTAAGTCCGAATTTTTATTCTTGTTTTAATAGTTTTAGCCTGATGAAAATCTCAAAATAGTCATATAGTCATTTCGTCATATACTATTTTTTCATTTTTCTCTTTAAGGTATATGCGTGCGAATGAATTCCCTGGAAAAATCGTTGTAACAGGACCATTTTTGGAAGATAATGTAGGACAAGTTGTGACAATTTCAACTGCTGTTTTCGAAGGTAAATTTATAAATGAATTTTTAAAATTGTTATTTTCTTTTTCAAGTGCTTATGATTAGAATATCTTCTCGGATAATTTTTTAAAAATATATACAGGTCAAGCTGGAAGTATGCACAATTCCAAAAACCAAATTTTTGCTGTCATTGCAATGGATGTAACCGTGGGGTTTTTTGCGAAATTGCTTCGAAGCGCAATTAACATTTGCAAAGAGGTTTATTTATCGTAATGCTTATTGTAATATTTTTTAACAAACCATGTATTCATTAAAGTTCAGAATGAATTTTTTATATTTTAAACCATATCTGAACGAAATGTCACCGTCTTTCATAATTTTCAGTCACGACGTTGTGTTTTGTTCGATGACTTGGGCAATGTGATTTCACGTGGAATAGAAACGTGTGTCTCTAGTAAAAAAACTCGATCCTGTGGGAGAAGTCTCTCATGGAATGCCGTCGAACGTTTTCATATCAGTTATTTAGAGCCTCAGCTTGCGATATATTTAATAACGAAAACAAATTTTGTTCAAAAAAGACAATGTATACACTGGGCTACTCTTTCAATTGAACGTTTCTTTCGATTCAACATTTCGTACTCAGATGCTTTGACCGTAAATTTTTTTCCAGAATTTTTTTTTTTTTTTGAGAATGTTTATTTCTATTTTTATTTATAATTTTTAGATACACGGAATAATTTATTCAAATCTTGTTGATAAGCAGGAAGTATGGTCTTAGAAAGAAAGCTGGATTTCAACCGCAGCAAATTGTTTCTTATACCGCTTTTTTCTGTGTTTAAAGTCATTTATAGTAGAATATACTTTCAGAAGAATTTTGTAATTGTTTTATGGAATACATTTCATAAAATTATTTAAATTTTTTTTGTCCAAGACTCTTGGTAGAATTGAATATTATCTTTCTTGTGAACTATTCCAGACGAAATTTTTTAAATTAGTAAATCACTTTTTTGACTTAGAACGATCAAACTAATAATAAAGTATATCTTCAGATTCCATGTGATGATACTAGTTCAGTATCCGGCATGAAATTAGGAAATATTCGTGCGGAAGTAATCCCAGTGCCACAAACAAATTTGTTTCTTGCTCTTATAAATGAAAGTTGTGACCCACAACATCCTATTCAGGTATTTTTATTAACTTCACTTATATATCTTTTGGTATTTGATAATTTTTCTCATAAAAATGCATTAGACGAATAATTTTCTCAACTGAAAACTTTATTCTAAGTTTTCTTCAAAATTTTAATTGTGGCTGTTATATTATTATGCTCACTTTGCATATTTTTCTATAAAATTTTAAAATCTATTTGATTTGTCTCTATTATTATAGAGTTTATTTTCTATTACTTTTTGTAGCAATATTTTAGTTAAAGCTGCTGATACTTTAGGCATTTTGCCCATGTTCAGTTAGTGATCGCCGTTGTCTCCTGTGCACACGATTCGATGATGCAGAATGTGAATGTCCTTGCCAGTGCCCCTTAAATTGTAACAGACAATGCAGAGTTAGTTCGTCAAACATTTCACTTTATCGAGTAAATTTTTTTTTTTGTTACCAAATATGAATGTGTATTGCATGTATATTACGATTTTTGACATGTACATGTCATATATTTCACAAATATATGTCATGTGTTTTATTAATTTTTTATTGATAGAAAACTTTAGAGATATCGAATTTCTAGTTTATATTTTAGTAAGATATAAATAAGGTACCAGTATTCTAATAAGACATAAGCGAAAATAAATCAGTGGTTTAAATCAATAATAAAATTTTCGCTTTATGAGAAAATTAGAATTTTGAACTGATTTATTTTCTTTCAATTTTAGAAAACTTCTTTTGTGCCAAATATGGAATGTTCAAATGTAGAGGAATGTCCAGTAATGGCTACGATCGTTCCATTCAGTGTTAGACCATTACAGAAAACTGTACTCTCAGAATGTATTAGTATCAAGTACCGTTTTTTATTTTTATTATAAAAAATCAGTGATTTAAAAGGTATCTCTTTTTCTTACATCCATCGCTTACTTAGAAATTTTAGTCACCAGTGTCTAATAATGCAGAAAGATAAAAATATCCTTTCATGGTCTAACTAATTAATGTTTCAAATTTTCATAAATATTGCACCATAAATCTTTAATTTTATGAAATTATTAAATTCTAGAATATAATTAGGTTTCATCAATCATATTTTTTTATGAAAGAATTCCAGATGTGAAAATTATAAAATGATAGATGATTGTCTGGGTGTATTAGGATGTCAGTGGTGTATTTTTGATAGTGATGGACAAACACTTCTCTTAAATCCTTTTTGTGTTTCCACTGACCGATGCTTCGGTGGTACAAAAGGAAGAAATATTCGAGGTGTTATTTTATTGTAATCTTGACTTCACGGTTATTTGTCAGCGAATCATTTATTCATTATAATTGATTATTTTCAAATTCTTGATACGAAATTCTTGATACCAAGATTTTTATAATTTTCTGGTATTTAAATAAAAAAATGCTTTTCAGGTTTCTCAGAAAGTGAGTTACAGTTGATTGGGCAATGGTCGGTTGAGGCACCGGTTGGACCAGTTGCCGCTGGAATAATGAGTGTTTTCTTGATTATGGTAAATTTTATCTACTTTTCAATTTATTTTTTTTTTAAATCTATGTGACTTTTCAAATCTGGATCTGCGCGACTTTTCAAAACATCTCATAAGAATTAGCAACGAATTAGATATATGCAATTTTTAATAATCAAAGGACAAAACTTTTTAATAATAAAGATTTGCAAAATAATCTTGAAATTTTATTTCCAGGTTTTGGCTGTATATTGTTACAGAAGTCAAGTTAATCGTCTCGTGGAAGCGAATTCGCTTACGGATTCATATGGTGCACCATTATGCGGGAGAAATTTTGATGATGATTTTCAGCTTGACCATGATGGTTGTGGATCCGTGAAAGGTACTAAAATTTTTATTTGATTAATTTATTTTTGTAGCTCAAATCCTTGTGGATCCGTGAAAGGTACTAAAATTTTTATTTGATTAATTTATTTTTGTAGCTCAAATCCAAGTTGATAGTTATTTTAAAAGAAATCGATAAGATAAAAAAGCAGTAGTGAATGGAAGAAATTTCAGAACAAGCAGTTGCTTTGGTCCAATTAACGTCATTTGAAAGAATGTCAAACCCATTGGCAACAGTCCGTCCACAGTATCGAGTTTCGCCACGAACTGAATCGAGTGATCAAGGTTATTCTACAATGACTGATCGCATGCAGGATGAAAGCGAATGTGCCCTTAAGTTAGTTTTATTTTTTTATTATGTTTTATTTTGCTAAATATTAATTTTTTCACATCTGGAATTATTTCAAACCTGGATATCAAACCTGGACCTGGAATAATAAAAAAAAATATTAAATGTGAATGTGTCTTTTCTGGAAGTTCAATGAGAGATCGAAGGATAACAGAAACCTAAGGAATATTTTCTGGCTTGTTGGATGCGGCTAAGAAAGCATTCTAATTTGCACTAAACAGTCTGTTTCGGAAGAAACTAGTCTTGTTGTCTTATTTAAAAGGTACTAATTCTAAAAGATCAAACTGCTCAATAAGGAATTGACTCAATAAGGAATTGAAAAAAATTTTGTTAGATACATTCTATATGAGAATAGCGGTAGTTATATGAACACTTAAATGATTCTAACAATGGCTGCTTGACTTCTGAGATTGTAGAACACTAGAATAGAAAAACTGCATGATTTGTTGGCTTGTTTGTATGGGTATGTATAGGTGTGACATCTACCATCTGCAAATCTTTTTCTTTTAAAGACGATTTCTTCGATTTAAAATCGATTTATAAAATATCAATGCAAAAATAAAGCCAGTAGAAAGTCAGCTATGTTTTCAGCTAAAGAATTGCGGTTTATTAAAGTTTAAAAATATCTAGCGAAGTCTGATGCTAATTTTTTAAAGAAATATTCATTCAGTTGTTTGTAAACTCATCGCATTGAAAGAATATTGTACCGAAAGGGCTGTTGGGCTTAGTGCTTATTATTTTAAACACTTTTATAAAAACATTTCAGGAAATATGTATGCGTAATAATTTTTAATGGTCTTTGTTGAAAACAGTTTTCTATTATTGATTTTTATTATGAATTAAATTTATTATTTTGCTTATTAATGGGAATTTATAAAAATTTTTAATCCGAAAGCTTTAATTTTGTCTTTTCTATTTGTCTCTAATCTTCATTAGAATTTAGATGTTTACTATTTGATTATTTTAGTATTAATATTTTGCGAGAAACCGGAAGAAGGATTTTGACAACATTAGATACGAATGTGGATGGTTGTTCAGTCATTGTGACAACAGAAGCGGATATACATCAAGCACCACGGAGTTTGCTTATGTCTTCTTAAATATACCCGTTTGTAGAACAAGTTTTTGTCGTATTCATTTGCCTGTGATCTTTATTAGAATTTAAGCATTTACTGTTTTAGGATATTTCTTGTTTGAAATTTGACCTACAAAAAGGAAATTTAAGAAAATTTTTGATTATTTTACTACCTTCAAAAAAGCGTTACTCTTGGAGAAAGAAATGATTTCTTCGTTAAATTTTTAATTGGTTAAGTTTACAAAATATTCGTGTAATCACTAATTTTCCTCTGTACAGCGGGCAAGTAATATCATTTCTTATTTTTGTTTTTGATATTTTTAAATGTGTTATACAGATAATAGAGTGCAGGAATCGTCTGATTTCAGTTTATTTTCTTTTTGATAAAACTTTTTATTCACTTGTATTTTATGATATGATAAAGACGCATCTTAAATTTTTCAAATTTGAAAAACATTTAAAAAAAGATATTTTTCGAAAAAAATATCTTAAAATTCAAAAAAATCCAGTTGAACAATAATTTTCCTGTTAATGAACAATATCAGGAATTTTTTACTTAGAGATCAAATTAGTTCTAGGTGATTTGGTTTTCTAAAAAATTTATTATTAAATAATTCGGGATTTTATGTTATATAGAAGGATATAATTCATATGTTTAGGTAATACATCCTCTTGTTTATTGCCACATCTTTTGCGTGCTGTCCTTTTATTTGTAATCTAATGTTTTTATTGAAATTGCTCTTAGAGCGAAATTTGCTAAAGTTGATTCTCATTGTACAGTTGAAAACATTGTTTTTGATTAGTGACAGTCTAAAATTTTAGTTTTTTAATAAAATAGGGAAGATGTTCTTCTTACTTCTTTCTCTTGTGTTTGCTTAACAAATATTCTTCTGAGCCGGAAATAAGATTTGTTTTATTATTTTTTTAATAAACATGCAATAAAGATGAAAAATGATTAATTCTTAAAGTTCCAATTCTTGATCGAAGTTTTGATATAAAAAGTACATTTGTTTCTAGTGAATAACTACATTTAAATAAGACAAACAGAACTGAGAAAAAAAACATTTGGAAAAAATAGCTGTCAAAATTTTCAAATTTGTGAAATGTACGTTAGATTTATAGCAGAATCGATGGAGCGAAAATTTTTTTTTTTCTTGAAGGTGAAATTTTGATAAAGGCATTAAATTTTCATGAAAAGCAGATAAATAGATATAAAAAAAGTAAATCATACAATTAATATATATATAAAAAGGTAAAGTTCTGTATAATTATTCATTTGATGAGTTTTTTTAAAAGAGAATTTTCAAAAATTAATCCAGTTTTCAAACGGAATAAAAAATTGAATGAATTAAAGTAGTAATTAATGAAAACTTAATAAAATTATGAGAAGAGCAAAGAATTAACATTTGTATCTGATATTCTTTTTAAGTATGTGTATATACTTGCACTTATGATTATAAAAAACTTGAAAAACAAATTTTATTGAAGAAAAGACAAATATAAATTGACGATATAAAATAGGAATAAAAATTGATATTAATTGTATGAATGGAATTAATTGCAAAATTAATACTATTTAGAAATGGGAAAAAATAAAATGAGAAAATTGAGCGATATTATTGAATGTCAAAACATATAAACGTGGACATCTGTTAATTATTATTTAGCATCTTTTTCTTGTTTTAAATAATTTTTCCAATTCATGAATTTGTGATGGAATTAGTTTATTTTTATTTATTTCTTACATTAAAAATTTCATACAATTCTCAGTATTTGCTCAAAATTGTTTCATGAACTGCTTCGAGTAAAATTATTGTATTTGAAATTGATAGAAATTTCGTTCCACATTTGTTCTCGTTTTTTGAATATGTGCTATTGATTGATAATCGATTATTTAAATGAACTTTGATGATAATTCAGTTTTAAATAAAATACAAAAATTTGGATTAATATTATTTCAAATTATCATGATAAAAAAATCATGTGGTAAATGATCACATTGTTTTTATACGAACTATTCGGTAATAATTTTCTATCCTTATTATTTCAACTTTAATCTTTTTATTGCTTTCTTTTCGTTTGTCCTTGCTATTTCTTTAGTCTATCTTTTAAAATTTAATTAGTAGAAAGTTTCTGCTGTATTATGCATAGTTTGATATCCTGATCATTTTCTCATTTTTCTGATTTTTTTTTAATTGATGAAACAAATTATATGTGTTGTAAATACAAGTTTAAATTTTTTTAATAAGATTTTCACATTTTTTTTGTTTAAATCAATTAAGTTAAATAAAAAATGATGAATGTAGATCGACTTGGTGCAGTAAGTGGCAAATTAATTGATACAAATCAAATTAACAGCAGAAAGTGAAAGTTATATTGAATTTCAATATGGTCATTGATTACGGAAATTCCAACTTAAGCTGATATCATTTAACACAGTATTTTCCCCTTGCAAACTTTTTTACTCATTCGAGAAGTATTTTAATATATTTGGATCTAAAGATACAAACTATATATTTGAAAACAAATAAAACAATTTAGTTTCATGAATATTTACTTATTCTTTCTTCATATAATTTTTATATTTGACTGAGTAAATTGTTTAATATTTCTTACAAAATGAAGAGTACAATTAGCATTACCTTGTGTGACTATTTATTCATTAACATAATTTTTTAATTTTCTTTTCATAATAGCTTTTAAGCCTAGTGCTTTTTTCCCTAATTATTTAGTAACTGATTATATAATCATAATATTTCATGCAAGGCGTTAATGAATAAGATCAAGGATGATGATTAGATTGGTAGCTGTAATATAATGCCAAAATGCCGGTGTATATTTAGGTACTAGAAGTAGAATTCAGTATGATTAATCTTTATCATTTTCACTTAATTATGAGCATTACTGGAAATTAGATTAATTGTTTGCTATTTTTAACAATGCTTCCATCTGAAGTCTCAGTCTTTATGAAAATGAATATTGATAAATTTTTTATCTTAATTTTGACTTTATTCACTTATTGCGATTTAAAAAAGATATTTAAAAAGTAAGGTTAAATTACAATGCGAATAATGGATAATTTCTGAAATATTATCAGTTCCAAAAGATATGATGATTATTACCATTTCGTGAAAAAAAAAATCTCTTGCGTTTTTTGTATAATAATTATTATATATATACACTTTGTTATATAATATTATGATGAAAAATGTATGTATACATTTTTTGTATACATACATTATAAAGTTCATAATTGAAAAATTGTAATGAATTTGCCATTTTGATATAAGTTCGTTTCGAATTTTCATAAAATTTAATAAATAAAGAATTGAATTTACTAACTGAAAATTTTTTTTTTCCTTCTCAAATATTCAACTATTCGTTTTCTTCTTTTTTCTAGTTTATAATGGTGCTGTTAAATGAAGAAAGAAAAAGAAAGAAAATCGATCTTCCGATTCTCTGCTCTTTCTTTTCAATATGATCGCCTGGAACTAAAATAAAATATAAGAATATAACGATTAGAGCGACACATGTAAAATAAGAAAAGATAAAAGGAATGTATTTTCTCTTTTCTTTTTGTATAATAAATTTACAATTCAAATTTGATTTTTTTAGTTTAAAAATGATTGAATATGTATTTTTGTTGACTTCATAAATGAATCATTTATTTCTTTATTAATTTCTCCTAACTTTGAATTAACTTTCTTATTGCTTAAAAATAGAGTAAATAACTTTGCAATTAATCAATGTCTGAGAAGGATAGATGTAATTTGAAATAAAAACTTTATTGGTTATGAAAGAATAGCTGTAGAATTGTCGAAACAAAAAAGTATTTGGAAAGAATTATCGCATCGAAAATTCCCATCTATAATTAATTGAAAAGATGCAATAAAATTTCTAATTTAAATTATTTATTTATTTGTTATATTTGGATAATAATTATGCATTATTATTTCATGGATCAGCCGGATTACGTTAGTGTACTATTTTATATTTCATAGGAAATGATAATAATTAATATTTTTGTAAATGGACTGCGGCTTCGAAACTACTCCAGAATCCTCTCCACAATTTTGGATTTCCACTAAAGATAGAGAGTGGTAGTTGAGATAAGAAGTTACTGTTGGACAGCAATTATTCTGAGTTGGTTGCTCTTTTATTTCGTTCTGTCTAAGCCGTTGGAGCACTAACTCTGAGTTATTCATATGCATAGTTAACGTTATAATAACTTTTCTACCTTCGCTTATTAGATTTAAAATATCTTTTTTATCCTCGACCATTTGGGAGTATTCCTCTTCCTCTTGTTGTTCCTTCAGTGCAGGAGCTGTTGAATATATTGGATCCAATTGGTATTAATAGTTTCGAGTGTCTCAATATGTAGCTTGAGACGCATTATTTTTTCTTCAATGATTCTTTTTCGAGATTCGTATTGTTGACGAGTTTCTGTTCCGATCAGCATCTCGTCCAACGGCATCAGATCCATTATTTTGACTTCGTCGAGAACGGCTTCCAATTTTTCTTTTTACCGGTCGTGCGCTTAGAATTATAGTTGCAGATATTTCTCGGCTTGCAGCACCATAAACTTTTCGTGGAGAAAAAAGAATTCGGAGATTTTTATTTAGTAAGTTTAGCAAGAATAAAATAGAGTCGCGCGTATGTTATCCACTCGATTGAAGGGAAACAATTTTTATTACAATGAAAATTTGCATCTTAATCACGGGTATATACACAACTTTGGTTAGCACAAAAAACATGTTTAGTAGGTATGGTCTACATTTAAAATTTGAATAAGTGCTAAATTATAGGAATTCAATTACAAGATATGAATTGTAACAAAGAAAAATTGAAAGATTGGCGTGGGAATTTCTCCTTATCGGAAGATAGTGTAGGAATTGATCCCTTTGTTTTAAAGGAAGGATGTGAATAGAATTAGATATCAATAAAAGATAAAGCATGAGAAAATGAATATAAAAAATACAAATTTAATTAAATGAATCATAATACTGCTAACATAATTCACCATTTGAATGGTAAATTTAATTTATTATTTGTTTGAAGGTTTTGCGACAAATATTGCATAACAATTACAGATGAGAATTATTTCGATAAGATTTCACAATTTATTACATTGATTGCGGCCTTACCATAATAAATGAAATTATTTGATTAACCTGCATTTAATTCCTGCTTCATTATTTAATTTAGTTACTTTTTTAAGATTTTTAAAAAGAAAAAGATGTGAAAAGAAAAGACAAAAATGATAGTTTTTTCATTCTCATCTTTTAGCAAATTTCAATATCGTTAATTTAAATAATAACGATGAAACAAATTAATTAGAAAAACGACCTGAAATGATTGAATGATATTTGCGTTATCCACACTATTTTGATATAAATCAGTAAAAATGAACAAATACACAATTGTAACATATTCAGATAGGAAAATCTAATTTTTTTTTCTGTTTATACAGTAATTATTGATCAACTACTAAATAAATTAAAAGAAAAACATCGAATAGAGAGGAAATCCAAAAATTGGTTAAAATGAGAGGAGAAATTCGATAACAGCCAGGTTTAGTAATTATAAATTCTAATAACAATTCTTTTCCAAACAAAAACAAAAACTACTATTACAGTTGCTATCATCAACTCTTAGCATCATCAAAATATCATCATTATCATTATCATATTATTCTTATTATCACTTAAATTTAGGTATTATCTAAATAACATTGTCATCACCATTACAACACCCATCATTATTAAACTTTAGATAATATCTAAATAATACCATTATCATCATTATATCACTACGATCATCAGTTAATCTTAGATGATCCTAAATAATATCACTGTCATCACTACCATTTTAGTCACCTTTAGATGATATCTTAATAACATCATTATCATCGCATTATTAAAATCATCATTTAAATCTCAGCATCGTTTAAAAACATCGTTGTCGCCATTCAACTTTTAATTTATCGAAATCATCGTTATCATTGTTTTAAATTACCATCAACATCATTATCACTATCATCATTAGCATGATAACAATCATAACAAGCGACACTAGTGGCATTAAAATGATGGGATGTATATACAGGATAGATGAATGAAGCAATAGACATTCAGCCGTTTGATTGAGATTCTGAAAATCGTACATTGTGCCAAATAAATAGGAGGGAAGAGGTGACGACCGGTCAAAATTTCAGAAACGAATAAAAATTATTGTTGAATGTTCGTCCCTTATACTTTTCATTTTTTTCCATTCTAGTCCATCTTACCTCCTTTCTTACTATTTGTTTAATTATTTTAAATGATTTATTTTTCGATCAATTTTGATATGTATGTATTTTTTAATTATAATAATTAAACGATGGCTTCAAACATTTTCTCTTCTTTTATCGATATTATTGCCAAATCTAATAATGCGAGAAAATAATTTATCATAACTTATAATTTAAAAAAAAAAAGAAAATCATGAAAAAAATGGTGATGTTTTACTAATTACAACGACGAAATGCTTATTGTTATGAATGTTGACTGATAATGGAAGAAAGCATATTCATTATACTATGTTATATCTTTCCAGCATATCATTTTTATTTTAATTTTTGTTCGGGATTCAGAAAATCAAATTTAATATTAGCAACAGTATTTTAAGAATTGAGATTGAAATTTATTTTTGTTTTTAGACAATTCATCAATAACAATTTATTTTTTGTCTATTCTCTACTATTCGTTTCAATATCATCAAATGAGCTGTTGCATGACATTTTGCGTTAAAAAATTGTATCGCAGAAAAAAGAACAAAAATTTAATTTCATCAGTCTATTATGAATTCTAATTTAAATCTAATTATCGAATTTGTTAGCAAAAATTTAATACATACTATTATACTAATTTTTCATTTCATTTTATTTTATAAAATGTATCATCAACAATATTGTTTCAATTAATACCGGTGCACGCATATTTTTTGTTGCAAACAAGTAATATCGTATATTTTCTGATTACTTTTAACCAAATAATTGATACTTTTCAATGATTATATATATTACATGAAAGAAACGATAAAAGCATATATAAGCACTCAAATGATAAAGGGATTATATGAGAAGAACAACAAATAATATCTTCTATTGAGTCATATAAATATATCAAAATGATTATAAAATTTTCGTTACGATGTATAATGATTCTTGACGATTTCAAAAGTTTAATGAACAAATTTTCAAGGTCTTCTGTATATATATATGTATGTGCGTGTGTGTATATGTGTGCATGTGTGTATGTGTGTATGTATTGTGCGTATGTTTGTGTGTATGCGTGCGTGTATGTGTGTGTGTGTTTTCGAAATTAAATTGCTTTATGATATCAATGTTCAACTTCATTAAAAATCTCTTAATATCGGAGATATTAATTTACTTCTATTGCCATTTGTATGTGTGTGTATGATATTGAAGACGATGGTTTCTATCATTCTTAATTATTTCTTATTACTTTTCTTTTCATTTTATCTTGATAATCTTTTGCGATGTAAGTACTTACTGATTTTCTAATTTCTTATTTTGTTAAAGTTTGCATAATTACTGATTACTTGCACTTAATAGCAAAATTGTCAATTAATTTAATTTATATTAAATTTATATTTTCAATTTGCTTATTAATCTTTATTTAATTTCTTTATGTTACCATTTATACTGGACATTTTACCAAGACTATCAAAATAAATATCTTCCTCCACATGCCTCTCGACTCGATAGTTTCATCTTTTGGATAACTGCCTTTATCATAAGTAATTCAATCTTAAAATATCTATTTAATTAAATCAATTAAATCAGTTTTTTATCATATTTTCTTGGAATTTTAATGTTACTGAATGATTTTTCTAAGTACCGTAAAAGCAGTTTTTTCTTATTTGGCTTATTTTATCACTTAGCTATCAAACTTAGATAATTTAAAAAAACTAAAAAAGAGGCTGGGAGGAGGGAGAAGGAAGGAATTATTTATACTTTTTCTTTCTAATCTACAGCTTATCATTTTATCTTGCCTTGGAAATTTTCGATAATTGGAAAAGATTACCTGCGCTTTTTTATTTTGGTTTTATTAAATGTTGCGAATTAAGTAATTTTAAATTAAATGATATTTAAATTTTGAGATTAAATTTGGAATTTGGAATGAGAAATGTAACTGATCTCATCACCTTTTTCTTCTTCTTTAGCAATAATAACAATAACAATAATAACAACAGTAAACAACAACAACAACAACAACAACAACAACAACAACAACAACAATAATAACAACAATAATAGTAATAATAATATTGGAAGATAGTAAAAGATGAGGAGTTGGCAAATGGAACGATATCCGTGTGGCGATCGTCGTCTTCCTCATCACATCTATCCACCAAAAATATATACAAATGATCAGTTGCAAGCTCTCACCGGTGTCATTTCATATATGGTATTAGTTATATCAAGTTGATTGATTCAAATTTATTTATTTATTATATGATAAAATGAAACTAATACAAAAGAAGTTAGACATCAGATTAAATTGCACCAATATTTATTACACTTTCTATATTATATTGAATTGCAATTTGTTTATTCATTGCAAAATATGTCACTTAAGATTGATATTGATGACACCAATGCAATGAAAAAACGAATTTCACGAATTAAAGCGGAACGAAAAATTAGCACATCTGATATTTTAACCCTTCACGAAAATATGAACGATTTCGAACGAAAGGTAATTCTAGCGAAATTTTATATTTTTGAAATAAAATTAACACAACCCAAAATTACTTCACTATTATTGAAACCTTATCAATATCAATAATAACAATAATAATAATAGCAATAATAATAATTGTTATTATTAGTAATAATAATAATAATTTAATAATCATAATAATTAAAATAACAATAATAATAGTAACAATAAATAACATAATAATAGTAATGACAATAATAATAATAGTTAAAGTGAATACTGAAAGGAAAAATAGTGGAAAAATGAGGAATGAATTATTTGCCAACTGATAAACTTTTTCTGTTTAATTATGTGAAATAATTAAGGAGTAAGAGTTTTTGGAAAGAATATTACTATTGTATTTATCAAGATCGGGTTTAAAAATCGCTTGATCTATGTATACATATGTTAATCATTCGCAAATAAATATATAAATATAATTGTGAAAGACATTACTTGACTCTTTTTTCGCAACTGTTTTGGCAGAAGCAGTTCAAAAGAAGTATGACCGAATAAATAAAAAGTTCAGAAATCCCTCAGTTTTGTTAATTTTCGAAATCCCTTCCTTAAAACTTTTTGCATAATTATTTTTAAGTTGGAACAATTCTATGAACCGGTAGCAAAAAGCGTTGACTCCGTATTTCTCATTATGGATGGTAGTGCATATTATGATATTGAAGTTGACGAAGATAATTGGATCCGTATCAATGTTGAACGAGGTGATCTTATCATCATACCACGTGGTCATAACTATCGCTTTACACTAACAACAGAGGTAATTCATATCGTTTATTTTTATTCCGATATAAGGAAAAAAAATTTTTACAAACATATTTTCTTTCTAATATATCTGAACGAAATGAAAATTGCTATTCTTCTTCTTTGTCAAATGAAATTTAATTATAAATTATTTAAAAAAATAATTTAAATTCAATTTAATAAATAATATATCATAGGTATGTTCTGGTGGTACGATAGAACTTAGGTTTATTTGCAGAATAAAGTTGTTGTTGAACGCTTTTTTGACGCGGATACTACTACCCAACAAGGCTAATAATTCAAGGGAACCTATGTGATAGAATTTTGATAGAAAATATAAGGAATTTCAACACTTCAATAAATGATTGTATTTTAATTCGTTTCTATTGGTATCGTTGTTATCATGTTAATTTTTAAAATATTTATTAATAAAATGTGCTTACTTTAACAGCCTTATTTGTTACTGTGTCCTATCATTAAAGAAATATTTGAATTCAATTCAATAACTTTCATTCAATAACTATAATTCGATGCTAATGCCAACAATTAGAAAAAAACTCTCTTATTAAACTTCAATATTTTGTTTCAAATATTTATTTTTTCACAAATGCAACAAATTTGAAATTTGAAAAAATTGATTTCTTTGATATATGGAGAAGTTTTTATAACGCCAACTATTTCACTACACTTTTATCCATAGTTATGTGATCCACCATAAATGTCATACTGTAATTATTACTCCACACTATTCTATGAACACCCAGTAGCATACTGTAATCATTATCCTATATCCTACTGTGGTTAGATCGTTTTTAGTTAAAATTTCTGGAAAAAAGATATGACAAAGGATACAAGAATAGCTCAATTTGTAATTATGTCATGGATTTTTATAAAATTTAGTCTTTTTTTAATTCATGTTTGACTATAGAATTGCTTTGCTATTAATAATATGCTTTTTTGTAACGACCTATTATTTTTCTTTTATTATTAACTGAAATAAAGCTAGCTTTTAATGGAGAATATTAAGTAATCAGTGATTGTTATTAATTCATGCATTCATCGATAAATTATCAGAAAAAGGAAAGCTTATCTGAAATAGTTAAGATTTCACTTCAAAGCTCATCTAATAACTTAGTCAAATATGTCTGAAATCCATTTGTTAAATGACTTTTCAAACTGAATAAGTAAAATTAATTTTTTTCTGTAGACGTAATCTAACGGACGTAAATATGTTGACTTTCAGTTTATGCAAATGATAAAATTCGGAGAATACTTTTTATGTTTGAGAACTTCGAATTTTTCTTCATTAATGAACAACATCGGAAGTTTCTCAATTTATTTATTGAAGTCTTAATTTAAATTTACGCCTACTATTTATTTGTTTTTTTTATTTTTTTTTTTTTGTTCTTTTCTTCTGTCTTTATTTAGAAATAAAACAAAAAAACTCACGAAACTGTATGTGTCACTAATAAATTTCAAAATCTTTTATAATCATTTTTAATTCGGAATAATCATGAATGCTGCGATTTTGCACATTACATCTATTATCTGGCGAATTTGCTGATTGCATCTAACAGAAATACTATCTGTAAGTTTTAGATAAACAGAATGTATAAAACGAAATGATCGCATAAATAATAAATTATTTGATTCAGAAAGTAATTTAATCAATAAATAAATTGTAATGAAAAATGAAAGAGTTTATGAAATACGAAACACGATCAATCTAAAATAACTATATGATTTTTGATAAATGCGTGAGTCAATGGAATTAACAAATTGTCTTTTATAATTGTTTATATCTAGATATTTTAAATTTCTGTAAAATATAGATAATATATATTTTGACAAAAAACAAATTGAAAGAAAATAATCCAATGAGCGGTCGTGTAACATTCTCATTGTTGATAAATTTCAACATCATTATATTGACAGTGCAAGACTTATCTTTGAATCTCGATGATATTGTCGTTTATGCCAAGCCTGGTTCGTTCATTCATACTGAAGTTTTAAAACAGTTTACGCTATTTTAAATTAAAATTCGTATATTATTGAAAGGAAATTATTTCGATAAAGCATTTAGTTTTATTCCTCATCCTTTCAAAATTAAAACTTATCTGAAATGATGAAAGTTGCTGATATGATATTGATGATAATATCAATAATACTCGAATTGTAAAGAAATTAATTACTTACCTTCTTTATAGGTGATGCGATAGAATTAAGTAAAATTGATGAGATGGATAATGAAGATTTGGAAATAAACTGTGGTAGAACCCGTCGGCAATGGCTTTCAACACGTCCATTTTTAAATTGTTGAATATGCATACGTACAGATATTGTCGGTGCATAAAACATATTTTCCACTTTTATGTTAATTTTGAATACAGTAGCATTTCAGCGTGAAACACGCCAATTTTTATATTATTCTCCAACCCTCCACATTATTTGTATCTTGAATGTTATAATATATCTGCCACATATCAAATTAGCATCACGTAGAGATTAACTGTTACTTAATATCATCAATAATATTATCATTATATGCCATTTCAGCATATAAGATATCCATTGGATCAGCTGCAAAAATAGGTCAATTTCCGTGGGCTATAGCATTAACTTTTTTGAATAAAAAACATTATAATTACTGTGGCGGATCGATCATATCCAAACGACATATTCTTACTGCAGCACATTGCGTCATGCAATACGAAAGCGTTCAATTGCCATGCACGTTGGTTGTAATAATAAATCAATAAATTTCATCAATCATGTAATGCACTTGCATCATTTTTATAATAATTGCATGCTGCATGACAATAACACTAGCGTGGCAATTCATTTCAGAAATGCTACAACTATGGATGATATAACTGAAATTGTAATACGATATGGTGGAGTATGTTTACGAAGTGACTCACCACAATGTGACGGGAAATTATGCATGACGGCTAAAATTCGAAAAATTGCCGTTCATAGACGGTAGACTGAGTTAATTTTTCCAAATTAATTTTAACTTGAATTAAATTTAAATTTCTAGGCAACCAATACTATATAAATCTATAAAAGAGAAAAAAAGTTTCGTTTAATGTATTAGCGAAACATGTTTAAAAACAAAGTTGAACTTTTCACTAAAGTGAAAAATAACTTCTCTTCTAGTTTCATGGATGAAGGCTGTGTACACGTTATGATTTTGCAATTATTGAAACTAGAAGCTGATTTGATGGTAAATCAATGATATCTTTTAACTTAGAAATATAGCGTAAATAATTATGAGATTATTATATATCATCCGTTTCCATACATCACTGCTATGATTAGGAATCTCAAAAAGAAAGAAAATATTCATTCAGTCAAATCAGTCATTTGAATTAATTCTTTTTTTAGTTTGATACATCTACCTCAGCAATATGCTTACCTCATTTAAATTTCAATCTTACTTCTGCTGAAAATTTACTTGATTATGGATTTGGTGAGAATGAAAGTGAGTCAATAATATGCATTAATTAAATCAGTAAAATTCGAAAATTTCGATTAGCCAAATTTAACAATAAATTTCCATTTTATGAAATTATGCAGTGATATGATAACAAAGTAAACTCTATAATTTGTCAAACTTTTAAATTAAATCAACACTCCTACTATTATTATCATTACTCCTACTATTATTAGTAGTAGTAATAATATAAATAAAAATAATTAACAGTAATGGTAGCAATAACAATAAGTAATGGTAATAGTAACAGTAATGATAATAATAACAATAATAGTAATAATAATAAGAAGAGGTAATAATCATCAGGAGTTCCTTCTTTAAAAACAATTTTAGGTGGAGAGAAGATGTCAAGATTGAATTACGGTAGCGCAAAAATTATTAGTGTCGCAAAAAAAAGAGATTTTATTCATGCAGGGCCAATTTATAAATTAAAAAATGAAACCTTTTATCATGGCATTTGTGTGGTGAGAAATATTTTTTCTAATTATCAATTTGAATTTAAGTTATATATTTCATATTACATAATTTTTCCCCTCCTTTACCCATATAAAAACTGATCCACCTTCAAAACAGACCGATGATCCCTCTTGAATTCCGCATTCATATTATTTCCATATAATTTATGAATAATCAACAGTTGTAAATGGAATTTTAAAGATTCAAATTTTATCATATTTCATATGATAATAAAATCGAAGTATTAATTCATCAATTCATATCACATAGCCAACTGACCTCAACAACTGATCCCTGAAATGCATAACAATTAACAAACATAAATACATACCATGTTTTAGATGAGCTACGCCAGATTCAACGGTCGCTATTCGCACCGTAACCCATTTTCCATGTGACTTGCCACGTTATTTTATAGCTTTGAATGGTTATGACGATGTTACGTTACTTTAATGTGGTCTTATGATAAAATACGTTTCTCATGTGGGTATCTACGCAAAGGGATACGTAACCTTCTCAAAATTTATTTGTAACATTTTCGGAATTTGATTTGTCATAGTATTTACGTTTCAGGGTGATAGTGGAGCAGGTTTACAAGGATTTGTTAAACATCGGATTTTTCTGCTTGGCATACATTCTTTTGGTCCAAAAAATTGTTATGATGGATCACCCTTTACGGTTACCGATACTCGGACGATATGCACTATTGATATGTCATCTAACGGGAATATGTTATCATTTATTTCCTTTGATACAATATCACACATAAATCCATATTTTTCATATTTGTCATTCCGATGGATTTGTATAAAAGAAAACAAAGAGGAGGAAATACTTTGTTTCATCTCATATTTTACTAATCGTAGCGAAATTTGACTTCATTTCTCAAATGAATAATTCTTATATTTGTATGTATAAATTTATGAAACATAATATTTCCACGTATAATTTTAATTTTAGGACGGATTACTTACATGTTACATGATTCGTATCGATAATAAGTAAAGACAATGATAAGATATTTACATGAAGCCTAAAAGTATTGTTATTACGTTTAGTACACACTGCTACGAGCAAATTATGATTAAAATAATGTGCAAAATATCAAGTATATCAAATTGGCCTACATATGATAATCATTATGAGATTGGCACGTAGATGTTTCATCCATGACGAGAGAAATAAATTAAATTCGCTTTATATTTTACAACCATTTCGAAATGATAATTAAGTGACGCGATAAAAATTTTGATAGTTTGTGTTGCTGTGTAGATTACGGAAAGTGTAGTCAAAGATGAGGCTGCATAGAATTAAGTTAATACAGTTTCGAGTTTTTCATTCATTGATAAGGATTTTTAAAAATTTCAAATTTATTACTAAAGTTTAACATAAACTACATATATATATATATATATAAAGAATAAATAAGCTTAATATGATGAAAAAAGTATTCCAAGTTGATTATTACGTTTCCTTGTATTTGTCCGCCTATTTCGATATTGCTTTAATTTCTGTTAGATTTTTCATTTTTGTTAGGATGATTAAAAAGAATATATTACTGATTAACGCTGGCTAATGAAGATTAGTTGCTTAAATCTTGAATATCTCCACCCCTGATAGTTCAATATTTTTAGAGAGATTGAGATTAAAAATCCGTTCCAAATCAAATTATCTATTATCTTTAGTTTCTATACTACTATTGTTCGTTTTGGCTTATTCACATTGTTTATATTTTGTACACTTCTCCAGTTGACCATTTAAACTTTAAATTGAAATATCAATGATTCCAGTTGCAACTGATCACTAATAGCAAAATAAATCATATCATCATGTTCATATTTGAGATATTCTATTTGTTGATCGCCAATGTATTACTATGAGTAGTCGTTGAAGATTAGTTGTAATTATAGATTACCACTGAATTCCTTAAAGATGAAACGTGACAAGAAGGATGAAGAAAACAGTAGCGGTAATCCCTTTCTTAATCTCGATAAAACAAGTGTCCTACAGGAGGTATTCATTCGTTATAAAATTTGATCTTTATCATCTATTCGTAACCCAACCATTCATCGGAAGGAAATTGATATGAATAGAATTATTTTGAAATGAGATTGCAGTTAAGATGAACTAATATAAGATAGTATCAAGCGATATCGATACTATATTATTTTTTATTCAAGGTATAACTAACCATAATTTTCCATGAATTAGAAAAAGATCAGCTATAAACAATACCGTTATCATTTGGCTGATTAAATTCACTTGAATTGTTTTATATTAATTGATATTTTTTTGTTACTTATTGCACAAAACTCAGAAAAAGCAAAAGTAATGCGTACTTTATTTGTTGAAAAGTTTCCTTTTTATTAAAAAATTTAGGCTCGTGCTTTCAATGAAACACCAATAAATACACGAAGATGTAGTCTGATCTTGAGTAAGTTGTTGTATTTACGGCAACAAGGTGAAACTATTGGACGTACTGAAGCGACGGAAACTTTTTTTGCTATAACAAAATTATGGCAGAGTAAGAGCTCAAATTTACGACGCTTGGTCTATCTTGCAATTAAGGAGTTTTGTGATATCTCTAATGATGTTATCATTGTCACTAGCAGGTTTGTTAAAATTTGGTCTACTTTATTTTCTTTTGAATGATATCATCTGTTTTCATTTGTGTGTTTTCGTTTAATTTGGGAACTAAAATAGTAAAGGTTCATACTATATTTAGTCTTACAAAAGATATGACTGGTCGAGAAGATATCTATCGTGCACCAGCTATTCGAGCTTTGTGTTGCATAATTGATGGAAATATACTGCAAGCTATTGAACGCTATATGAAGCAGGTTAATCTTATAAATTATGACTAAGAGATTCTGTTTTAAAATCCAAAAAAAAAGAAAATCTGCTCCTTGATATTAGACGATAAGAATATGACCGATAAGAATATGACTGATATGAAGATATTTGTTACTTTTAGGCAATTGTTGATAGAAATTCAGCGGTTGCGTCGGCAGCTCTTGTTTCTTCACTTCATCTGCTTCAGAAGAATCCGGAAGTGGTTCGTCGTTGGGCAAATGAGATTCAGGAGGCTGTTTCATCAGACAGGTTACTTATTATATCGATTAAGTCGATTATTTTAAATTATGTAGTATACATATTGATTCATGATATAAATAATCTATATGTTCTTAGAAGTTAAATTTAATGTAATAGTAATATCATACTTCTGATCAACAAATTGCGTGGTGAATCATTGAAAATCCAAAATAAGTGGATTATTCAAAATCCAAAATTTTTAGCATATTTTTATGTAAAATTAAAATATTGATTGAGAACTAAACAGATGGCCTTTAATTGAAAAAATTCTGATTTCAGCAATATGGTTCAGTTTCATGCACTCGGTTTGCTATATCATATTCGTAGTAGTGATCGTTTAGCAGTAAATAAATTGGTTCAAAAATGGAGCAAATCATCGTTACGCTCTCCTTTTGCAACCTGCTATCTCATTCGACTTGCTGCCAAACTTATCGAAGAAGATGAAGCGGGATAAGTTTCCTGAGTCTTTTGATAAACTAATATAATTTTCTCAAATTTTGTCCCTTGAATTTATTTTCTGCAATTGGTAATCAGTGTCATAACCGGCAATATTGGGATGTAAAGAAATCATTAACTTTTTCTTTGTAATATAACAACTAATCATATATGTTTCCTTCATTCATTAATAAAAAAACTAATTAAAGCCAGCGATTTTTCAGAGCGGAAAGTCCGTTTTTCCAATTTATTGAATCATGCCTCCGTCATAAATGTGAAATAGTTATCTATGAGGCTGCTTCTGCAATTGTTCATTTGCCACGAACAACTTCGTCGGAATTGTCGCCAGCTATTTCAGTTTTACAACTTTTCTGTTCGTCTCCGAAACCGGCATTGCGATTTGCGGCTGTTCGCACTTTGAACAAGGTCTTTGAATTAGAAATTTTTAGTATTTGGCACATCTGAGCTACAGGAACTGGTCTTCCTTGATAGCAGTTTCTATTCATATAGATTTTTTTTTCTTTTTTTTTTTTTTTTCTGGGTGCAGAGAAAGCTTCTTACTGCTTTTAATGTTCACGGATTACCAAACGATTATCAAAACTATTGGCGAAATTTCTATGTTATTGTATAGTGCGCTTTTTATTCTTAGCGTTCATATCGAGAGCATTTTCTAACATTCATTTTTAGGTGTCAGTGAAACATCCGCAGGCAGTAACATCATGCAATGTTGATTTAGAACAATTGATAACAGATCAGAATCGCTCCATAGCAACACTTGCAATCACAACACTTCTCAAAACTGGAGCAGAATCATCAATAGAAAGATTGATGAAACAAATTAGCACATTTGTGAATGAGATAAGTGATGAATTTAAGGTAATGATAGTTATTCAATTCATTTTCAGTTTTTCTAAATGTTTCATTTCACTAAGCTGTGCAGTATATAAGAGTAGATTACAAGAAATATTAATAGTTGTATTAATATTATATTAATAGCTTAAGCGTTTATAAATTAAAATTAACAGTTGAACTCTATTTATTTAAAAATTTTCCCAACTACCGTTATTTTTCTAATGTTTATCAGCAATTCCTATTCTTCGATACATAACTATTGGATTTCTAGTGATCCTATAACTATTATAGTTGCTGAAAATTTTATTAAATAATCTCATGGTTTGAATTATGTTCATATATGATTTATTGATCCCCTTAGACTGATTGAAATTAAATGAAATGATACCTTTTACACAGTAGATTTCATTTTCGCATATCTACTTATTATAGGTAGTGGTGATTGAAGCAATTCATTCACTGTGTGCTCGTTATCCACGTAAGCATTCGACTCTTATGTCGTTTTTGGCCACAATGTTACGCGACGATGGTGGTTTCGATTATAAGAAAAGCATTGTTGATACTATTATTGCTATAATTGATGAGAACTCAGATGCAAAGGAGGCAGGTACTGTATAGTTTTCTATGTTTATTATTTTATCACTAATCAGTTTTTCAATGCTAGAAACAGTAATTAAGGTAAAATTGTTTTGAAATTGTCTAGGTATATCATTTTTGGTTTCTTTGGATGAAGCATAAATTTCAGGATTATCGCATTTGTGTGAATTCATCGAGGACTGCGAGCATCCCGTTCTTGCTACTCGTATTTTACACTTGCTTGGTCGTGAAGCACCGACAACTGCTAGTCCATCGCGTTATATCCGTTTTATTTACAACCGAGTTATTCTAGAAGCTACTCAAGTGCATTTTGTTTCATTATTGTAATAAATTTTAAGATATTTATTGTTGCTATAAAACTTAAGATTGTAACAATATGAGGTTTTTAAGGAGATTAATATTTTAGAGGGAATTTCACTATTTCAAGGCATAAAAAGAATTTTCATGCTAATTTGTATTAGGACATTCATAAAAAAGCTATGAAAGGATGAAGTCTATAAAATTAAGAAATGAACAGTGATGTAACATCACAGCAACATTTAAAAAATGGCGGGTTTTTCGAGAGGAGAATTAAAAAATGAAAAATATGCAAAAATCGAGGTGATCAATTTTTAATAAAATATTTTCAAGGTTCGCGCTGCAGCAGTAAGTGCTTTGGCAAAATTTGGCGCCCAGTGTCCAGATTTGCGACCATCGATACAAGTGTTGTTGAAACGCTGTTTGCTTGATACGGATGATGAAGTGCGCGATCGGGCTACTTACTTTTTGTCAATTTTGGAGACGGAAATTCCTCATCTAATTGCAAATTATATTCTGAATGGATTGCAGGTTAATCTTTATTTTTCCTAAAATAGCATTGGTGTTTTACAGTCTTTATTATTTTTTAAAGGCTGAATTTTGTGAAAAAAAACAATTTAGTTGTTTGCAGAAATTCAAATGTCAGATTTATTTTGCACACGTTTTTTAATTTTCTATTAACAATTACACTTTTTAAAGGTATCAGTTTCTGGACTTGAAAGAGCACTGGAACAATATGTAAATAATGGAGAATATGATAAACCATTTGATTTGAAAGTAGTACCAATTTCGGCTCTTCCACTATCCGTGACAGAAGTCAGGAAACCATCACTCTCCGTAGAGACAATTTCAGAAAAAAAAGAAGAAAAGAAAGCGTCTCGGCAAGAGATTTACGCAGGTCGCCAACAAACCCCTGGACTTGTTGATTTTTAAAACTTAAAAATCTGATATTAATTTTCATTCAAAGTTTTATAATTCTGGGGATTTTATCAGGATCGAATAATAATAGTAAAGTAATGTTATTCGTCATTGATTTTATAGAGCAATTAGCAGCTATTCCGGAGTTTGCTAATTTGGGTCCGTTGTTTAAATCTTCGCAACCAACAGCATTAACAGACGAAGTGACTGAATATAGCGTCATATGCGTTAAACATATTTTCTCACAACATATTGTTCTACAGGTGAAATTTAATAAAAATTTGCTTATGAATTCTTTTCTAAGAATTTAATTTGTTTTTATTGATATTTTGCATTATTATCCTATAAATGAATTTCAGTTCGACTGTAACAACACATTGAATGATCAATTGCTGGAGAATGTTTATGTTGAATTGGAGAAAACACCAGATGCAGAGGAATGGACGATTTTACATACAATACCACTGGAAAAATTACAGTTTGGTATACAGTCAACTACGTATGTACTGCTGAAAATACCCTCAACACTTGGTGTTGTGTCAGTAACATTCAGTGGAATTTTGAAATTTAAAGTTCGTGATATCGATCCGACAACAGGGGAATTCGAGGGTGATGAAAGTTATAATGACACTTTTGTGGTATGCTATCAAATCTTAATGACACTTTTGTGGTATGCTAGGAATTTTAACGTTTATGTAATGAATTTCAAATCATTAGATTATCGAGTGGTATTTAAAGGTTTTAAATGTCATAAAAATGTGGGAAATTAATTTTTAAATATGATTAATTAGTTTTATGCAACAATTGGATTGTATCTATATAAATCAAGAAGTTCTCTGCATAATGGCTGAAGTCAAGTAATAATTCGAATTGATAAAATAGTAGTATAGTCCACCTAATTAGTTGATTACGAAGATTTGATAATTAATGATGGAAAACTATTTTAGAAGCTGATATATAATCTCCTACGTTTTACCTACCTTGAAAAACCTGTTTCAATAAGTGATGGTGTAATCTGGTAAGAAGCTTCAAAGTGTTATAATTTTTTCTCCATAGCTGGAAGAAATTGAAATAACTGTTGCTGATCATGTGCAACCAGTGCAACGAACTAATTTCGCTGTCAGTTGGGAACAAATTGGTAGTGCGAATGAAAATGAAGATACATATGCCTTATCAACAGTACATACACTGCAAGGTTTGTTAAACGTTGGCTTCATCTTTACAAAAAAACCTCTCACAAAATTATATATGTCAGGGTGTGAGAATTGCAGTTGTTATCATTATGAACTAAATATATATATTTTTTTTTTTTTCAAGTAGAAGCTTATAGATTATTCAAACCCCAAAATAGTCTAAATTTGGTGTAACATTTCGATAATTGTTATAAACTTCCATGGATAATTGGCTCTGTGTCAAAATCAAATTTTTCTGTTAAAAAAAAAAAAAACTTAATGTTAAGGAATTGGATGGCTCAGTTTTAATATCCTCTTCATTTCTTTATTAGAGAGCTTTAAGGTTAAAAATTTTTGCGAAATGTGAAAGAATTACTATTTCTCTAGTTGTCATTATTTCCACTCAATCTGTAATGTTCATGGATTTATGAATTATTGTTTAAATATATATTTGTTTAAATATATTTTCTAATAATATTGTATTCAGATATGTTTAAAAAATTATATTATAGATGCAGTGAGAGAATTGATTAAGTGCATTGGGCTAGGTCCATGTGAACGATCCGATCGCGTGTCGGAAGGTAGAAGTGCGCATTTGCTTCTTCTCGCTGGTGTGTTTCGCGGTGGACATGAAGTTTTAGCAAAAGCGCGGCTTGCACTAGACTCGGTTGATAAAACTGTTACAATGAATTTCATAGTCAGGTAACATTCTTTTATTGCTCAGTCAGTAGAGATTATATTGCAAAGAAAAATTCCTCTATAGATCACTAGCTATTATTATAATGAAGAATACAAGGTGAAGATTCTAGCTTTAGAAACGATGTTTTCTGGTGCCGTATCCTTGCAGTATATTTTGCTCCTTACTGTAGTCAATTTGTCTTCTGAAATGTGTATAATATATATTGCTGCATAAAATGAGACTAAGCAATATCATTTATCAAAGTATAGTTTGGCAATTTGTCTGATATAGTTATTTGAAATATTATTTAGCTGATGTTTATTTGCATCATTTGTTAAAGAACGAAGCATCACAAAAGGATGAAATTTCAGATCTAATGATTCAACAGTAAGTGAAATTATAGGAAGTGCAGTAGCCTGAATTCTCGTCCATTAACGGCTACTGAATACATTGGCGATCTTTTGCAATAATCTATAATTTCACATATCTGTTTGTTATTTTTTATTCCAAAAATTTCTTAAAAAATTTGTAAATGGATACTGAATATATTATTGGGTTATGCTTTGATGGGTTTCAATTTTTTATAATTTTACATCTTTTAATTTTAACTGTTTTACAAGTATCCTACTCATTTTTTAGAAGCAGAAAACTTCACTGCATTGAAATTTAAGACTCTTTGAAATATATTTGAAAAAATAAATTAATTATAGAGACAGGATTTTAAATTATACTGTTCTATCAATTGATATGGGATATTGTTGATGGGATTTGTTTGAATTCGATTACCGCTTCCATCCGTTTTTAATCTAATTCTTTAATAAGAACGAAATATTTCAAAATAACATCTATTCTTGTTGGTATTCGATTTAAATAAAGTCATTTTCTATATATAAGCAACTGCATACTATAGAGACATGTAAATTTGTCGTTTCTTCCTATAATTTTTTTTATACCATATCTTCTTTACTTTATTTCTAACTTTAATCAATGTAGAAATAAATGTTACTTGCTTGTTCAACATTTACAGTAATTCTTTAAGATTTTCAAAGCGTAATACTGTAGGTCAAGTTTGCTACATTTGAGATTAAGCTGATATATACGTATGAGAATATTCAGTTATATTAAATGGAGATAAAAAAGTGGAGTTTTGGCTTAAATATGTACAAGATATAAGTTTTTCAGTAGCTTTTAAATTGATGAGATCTAAAATCATGAAATCTTTATTTTTGATAGCGTATCATCAGTAATATCCAGTGAAAAAATTTTTAATCCATTTATTATGTTACTTGTCATAAATTGTTACTGGCTGTTTTGCAAGAGATATGTGTTATTATTGCTAAACAAAAAATCAAATATTTTCAAAGATTAAAACGATTTATAATATGCTAAAGACATTTTTTACTCATATTTAGCGTATTCCGTACTTTATTACTTCAAATCGTAAAATGTTTTATTTCATTTTAGCTGCCACATCCATACACATGCTTTCATCACTTGCATTATTTTATTATTATAATATTACAACATGATACTTACATCTGTATTTACTTTTTCATATTACATATAGTAGTGAGCGATTTACGGAGTTCATTGTAAATATAATTGAAAAAATAATTTTTGTCGTAGGCAATAATCATCTGATGATTATATTTCATGTTTATTCTTATATATTACGCGCAGTTATTCTTCCACTTCACATATCGTTCATTGTTCGGATACGTCTAATGTTTTGCATTCTCGGACTATACGTTAGCGCTCGACGTATAAATTTCTTTTGAACTGTAAGATTCAAATCTCTGACAATTAGTAGAGATATTTGAAAATTTTTTAAATATCAAGCTTTAAGTTTCAATTACTTACAAAAAAAAATAATCATAACAAAAGGTATTTTTTTTTTTGATACACATTCATGCTTTATTGGTATTAGAATGCTTATTAATTAATTATCACAAACCATATATATCATCGATTTCTGGCAATATTCCCATGTCATAGATTAATTTCATAGTTTCCTACAAGCAAAATTTAAATCCATAATTAATTTGGAAACTTTAGCACAACAAAACTATAATAATTAATAAGCATTAATAAAGTCTGCTAATAGAGTGAAAACGATGATTGTACAATAATTATTACATATAAAAACTTTGTAAACAATATTACTATGTGATAATTGACTAACAGTAGAAATTGGATTTAGTAGTAGCAGTTTTAAATAGCATTTATTCTAAACTAATTCTTTCTTACATAAATTTTAACATAAAAATAATTACATATAAATACTTATTTATAGCATCGAAAGTATATACCGTACTTTGTAATTATTGTTAGAAGAAGTAGATGAGAAGATTCCTAACGTAGCTTCATGTTCTAATGTACTGCGATTACTATTTGATTCGTAACTATCGATCGTTGGTTGCAAAATTTCATCACGAAATATGATCTTATCAAAAATTGATAATGTAATAGTCAATAACTGAAATTTAAATGAATTCGAATAACGGTATGATAAAAATTTTATTAGTTATAATAAACGAATAAATGATAATTGATTAATGTTAATAATTTTTGTATTGCTTATATTATTATTCATCATTATATATAACTAATAACAATATACGTGAAACAATTTTCAAATCTTAATAACATGGTGAAAGTGAGATTAATTAGATTTATGCGAATAAATAATTAGGTGATCTATTACTATGATAAATTATTACGATACTAGCTAATTTGAATGTAAGGCAAAAAAATAATTGGCAAAAATTATTTAAAAACCTCAATATTTGGTGCTAACCATTGGAATACCATGCGTCCTTCCGATCGTCGCAATAGTCGCTCGAAAAATAATTCCGAATTAATTACTGCACTAATTAAACATTGTTCTAATTTCTTGTATGCATTACTATTAACAATTGATAAAAGTGTTAAGCCAAAAGGAAATATTAGTGCGATCATTGGATTATGTTCAAGATTTATAGGCATTACATCACCCAATCCAATTGTAGCCATCGTCGTGAAACTAATCAGTATTTATTACAATATGTTGAATTTTTAATCTAACAGCAAATCAAGATTTTCAGAGAAAAAAAAGATAATCGGAAGTTGAATAATGAAATTTGTTCTGTTTGTTAGAGGAATCTTAAAAAAGGCACATAATTATTGCGATCTTTAAAAAAATTATAAATTATCAAACAATAATTAACTTATATTTCTTTCCTCAATTATTTTTACACATATTGTTGCATCTAAAATTTTAAACACTATAAAGCGTATAATCAAATTTTAAATCAAATTTATTTCGAAAATTTAATGTAATATATTATAATGATAAATAATTTCACAATGCACAAAACTATAATCTTTTTAAAAAGAAGCAAGAATATTTTTATTTAAATTACTTATGTAAATTAATAGATAAGTTATTTTTCATTGTCAAATTAATATTTTAAAGAATAAAGTTTAATTGACTTATTAGTAAAATTAATTTACATATACAAAATTGCCATTAAAAAATGATGAAAAATTGCTCAATATTCTATTACAGAGAAAGTAAAAAAAAAATATTCAGAAATATTTAAAAATTTATAATAAGCCAGAATGAAATTTATCTATAACAAATAATAACAAACCAGAAGTAAAATGCGTCACCGAATGTCATTCCAGAAGGTATATTACTGTCATTAAAGATGAGCACAATTATTGTACAAATTACTAAATAAATAGCAGTAATCGGAATTAATAATTTCAACGGAAATTCAACATCCTCAAAATATTAAATCATTTTGGATAAAAATATGTTTATCGAAAAAGTCGTTTTAATAACGCTTAAATAAACTATAAGAAATTACATTCTGTATATTAATCTTCTTACTACAAATTTAATATTTCATTTAAATGTTCTTGCCTTAATAATTTCTAAAATTTGCTTCATTTTATTATTTATTATAATTTTTTTTCACTTATTTTAGAAATAATTTACCATCAGATATTTATAACAATTCGAAACTAATTTAACCCAAAAAATTTCTTCATTAAAGACGAAAAATACTGAACAAAATAACTGAGTTTATTTTATCACATTTTTTAATCAAGAAATTATGAAAAGTAAGTTAATTTTTATTTTAAAATTGATTTTTACTTTAATTTTATTTTAAATTCACCGAATAGTAGATTTTTTTATTGTGTCAAATATATTATGATTTTACCATTAGGGTAAGCGAATTAACTCACTTTATATTCTGAATCATTATTCTCACTATCTGATATCTTGTAATTTCGTAACCTTATTTTCCTGAAATATTTGAAAATTTTAATAAATTTAAATTTTCTGAGATGATTGTAAAAGCAGAAATCCATGCTCAATATTTTTTTGCAAAATATTTTACCAAAAAATACTTCGGAAATTTTTAAAAAGAATATTATTGCAGAATCAACAAAATTATTACATCATTAATTCACATTTCAATTACTACGTACTTTTGCTTCTTCATAGTTTATTTTTTGTGTCAACAACACAACCTGTTTAATTTTAACTAATTTCTAAAATAAATCAATTGACGATCATTATGAAACATGTATAATAATTAATAATGATATAGCTTTTTTGTTAGGAGTTTAAATTGCTAAAGTTTTCGTTATTATTTTAATTTGTGAATCAATATGTCTAATATAGCTATGAATGAATTATTTCCTTATCATAATTATTTCCTTATCATATTTAACACAAAAATCTAGCGAAACTTTATCATAATTTCAATTTCTAATTATTTGCTATTGTGTGCTTTTGCATTTCCAAATGATTTCCAAATAAACAGCATTCCTTTGAAAATTTAAAATTTTTCAATTGAAGTTTTATAAAATAATTTGTAGTGAAATTATTGATTATCTTTATGAAAATATAAGATATTATTCGTGTTATTATGCATGAAGAGGACATAAAATTATTTTCATATGCAATAATTTTATTCGTAGTTCTCAAAAAAAAAAATGAAGAAAGATTAGGACCAACCAAAAATATCGACGATATGTATTGTATGCTATAGTTAAATACCGTAACATGATATTGCCAATATCTTGTAAGACAGCTAACATTAACGGTATTCCAACGATCGAATATAATACTGTTAGCTACAACGTATTTCACTATTTGATACTATGTAAGGATGACAACCATTTGATAATCATAAATCCAACCGGATATTTATATCACAAAATTTGAGAATATATTGACGCTTTTCTATCGTGATTCGATGTTATTTCTATATTACTACCGTAACTATTTTCCGAATTAATACTGTGTTATAATATATGTTATGTTGTTGTTTGATAAGATGAATGACATCAATAGATTAAGTATAAAAGATTAAATTGAAATATTAAGAAATGATATATCCTCAATTACTGTTTCATTACTTATTTTTAGGCAGCCAGATCTGATATGCATGTTTGCGAAACGATGGAAATTATATCATATTGATTTATTGCATAAATCTGAAGAAATATTTTATTTAAAATTATTTTACAATTTTGCCAGTAGTTGTGCGACATGCGATCGTTCCATAACCAATAGTCGTAAAAAGTGTTATAGCTGTAATAATTAATGACAAACGGCAAGTTAAAAAAGTGAAAATAAAATTTTTTAAAGAATAAAACAAACAGTAATAAAAAAGGGAAAAATTCAAATAAAAATAGATAAAATTAATAAATGTGAAAAAAATTTTGTTTTTGTTTATGACAGTTATTAATGATCAATGGTACGATATTTTGTAAATTTATACCGTAAAATATAGCGCTACTGAAAGTCCATGTAAATACATCATTTTTCATTTGCTTATATTTATACAAAATACTTTGCTTAGACTTTTCTTCTGCTTCAAGCATTTGTTGATAAAAATTCCTGTAACAGATAATACTACTAATACTAGTGATATTACTAATACCAGCAATATAAAAATAGTAATAATAATAATAAAATAGTGATGATAGTAATAATAATAGTATTTTTATCATTATTGTTATGACTGTTTTTAAAAATAATAATAAATAGTTTCACTCTAGACTACTACTATTAAAGAGTGAAAGTTGAAAAATTAAATTTCCATTGAAATAAAAAAGAATTATAAACTATAAATATTGAAGTTTAAATTCCAATATTTTTTTTTATTTGATTTACGTAAGGAAAAGACTTTGTTGTTTCGAATTTTCATTCTATTATAAATATATTATTGAAAAGTTGAAAAAACTGCTACTTATTAGAACTCCAAAGAGTCGGAAATTACTCGACAAAGCTATTCAATCAATCTAAATCAGCTGGTCATTTTTATTCTTACCTATCCGCATTGGATCATTCCATACTTATTTCAAGCGCATAATCATCTCATCATATGAAAAATACTCATCTGACTAAGTAAATAGTCTAGATAATTTTAGCGATTCTTAGCTTATGATAATACAGAAATCAAAAGACATAAATTAAAATAAAAATTGATATCGGCTTATGAGAAAAAAATTAAAAATTCAAGCATCAAATTAATTCCAAGTAATTACTTAATCAGTTCCTCCATATTATTCTTCTTCTTTTCTGTTAAAGTAATATTTGTAGCGTTGAAAATATGATTCGTTAAACCACTTATCAATCTAAAAAAAGGAAATAACTTATATAAGCAATTTAAATACTTAAAAAATTAATTATACAACAAGATGATTGATACAGTGGGAATCATATCCATTGTTGATGTAAAATTTTTTTGTCCAACTTTTCTTAAAAAACGTCCTTATGGAAAAATCGGATTGTAATAATTTAATTATTTCAGGTTTTACATCAATAGTTTACTTTTATTTTAATTAAAATTAAATTTTAATTCGAACTATTTTAATTAAATGTTTAAACATAGTGGTAGGAAGAAAGAGACTTTTAAAAAACTCACGCATTCAATTTTTTAACATTTGTTTCCAAATATTGAGTTTCTTGGTTATGCTCTGTGGCATGAAATATAATGCCACCTAACAGGGCATAGAATATTATACAAATTATCAAAGTATAATATCGTATGCCATATCTATTGTGAAATCTGTAGCTAATGGAAAAATTCATAATTAATAGTGAAAAATAAGCATGATATGAAATTAAATATAAATAATCAAAATAAGAAAAAAAATTCGTGTCAAATCGAAATCAGGAGTTTAATTATTACTAATCAAATTAAAGATTAATATTTTAAATTTTGAATGCTTTGTTATCATGATTTTTATTACTAAAATTACTTCATAAAAGTTGTAGAAAAAATAATTGCAGTTTAACAATGTAAATTTTTTCCAGAAAATAGCAATTAGTATTTAAAAATTCTAAAATATTAGTTCTTATATCAAATTTCTGTTACATAATTTCTTAGCCAACCTTTCAAAGCATTATAAATATGTCATAAATTTAGTTTTTTTGCTTTTTCGACAAAAAATTAGAGAACCTAGTTTTTTGCATCAAATACTGAGTGTGTTGAATAACTTTTGTATTTGTTCCCGTTGTTGCAAACTTGTTTCTGACAATATTTTTGCCAAAATTTTGTTGTAGAATCTAAAATTAATTTTTTAATTAGAAATTTTGAATCTTTAGGTTGAATCTTTAGGAGGAATTTTTTTTTTGAAAATGTTTAGATACTAAAATATTTTCGAGAAATTCAAATTTATTATTTAAATAGTAATTTTGAATAAATCTGGATCATCTTAAAATTAAACAAGGTTATTATATAAATTATCGAAATTCAAGCAAAAATGAAGGAGCAGGCTCACTATAGCACTTCTCATTCGACGTGTCATCATCGTTGGTTGGCTTGAAGTTTGAGATGCAGAAAGCATTGTCTGTTTTGTTTCCATCTTTTTTCAACTTCTGAACCCTTCGAATTATGAATATAATAACTGTTACTGCTTTACATAAAAAATCTTTGAATTTTTCCTAAATTTAATTTTGATTCAAAGTAAATATTAAAAATTCCTAAAATAACATCTTTTTTGCATAACAAATTATTGTAATTTGACAGGAAAAAGACAAAATTATGATATAAATGTGTAAATATAAAATTGTTTGGAAAGAAAAGAAAAGTTTGACGAAAAACTTTCTTAGACAAATCAAAGTTAATTTATGGCAGAAATGTTTTAAAGTTAGAATTTGCAAAAAGAATAATAGCTATCAGTGCAATCATTTATAAGAAATTCATATTAGCAGTTAATTACACTGCGTTTGCTTACAAAAAAGAACTCCGACTAATAAAACTTTTTTTTTGTCGGACAGAAATGTTATCATAGTTATCATCTCTGTTTTCCTGATAAGTCAGTATAAAATAGTACAGCTTACAGAATCACTATTGAAAATTATTGCTTCTTGGAATGCTGATACCATGCCATTGGAATGATATTATTTAAAAAATTTTCAACTAATAAAACATTTTTAATCAATTATGCATTATAATCATCTACTATTATGGAATATAATTATATAATTGCAAATTGTGTTATCGTAAGCATGCATTTAATAATATAGGAGTGATAATAATTAAAAAAGATAATAATTACAACAAAAATTATAAAATTGTTATGCATATTAGAGAGCATAATTTTTTTGTGATAACTTTTTATCTAAATTTGAAGTGATGAATCCTAGGTTAAATTAAAAAATTTTCAATTTGCAATTTTTATAAATATATATAACTATGAAATAATTTACTAATAACATTACTTAAAAAATTCGGTCCCATGATTGGACAAGATAAGATAAGATATGACTTAAACTGATAAAAAATGATTTCGTTTTAGATTTAATAATTAATTATTTATAATTAGTGATTAAAAAATAACAAATTAAAGCTGCTAAAAGTAAAGTCAGATTATTTTGCAATTCGGATGATTCTTTTTTGTTTTGTTTTAACATATCATAAATCTGTTCAAATCTCATTTTAAAAAGTTTACTGTATTTTAAAAAGTTTACTGTTAATTCTGTTCAATCTCATTTTAAAAAGTTTACTGTATCAAATTAATGCTTTAATTGACGAATATTAATATTTGATAAAATGTAGATTTTTGCAAGTGTTTCAGTAATTATATTCCAATATTTCCATAATTTGCTATTGAAACGCTTGATATTAATTACTTATGTATCTTTTAAAGCAAATATTATTAAAAAATAAATAGTATTTCCAAATATTAAAAATTATAATTATGTTCTATGAATCATAATTTGGTGAGCACATGATTCATTTTTTTTTATTTTGATATTTAAATTTAATATCTATCTTTGCTCGAATCATCTTATCATAATATATTGCTATATTCATTGTTAAATAAGAATGAAGAGATCAGTAAAAATTGGAAATATAAAGAAACGTATAGGAAACGAAGACGATAATGGTATGAATACATTCTCAAATAATGAAATTTTTGCTGGAATTTAAAACAAGAAAAGGAATTTGCCATTTCAATAAAATTATTTTTTACTGAAATGAAATTCTGAGTCATAATGTAGAGCAATTAGCAATGTTATCAGCAAGATTTTATATTTTAAAATTTCCTGTTCTTCATATTAATATATTATATTATTCCTCTTTTATATCATATTATATTCCGTTTTTCATATTATTATACTATATGATTCCGTTCTTTATATTGTTGTATTATATTATTCTGTTCTTTATATTATTATATCATACATTTTGAATTGATGATAAACAATAGATCTATAAATAAATGAAATTTATGCGTAATAAATATATGGTGGTGGATTGATTTTTTATTTTCAAGAATTTTTCGTTAAAAATTTTTTTATCGACTTCTCTTTCAAATTTTGGAGAGTAAAATATTGCGATTCATGCATGTTAGACGAATAAAACAGTTGTCACTTAAATGAATTTAACGATATGTTTTAGAAATTTTAACGAACTTGAGAAATGATTTCGAAATTTACAGCGGACATATCGATTTTGATTTCCCATTATAATTTCTGATATTTTATTAAAAAATATCTAAATGTAAGCAAAATCAGTATTACATCATAGATTAGATGTGCAAATGATGAATAATGTTTCATTCAGTGAATTACTTATCAAATTTAAATTTGGAATTATGTTATATAAAAAAAGTTCCCACGGCTGCTTGTTATGTCATTATAGGACTCTAAAATTCTCAAATGCAATTTGAGAATTATTTTAAAATTAATTAATCATTTTAAAATTAATTTGAAAAATGACTTAACTGAAAAAGCTAAAAATTGATTTTGTATAGCCCTTGGGAATATTATTTAGACCAAACTTATTTGGAATATTTGCATGATATCTCCGTAAGGGTCAACAATTTTGGAATGGACTGAGAAAAGTCTCAGTTTTCTGTTTAAAGTTTTTTTTTCAGTTTGACATAAATAGTTCATTTTAACAGTTTATAAACAATAAGAAGAAGTGGAAATCAGCGAAATTAGAACCAACACAAAAAATGAGTTATTACATTTTAAAATCGCAAATTTCGCTATATTTGCTTGTCGATAAATGTTCATATTTTTCATATTTTTCTTTATCATTGATAATAAAACAATAAAATAGCTGATAACATTTCTTAGTTTTATTAATGTTTTAATAAATTTTATTTTCAAAAACTAATTGAACCAATTAGTAAAATTTGTTATCAATATCAATAACATAAGAAAATATGTGATTTTTTTAAGAAATAGAAGTTTAGTGAATTGTATTGGAAAAAATCAATAATACTTTGAAATCTTTATCTAAAAATGCGAGATTAAGAAGGTTTCTAGAGAAACACATCACCAGTCTAATCAATGTAAACAGTTGAGAATGTCAAAAAACACCGATCGATAAACAAAAAAAAGTAGTTAAAAGAAGAATTAGGTATAAAGTTTTGATAATTTAGGGGTGCCCGTATACTAGATTGATATCAAAATAAGTCATAAGATTTTTTAAATTGTTATTTAACGATTTTGAAACTGTTAAAGAAATTTACTAAATTGTACTGAAAAATTTGTATCCCAAATATATTTTTTTGTATAGATTATATTTGCGTAGATTAAAACAACATGGAGAATTCATCACAAATAATTTCGGATGCCAAAAAAATTAATTTTAGAACTATATTGCACCCCCCTGCCTTATTTTTCCACTCCTCTGATGCTAAATAATATTTAATTTCCTGTTCACTGAGACGTTTAAATTTCACTATCGTGACCACGGTTCTAATATGCTGTTTTGATTGACTGGGAGTTAATAGGCACACACTGGTGTATACTCTATACCTTCTTCCTGATAACAGGCGAATACATTTTTCTGCTTGCTCAACGTTTTCAGCTTTGAGCAATATCCTTCTACCGCAAGCAACAACTGTATCAACACCGAGCACAAAATAATCTGGACTTGAATTTTGTATTTTTTCAGCTTTACTCTTTGCTATGCGGATTGAGTAATCTTTTGGAAGTTCCGTAAATTTCGCTATATTTATTTGTCGGTCAGTGTTCATATTTTCTTTATCGGTGGTAATGAAATAATAAAACAGCTGATAACGAAATATAAGAATCGATTTCTTAGTTTCATTAATATTCTAAACAGAAAGGTCTGTTTGTATCATTTCTGCTCAACTGATTTCGGATTATAATATATTTATTATTAAATGAATACTTTTCATAATAATAAACATTTATTAGATAATATTTAAAGTTTGATTTGATAATTAAATCCCGTACTCAAAGTTTTATTTTATAATTACATAGTGGTAAATTATTGCAGAAGAATAGAAATTAAATAAATTCAAGCTTGAAGGGAAACTAACCTATTTTATTAGTTATTATTGTAAATGAAATAGCAATAACAAATTCGACATTCCGCTTAGAAAAGTAAGCACTTCTTACAACGCGTTTTACTTAAGTAGAGAGCACACTTAGAGAAATAGCCATTCTTTATCACGTACTTCACTCATTTAAAGTATCATTCTTCTCGGAATATATCATACTTCATGAAAAATAAGTAAGAATATATATATAATAAATTTATAATTTTCTTATGCACTCCTCCAATCAGGAACTTTTACAATCTACGAAGTCGAAAATATGTGATATATTGTTTTTAGAGTATGAATTAATATTTGAATTATAATTCATTTCCAAAAAAATTTTATCCCAAACAAATGATATTTTGAAAACAATGAAGTGTTTGACATAATAGGATGAGGCATTTCTAAAGAAAGTTTCACTTATATCAGAAATACAATAAAATAAGGATTAAAAATAGAGGCAATAAACTAAAAAAAAAAATGAAATTTCACTGCAAACAAGAAAAAAGTGGCAAGTTAAGAAGACGACCAATAAACAAATATCTTCAATAAATGATATACGGATGAAATATGCTTGCAATATGCATATCCTATTCCAAAACCTGAAAATGTTATAAGCCACGTTTTATTTTATACGTACGCATAAACCGTTCCATACGTACTCTCGCAACGTTGATATAATTGTGAGGTTTTAATCTATGTAACAATTCGTTTGTTTTAGATAGAAGTGCCAGAGCAACTCCAATGAAATGATATGCACAGCATAAAACAAAAATCTCGAATTTTTTTTCAAAAAGACAAAATTTCCAAAAAAAAAGTTTTCCGATTCCAAAACGATCAATGCTACTTTTCGCTTATTCTTTTTCTCTGTTACGGAAAAGTTGAGAATATTAAAATTACCATTTGAATGAGCAGTAGCATGATATTCCGGAAAGCTTTAATCAGTTTGCTATGATCAAATTTATAAGATTTCTGGAAATTATAAGATTTCTTGAAATTCCCTAAAAAATTGGGTCCAGTTACCTAAAACACTAATCCAGATTAATTTAACATACAATACACTGATGAATAGTAATAATCTAGTACATCTAAACAAAAAAAGAAAGTATTGCAGCACCTTTCATCATGTCATAAAAAATGCGAATTTCAATAAAAGAATTATTGTAGCTATTCCATCACAAAGTTTACTTATTCTTTTTTGTCTATATCAATCAGCCACAACACTAAGAATGAATCTTTTGAGATGAAATGATCGCAATTTCTTGTTATTACACAAAACTTGAAACGAAGACTTAAAATGAATTATCGCTTTCATCTTCACTGATGCATGTTTAATAAGATTTTCCCGGAGGCTTACAGAAATCACTTAATTATACATAAAAAAAATATAGAATATCAAGAAAAAAAAAGGGAAAACTAAACAAAAATGTAATAACAAACACAGAATCTAACTAGTACACGTAATGAATGACGACAAGAATTTTGTATGATTTATAATAATTATTTAAGTTTAGCCTAAACCGAATTCTTATCGTCGCTGCATCAACAAAAATGTATTAAATATGGCTAAAAAATAAAGACAATTTGACATCAGTTGTGATACAAATATTTGCTTGATCATTTTGCGCACCGTCCTAGATCTGCAAATTAAAGTGGATGTATGTTCACGCCTTTCGATGACCTAAATATCAGATTCACAAAAAGGAAATCAATAATTCATATTACTAACTGTTTTGAACAGCTGTTCTACTTTTCATAGTGATTAGAAATCATTCCGTTATGTCAAATGGTAACTAGTCAAACACATAAATGATTTTTCTGAAAAATACTAATGATGCTAATTTCAAATCAGTTCGTCCATTTCAGCTTAACTCAATAATCTATTATTTAATCATTCTTCTTTATCTAATAAGCAATTTCCCAATATGTAATGGTAGAATTAAATATTGCCTATAACGAAAAACAGCTGAAAACTTACTATTTTAGTTGGTCCTATCATTTGCATCTCTTCCTTCACGATCTGACAATATATGATCCGCTGGTAAACCATCTGCATAACGCTTCCACATCTTATGCAATAAACGTTCCATATCCGAGCAATACTGCCTAACATTAAACAATGTTGATGTTGTTCGAGCTTTCCAGACTTTTGCAAATTTGACTAAGACTAAAATTTATTCGCATAAAATTTGCTCGTTATATATAACTATCAAGACTGGAATTGAAAAGAAAAATTACATAATAAAAATGAAATGTTGCCAGTTTTTAGATATTCAATAACAGATCATGTTTTTTAAGTTAACTAACTATATGTCGGATTATATGCTACTGATTACTTCCAAAAAGGGACGAAAGAAATCAAAATAAAAAAAATAAATTTTATGGTTTTTTTATAAATTAAAAATAATGGATATAAAGGAATATTTACTATTCACGATCAGTGCCCAATCTTTTTGCTATGCTGATATAATCTTCTCGATCTTTTGCTACCAATTCAGGCACACCAAGAGCGTACAGCTGACTTGATGCAACACGCGATGCTAGCGTTTCCACTATAATAGGTTTCATATACCACAAACACAACGAAATTTAATCTCTTTCTCGTATACCATAAATTTAATCTCCATATATTATTTAAAAAATAAGAGTAATGTTTTTTTTTTCTTGTTATACCGAATCCTATTCTTCATTCGATCGCAACTGAGAAATAAAGACAAAATAAGTAAACATACATGGCATGGTAATCATTGGTGTCCCTGTCCATAAGATATCCATTCCAGTCGTATGCCCATTACAAAGCGGTGTATCTAAGCAAACATCTGCAAGTTGTCCACGTCGTACATGTTCTTCTTTTGCAGCGACATTGGAAAACACAATTCTACGTGTATCAATATTACGTTCTGCACAAAATCGCATCACATTTGGTTCTCCGTGGTAAGGGAATCGAAGCAACCACAGAATACTGTTTGGTACCTGGAACACTTGTTAATTACAAACTATTCAATCGGAAAAAAATAGAAATTAAGAACTGCGAAAGAATTGCAAAAACAACTGCAATTCATTACAAAAATCAAATATATGCTTATTTAGCAGAACAAAACTTAAAGCCAAAAAATTATTACCAATTTCAGAATGTCACACCACATCGATAAAGTTGGAGGATCGATTTTATACAGCTGATTGAAATTGCAAAAAACAATCGCATCATCGGGTAGTCCATATTGTTGTCGTGAAGTAATCAAAATGGTATGTGGTACCTCCTCACCTGTCGCTGCTTTCACATGTGTCTGAAACAGTGTTATATTAAATTTTTCATGTACAGTTCTATTAATCTAAGATAAAAACACTGAATGAATTTATTTTATCATCATAAAAGAATTTTGAAATCTTTGCAAATAAATCAGTTTACACACTTGATTCAATGTAGTGAGGCCATTCTGCACGGGCACACCTTCGACATTACCAGCAATCATACCGGAACCAATCATCTGTTTAAGTGGTTCCGTTGTTGGTACTTCAATTACTGGAAGCACTACTTCAGTCTTAATCATATCACGTTCCGGACCATGCGCTACTTCAGCTTCTCGAACAAATGGCTGGAACAGGTTTTTTTAAGAGTGCACTTAGTCAGCAATATTATTTTTCGACATAACTATGATTTCAATTTCTTATTTAAAAAGCAATATTTTCTATTCTTGTCTATCTTACGTTTCAGTCGAGTACAATTATCTTTACTTTCACTTCTGCTTTTGATAATAACGGCTCCAAATTCACTGAATTCACAACTGTGACAGTCTCTTTGTCAATTGGAGTTGGATCATTTTTTTCCTGCAAAAAAGTACTGACGATTTTTTATAATTTAATATCATTAATTTCCTTACAATAATTTAGAAATATACTGAATAAAAAAAATTCGAAGGTTATTTAACTTAAGGAAGTGATTAAAAAAACCAATCTCCTTGAAATTTCCATTAAACAACAGTATAAAAATTGAAACAGCGCAGAAATAAAGATAGACTGTACAGAAAAACATACTTTAACGATCACTCGCTCAGTAAGATGCTTCAGCATTTGGGCATGATCGCCAATAAAAAATGTATGAGGCATGTATGCTAGTTTTTCACTATAGGCATGAGCAAGTTCCAAAGGAGATGTTATTGAGTCCGTGATTATATAATCCATGAAAGGAGCGCCTGAAGTGCTTGGATAACCGAGCCACATCACCTGAAATCAACATATTTTATTAGTACTTATTTATTAGTTGCTTTTTCTGTGTTATCACAGTTTTTTTCAAACCATTATCGAAAAATTTAATTCAGGAGAAATGCAAAAGTTTTATTCCTAATACATGCTCGTAGAGCAAAAATTATTTACGCTATTTAATAATTATTAAAATGAAAAAATTAAATTGAATTCCAAGAGAAAATAAGATATGACTTGAATGGGTGCTGGACGTAGTGCAAAGATTTCATTGCGTGCACCTTTCGTATAACCATTCATATTTATCAAAATATGGATTCCATCATCATGTATACGATCTGCTGCTTTTCCATTACACGTAATCTAAAAAGTAATCCTTAATGAAGTATCCTAAATAAGCAGAGTCAGAAAAATCTTTTGAGATAAAATTCGCATGTTATATATTCTACACGTTTTCCTGTTAAATCATAAGTCGAAACCTGTGACAAATCAACAAAATGTTCTGACTCGTTCATCAACTTCTGCCGGAAATTAGTGCCATCATTTGGAGAAAGTGCGTAACAAAACACCTAGAAAATTTTATATGAATAGAGAATTTGTAATTCTAAGCAACTCTAATAGATTCAAATTCATCATAATTTTCATGATTGAATCTTTGTTATTTCAAGCCGATTACAAGAATAAAATGCATGTATATGTAACAAATTACTTGACAACAAAATATCTGGGATCTTTAACATGAATAACTTGTTAATTATATGATTTCCACCTCAACATTTTCACGACTATGCATTCCTGGAATTGACTGCATCAAGTGACTAGTCGGATGATTGCCAAAATCGGATGATACATAACCAATTCGTAAACGTTGCCCTTTGCGTACACTGTTACGGTCTGGATATACATATGGCGCTTTGTGACATATCTGGACCTGCAAAAAGAATAAACATTTTTCATTATCGATTTAAAAAAGTCACTGGAAACTATTTTCAGTTTAATGTCCTACGCATTAAATTTTATAAGAATAAATGTGAGAAGAATACGAATATACATGTGAGCAGAATTATGACTCTATATATGAGAAAAAATATTTCCCTATGACTTAACTATCTCAGACGGTTTGAAGTGACGGAGCAATTATTGCCGATAGTCTATTTAAGAATGATATTAAATCATTTCCATTATAAGCTACATTTTAGCATCAGTATGCTGCATTCAATATTAGAATAGTTCTGCAATTGTAATACGGAAACATCGTAAGGTTACTAAAACTCGCAAATTTTAAGTATTCAATTTAGTTTTTAACATTGTTCAATTTAGCTCTGTCTGAGACAATAATATTCATTTAGTGAATAAAATTTACTTTTTCAATGCATAACTGTGCATGTTTTGCTGCAATAGCCATTCGTACAGCATGTGTTAATGGATAGAGCATTGAATGATGAGGATGTACTGATGGCAGACGTTTTTTTTTGCAACTGATCATCAACAATTGCTATAAGCTTCTTCATACGAATCATATAAATCTGTCCAATCACAAATAATCTGAAATTAAGCATTCAAAATAATTACGATGTCATAAGGAGTTACAGCATTTCTATAAAGACTATATATCTTTGAAAACTTCACATGATTTTAAATCAGTTTTAGGAAAAGTTAATCTAGAATTAAGAATAGTAAAAATCTATAAATATATCTGAAATACAATTAAACGACTTTAAAACTATCAATACTACTGTAACTGAAATCTGTTCAAACCACTTGGTTTTTCGGCATTGTCATTTGCTAGGCATTATCATACTAAGATTAATCAAAATAATATCTATGGCTAGCAATATTCCTTCTTTCCTTCTCTCTTGCATGCCTTTTTCAGTTTCTCGTAATACCTGAAGATTTATATGACAAGACACAATAGATACCTGCAAACAGTGAGCTAAATTGCAGAACGCATCAGGGAAGTCAGGTTTCAACTTGAGTGCTGTCGAATAGCTTTGAATTGCTTCAGGGACATTTCCAGAATCCTGAAAACTTATTAATATATAGCCAAATGGCAATGTGGAAGGACTAATATCTAGATAAAAACTAAAAAAAGTGGCTAGAAAATTTTAGAAATCACTCACCTTATGTATGCTAGCTAAATTGCTGTGTGCATCAGCGAATCCAGGATTGATCTGGATGGCGCGAGTATAACACTGCAACGCTCCTCCAACATCACCCATTTCTTTTAATGTATTTCCCATATTTGAATATGCATCCGCAAATGTGGGTGCTATACGAATTGCCTCCTTGTAATGATTTATTGCATCTTGCAATTTGCCCTGTTGTTGCAATATCGATGCAAGATTGCTATGTGCAGCAGCAAATTCAGGATAAATCTAAGAAGACTACTGGAATTAAATAATTGTTGAAAAAATTATATTCCAAAAAAAAAGAATGATTTTTAAGGCCCAAAATCAAATCCGAAATTCATTAAAATAATTACACCAGTCTTCTTGCCATATTTTATACTAAAAAGAAATTCACAACATCTGGCGAGAATAAAATTATTGGAAATTTTGGAAATTGGTTTATCAAAGAATTCCTTCTAAATTTTCCAATTCTATTCTGGATATAGAAATTAAATATGCAATCCAGTTAATTGCGAATATTTCTGATAAATTAAAAAAACAAACAAATTTCCACCAAAAAAAAAATACCTCCAAGGCCTTCAAATAGAGCCTTGTAGCATCTTCAATTTTTCCTTGTTCTCTTTTGATATTTGCCAAATTATTTTGTGAATCAGCATGCGTTGGGCAAAGCTAAAAATTGCATTAAAATGTTTCAGCATATTTTTGATTCACAAATTCATTTATTAAATTTACAAACATGTGAGTTACGATGATAGAGAACTAGTCTAAAATGCAAGAAATTTAGAGAACACAAAAAGTTATAAAAGAAAGTATACGTGATACTTTTTTCGAAATTGTAAACGATAAAGTATAAGTTTATCAAATAATGTAAAAATAATAAAATTGTTCATATATTATGCAAAAGCACTAAATATATCATTCCCAAAATAAAATAATGCAATAATTTTCATTTTATCTAAAAGTGCTGAAGAGATAATAACAAAACCTACTTGTAATGCTTTGTTATATGCAGCTTCTGCTTCCGAGACCAAACCTTTTTCTTTTAAAGCATTGGCCAAATTGCAATATGCATCAGGGAAATTCGGTTGCAAGTCAATGGCTTTTCGATACATATCAATGGCTAAATCGATAAGCCTAAAATGAATTTTCAATAATATACACAAATAAATGAATAAAATAGAAAAAAATACAATCTATTTCAATTCAAATATAAGGAAATCTTCAAAATACGAAAAATATCACATACTTCTCTATAAAAAATTCTCACGAAATTGGAAAATTCATTTTTATATGACACATCGTGCTGTACATATTTTCCAACATTATCCACTTGTCTAAATTTCTTACATATTCTTATGGTATCTGCAAACAGATTATTCCCAAAGAATTAAGTTGTCAATCTAGAATCTTAAAAAATACTTACCCTTGCTCATAATAAACACATGCTAGATTTCCATGAACAACGGCATGATTTCCCGCTAAATTTAATGCACGTAAATATGCAGCAACCGCTCTAAAATAATTTATTACATGGAAATAAGTTATTGAAAATTTTAATACATGTAATTTATACTAAATATCACAAACAATTTTCGAAAAGAGTTGGTAAATTAAAGTTCTTAAGAATGTGATAATGTAATTGAAGTGAATGAATATTTTGTCAGAGAAAAAGTGTATTTTCAAAGAAATGCAGAAATGCATTAGAATCGTACGATGGTATCTTTATCAAATACCAAATAATCAACTGATGATAGTCTTATCATAATATGAAATAAATGAGTCGATGACATAACATAATTTTACACTTTAAACAATAAAAATCATTTTTCAGATGTCAATTAAAATATTCAGAACTGATATGACAGGAAGTTGTTAAGATAAAAAAAAGCAGAGACTTATGAATGTTTATTCCTAAAAATAAAAAATAATCAGTAAAATTGTACGAGTAATTTTACGCACTTCCTTATCTTGCTATTGACTGTCACTATGCAACATATGGGGAATTCATTTTCAACTCTAAGTTTTATATCATTACGATGTTCTGTCGCATTAATACAGTTTTCTTTAAATTTTAATTTAGCTGGTTTATCCAAGATAGTAATCCGAATTCCGTATTGAAAAATGAGTAAAATCAAAGCAATTATCGAGGTCATCAAAATTTTTGTTTGTGCACATTCAATTCGAAAAACCCAAACATATAACTACCATAAGGATACGAACATAATTATAAAAATATCCGTTAAAGCAGAGGGTGGGAAAAATTGAAATAAATAAAGTTGTAACCTTCACAATTTCCCAACCTATAAAGTTCTAATTTTTGATTTGTAAGAGTATTATCATATACATTGCTGCAATCGGAAAATTAATTTTTAAGAGAAAAACGGAATATTTTGCTTGTACTAATTTATTATCATAAAATTTATCTGATTAAAATTTTTGTACGCTATAATACATAGATATATAAAAAAAACCGTGCAAATAAATCTCAATTCGCGTTTCATTATTGCCTATTATTCTAATATCTATTGAAATTAATGAATTTCGATGTTCCTGATTTTAATTCAACCACTCGGATAAATATTTTGGATCAAACAAATAGTTTTACTGTCCCTTCATCTCTCTATTCGTTATGATTCCAAAATTCTTCTCCTTTTCAATGCTTTACAGACTGATATATCAAAACTTCAAATGAATTCATTATTTTCAACGTAATATGTTCTCAGCCTATCTTTTTACCACACATAATATAAAGACTAATGTATCCATACTCTATCGCAAATATTTTCATTAAAATTAGTTTCTAACATGAAAAATCTTTTGTTCAGTGAAATTTGAAAAAAAAAAACAGACCTATCAAAAATGCGTGCTTCCTTCAGCACATTACCCAAGTTTATATACGCATCCAGGAAATTTGGATCCAGTTGAACAGCTTTTTCAAAATGATGTATTGCAAGCCAAATTTCCCCCTGAGCATTAAAAACGCAACCCAAATTAGACCAAGCAACGGCGAATTGTGGCTGTGTTTCGATTGCTTTTAGGTAGCAACCCTAAAAACATGGCTTCTCTTATCATTGCAAAATCTTATTTTTGTGCATTTAACCGAAACTTGAAAGCATATTGAATTCACAGGGAACTATGAGTTATCTTATCTACATTAAAAAGCATTGTTTTTCTCAAAATGTAAGTTACTCATCAATTTCTCAAGCAGCGCATTTCTCAATGTTCCAATTTCCTTGTAATTTTAGCATACTTTCATAAAATTATGTCAGAAAAGCATACCTCAAAGTATACTGGCCTTGGCCCATTATTTTTTGTAAACCCAAACTGTGTTCATAATAATGACAACCATTACGCACTTACCGCATACGTTTGCGCCTTTTTTAAGACACACTAATAAAACAGATGAAAACTGAGATATAGGCAGATGGATATTACAATCATGATAGAGAATGAGAAATAAAAAATAAAAAATAAAAAAGAAAAAAAAACACTGCGCAAACGATGTAACATGCTATTAACCAGATAATGTGATAATAATAATACTGTTAACAATTCTGAATTGATTTTTAATGACCTAAGGGCTTGCAAGATCTAAACCAAAAAAATTCCAGAAAATCTTAATAAAGATAAAAAAGAACATTCTTCAGGCTATGGCATAAATCTTACAGCGATAATAAAAATGATAGAAATGCAACAAACAAATCACAAAATTAAAACACATATAATCATACCAAACGATTTATTTGCCATGCCGCTTTCCTTTCCGCGTAGAATTCCTCAAGCTTTTCAATAGAGACCATGCCATTTATTTGGATAGTAATGGAAAGTTGCATCCAAATCGACAAACCTACATTTGACCAAAGATGACCAGAAGAATTCTGTGCAACCTTCGTGAAATCTGACTATTCAAAGATATACTGCATCTCCTTCTTCAGTGTTTTTCATTTTCAAATCCAACTTTCTGACGATGTGCCGAAATTCCGAATTCAAAGGAAAAAGAAAAGGATCGCCTTTTTTCCCGGATCCATTATTGTATTCTAGTCATTCTTGAAGATGTCCGAAAGAATGAATTGTTTCTGGGATAGTAAATTCGCTGCTTTCATAATACTCACGCAAATGAGTGAAAGCTCGAATCATTTTTCTTATGATACGATCGAACCAACTGTAATATGGAGCCCCAATAAAATAATTCTTAAAAGTCTTGCAGATAAAATGCAAGCAGCATACGGCAATTTACGGCAATTTACATTGCATCGATAATATAGGTCAGGATGAAGCTTATAAAAAGAAAGATCTTTTCCCGTACACCCTTTCCGTTATGCACTTAAAAAAAAATCTAACAAATTTTTTTTAATACCTCGAACTGCCTCTCTTCGCCTGAGCCACAATAAATTCCAAGTTTGCTAGTGATGAGTTAATCGCAAAAACCCACTGAAAGAAACTTTTAAAAACCCTGAATTTTGCTTCCGTTCCAGTCCAAAATCACGAATGTTATCATCAACACACCTCACAACGGAATGATCTCATATATAAGTTCAAGAAAGTACGTTCTCATTGTTCGGGCATTGATGACAGCTTCAAAAGTTACGTCATCGAACATCTTGCAAATTTCGAAAAGGCTAAATCGGAAAAAATATAGGAAACTGCCATCTGCAAAATCGGAAAAAATATAGATTCAGTCTCCGAAAATTCATTTTACAAATTTGATGTTAAAACTTGATAGTCATGAATATAATACCTATTTGCAAGATGAAGACAACGTTCTCGAAAACTGCCATCAAGATACATTGACGACAAATCCAGAGATGGCTTGAAATATTAGGAGACGACATTACATTTTCCTTATTCAACACACAATACCCATTCTTCATATCAATCAGAAATATTTCAGAACTACATAATATAAAAACCATGGAATTCGGGAAATGAAACGAAGTTTTAATGACCATCTTTGAATTTATCCCTGACCAAACGATAACGTCAAAAGAAGGTGAAATCATGAGAACTCACAAGAAATATCAGAAGTTTAGCTTATTTCTCAATTTTGTATTTTAAAACTTTTTCTTTTTTCACCTTCTATTTCTCTTTACCTTATATCCCTCACATTTGTTTTAAAAAAATCATCAGAAGTTCAGTAGAATTCACCAATTCCTTGGACGAAGCGAGCCCGCACATCAATGCAAAGTAGAAGCTATAGATTTGAAACTGACTGCTTCCGAAAAATCAAAAGAAAAGAAATTACAAACTTCCTTTTTTTTAAAGATATGGAAATAAATTTAAGATGGAATAAAGCGGTCAGTTTCAAATTTACAATAAATAATCTTATTTCGCGCGCGATATGATTTGGTGGGAATCCGAAAAAGCAAAAAAATTGTTGATACCAGTTGATCCAAAATTTTATTTTATACATATATTTACCCAGAGGGACTCAACTCAGCAAGTGGCCTTATATTGATCTTTACTGGCATATCAAAATGATCTGTTATGACGAATTCAAAAAAATAAGTAAAAAAAAAGTTTTTTTTGATTTTCAATCTAATAAAAATTTTGAAAATGTTTTGAGTTTCATCGAACTACAATTCAGAATTTTCTGACAATGAATTTGACTCTAAGTATATATTAATTAAAATTATTACAGAAAGGGCCCTCACGAAACCATATTCAAACGACAATGATATCAACAATTCTTTTGCCAAAAATGACAACGTACTTTATTCAACTTAATCCCGCAGAGGCAGCAGAAGTTATAAATTCTTGAATTCAAAACTTTAGAGTAAATTTGTTCCAATATCAGTTTGAAAAATAGATAATTTACTGCCTCTGACCGGAAGTGTGTTGATTTTTCAAAAATTGGATATTTCCCACAAAAAAGTATTAAAACTCTCGAGGGGGATAAGTAACGCGTGGCTGTCAGCTTAATATATTCTTCTACAGACTTACAACAGTGTCTAAATTTCTACTAATTTCTAAAAAACTTTCATTTTACCAACAAATCAATACCTTCGCATCTTCGAGACGACCCATTGCTTTCAGTAAGTTTCCTAGATCACTTCTCACACAATAGAGATCCTAAATAATTATACGAAGAATTAGAAAAAGATCAGCACAGAAGAAAATTGGATGACGACACTGAACAAACATTTTTTTGTACTATATCCTGAAAAAGAATATATTGGAGATTCTATATGAATGCATTCCTTCGTATCAAATACCATAAACATACAACACTGAGATCAATGTTCAATAAAATTCATGACGCATTAAGTTGAAGATCCAACTTACGGGATTATACTGAAGAGCAGAAACATATGCATTCACAGCCTGATCCAAATCACCAGTTGCGACTAATGCTGCTGCTAGATTAATATATCCATCAATAAAATCTGGTTTTAGCGACACGGCTATTTTGTAGTTTTCCAGTGCTTCCGCCAACTGGTTTCGTTCCTTCAAGTCAAAACAATTCCATTCTCTTTCTTATTTAAAAATAAAGAAAAAAAACTGAATGAACTAAAAATATTAGTTGCTAAAGACACTTGGAACGATGCTCCGATTATTATCTACTGCCAGTATAATACATTACTAATCATTAATTTAATGGCACTTTTTATTTCGAACACTAATATAATAATAAATGTTGTCAGATGTCTTTTAAAGTTAAGTCTTGCATAGGAGAATCAAGGAGATAACCAAACCTTATATACATTGCCCAAATTACTGTATGCTTCAGCGCATTTCGGATTCGCTTTAATTGCCATTGTTGAAAATTGCATCGATCTTAATCAAAATTACTAGCAAAATCAATTGTATAACGCAAATGTTTATAGCCTTTTTTTCAGCATGGCTTAATATGAACATAAATGGATAAAGAAGAATGCCAACGGGAAAGACTGGCATCTCTTAATGAAAATCTTTTCCTCTTAATTTCAGAAAAAGACTCTTAATTCCTAGAAGAATAGTCATAAAAGTATAAATAATGTAAAAAAAAATTATAAATCCACTAATTTTCAGTGACAGAAAATCATTTATGATTTCAGTACGTACTTATCCAGATCTTTTAGTTGGAAATGTATCGAAGAAAGGAGGAGCAAAACACTGACGTTATTTGGATCGGCACGCCAAATTGTTACACAATGCTGTTCAGCATTTGCATAATCACCAGCCTGATATTCTCGATGTGCCATGTCAGTTAATGCTGTAGAAGAGTAATATTAATACTGATTAACAATTTAACAAAGTTTTATACCAAGCATGGAAAATTTAAGAATTTTTGGCAAGTCACTAATATTTGTTAACTACTACTTCGATACATCCATTTTCATGGTTCACCTTGTATATCGATGTTGACTGCAACTGGTGCACCAGCACTTGTAAGCGTTCCGGCCACATGTTGCTGTTGTGCCTTTTGTACTGCAGCTACAACTGCCAGCGGTGAACCAGAAATGACTTGCAACTGAATATAATTCATATTAAAGAAACAGAAAAATAAAAGGATGATGAAGTATTCATAATCTTCTTGGAAAAAAAAATTCTGTAAAAACTTTAGAACAAAGCAACTAAGAGATTCACCATGAAACGATTTATTAGAAATACGTACATAGGATTCCACAGAATTAGTTGAATGCTTCATTAAGCACAAAATGGCATACAAAAGTAGACATTATTTTATAACAAGGAAATATCCAGCATATCACCACTAATTTGATGACATTTTTTATTTCAAGTTTCTACACTTTTAAACCTTGAGCAAAACTAAAATAATTTTACCACACTTATTATTTCGAAACATTATAGTATCCCAAATTATTATTATAAGCTTTATCAAAGACCTTGTTCGTTTGTTTAATTACAGTATTCTTCGTATGACATACGTTAAATTGTATTACAATTCCATTTTTTAACCCTATTTTTAATTATACCAGAATTTTTTTTTATTTTTAACTCTTCGAAAATTATATATATTTCTATGCCTCTTACTAATTATAACGCGATCAACCCAAAGTCATATGGTTAAGTATAAAACCATATGATTTTTGGATCAAAACATAAGAATCGAGATTGATTCTTATGTTTTGACCAGTTAAATCAAAATAAAAAGCTGCCTAAAACAAAAAAAAAAAACTAAGAGTTTAATTCATCGCTCTAGACTTGAATTTCTGCCGATTATTCATCATCAATTCACAGAAGTATCTCACTTTCACTTCTTCACAAAAAAATTGTAACCCCTGTTGCTGCAATCTAAGCTTATCTATAATAATCTTTATTGTTCTATCATAACCTATAACCTGAAAACATTTAAAACTACATTAGTTTATTGTAGTAATTTTAAGTTCGTTAGAATCTGAAATTTCTCAAGAATTTTTCTACGATAACCCCACATTTTATGCAACAATTAGAAGCTTCTCTATATTATCAAAATAATAACTGATACGTTTTCACAACAAATATTTCATTTAGAGGCAACATACCTTTGTACCACTAAGATTCGTAGGATCATATGGGTGTATGAAATACTGCGGTTTGTTCGGATCCATTTTGCAAATCAGACCGTCAAAATACACAATTATGCAAAAATATACTGTAAAAAAAATGATGATTTAAAAAAAGCCCTCAATTTAAAGCACAGAAAAAAGCGAATATGAAGAATTTCTCGGAAGAAAGGACACAATAATATGTAATTATATCCACTAAGACTCGCACAACATTAGATGACCCAGAAGTTTCGTTATCAAATTTCCAAATATCGTCGTGTGAACACCTGTGGTTTCTTCTTCAATGCCAGGCTCATTTCATATTTTCTGGCTATTCTGTTAAGTCTTTCAATCCATAATAATGTCACCAATTCTTTGACCCTGTTATCAGCTGAGATTCGTTTTACAGCTGTCTAAAACATCATACCAAACTCCTACTTCAGTTCCAAATCATTAAATCTTTAACACTATTCAGTGACACAAAAAAAAAATTTTGATGTAATGAATTTAGACGTCCTTTGCAACGCTAAGAATAATTTTATCAGAGCTAATGCATACGATAGAGCTGGCAACAATATGAAAGGAGTGAAAGCTATTACAATGAGAGTCATATTTGCTGATAAGAGTCTATCATACACATATATATGTATATACACACACACACACAGACGCAGACACACACACACACATCCACCAATGGACTCTCATTGGGAGGGGAATGTAAAACTTAAATTGATAATCAAAAATTCAATCTTAACGAACGATTCACTCAACTAAAATCATGCATATAAATAAATGACTGTTAATATATTTTAGTTCTAACCATATCAATTCGCTCCTCCGCTGACTCCCTCCCTAATTGCCCCGCTCTTTCCTCTTTCATTTCGCCCGCTCTTTTTCCAATTCATCCACCACTACGCCAACAGTCAATTACTACTACTACTACTACTACTACTACTACTATACTACTACTACTACTACTACTACTATACTACTACTACTATTATTACTACTCCCATCAAGCCTGAAATATGCGAAAAGTTGATTGATTAATTGATATGGAAAAGAATCAAACACATTGAAGAATTTAACGTAATACTAGGAAAAGATGAAGAAAAAATAGTAAAAGAGTGTGCAATCCAGACGTACGAGGATAATAGGGAAGTCAAGGACGCTAAGGTTGTATGAAAATAGCGCGTATCGAGAGAAAGAAAGAAAAGCGGAATCGCCACCCACTATCACGCATAAGAGTGGCACGCCGCGTTGCCTGCAATTTCATCACTGCGACGTGTCACCTCATTTGCGGCATTCATATCATTGGAACAGCTTGGGATAGTCGGGTGGAGTAGTGATTGGAAGTGACTGTCACGTGCCGAAGTCAATCGTACTAGTTCAATTCCTGGTCGAAGTTCCAGCAAAAGAAACATTATTATTTGATGGCATTATTAATTACTTGCCAACAGTAATAATTTACTGATTTGAAACTCCTAATCGAACTTTCATCAGAAGAATCAAATAATATTACTTATCAATAATGCTAATGTACTGAATCTGAAACTTAGTTAATATTCTGTCTATATATAAAACAGAACACTTCACATACGAATAGTATTCATGTTAACAATAATAGATACGATGGGATAAAATTGCAAATAGTGTATATGTAAATAATAAATGCACAATATCTACAAATAGTACTTTCAGTATTTGAGAATATTTCTTTCGTAATAATTATCGCTAAAAAAAATAAATAAAGAAAACTTGAGCATTTATTTTCACAAATTATAGTCATCAAGATGAAATTAAGCAACAAGATCAGTGGGTGATAATACACGATAGTTAATAATTTCATTTCTCTCAAATTAACAATTAATGATGGTATATGAAAAACTAGGATATATAAATAAATCCGGACTATTTTATCAATGAAGCGGGATTTAACCATAATTAAGTTTGGAGAGAGTAAGAGTAAATTATGAAAGTTTTGCTTAGGGCAGTATAAATACAAAACAGTCTAGTTAGCACATAAATAACAATGATTACTTTAGTGCAGATGGACAGATATGTGCTAGCACAAACTAATGGAAAGAAATATCATTTCATCAATTCAAGAATGCAGTGAAATCGTAATGGAAGTGGGAGATTTTGTCACTGTTGTTGCTGGCGTGGTCGATTTCGAGTTTCCTTCCTCTCCAGGTGTTTCATGAGAGATTCTGGAAACAAATATAAAAATGTTTAACTGAAAGATTTTATGAATTTAAGTGTAGAATTTTATAAGATTCCATAAGAAAGCATTTGAAACAATAATTCAACTATTTCACAATACGAACAATTATATATGAATAACTTTGTTGGTAAGGAAATGGCTTTATTGGCTAACTAGAAGAATGTTCAAATACTTCTCAGCAAATCTGGTCTGATTGAAATCTTTCCATCAAAAAAAGTTTCAGTTATACTGAAATAAACAATCCTGATATATGTGAAGGGGAAATCTTACTTGTCTGCTGAATTCATAGTTTCCAGTTCGAGCTCTCGTATTTTCTTTTTCAGAATGGCTAGTTTTTCACGTGCCTCCCTTAGTTCTCGTCCTTGTAGGGTTCTAAAAAATGTTTACATGTGTACTAAAAATTTATTTTACCATACTTATCGTTAATTTCTTCAAATTTTAAAATGAATCAAATGGAAACCATCAATTGTGATAAAATACATCTGCTCCTAACATCTGCGCTTCATTTTAAACTATTATAACAATGCTTTTTAATAATTTATCTAATTAAGCACCATAAACTCTCCCGATCCAAACGAAAGAAAATACATCCTAATTTTATGTAGAAAAAATTATATCTAACTATTATATTTGTAAATCTTAAATGCTATAAGCATTCTATCAACCTCGCATTATTTTTTAATTTTCAATTAATCACTGTTCGCGTTAAATATTTCGATAAATTTATTAAACTCTCTACTTCGAACAATTTAGACAACAGTTCTCTAAATCTCCTATGAAAAATATAACAAATTAGCAATCAGCGGTCTGATACTGTAAAAAACAAAAAAATTGATTTTACACAAATCAATTAATTTTGATTATTCATCTTTTTTTTGATTCGTTGAGTTTGCCACTAATCACTAGAAGATGCATGCATTTTTTCTAAATGTCAATTACAACTATATGAAATATTATCATCTTTAAAATTCCCAAATACTTATTATTTCATTCCCAATATATATAAATAGTAATATAAGGAATACAGAAGAGATTTCCACTTTTTCGGCTTTTTACAAAAAAAAATCATCGTGGGGCTTTTGCACACTTCCAAAAAAACTGTCGTACTAGACATTTGTGATGATATCTCCAGAAAGAAGCGAAGTACTTTTGCAGCAATAAAAATTCTAATAAACACTCTTGTTCTCCATCTATTTTAAGCATTATCAATCATAACTAAAAAAAAAAACTCAGATTGAAATTGAAGTATCCAGTTATCATTAAGTGTAACCGTATAATTTGAATAAAATAGTAAAACAAGCAAAGATTTTGAAAACAATGCAAATCAAATTATTGAAACCAGTATATTTATCATTCAATCCAACAAAATGCGCAGTTCTTTATCAACGTCATTATAGATTTCGCAGTCGTTTATTCAGTATATTTTCGATCTGCTCCAAAAATGATCTCTCATATTTTTCTCATCTTACAATCAAAATAATAATCATCTATTTCTCAAAATCCAATAATAATAATATTTGGAAAGAAATAGTTAATCGTTTTAAATCTCATTTTAAACACTTTCGTAGCCTTCCTGACTAAACGAAGAAGTTTATTTGTCAAATCTTTCAATGCACAATTCATCTCTGCCCAAAATAACCTTTCATCGTTTATTCGGAAGCGCAAAGTATTTCATAATTTGAATTTTCTTCGAGAGAATTAGTTATACCATCATTAATATATTTCATATTGTTTATATAATTTGTTGCCTCAATTATCTTGTGTTATTCTCTCCATTTTATCCTCTTTTTCTTTCTCACTTTTTACTCTTTCCAATATATTAGGACTCAAAATCATGTAAAATGTAAAAAAAGATTTTTGATTTCATATCAAAAACAAAAATAGGAAGCTTACAGTTTCGTTTCCAAATCATATTTTAATTCTTTCATCTTCTGCATTTCAATAGTGCATCGTTGCCGTTCTTGTGCAGATGTGATAAGCTCCGCATTTTTCTCTTGTAAAAGATCTTCTAACTCTTCAACAGTCATTTTCAGCGTGTTGCCAGTGATTTGTTCTATTTGTAAACGATCTGCTGAATTCGCAAGCTCTGTTTCTAACTGTAAATATTTCCACTATTTGAAAATCTCTACAGAAACGCTATTCTTGTATCGACATATTTTTATCGATCACTTTAACTGTTTCAGTAATCTCAAGGCCATTAAACTTTTAATGAAAACTAGTTTTTTAATTAATCAAACAATATTCTTCATTTAAAATATAAAATTTCAATCTAATAAAAGATAATTCCAATTATCAAAAAAAAAATTGAAAATATATTCGGGAATATTGAATAGCAGCACAGCATGAATTGACTATCAAAAATGATTCTTTTGATCAGCAAAAATATTCAAAAAACAGTTCAAAAGAATCGTTCTTCATACTATTAGAATGTTCTTTATATCAATCGGGGATCAATAAGTAATAGAAAAATTCATACTTTCATTATTTTCACTTCAGCAACTTTCAGCTCATTGTTTAAATCAAATACTCGTGCTTCCTTTTCTAGTAACTGAAAAAGTGCTGTTTATTATATTATTTATTACTATTATTACTACTATTATTATCGTTACTATTGTTATTATTATTATTTACTAATCAATTATTATTATTGTTATGATTATTATTACTGTTATTATTATTATTACATTATTATTATTACTGTTATTATTTTGAATCAATCTACTTTATACAATACCATTGCGCTGATAGCTGAAAAAATTGTTGGTATAAACTATCCAGAAAATTGAAAATTATTAGGATTTCCAAATCTATAGTTGGAAATATAGCACAGAAAAAGCTGAAGTCTGAATCTTTAGAAAGGAACAAAGTTAAATAAGTTCTAAAGTAGAGTGGATTAGGATTTAAAACTGTGAAGAATGACAAAAATTCCAATATTTATTCGTCAGTTCATTATTCATATCAACTATCTTCTCCAACACCTTCTATGAAATTTATTAATAATATCATATAGGTAGACTTGGATAATCTTACCATAGTTCGTGCTTTAGCAAGATCATCATGAATCGAGTTTTTCAATAAAACTTCTTTTTCGATCTCATCTGTTTTCAAGCTTAATTGATGTTTCATTGATTGAAGTTCACTTTCTAGGCAAGTAACTTTATCAAACATCTGAAAATCATTTCCCAAATTTTAATAAATAAGGATGTGACTTCAAATTTTACAGAGTTCAAAAAACACCCAAAACTAAAATATTAAATATTTTCAATTTGCAGAGTAAAATATTAAATATTTATAAAATATTAAATAAACAAAACAAAACATTCTGATCGAAAAATGACACAAAACTCTTTTACTGACTTAGAAACTGAAGGAAGAAAAATATTTACCGTTTGTTTTTCGTGATTTAACTCGCGCACTTCCTTCAGTAACTCACGATTTTTATCAGCTGAGGCTAGGAAAAAAAACGGATGAAAAATTTAAACAATCACTTACAAATATGAACATTTTACTTTTGCATAAAGATTCCATTAATTAGGTAATGAATCTTTTATAAAAAATTTTCAAAACCTCTGGGCATAGATTATAGCATATTAAAAAATTTTATATCAATATAGTACATTTTTGAATATACACAACTAGCTGATTAATTACCATAAATGTTAGTATAATGATATCAGTCTCCAGATAACATGCCAGATCTTTATTTATTTTAAACTATTTGTTTAAACTATATTTTAGAAATAAAGCTCAAGATTTCAGAATAAAACATTGCTGACAAAAAGTAATTCTCACTATTGGATAAAATTTCAGTTGCATTACTTCCTAATTTAAGTCAGAATGAAATTTTCAACATGAAGCTAGAAAACCATCAAACATATATAGTAGAATTTTAATTTTTTAGTAAACAAAAGAATTCAAAACTGGCAAATTTAAATTTCAAAACTCAGGTACGAGAATTCAAATACAAATATATATAACGATAAGCAGATTTTTAAAGTACCATAACCATTCTCAATTTCATTGATTGAATCATGAAGTGGAGCTTCTAAACGACTAACAGCACAAAGTTCGGCAATCAATGCTCCGCGCTCATCCTCCTGCAAAAAATCTACATTTTTCTACGGAAAAGGAAATGTTTTAAATAATCCAGAAAAACAAATCAGATCGGAATTTAACCTTTTGTTTAATAAGTTGCTGATATATTTCAATCTGGGCATCATGTGTTTTAGCTTTTTCAATCTGCTTTTCTTCCAATACAGATAATTTTTCGCGCTGCATCTTTAAAACACATCTTTAAAACAAAAAAAGTCCGAAATGTTGAAGTTTAAGAGCATAAATACTGAAGTAATGAAATTAAAAAAAATGTAACGAAAAAAGATAACTTGTTTGAAACAAACCTCAATAATTTTAAATTGTTCCAGTTTTTCCTGGGCAGTTAAACTATTGGCATTTTCCAATTCGGTATTTTTTAATTGTAGCGTTTCGTTTTCTTTATTTAGTGTCCTCAATTGATTTTCCAAACGCGTTAATTGTTCTGTTTGATTATCGATTATGTTAGTTAATTTCCTGCGATTAAAATGTACTGTATTGAAAAACATCATTTTAAAAAAGCTACAGTTATCTAATGCAGTAGAAAAAAAATTCTTTAAACAGCTAACTAGAATAAATACTGAAAAAAATTAAAAGAAATATCCAACTTCTTATCATTTTCAAGCATTTCAATTTGTCGAGGTGCTTCGACAGCAAATTCCTCATCCTCGTAAATAGTACGCTTTGCAAGAATCAATTCTTTTTCAAGACATACGATTTTTTCATTGGCTTTGTCTAAATGAGAAACAATTACTATCAACAGAAAAATGATTGGGAATCTGATTATGGATAGGCAAAGTGAATATTTTCAGAAAAATGATTTGTAAAACAGAAAAGTTTTTTTTTTTTTTTTTTTTTAAATAGTAATGATTTTGTTGTATTTATAAATTCAAATAAATGAGATATGAAAATGGAATATTCTCTAATTCATCAGATGTTTTTAAATATTTTAAAGTGTCCTTTTTTTACGAACTCTCCGTCATATAAATACATGATCAAATAATTTTTCAATTCATTTTACATATCAAATTTAAACCATGAAATAAGGTAAATTTTTATCATCTTGATTAATTCTACATTTTCTGCTTAAAAAAATAATTAGGACAAAAAGCAAACCAAGTTCGTCTTTCAGATGAGATATTAAAATAACATCAACATTGGAAACAATTTGACCATTCTGACTGAATTTTATACATAATTATTAATTTTCTCAAAAATCTAAAGCAAGTGTCAAAAAAAAACCAGAGAGATTTGAAGAAAAAAAAACTACAATAAAACAAATGCATTACTTACACTCATTTATCTTTCGCTGCATATGATAATTTCATTACAATACTCTAGATTAAAAGAGACCAAATAATTCAAGCATGACTGACTAAAAAGAGTTATGAAATTCTGTTATGATGTCAAACATCAACTATATAAAACTTAAATATTTCTCACTTGAAAACACATACATACTTTATTTTTTTTATTATGTCATGTTCTGCCTTCCGTCTTTTATCCAGTTCTATTTCCATAAATTCACATCGTTGAAGTAATTTTTCATATTTGCTTAGCAACTGAAATTAGAAGATTCTTCATTTTTCGCATAAAATAAAAAAGCTATGCTGTTAATTAATTTTAATAGGAAGGTATAGAGAAAAATTAAAAGACGATTCGGAAACTAAAACTTACAGTATCATTTTTATTCTTCAAATTAATTTCCATCATCGTACTCCTTTTTCCGTGTGTGTTCAAAGCATGCAGCTTATAAAAAAAGCAAGAAAAAATTTCGGATCGATAAAACAAATTTACAAACTCAAAATAACAATACTACTATCTCGTTAAAGTTGCTGAATTCAAATTTAATAAAAGTAATTAAATTTCAAACTGAAAGTATAATTCGTTATTTATTGAAAATATGAAAAATGGTAGGGTGAGTGAATCCACTATTGGCTCACTATTGCTATTATCTCGTTAAAACTGAAAAGATTAAATTCCAGATCGCTAACCATTTTTTAATCAGTAACAATAGTATATATTTTTTAACTAAGCTATCATCAGTGAATTTAAAGTATACTCGAAGTTTCTCTATTGCCGCTTCTTTTATCTTCAACTGATTTGAATAATCCGGATTAATATTCGCAAAATCTCTGGATTCTATTGCTTTTCCACCTTTTCTGGAATGAAACTGTCATGTAGAAATTACATAATCAACAAAAAATTATTCTTGCAACTTGACATTTCTAAAATATAAGATATATATAATATCGAAAGACACACACATAAAAAGTATGAAGGTCTCCTTTTTAAATAGTTCAATATGTGGACAACATTTTACTATTCAAAATTTTTTTAAATCTTTGTTTTATAAAAAATTAAGAAAGAAATACATTCTGTTCCAATTTTTTAATCGATTTCGGCAATGCTCACAATGTAGGTTGACATCTGTTTCAAAGACTTTTGAAGTATTCGCCAGATATGCGGTACTGCAAAATGAAATATGATGCAATGGTCCACTATTAATATAATTTTCTCAATACTATCAATCAATTTCATATCAAATGACTAGAAACAATTATCTCTGCAATTAACTGAATCGCTGTTCTGCTTACTGGAGAAAGCATAAAAAACTAATAAAATCTGAAGCGAACAAATAAAATTTATGGTAACTAGTCGAACTTACTTTTGTGGTTCATTACGTACAACATTATGATTTTCTTTGTTTTCTTTCTCTAAGCAGTTTATTCGATTTAATAATTCGGTTCTTTCCTAGAAAAGAAAAATCAATTCGCAATTCTTTTATTCAAAATTTTGAAGTTTAATGAAATCTCAAGATTCATTAGAAATCTTTCCAATAGAGAAATCATAAAAAAAGTAGAATACCGACCTTGAGCAAAACCTTTAACTTCGTTTTTGTGTGCTGGTTAGTCTGTAATAAATTTTTTGAAGTTTTCATAGTATTAAAAATTTCGAACTGGAAATTTATAAATTATTCCACTCTAAATGTTTTCTGGACTTATGCGAACTATCACATTTTTGAATGATGATTGCTTTATTAAACATCTAATTATACTCGCTAAGAAAAGCCACAGTAATTTTTTTCCTTTTTTTTAATATATTACAAATACTTAACACAGAATTAAGCATAGCATTTGTTATTAAATCAATTTTCATCAACAACAGTAAGATGCACCAGCATTTTTGATAACAATGCCAAATGATTCATTATTTGCGACTTAATTCTAAAATTTTGACTTTCTAAAATTTCATAACTTTAAAACAAATTTTCATTTCTGAAGTCAGCTATCCATTTCAATAAATTAAATAAAAGCCAAAATAAGAATTTAGATTGAAGTTATAAGTAACTGCAAGAATAAAAAAAATGGTTCAATAATAAAATTTGAATAATACTGTTAATACATATAAATCAAGTATGTTCTAAAATAAATTAAAATGAGAAAAAAATTAAATGAGAAAATAAAACCTCTTTCTGAAGTCGAGATATTTGCTGTTCGCGTTCCCAAATTGCATTAGTATGACATTTTTCAGCAACCAAAGCTTCACGTTCTTTTTGTAATAACTACGAAAAAGCAACGAAATATATAAAATCAAAAAATTATACACATGCGAAAAGCAAAATAAATTCTTACATAGGGAATTTCATTTTTTTGGTGAAAATCGAAAATTTTTAATTTGGAAGAAAAAGACTTTAAGCTCTTAAACTTTTATATTTAATCACATAACTGTAAGATTCAAAATTAAACTTAAGATATCTTCTCACCATACTCTGCAATTTATCGACACATTGCTGAAGATTGTTATTTGCAATTTTAACAGCTTTCAATTCATCACCATCACTCGGAGCACTGACTGAAGCAATGAGATTTGGTTCCAGAGTAGCCATAGAACCATGTAAAAGTTCATTTAAAGCATTGTAACTTTTACTGCGCTGGTCTAAAACAAAAAACTTTGGAAACTTAATTTTTCTGTAAAACCATTAAATAAAATTTTATTCCAGATATGAAGTAATTAAAAGAAGAAACTTAAAAGATGCTACTGATTTCTCAATTAATGTTATTTCTAACTTTTCCAAAGCATACTTCCAACATTATCAAGTTAGCCTTTTGGAAGGAAATGTTTCAAAAAGATGAATTTCTTAATATCACAATAAAGAATAGAAAAAATGGAATTTTTTACTGTATATCTTATTACTGATTTTATTTCGCGTTATTTATTACCGCATTTGTTACCATTTTACTATTTTAATTCCACTTTTATTATACTATATTTTTCATTGCCGTATTATCATTTATTATATTATTTTATTAACAAAAACTGCTAACTGCAAGAAGGTTTAGGTTTCAGCAAAAATCCAAATCTAACAAAATAAACATCGAGGTTACATAAACCGAAAGAGTTTGACAGTTTTTGAAATATAAACCTCTATGGTTATCTTTGATCTTCTAAAGAATGAGAAATACTTCCGAGCCCTTTACTATTACTTACTAAATTTCCCCTCGATAATTTTATCTTAGTCTTTTAAAATTCTAACCTTATCATGGATAATTTTTTGATGAAAAATCGCTTTCGTAATGTACGGGTGACGTTGAAAACTGATTAATAACAATAAACTACCGAAAACTACTAAGAAATAATCATGAAGGAATTAGTTAAAATTAGAAAAATATTACCAAGATGTGAGCATGAAGCACATTTTCTCATGATTTTCAATTGCTTTTCCATACTTTCGTTGTCTCTTTGAACTTTTCGCAACTGTGCCTCAATTTGTTTGCACTGAAAACCAAGCTGTCGTCTTCTTTCTTTTTCACCATGTAATGATCGTTCTGCTACTATAAAATCAAAAAATGATATTTCTTCCTGAGTTGCAGTAATATCAGAAGCACTTTTACAAATCTTTCAAACTGAAAGATTTGTTCCCTTCATATTTTAAATTCAGGGAAGAATCCTAAAAATTTCACGTAAATTATGTTGTATTACATAATTCACTTATACAAATGCTGGATTCCTTAAAATATATCCAACATGTCGTAAATGTAGATGTAATCCATTTTTTTCGGATTATGGATGTTATTTAACACTAACATAGAAATTCTTCATTCCATGGCTATAGGTTTAATTAATCATAAATTTTTTAATATCAATTCATTAATTATGCTTTCATATTTAACAGTGCATAGACGATTCAAAAGTATTACCACGAAGACGTTTTTCGTACTCCTCTTTCACTTGTTGAGCATATGTATCCATTTCGATTCTTCACAATTATTTTATGTTACAGAAAATCGAATGAAACGACTCTGAAACTTGAGTTTGTGAAGAACATCGAAGAAAAAAAGGATCATCCAAAACATCCTACCATTCTTCTTTGACACAACAAATTTAAGGCGTCAAGATTTCGTCTAAGTCTGATTATATTATCTAAGATAAAAAATGTAATAATTTGTAATGATTTTAATAGTAATAAAGTAATAATAATAAAGTACCATATTAAAACAAATTCAATTTCCAAAAACTAAAATTTATAGTTTACTAAATTTTTCCACATGTAGAATAAGTCAAATCTACATATTTCTGTATCTATAAAAAAATCAAGAACTAAAATAACAGTTCCTTCTCAGTTACTTATGACAAATGACGAATTTCAAAAACAAAAATCACAAAAAACAAATGTGATGATGATGAAAGGACTGGATAATCCATCAAACACAATGGTATAAATGTGTGAAACGATGATAGAATTTATTCAATATACTTCAAATAAATCAACAGCAAAAGAAACAACAAAAGTAACGGTAATGACAACAGTGACGATAACTGCATTTTGCGTTTGTAAACAACAGTGATTAACAGGCAATAGTTATATACACAAAAATAAATGGATAAAAATAATGAGAACTTTTCTTTCCATTCATGAATTTCCTAAAGTTCATTTTCCAGAATCAAAAAGAATTTCAAGACCCCCTTGCCAATGTAATGTATAAGGAACCAGAAACTTAAAAAACATCAATAGCAATCCATATAAAGTAAAATTCGAAATAAGAGATGTTATTAAATAATTATTTTTCTGGAAAAATTTCTGTAATAGCTTGGTAAATATTGTAACGCTCGTTCTTTAACCTAAAAAAGGTGGAGTAAATTATTAAACTTTACACATTTATATTCAACTTGGGAGTTACTATGTAATTACAAAATTAAATGAAGAGTTATGAAAATCTCATGACTCTTTATGTTAAAATGTATATGGCTAGGTTTTTCTTAACTAATTCTATTGTCGCTGTTCTTTAAAAATGTTAAGTCTTAACAAAACAAACATTATTCTGTTGTTTCTCATCGCCATGCCTCTGCTCAAGATCGATCCATTTTTTGAAAAATAATCGGATTTTATGAGTGGATAATTTCAGTGCAGTAACTCGCTCAAGTAACTGCCTAAAACAAATCTTTTGTGAAAACATACAAAATTAAAATAATTCAAAAAGACTGTTTTCCTAATAAAATTTACCTACCTTGCATTCTTAATTTCACCATCTTTGATGAGAAGATCAATGTAAACTGTCCAAACATCTGTTTTCTTCGGGTATGAATTCAAAATATTTTCAAAAATTGTTTTACTTTGTTCTTTGTCGCCGAATTTGAATTCAAGTTGTGCAAAGCGACTTAAAACTGTCACATCTAAAATCGAATCCGAAAAAAAATCAAATAAATTGTTTCATACATGCGATCTTCCATAAATAATTCATTTTTACTTTACGTTTCGTAATAAAAAATATATTTTCAGAATTTAATATAATGCGTCCACTGATTTGTACTATTGACATATCCTGAAAGATAATGATGCTTTTTTTATACACTACTGACGGAAACATAAATAACACAGCTTTATATTCCTCTGAAATTATTATAAATGATCTTAAAAACTTACGATGCTTCTGAGGTAAACAATTGATTGCTTTTTTCATTAAATTTCTCGCTTTATCAGGACGCTTTGTTTCTAGCAAGTGTTGTCCATAAATGAACCAAATATCTAAGTCATCATGACGAAATCGTTTTAACATTTCGTCTAATAAATCATCGGTTTCCTGCAGTAACTTGAGTCAGAACTTTGTTATACAAATCAAACCAAAATTTTGGAAAAACTAGTTTTTCAGGTTCGTACATCAAAATCTTTCGCCAAAGAAATTAAACTTCGGCAGAACCACTAATTTGAAATATCTTTTAACGAGAATCTTCTATAAAAAAGAATTTGCCATTTTCGTTATTACAATAATCCCTTACGGAATCACTAACCATTTACCAAAATAACTTCACTATCAATAAAATACTAACTACTACCAAAATTAAAACAGACAATATAAACGCATCAAACATACCTCCAATTTTCCTAGATTTTGATATATTTTCACCATTTGCTTATACATTTTCAAAGCATCACTATTTTTGACGGCATTATCAAAAACTGCTTTTAATGATTCCCCAGTACCGAAATTTCCTTCTAAATTGAGATATGCCGTCCAAACATTGAAAATTTCATCTTCTTCTCTGAAGTAAAAAGCAATTATCGGATTATGTTTATATTTTCTATTAACTACGTTTTATTTTCACTTATTTTTTTCCTGAAAACTTTCAAATAACTGTAAATCAGAACCCTTAAATTTCATTTTTAATAAGGAGTCATTTCCCAGGATTACAATCCCTGTTAAGAATTAACCTGAAACTAATAACTGAAAGCGCCCGCTCCGCAACTGCCCTCGCTTTTTCCACATTATTCTGCTCCAGAAAGAATGTAATGTATCTATAAATGTATAATAATAATTCATTTTTGTTGGGAATTTTAAAATAAAAGTAAAATTTTAGTTTCAGTATATCATCGAGATTAGTGCTTTTATCTACAAATATTTTTCTAAACTAATATTCTTTAGAATATTCAAAAATAAATACAAAAAAGTTTAAACATGCCGGATCCATAAAATTGACGAATTGGGTGTGCCAGCAACCAAACGATCAAAATCATTCGCATTATCTGGAATCCAATTCGCTTCGAGAATTCTCCGTTCACGATTCAGCAGTATCTTTTCGTTTTCTATTTGAAGCTCTTCTCTAGCTATAACAAACAAGAAACAGTTAAAAAAAATCACATTTCAAAGCCGGCAATCTCTTTATTTAATTAAAAAAGGCAAGATTTCGGACCTTGAAAACTTTTGCATTTATCTAGATCTTATCATTCAGAAGTCAGTCGACTTTATATAAATGGTGAATTACCTGAACTATAAATAAAGCATAAACTATGTTGAAAAATGAAAAAAAGGACAAAGAAATACTCACAAACTGAAATTTTTCAGATATGTTGAAAATTAATGCTAGACCCAGGATGAAATCTACATAAAAAATTATTTTTTAAAAGTTTCATACATTTTGCCTTGTCTTCCTCTTTGGTATTATCAGCGGGGGATTCATTTTTTGCTATTGAAGCATCAACTGGATCATCCACTTTTTCATCAATTTGTCCTACTTTTGCAAAGTCAGCAGGTGTAAATCCTTTTAGAGACCAGTCTAAACCTGGTTCGGGCAACTGCAACAATAAAAAACAAGTTCAAGTTATAAGGACTAACAAATTCCCAGCCAAAATTTAAATGAGATAGCCATATATACGCAACAAATATGAACATTCTAATATTATGAAGCCGCTTTTCAAACCTACTTTTGCTTCAATAGAAGTAACTTGTTGCAATTCTTTTTTTTTCGAGTGTGCTGCGATATAACCAGCTGCTCTCGATTTCTTTCGTGGTAAATCGACTACGATATCAGATTCAGACCCAATACTTACCAGCCTTTTTTGTGGTTTCATTTTTTGCGGCTTCTTTAAAATATTCGCGTTTTAGGCAAATTATAATTTCAAGCAATTTACTTCAAAAAGAATAATTATAAAAAAGAAATAAACTGATAAAAAATGGGAGAAAGAAATCAAAGAATTTGAAATTAAAAAAAATCAACATAAACCTCATCAGTTGAACCTTCAGCAATTAAACCGATAAATTCTACTTTCAATCTGCCATTCCGAAAAACATGAGTACATGGACATTGATCAAATCATCGCATTTTAATGAGAACCTTAAAAATTTCTCTCTTCAATACTTCGGTTCATAATTTTCACAATTACTGCACTCCGATCATTTGGCTCTGACCTTATTTTGGACTATAATTGGATTAAATCATAACTAACACTAGCAATAATAATGACGGCAGTAATTAATAACAGCAGTGGTAATAACAATAATTAACAATAATAACGATGGTAATTAAAAATAATAATGACAACAACAGCTCACTTTCAATTCACACTTTGGCAAATAATTCTCAAGAAGAATATTTGAAATGCGAAATTAGCGTACTTTTTGCATTTTTCGAGACAAGCGGTAATACCAGGACTGATTTCGACAAAAATATGAGCATCATCAACGACTGAAGTCACAAATGATTGAAGTTTTGAACCGATCTAAAATAAAACCATGAACTAAAATGCGAAAATAATGACATTTACAATAAATTAGAATGACAATGAGAAACTAATAAGAACGAAATTATTACAAGAAATTTTATAATAATAATAATAAATAATAAAGTGTTAGGCAAGGCATAATAATAATTCAATTAATAATTAAACAACCAATAATAACTAACAATAATAATGATGGCAGTAATTAATAACAACAGTGATAATAACAATAATTAACAGTAATAACGATGGTAATTAAAAATAATAATGACAACAATTAATAACAATAGTAACAATAATTATTGATAATAATATAGTAATAATTAGTAGTAATAATAATAATGATAATAATAAAATAATAATAATAATAATAACAATAATAATAGTAACAATAACAATAACAATAATAACAATAACAATAACAATAATAACAACAACAACTAACAATAACAATAATAATAATAATAACAATAATAATGACAATAATAATGACAATAACAATGGTAAATAATAATAATAACAACAATAATAACAACAATACTAAAAATTATAATAACAATAAAAATAACAATGATAATAATAACAATAATAATAATAACAATAATAATAACAAATAATAATAAATAATAAGTAATAAGTAATAAATAATAATAATAACAACAACTTTGCTATTATTAATCCATAACATCAGCTAATCGATGAGAATGTTGCTTAAAGCCATACAAAAAACAGCAGATGAAATTAGTCTTTCATAATAAAAGTTAAAAAAGAAACTAACAGACAATAAATTAAGATATGAAGTAAAAACAAGTAACTGTAGCGAAAAAAATCTTACCTTAATATCGCTTCCACTTCGATAAAGCTTATTTTCTGATTTTTCTGAGAAATTATGACGTGACTCTGTAACAGCAAACCATCTACCTTTATCGCCATCAAAACGCAAAAGATACACATTATAAATCTACAAAAACTGAAGAAATTTTGGGCAAAAAACGTAACGCGAATATGCCATCAAACTGAAAAATGAAGACTGAAGTTGAAATAAAAATTCCATAATTTATAATTTGCAAAATTGTACTTTGAAATGATTAAATTTTTTCTTTATGTATAAAGAAATAAATAAATGTACTTATATATCATATGGAAAAAAAAACGAATTACAATACCTGATTTAATTCGTAATTCTTTATAGTTTCATGTGCTTTTAGATAATTATCTGTAATACCGGTCAAAGTAAGAACAGCTCGCTGATTATTGGTAAGTTCCAATATGACACTACTTGGTGACTGCGTAATACCAATAACTCGTCCTGTCACATGATCACCGTGCCCGAATATCTATAAATTTCTTGCAGAATTTTCTCAAAGACTCTCTAAAAGTTTCTCATTTGTATTTCAAAAAATTAAGTTTAAAATAATTAAAAGTTCAAACTCAAAACTCTCACATCTTAAATTTTGAAAAAACAACATTTATTTCCATTGTTATAAGATCTTATCTAAAAAAATCAACAAAATATATATCAGGAAAAAAATAACCTTTCGTGCTTCTTTTAAAGTCATTTCCAAACATTTTCGATGCCTCGACTTGCCACGTCCCTTCTTGTAAACATTTACTCCGATAACTTGTGCAGTTAATTTTTCACCGGGTTCAAAATCAATATCAACTAACGCTGATGTATCACTTGTTGGATTAGACATCTGAAATATATTTCAAAACAGTACATTTAAATGAAGATAATTTTTTTACGTGCTATAACTTAGATGCCATTTTTAGGGTTAGATACAAGGATGTGCTAGCTTACGTCTGAGCGTAGCGTAAAAAACAACAGCATAAATATACCAGATTTTCATCGTACAAATTTTGCTTCCGTATGACACCATTCCAAAGTGGACTAACTTCCACTCTAACCACTCCAACATGAGGTCCCTTACGGACAAAAACAGGAATTAACGATCCGTGTACATAACTTTGTGGATATCCCAATAGTGACTGCTTTCTTTTCGTTTCATTTAATTTCCAGGTTTTCATCGTGCATTCCGCCAAACGTGTAACCTGTAAACATATACTTTATTCGTCATTTGAAAGTGCATGGAATATATCTGAAAAACATATGAAAATCATAAAAAGAAGTATTAATATACATTTAAGGCATATTTGCTTTGCAACAAACAAGAGGTAGTATAATTGCTTTACTTCATTTATGCGATGAACAATGTTTGGGGAAATTTTTGATCTACTGAATGTTTTCAACTTATTATCTGAGTTTGAAGAATGTTTGTCAGTTCAATTTAAACATTTTATTCTTTTAGAAATAATATAAAATTGAATCCGAGCTAATAAGAGCAAAAAATTTCAGCGAACTGTTTCCAGTCCTAGATGTAAAATCAACTGACTGTTTTATTTTTAACTCGACTGTTTAATCGCTGTTATCAAATAAAATCTAAATTAGCAAAACCAAACTACGAAAAAAGAACTTACAACAATCATTTTTTCGCCCTTTTGTATTCCTTTGCCTTTTGGTCTAGAAAGATCCAATTTTTCCATCTTTTGCTTCAATTTTGAGAAGCACATAATTTTAACGTTAATTGTTTTACCTTTCTTTTCTTCCAGAAAGCTTTGAATTGGCTGAGAAGTTTGGTTCAAGAAGCTTTCATCAAATTCCGATGCATGTAAGCGTCCTAAAACGTAAAAAATAAAAGTGCAAACATCCTTATGATATCATAAATATGATATCGTAAAAGAGAGGAAAGGAAAGTGTGCACATCAAAAAATTGTCATCTCCAAAACATATTTCAGTTGAAAAATGAACAATTTCAGTAATACCAAAGAAATAAAAATTTTTACCGATACTGCCATCAGGCAACTCCAATTCAACAGCGTTGCATAAATCATCACTTCTGGACCATACTGTTAAAACTTTTGCCGGATAAATCTCGAACTGTTTCAGTTTTTTTTTTACTGCAGGCTTCATGAGTGTCTATGATATAAAGATCAAATAGAATAAACATAGAAATTCGTTTCTAAAAAATAATTTTTACGAAAACTCTATATTCAGTAAAATGGTGACTTTAAACAGTAGCTGCACAATAAAGAAATAATGTCTGCTAAACTGTCAAAAAACAATGCCTACACTTAAGCTTTATAAAGAATAATATAAGTTACTAATCCACAGAATAACATTTTTTATCCTCGTCATAACTATTAATAAAACAGTAATACTTTAAATTCCTTATGAACAAATCCATATTTCTTCAGTGTTTCCATTACAGTTCCAATCATGACATTTCCAGTTACCAGCTTGGGTAGAATGGTGCATTGAATGTTACTTTCATCTACAATAATTTGTATTACATTTTTTTTTAATTATTCAATTTCTTATTTTCAATTCATGACCATATAAGTAGTAGTGTATTTTTTGTTTTGCCTTCTCGCATCTCAGCTTCGAATATTATAAATGTCCATTTACTGGATTTCTTATTAGTGATACGTAGGCTGATCATGAAAAAAGTAAAATAAAATGATTAATTTTCTCATGCCCATATATATATATATGGGAATCATCACTTATAATCCTAATTGCTCTACGGCTTAAAATATGAATACAACCAGTATCCAAAACCACACTCATTTTAATACAAGTAGGATAACTGCCAATAACTATTGGAAAAAATTCTGAAGAAATTTAACTAATTTAACAAAATTCTTCACATTTAGTTAGGAACTTACCTAATTTTTCAAAAACAGTATTCATATTTGGATGTATTCTCATTGGAATACACACTACGAAAGCCGATGCTTCAATTTCTACTGTTGCAATCGCATATTCTTTGTTTTGCAACCATATCTTCGCATCGAATCCGTTTTTATTGCATAATAGTAACTGAAGCTTATTCTGCAATTTTGCAAAAAAATTTAGTAACTACTATCGAAAAATTGAATAGGTAATTTCAACTGCAACAAAATTTAAATTCGTGAACCGAATACAATTCATAATTCAGCTTACAGCAAATGAACTAAAACTACACAAGTTCCAACAAAATGACAAAATATGCTTTCAAGACAATTTACAACTACAGTCTCCAGTGAATTGATCAAGTTTTTCTAAAAGACTGATATTAAAGGTAACCTTAGCATCAATTTAATCTATTGATAAAAAGATAAATAAAGAACTGCTTTACTGACAATTTAAAATACAACTTTTATTCTATACCTCATCCAAATGCTGTATACCATTATCCAGAAGAAATAGAATCAATTCGCACGATGACAATTTGACATCCAAAATTAATGCCTTCGCACAACTTCCTTTCTAAAATCATTGGAAAAAATTATTAAAGTGCTTCGTACAATTTTTTCTATTCAAATCCAAAATGTTTTATAAAATCTGTCAAAAAACCAGATAATAATATATATATATCTTTTTCAGAAAAAAATTCCCAACAAAATTATCAGTTTTTTGTATTCGTTACACTCATTTTCCTAATGAAATTATTAATTAAAAACAATCTATACATTGCATTACATCATATTCTAAAAGTAAACCTTTAGAATATTAGTGCTATTTATTATACGTGCCATTCCTTTCAAATTCGAATCATCAGTATATTGTACAACAACTCCTCGTTTTGTAACTTCTATGATCTTCATGTCGATACATTCTCCAATCTTCGGCAACTGAGTATTGTTTGGATTATTTGCTATAAACCAATTCAATTCCTCCAAAGAATAACGAGCCATAGACGGTGCAAAATAATCAAGTTCTACATGAGGTGGTATACAGAGATGTATCTAAAAAATATCTCATTAAAAATTCTTTTGAAGCGAATTCAGATTAAAGCAATAAAAAGATTATAGTCAGGAAATTTCATATGAATATTGGATACAGTAACAAGTACCCGAAATGACTATCACAATGATCTTACATCCAAAATTAAAGCAAATCGTTTCCTCTGCAGATCAACTGATGATACTCGTGCTACAACGGTTTGTCCTATTTGAAGCTCTTCTGAAGAATCAGTAATTATATCACGAAAACCACATGGATTTTAAATGTGCAAAAATAATATATAAATCCTGACAGTCATGAATTCAGACTAATCAAACGAGACTTTTTAATAAAATCAGTAACTTACGCATCGATACTGACACTGGACGTATAAAGCGTGCTGGAGCAGTAAGAGCTGAGCCACCTGCCAATTCAACAAAATATCCCATTTCCTGATGTTTATGGATGATACTACCACAGACAAGTTCTCCCTTTGTTAAATTTTGAATACTAGTGATACGTGGATGTTTTTCTAACCAGTCAATCATGAAACGTTTGCTCGTAACCTAAAATATAATTTCAATCCAATTCCTAAAGCAATTGTTGCTTCATCAACAATCTAATTATAATCATATGAATTATTAAATTGCATAATAATTCACTTACTTCTAATCAGTTTCTAATTAAGTTCCGGAAAAAGTTTAGAGAGTAGACTGAACCTGCCTTAAGATTTCCAGCGACGTCACCCAGCACCGAAACTTTTGGTAATACACTTCCAAGTGTAATGCTTTCGCTTAATGAAGAGAACGGCAAATCGAGATAATCACTCAACAATTCTTTCGGAATGAATGCTTTTACTTTCCCACCCTGAATTATTCTCATAAACAAATTTTATTAAAAAAATTTGGATAATTCTCTTTGCTTCTCTCTTATTTCTTTCCCTTACTTCTTTTACTTCCCCTACTTTTTACTTCGTTTCCTCACTTTTGAGAATAATCTTTCTTATCTCTCTTGCTTGATGAAAAATGAAAAACACTCTCATAATGGATTATCGCAAATCAGCAATGAAATGCAAATCAAGCATTATATTAATGACTTGAGTAACAAATGAAAAAAAAGTCATAGCTAAAGAATAATCAAGATAGAACGAGCAAACCAATTTTTTTCCCAGTCGCACAGTAACATTCAAAATCTCGCTCTGTTTTAACTTATTGCCATTTGATGAAAAGCTCACAATAACAGCCGAAAAAGAAACTGGATCCTCTTCATCGATAACAAATGGCTACAATTTGAATACGCATGACAAATTTATAAAATCTCTTTGAAACTACTATAAATTTACTTCCATTTATTTATTTCTTTTCAATGATAAGGATTTTTATGATATATCAGTTATCTAAATTTAAAGCTTAATCCATAAAAGAATAAAAATCGAACTTTTTTCCCTAGCCAAGAATGTTAATTTGTTCAATAATAATACAGATCACTTATGTATATCTCTCACAGCAATTACTTAACTTTATTTTATAAAGGCTACTTAACAGTATTAATATAAATGATTTCGATTTTCTAAAAGCTAGGATTAAAATCAAACTTGAGCCCTTATTATTCCAGTTCCATCGTTAGCTATATTCGCTACCGCAACCAACATACGCCCATACTGAGGTTCAACACTGACCACTCGAACGCGGACTGTAAGACCAATCCTAAAAAAACATAAAAGCAATCAGTATCCGTTTTAATACTTAATTTCATTACAGACTGAAGCTAAAGTAAAAAAAATTTCAAACTTTCTGGACTTGACTCAACCATAGAGTGAAATAGTTCAAGCCTGAAAAACAGGCCAAACATACTTTATATTTGTTCCTAATCGTTCCGTATCTTTTGGAAACATGAATCCGCGAGTCCCACCGTAAAAACCTATGATAAGACCACCACTTGAATGTTGAGAGATGATGTAACCAGTAGTTACTGCATTAGTTTCAGCCTCTGCATAACTTTTTATAATTGTGTCTTTGCTTGTTATAAGGGACTGCTTATTTGTCAGAATTAGTCGTGCTTTTAATTCATCTACTGCCAAAATACGACATTTCAGCTCGTCACCTGAAGTTATAAGAAATATCACAGACTTGAAATGATAACAGTTTTGCAAACAATATTATTTCTAGAAACCTGAATCACATGTTTAATTTAATTTTCTAAATAAGTCATAATCACCAAATATTGCGAAATAAATTTATGCGATTAAACGCTAGGTATTGTCTTTTCAATAAGTGATTTATGTCACACTTAGTAAGAAAGCTTTCAGTATTTAAGAATATTATTATCAGTTTATAGACTGAAATGCAAATTATGGACCATTCCGATGGTAATTAGGAAGCAAAATAACTCGACAGAAAACAACTTACCGACGGAGAAATGCTTGTCGATTCGCGTGATCAACTTATCAGAAAGATGAATTTTGGGTATAAATCCTGGAATTGAATTATATATTTTGACGAACAATCCTTTAGCTAGCACAGATTCCACTTTTGCGATGACTTTTTCACCAGGAACAGCATCCTGCAATGAAGGGGATGAAACAAATTGATTAAAAAAAATTTATCCAGTCTTCCATCAAAAAGTTGTAAATGTAAAATCTACTGAATTCATAATTTGAAAACGATATATGATAAAATAAAATGGCAGTATAGAAAAAGTTAACTATTAATTGGAACTGTATGTAAGTAAAAATACATCTGTCTATATCTCTGCTCAATATTAAAAAAAAAATTGTGAATAGAACGAAAATCGCGGTATGAAAAATAGGTCTCAAAAGAAAATTGCGAACCAAGAGACTAAACAATTAAAAGAAAAAAACATTACTTTTACACAGACCATTTTTTGCATTAAAATATCTTTCCGTGTAGTAACTATTAATATTCTTTCAATCATTTTAAAGGATAGTACACGTGCTTGATGTACCGTTCCCTTTTTGTATTCAATACGATCTTAAATAGAAGAATACTTGATCATTAGCAAAACTTCATGAACAAATTAAAAAGTGATTGACACAAATTAAAAAGTGATTGAATATTTAACTGATTAAAGCATTTCTTTAACTTTAAACTAATAATGACTAATATATCATAGTCATTATTAGTTCAAAATTAAAAATAAATCTACTCCATTGAAATCTTCAAATATCTATTAGAAGAGATCCGTCACGCCTCATTAATTTAACATCCATTTCAACTGTTATATTTAAATATATTTCTAAAATTAAAAAAAAATTCACAGAAAATATCAAAATGCACGTAAACCTTCTAGCTGAGTTCTTTTTGCAAACGCTCCAAGCAACGAATTTTTTTCCTCGTCATGTAGTAACAAATCGAAACTGATATTCCCATACTTATCGATACTGCTTACCCTGCACTCAACAATATCGCCAATGAAGATATTCTAAAAAAAAAAACTGGATGGAAAAAAATACTAGATTAACAAAATATCTATATCATATTTTTCAAATTCTTTTAGTTTATCAAACAATAAAATAAAATAAGTGAAAACTACCTGGATCGTAAAAATACATTATCATTATTCTACTAATGAAGTTTCGCATTTAATTCATAAGAATGAGAAGCTTTAAAATAAAGAAGTAACGATAATAATCGTTCATTGCAGTGGAAAATCAAGTAAAGTTAAGCGGAAACTGCTTTCTGAGAATAATTATATATGGATCTAAAGAAAAGACGCCTATCATTATCAATATAAGATAAATCAGTGACTAAAGGAAATGTAACGCACCTCAAAATTAGTTCGTTTTACGAATTTACTAACAGCAACAATATCTGGATGACCGTTCAATGTTAGCAAATTGCTATTTTGCTGACAAAACATCACAACTGTTTTAAAGGATTTCAAGCATTTGAATGGATCGTTGCGATATCTCGGTGGTAAATGATGTCTGCTCACATATCCTTTTATTCCTCAAATACTTAAAAATGAAGTAATCAAAAACAAAAGCTTCTGTTTTAAAAAGAAAAATCTGTTTTAATATTCCAAAATATGTCTAGAAATATATTTTGATTAAAATATAATTAATACTATTAACTCAAGTAATGTTGAGCTTTTGGTAATACAACTATTGATAGTCGAGCTGAACAACGATTTTTTCAAACACTCTTTCGTTTCCTAGATTCTTCTATAACCATACTTTTGAAATAATCTTATAAAAATCAATTTTGATGAATCGAATTCTAAAAGTTATCTAAAATTAAAACTAAAATTAAGATTTACCATTTCCAATATTGACATAAACACCGCCAGTAGTTGGTTGTAAGGGGTTTACTAATAGTACAGTTCCAGGCATTAAGTCATTAAGTTTAAGCCTCTCAACAACAACATCATCCAAGCATTCCATTTCAGGAACTGCAGATAGATTGATAACTCGTGTTTTCTACAAGTAAAAAAAATATGCTTTTATGCGAATTTCAGGAAATGAAAAAATTACTGAGATGAAATTCAAAAAATTCAAACTATTCAGATGGAATTTGAATTTTTGAGAGAAAATAATATTTAAGATTTCAATATAACACTATTTCAAGTGGAAAAATAGTTGAATTCATTCAAAAAATCCTTACTTTATTTGATGAACTTTCATTTTGTATACGCAATAACAGTGGCTGTCCTTTTACTAAACTTTCCTTTTGGAAATTGAGCGGTAAGTATTTTTCTGCCAAAAATCCTTTTAATTCAATTGACTGTAACCCAAGATTAATAATAACTCCTGTAATTATATTTATATTTCTCGTTAACGCTATTAATAAAAAATAGAAAAATAAATCGAATAAAACAAAAATTAAACGTCCACTAAAAAGCGGAAAAACAACGAGCTTTTTAAAAATATACCTTTATCTTCTACACTTTCCACAATGCCATTGAGCACAAGACCATTGATGAGAGTGCCAGGATTGAGATGAAAATTTACAATCAGTGGATCACAGTTGACAATAGGATATGAAACTTTTTTTCTTCTCCCTTCAGTTTCTGCAAAGCAAATATAAAAACTACTTGCATATTCATCTTACTTACTGCTTACTTACTAGTTTATCTTCATAATAAAATTGTTTCATTTCTTCTTTTAAATCCCAACTGATTGAGGCAGATTGTTAATCACTAACAAATCTAAATTTTCAATATGATAAGATGAAAATTTCAAATCTTGATTGATTTTCACATTTCTAAATCAATTTGATATTAAATTTCTATTAAATTTCCAAGTAAGTATAGTTATATATAGCAAGTCCTAAAATGTTTCGTCAAATGTATTATGCAAATTCTTAGTATCCATTCATTTTGCATTAAGCACGATAAAATGTTCAGGTAAAAATTTTTGGGAATTAAGTTTAGAGGAGAAAATTGAAAACGGAATACAGATAAATACCATGAATTTCTCTGGCTTTGATGACTTTAAATGCTAGCATTTGACCGACTCTAAAAACATCATCCAGTGTTAGAGATGATGAACTTTGAAATGTTTCTAAGATAACACTGCCAAAATTCTGGATAGGTACTTTAACAATTACACCATCCGAGCATTCCAACAATATTTCTGTCTCTTTAATCTAAATAGAATTAGTTATAAAAGAATCCAATAAAGTATTTCTTATTCATCAAAAGAACCCAATAAATATTTCTTATATATGAATTTTATATTGTTTAATATCAAATCATGAAATAAAAAGATGTTTCAAAAGCTAAGTCATCTCAAAAGTTTACTTTTATAATAACACCTAGTCCAAGCATTCCTTCAGTGAGAAATTTCGAAGTGATACGCTGATTCCACACATCACTAAATTCAAACTTCGATTCATTTTTAATTGGTCGCTGCTAAAAATACTGACAATTTTAATGAAAACTCACAACTTTATCCTCATATGTACTTAAATCAATGCATTGCAACAATTTTTTTAAAAAATTTCTGAAAAACAAAACAAATAGTACTAAAAACAAAAAAGTAGTTACACTATGGTTATCACTTACAATGTTAAAAATGCTTAATAATCATCCTTCATATAATTATTAGCAGATTTTGTCATTATCAACATTATTTCTATTACCAACTGCCACCATTAGCACTCAGTTAATGTAACTCATATTACATTATTATCATAGCTATCGTCGTCTTTATCATCAAACATGTAATAATATAACACAGATCAAACACATGTTAATTATCTCTGCATACATCATTATAAATTTAACAGAAAAATCACCTTTATGTCTATCGCATTATTATCTGAGCATGCTTTTCGACGTTTTCTATCTATTGACAAGCTTTCACGAGGAAAATCAATTTCCATTTTGGTATACCTTTCAAATGTTCGGAAATGAACGATTCTCTTTATCCACTGAATCACTATAAATAGAAATTTTCCCAAGTAGATTAATCTTCCATCGAATCACTTTAACAAGAATAATCTAAATAGATTAAACCGATCCCCTACAATAAAAAACAGGGCGTCAGGATGTAACGACTATGCGTTAAATCCTTGTCAAGATAAACTGTTATTATTATTAAAGAGATATGAGGTGAGATTTTGCGCGCCCGATAGTAGATTTATACTTGTTATATGTCTTTTTTTTATGTGCTGGGAGAATTGTGCTTTTAATTAGAAATTAAATTTCATGTGTCACATGCAGGTTTTTTGTAATCTTTATATAATAAGATTCACAGCGATAGATCAATAATATTCGATTTATATATGGCCGATATTACTAATTCTTTCCAATAAATTTGAGACTTTTTCAGAAGTCAAAAATTGATTACAAAAAAAGATGAGTTCAAGAGATGCTCATTCAGTGCAACAAGCACGTAGTGTTGTGGAACAGCTGCGCCGTGAACGTAATCTGCGTCGTACTACGGTTTCTCAGACAGCCAATGATTTAGTGCGGTAAGACTAATTTTTTTAAGTTGTGTGTGTTATTTCAATCTTTACATATTTCGATTTTCTATGAGTTACACAAAATTCATTGGTATGGGACTACTTTGTGAGGAAGAATGCATGTGTCGATATCATGAGAACTACGTTCTTATAAGAAGGAGCATGATTAGAAATTTGCGTTTAAAGTAGGAAACTAAAAGGATGAAAGGTCAATCCTCCATCTTTCCACACATTTTCTGTTATCAGTTTACCAATTACGGACAATTTAAAATATAGAGTAATTTCAAATGTTATGTTCTACAAAGCATTATTTTAGTATTTGCGTTCAGTTTAGAAACTGTTATTGTTGTCGAAACATATGCAAATCATTAAGATACTGCCTTTACTGAAGTGAGATATCGTTTATCTACTATATACAATGAAATTTTTGAGTGTTACAGTAGTCTTAATGTTAGTCGAATAGACTTATTTTAATCTAGAATTAAATAATTAGGCTTCTTATATCCTCATTTAAGTGAATAGTGGAAGAAAAAATAATTCTGTTGGGAAAAAATTGTAGGATGAATGGAAATCTGTTTTATACATTCTAATATGAAAACATTTATTGTACCATTTCGTTCAAGTTCCAGGTATACGCAAGAATGTCAAAAAGATGATATCTTACTGGCAGGTTTTCCGAATGATAAAATGAATCCTTTCCGGCCTAAAAGTTCCTTCCAGTGTTTGCTACTCTAGTCGAACTATTATTGAGCGCTGTGAAATGAACAATGCTATGGGAGTCATTATCATAAATCACTAGTAAAGTTCTCTCTTTCGCCTCATATAACGAAATCATTTCATTTTCTATTGATTATAAGTGATGAATAAAAATTATTTTTTTTCTGAAAGTCGAGTATTTATGAGAATTATCACTGAAGCAGTAAATTCTGAGCGGCTTTCAAACAAGTTTAGGTTTTTTCAGTGAAGATTAAAACTTTGGATTTATCATGAAAATGAATCCATTTGCGTATTGTATGAATTCATTTTTTCCTTTCTTTTTACTCCGTCTTTTCTCGTCCCATTTTTGCTAATTTTTGGTAGTTTTCATTTCAAGTTTAATTTTTACAGTTTTTCAAATTAATTCCTGTTTTCACCAGTATTTTCTCTCGCCTTGTAAATGTGCTATCTTTTCCATACTTCATTATAAAGCCTTTCTTATGCTTCACGTAAAATAGAATTTTTTATAATCGTAGTAGTAGTGAAGTATATCTATCGAATAGATTCATTGTCAATCCAACAAAAACATTATAAGATTAGGTTTAGGAAATATGCGCAATATTACTTTTGCACGCACCTAAGTTAATAAATCGGAGATTATACTATTACAATTTATAGTTTTAAGTGTATCACCATCCGAATCTATTGGCTTATTCTCTGTCAACGAAATCTCAAATATTTACAGTAAGTAAGCTTTCATATGTTACTCCACGACACAGTGCGCTCTTCTCGTCGCAAATTGTTAGTGCAATTTTATTGTACTTTTAAAATTCTCATATTCAAATTCCAAGCATAAAAATTTAATATAAATTTAATATAACAACGTTTAACCGGTACTATACGCCATTAGTTAGTTCATCATATTCTTTCTTTTTCAGTCTTCCTTTTTTTAATTTCTTCAGTAATGCAAAGTCTGATTCGAAATCATCGATATTCTCTTTGGCTTCAGTGTGCCGTCGTTTTTTTGCAGAATTTCTCGATGTTTGCCTGGCATCCAATCTTTTTTTCGGAATTCTGTCTGCCTGCAAGAGATTTACGATCCAATTTAGTAAAAGATGCAAAAGCATATTTATCCATCCATCAAATTGTTAAGAAAAGAGACGTATAGATATGCTGAATAAATGGCGATATAGGATATTATAACATTAATCTTTAGCTCTCTAATTTTATAGATATCTCTGTAATAAAATTTATAATTCCGAACCAGAATGATGAAAAACCTGAACCAATTCCCAATTTTGGTTGAGAAATCGAAATGTAAAAAATGGTGAATGGACATATGAATAAAATGTAATTCTTATTAAGATTTTGAAAGAAAGAGATTTTATTGAAAATTTGGATACCTTTTTCATTGATTTATCTTCGTTTTTCAAAAGTAGTAATTTTTCCTGCCTTTGCTTCTCCTTTTCAGCATTTTTATAAGGTATTTCTGAAGTATTTAAGTCAGAGCGTTTAAAACCATTCAAATCAATATGATGGAATTCTTTCATGCGCGGAAGACGTAGCAATCCATAAGCATGGCCATAACCAATAACATCCAAATCTGCAATTTTAAAAATTTTGAAAAAATATTTTTCATTCGGCCAATCTCATAAAAGATAATGAAATGAAATATTAAAAAACATCAGTACCTTTAGATGAGCACACTACATTGCAGTCGTGACGCACATATGATTCAACGAATGACATAAACGCTCGAGTACCACTCTCAAGGATTTCTCTGAACAAGTCTGATTAACAATTTAATGGAACTTTAAAGCTAAAAATTATTTCCAAGCAATTTTGTAGGCCAGCTTTACTCCGTATAGATGGCATTATGTTCTTATGAATCATCACACTTGCTTTAACTTTTTATCGAAACAGATATTTTAAATGTAAATATAATGAAGAATTCTTTAAATAAGTGAAAAATTTTTTCGGTATCACTCATAAAATTACAGAAAGAATGGAAATAATCAAACATGCAGAAAAAATGATGTACCGCTCTTTTGAAGCCATTTCAACAATTTGTTGTCTTATCTGTTCCGCTCCATCATCGTTTTCCTTCAAATTCGCTTTCATTTCAGCCAATGAAATTTTTTCGTATTTTTCTATAAATTTGATGTAGGCGGTTTCTTCTGGTGTAAGGAACAACACATTATTTCCGATTTTACCACATCTTGCACTTCGACCCGCGCGATGAACGAACCAACTGAAGAAATTGACAGCAGTTCTTAATTTAGAATCTATATTTTGAATTACCAATTAACCATAAGTTTTTCTAAATGCAATCAAAAAATATTTAAAACCTGTTCCATACCTATCGCATGAGGTATCTCTTCTTGAATTCTAAAAATGAAATAAAAAACAATACAACTTTTTGCTTTGCAGCATTATTTTACATCTGTTGGTATTGTTCTTTCTTACTATATATTAATAATTTTTATATCATCCATTTCTTCTACGTTCCAATAAAATTTCTTAATCATAACAAAGTCCTTCAAATTTAATTTTATATTTCTTTAAATAAGAAGTTCCGGACAATAAATTTCTAATATTAAGATTAAATTTACTGCTTGTTTGCTAAATTGATTGAATAAAACATGTGGAACAGCGCTTAATTTCACTTTCTTTGTAATAGTATAAATAAAAATTCACTATAAATGGAGTGAATTTTTATATACGAACGAATTATTAATTTTGATTTCTTGTTGAATGAGAAATAACATAATAAAGATAAATAATAAAAAAAGCTTTGAAATTAAAAATAAAACACTTTGTTTGCTTTGGTACGTCAAACTGAACGACCCAATCAATATTATCAACATCGATACCCCGAGAAAGCACGTCTGTACAGAGCATCACTGACTTTCCAATTCTTCGGAAATTTTGCAACTAAATTAGGATTATAGTTATATCGTCCCATAAAATACTTCTTAACCTATTTTGAAATTATAACTTTATAAAATCATATTCATTTATGAGATGTAATTAGATGTGACTTGTCTATTCGAATTAAAAGAAATTATAATAAACAAAACATTGAGAAAAAGAATCATGCCTGATTTTCTGCTTTTTTCCCTTTTCTTCCATGCAAAGCAAATATTTGTCTCTTTGGAATTAAGATCTTCAATAATATTTGCATGTATTCGACACATTGACATGTTGAGAAAAAGATTAACATTCTTGATTTTGGATGATTTCGAATAAATTGTATCAATAGATATAATTTCTGATCTGCTTTTGCCACCTAAAATAATAATTAAATAAAAAACAAAGTAGATTTGAAAAAAAGTTAAACTGAGGGAAGAAACTAGAAATTTTGAAAAAAATTAGAAAAAAAAAATTCCACTGAAATGGCAGTGAGTGGATCTACTACAATACAATAAAATACGGTTTCAGCTTCATTCATATTTCGGTTGCTGAAAAGTGCCTATTACATAACGCAGGGAAATGTTTCTATTTTTTTATTCCAAAAAAATAATGGATGTATAGTATGCAATTAATTTATAGGTGTAATTCTTAAATTTTCAAAAAAAATTCGAAAATTAAGAAATTTGATCACACACCATATAAAAGTTATTTAGCGTATTCGGTAATATTGCTTTCACCGAATCAACGGAATCAAGTACAGTGCCACAATTCGTAATTGTAATTTGTATTGGATTTCTAAAAAAATTCAGGAATTCGAATTATATTCGATCATTGAATACACAAACAATATAAACTGATAACTAATATTTGATGATTAAGGAAATTTTTTGAACAAATAACCTTAATCCAAATTTCACTATTTCTTCCATTTCTTTGGCCTGTGTTGCAGAGAATAAACCAGTCCGTCTCTGTTTGGGTAGCGATTCCAGAATTTCAGTCATGCTAAAATAATATGTACAGCAATTGGCATGTTATAATTCAAATACAAACTAATTTTGAAAGGATCAATAAGATAGGTAAACGAATTTTTTGCTTACCTGGCTTTAAAACTCGAATCTGTATATCGATCCGCTTCGTCAATAATTAATATTTCAAGGGCTTTTAAAGCTTTTTTGAAATCCGCATTGGACGATATCAATGACTGCAATCTTCCAGGAGTAGCTATTATTACAGCAGCGCTAAAATTGAACTCTTTATATAGAAAAAAAATAAACAGTAAAGTAAAAATTGTAAATGCACACTATTCACGCATTTGCTAGTGTAATGCAAGTACACATCAATAACACTATTGATAACTCCAATTTACTTTAACTGCAATTTAGCGACCAATTTAGGTAGAAAATTATGATTTAAGATTTAAAATTATAAACAATTTATACCAAAAGTCTAATGTCAAATTGTATGATCAAGAATAATGGGGATAAAACAAACTTTGTAGAATGGATTGTTTTTGAGTCGGATTTTCCTTTTTTTCTACCGATCATTATATGCATATTGAGATAAAGAGCACTTGCAAACGACTTACAAACTGCACCAACTTGTTTTGCTAATTCTCGGCATGGAACAATTATTACTGCACCTATTTCATTTTCCGGCCAAACCTGTAATACAAGATCATATAAAAAAGCGATTCGACTGTTACATGACATTTTCAACAAATTTCAGAATCATATAACTGTTCATAATTCTACAAAAATTGTCCACAACAGCGAGTTTACCAACGATATCCTATATATGCTAAGCCATAATGTTATTAATTCATTGATGACACCTTTTTCTTGTTCCATAAAATCGTGAACACTGGTAAAATATATGCAAGAGTTTTTCCGGAACCAGTTGGTGCTTGCACAATAACATCTTGAAACTTCAACAAACGTTCTATTGTCTGTTCCTGGAAAATATGCAAAACTTCACATAATAATGTTTTAACCTTTTCAGTTCACTGCAGACATACACTAAAAATAACATTACTTATTTTAACTCACGTATATTTCTACTTGCTATTGAAGTTGCAACATGCAAAAAAAAAACTCTGCAATATTAAAATGGAAACATCAATTGCAATTTCATGTCTCTCTGCATCGAAACTTAGTTGATAAACTGGAAAAAAACAGTTGAATAGTGAAACTCTTTTTTAAGAAAAAGACATGTCCAATACGGACCATATCTATTACAGTTTACATTATTTAGAAAACCATTCAACGTTCGGAAATACCTAACTAACAACTTCGAAGATTGCATGGCTTCAATAAATTTATTGCATTGTTAAAAAAAGAACAGCGAAGAACATGAATTAAATTGTGATCAACTTTGAAGAAAGTGTTAGCATTATGGGAAAAATTATTAGTTCGCGCTTAAGAACTCAAATAAATCTTCAACATCTCATGCAAAAATGTGATTATAAAAGAAAGCAGCTTACTTTCAGATCTAACTAAATTCATGGAAATATTGGAAAAGCAAGAACAAAATTTGATACATCTTACTTTACCCAATTACATATAAACTTTTTGAAAATACCTAAATCGTTGTTTACAAATATATAAATCAAAACAGTTTTTTATTTAAACACGCATCTTCCATTAGTTGCAACAATTTAATCAGCTTATATTCAAACAATAAATAAGTTTTATGATTGCCATATTATCAATTCTAAAGAAAAAGAAATCAGATCAATCTAACTAAACGAGATATTCAAACGGAATTCACAGAAAACGAGTATAAAACAGACTTAAGACATCCAAGCAAAGCAGAGTTCATGAAGAAAATTATGCAGACTAAACAATAAAATTCGTCAATATATTATAATATAGAACAGTGCATCATAAATTTTTATAATCCAAAAAAATAATTAATTACTCGCATTGAGGATGACTTGATAGAAATTGAAATATGAACTTACAACATCACAAACAATTAGTGTTAAATTTTTGGTTGAATAAAGTTCTCCTCTCAACAATAAACAATCTAATCATTAATAATTTAATAAAATCTAACTGATTTCATTCCCAATCAAATCAATGTGAAAAGATGTTCCTCTTTATGCAGTTAAATAGAGATCCTAAATTATGAAAGTTGAAGGAACATCAATTATTTCTATTCCATGGGAAGCGAAAAGGATTTGCTGGCTGTGCATCACGCCATTCACGATTCACATTTAATGGATACTCGCGAATCCTTATACCAACCACTTTAGCCAAAATGAGAGCAATCAAGAAAGATGATATAACAACGATGAATGCAAACACATAGAATGTCTCCTGAATGATGGCTATTTAAATGTTAAATGGAAATTTTCCAAACAGTATCGAAATCTTTGCTAAATAAGGTCAAACAACAATACCTTTCATCAAAATCTATATTGGAAGGACTCTTTTATTTAATATTTCAAAGTTATATAAAGATATATAAAACATAAAATGCGTGTTTAATATCATCCTATTATTTCAAGAAATTCAATTTGAAGGAACTTCAAGATAATGCAATATAACACACACATATATATACAAACACACACACTCGCAGCTCACCTCATCAAAGAGTTCATTGAAAGTTGGTATGACTTGATTGGCTGTATGAATTAATTCCAAAACCCATGATTTTTTGCCTTTACGACCGCCAGATAAATAATAATCACCCCATCGATAATCACTCTCTTCGCGCATCCTTTGATTCTCAAGCACCCAATAATCACTGAAGGACATATCTCCTCATTTAATTAAACATTAAAAATAAGATTTTAAGTTTGTTTAAAGCAAAAGTTTAAACAAAAATCTTTCTTGTTGAAAAGTACAAAAATCGAAATAAAGCAAATCTATTGCTTTAAATTGCATATCTAAATTTAACGAAAAAATAACAAGAAAAGATTAAAAACAAAAGCAAACCAAAACAAAAGGAACTAGTGAAAACAAAAAAATTACAGAAAGATCGAAAACGTGACACAATAATTACGGCGTGCATAATAATCCCATTATGTCAATAAGTGTGCAAACATTAAATCAAGTCAGAAGTATGAAAGTGATAAATTCTTCAAAAAATTTAAATTTTCAGGAATTTCAATCCTAGAAAAAAATCAAATTAATCATGTTTTAGTAAATATCACTTGATATAAATTTTCAAAAAGCGGGACATTTCGATTATTATTCAATACAGCAACGCTAAATCTAGTCTAAGGTAGATAAAGCCGCTAAGAGTTGGAAATGATTTATTTTTATGTCAAGCAGTTCCTCCTAATAATGTCAAGTTATCCCACATGTCAGAACGTCTTCTTTGCTAATTTGAACTTCCAAGAATATATTTTTTGCCGAAGAAATTAAATAGAGAAATATAGATTTGAACTTTAGATTTTTTTAGGAGAATTTCTGACCCAAAAAATTGCTTGTTGCTTAAAACTTGTTGCTTAAAACTTTATTGCTTAAAATTGAGTTGAAAAAATCATTCCAGTTCAATTCACGCTCAATCAACCACTTCAATCTATATTTAAGCATTCCAGTTCAATCTACATTTCAGTTCCATATTGGCTACGTATTTTTCTAACATGGTGTAAAGTCTGTTAGGAACAGTTGCGACCATTGTCATCTAAGGTAAAAAAGCAACAAGTTTAAAAAATGGTTTTAAAACAGAATTTTGTTTTGTTACCAAAATAGAAGATTTAATTATAACTACATATAACGATGTTATTTCAAGATCATAACAGTAGGCAATACTAATATACATTAGAGCAACAGAAATATTTATTCAAAGAATTGAAATATATACCTGCACTGATGTAAACTGTTTGAATGCGAGTTTTTCAATGAACACAGTCAAAATTTCATCGGGCAACAACGATCGTAACCTTTCACTAACTTCTTGCATCAAATCAACCTCCTAAAAGTTTGATTTGCACTGATTTGCGAAACATTACACTGTTTCAACAGTGCAAAAGTTACCAGAAAACAAATTGTTTCATAAATTTATGACGGAATTCTTTTGAATGATGAAACATCTCAAATGTTTTAATTACAATGTCTTATGAATTTATATGAAGACAAAGCTAAGTTAGATTACCTTTATATTATGATTGCTTGAAATGTAAGGCAATCCAAATTTTTTAAAATTCAATTTTCAAAAAAAAATTCGAAAAAAGATTCAATTTTCTGATAGTATCTCATTCCTAGTTGAAAAAGTCCATCAAGAACTTATAAACTGAATAAATTTCCGGATGCATTATCTTCTCTTACAACGTGTAGAAAATCCTAATTATTCAAATTTGCAAATTAAATTCCCTTAGGTGAATTTTCACGGACCATTCATTCATCGTGCATAATTATAGTTGAAGTAATTTTGAAATATTTTCGTCTCACGGCGCATTTCCATTGGGAAATACGAGATTTAAAAAATGCACGTAAACATGAGTAACAAGTAACAAAAATTTGCGTGGGGGTTTGGTAAAAGAAAGAAGGACGCATGGTTATGTGCAATCCGATTGTGGTACGTGAGTTGCGTTACAGTATAGTGGGAAGTCACATTACGTGAAAGTCATATTACGTCATGCCTTTACTATCAATAATTTGAACGGATAGACATTCTGAGTACTACTGATTGAACAAAATGGTACAAAAATTGTTTGCATGCAACTGCATGCAAAAGTTTCACGCATACGTGGAATATCAACAGTAGCTTTTTGCTGGCTTTCGAAATTAGAATTGGATTGGTATTTATATTAAAGATGCGGAAAAGCGGAAGAGAATAACTGAACCCTGAAGTCAACGCTGACTTACAATAATCTATGAAAACAGTAACCCACTAATATTTCAGGTTACATATGCTACGTGAAAGGAATCGAATAACATCAAGAACGGCTCGCTCGTTGCAATGTTGTTTTGTCTGTGCTCAAAGCATGGTAATGCAGTGATTTTCAAATTTCAAGCGTTCTTTTGTCCAAAACAACATTGAAATTTCACTGTTAGAGTACATTGAGTTATTGTCGTATGGCACGACATGTGCAGTAAGTAGAAATGTATGTAAAGCAAGTGGACTGCATGGTAAAGTTTATTATTATCGGAGACATTATCAAGCATTTCATTGAGACATAAGTAAATATTCTACTGTAAGAAGGTCCTGGAAAGCCAAAACTCAGGTTTAAACTGTTAAGATTTCAGGTAATAGCCATCAAATTATTCAATCTATTGAAATGTTAGGATGCTGAATTTGTTTAAATTTCAATAAGATTATTTAAATTTAATTTAATGGTGTGGATTTCAAAGTGAGATGGTGAAACTAATATACTCGGTGAAGAGGAAATTATTTCTGGAATTTTTAGCCAATCACGAAAAAATTTAAGCAGTCTTATGCATCCTGAAAGTCCTCTAGATCCCGGATTGAATAGATCAAAATTTTGAAAAAAAAATACGTACTTCATCAGATATTATTAAAGCTACAAATTTTTGATAAAGATTACAGTTAATGGTATGAAATTATTCCATGCATACTTTTAAGAGCTTACGAAGCAGAAGTATAAAACGGAAAAATGAAAGAAAACCGAAAGCTTCAAATGTGTTGCGTATTTACAATACAAATGCGACAAAGAATGCGGAAATCATGCCTGGAAGAATTGATAATCAGAAGAATGAAGATCATCGAAAAATGACAGAAAAGGACCATGAAGGAAAGGAGGACATTTTTGATCATTTTCAGGATGGCAAAGTTCGTCGACATAAATTGATACAGCTCGATTCATTATTTCGCGAAAAGTAAGTAATTTCCTTATTCAATTTACTCTATAAACTGCTATTTGATAAAATCAATAAATACGTTTTACTTTTTCAAAAACTTATAGAATATAGCAGAAGTTATTGCAAGAATCAGTCATATGCTAAATTAATATTCCAATCAAGTTTACATGATCTCTTCACTTCACTGGTGGTTTTTTTACTCCTTATTCTCTAACAATATTTGTTTACAAGTAGAAAAATATTATAATTATTTCATTGGTATTTTTTCTATTAAAAAATAGAAAACGGTAGAAAAAATTTGCTATATTATAAAGTATGATATGAGAATTTGCATTCATAGTATTTTTTCATTAAATATTGGTCAATATTTTTATCAGCATAATTGATAATATTTAAAAATGAAGTTTACAACAGTAACTTACTTATTCTTGAGCATCATAGACTATTTATATATTTTCTATTCTCTGGCTCTATTTTTATATATGGGACATAAATTTCCACCTGCAAATGGAATAAAATTTTTATCTAAGAAAAAAATAGTAGAAAATTTTCGAAATATTTCTAATATTATGTAAAAAAAATTTCGCTACAGGATACCGTCTACAAGTGATTTTGATAATGAATTTGAATTTGACTTGATTTAAAAGAGTAACCACTATTTTTTATTAGTGATGATTATTATTAAATAACCAAACACTGCTGTAGTCATAAAAATTTTTAGTTTGTGAGAATAAAATCAGTTGTTTGTTTAATGTTTTGAACTTCTGTCGATGATATGTTAGATCGCATCTGTATTTTTAATTTTTTAACTTCCGCATATTTTTTGAAAAACTTGACTTCTGCAAAGTTTTTTTCAGAAATTACTTTCGTAAATTGGATTTCTGTAGAGTTGAACAATGTGCAGCCTGGTTAGACTCAGAAAGATATCATTGGGGTGGTTGGCATATTCAAATTCCAACGTGGCGACCTCGCTTTGGTGTTGTTTTGGCTCTCGGTCATTGTTGGTGGAGCAAAACATCGTTCAAATGCACTCACAAACTTGTCATTCTTGTTTTCCGCACATCATTCAGCATTATTTATGAGAAATATTACCACAATCATGTCATTTTCCAGGTGAGATAATTCCAATCCTTAGACTTATTTTATTTTCTTTTTTAAAATATTTGTTCATTTGAATACTTTACTATAAGTCCACTGAGATAACAATCTACAACTAACAACTGTACTGTATTAACATTGTATTATAGCAGTAAATGAAATCGAATCACTTATTACTATTGACAGTTTTCTCTATCCTATTTTTATAAGTTTTCTATTATTTGTATTTGGTTTGGTATGCTATGCTATATAATAAAATGATTAGTCTAGAAGATTTAGGAAAACAGCAAACTGAAACAAAATTCTTAAAATGTCACATTGAATTTCCTGAATAACTTAATGTTTTTTTTATTAGGCGCCCACTTTTTTTTCTTTTTTTGCTTCAACACAGAAAAGTTCAATTAGAATCAAAATGCTTTTTACAAAATATAATTTTCAATAGTTTATTAATTCTGTATATAAAGAAACAGTATTTGCTTCGTTAGGCATTAGATAAAGGATATGATTATTTCGAACCGGTTTATATAATTTACTTGTATACGTTTCAAATTTTTTCAAGAATTTTGTCGTTCCAGAAACCGTTGGTCAATCTCAAAGACTGTAACGGTGAGAATAATAAGCCTGCCGAATTTTCACGAACGCATTTACCGTCCGTGGAAACTTTGCTTTTACATTAAAAAAAATCTGGTACTTTCAAATTTTTGACAGTTTTATCTTTACTTATCATGAAATTGTGTCTCCACTGTTGTGAATTTACTTACGGTTACATTTTCCTCAGTTTTTTAAAATAGTAGGCAGAGTAAAATCTAAAATCTTAACACTTTCCTGTTTTCATCGAGATATATAAAAAAGTTTTTTTATGATCAGTTTAAAAATGCGCTTCCTGATTATTTATTCATTTATAGAAATTTTTTAATCGAAATTCGGTATTTTGCTTGCTCTTTCTTGCCTACTCTCAGCATCTGAATGTGTACATAAAGCATTGATTCTATAATATTTCTATCCACTAGAATTGTGTCATTTCAAAACTTGCTTTTATGTCCATGTTAACTCCTAATCTTTTTTTTCCCGTACCTCATTCTCTAGTCTGAATAACTGTATTTTCGGTAATATTTTCTATTATTCAACTAATCCATGTTATATGTTTACGTGTAAAAGTAATGAATCAAGAGTCATGCGTCATTGATTCCTCCAATGAGTTATCGTGTCTCAGTGATTCCTCATCGAGAATTATGGTGGAAATTTTATCACTGCTTTGGATTTCATTTTTTTTACATTTTTCTATTTTTACTTCCGAAGAATGTATTCTCAAATAATATTTTTTTGTTCAAAAATGTGAAAGCTCTTTTTTACTTGGTTACGTGAAGTTTTTACTTGATAGATTTTATGAGAAAATGAACAAATTATACAATCAACAATGAAAATTATTAATTTTCTGCGCGATCGAAAATGAGTTAATTAACTAACTGGTACAGCTAGTTGCATTTCTTGAGGGTTTATCCATAAAAAAGACCAGTCAGTGACAACGGTATTATTTCACCATTAGGTTGTGGATCTGCTCCATGGCGAAATCCTGAAAGTCAGTTCTACTATTAAAACGCAACAGTATCCCTAGTTTTATGCTATTATCATCTCAGTAAACATAAATTTATGCTAGTAGAATGTAATAGGAAAATCCTTATTCAATTTCAATAAATTATCTCCTATGTATGAAGCAAAATGTTTTAGTTTCGATTTTTCATGTATTATTTGCGTTATCCGATGCTATCAATAAGAATTTTCTCTTCTAAATTTTTTGAAAAAATATCTCAGAAAGCAAACTGTGAAAAATTTACCCAAGTACACAATGAAAGGAACACTTCCCCATTGGACGAAGATTCGGAAAATGTTGGTTGTTTGTCGTACTAAATTTTGTTGTACTGATGACAGCTTCATCGTTCCCAATTCTAGGACTATTTTTGACTTACACGATTACTTCCTATTTCTATAATAAATGATTATTCATTAACAGCTATTTGTTAATGGTTGACTAGTTTTGTTCGTTTTTATTCGTAACATTTAATCACAAGCTCATCATGGTTAAATGTTATCAACAAAAATATAAGCATTAATCGTATTCATCATCCGAACTATCATAATTCGGTATGGTATTCAGGATGCATAATAATGAAGTGAAAGTTGCATACTAACCAACAAATTATAGCAGTCAGTTTGGACTACCTGGATCGATAAACTTTATCCATCAACGCAATATAATTTTCCAACTTATCAATGTATTTTGATATTAAGCATTCTGTGATATGATATATTTTGCAAAAGTTATTTAACTTGAATTTCTCAAGTACCGGTAATTTTTATGACAAATTTATCCGATATTTGAATTTTCCGAGAAAAGTACTTCTGAAGTGAAGATAACTTAACGAAAAGTGGGTACTATTCAGAAGTCGAAGTGTCTGTTAAATAATTCGTTAGACACAAGGAATAAATAAAAAGTTGAAATTTCAAAAGAAAAAAAAAATAGCGAGAAAGACGCATAAGCATTATCTTAACTCAGAAAAGATTTCTTTTGAAATGGAAATTTTCAGTAAAAAATATGGTAATTTTTTTTATAATAGGCATTTCACGAAAATAATTTGCGATGATTTCTCACTTAAAAAGATAGAAGGATTGGTGAATTATTAACAAAAAAAAAAGACAGAAGGATTGGTGAATTATATTAAACAATATTTATCGAAAAATCTTCTTTCTCACACAATAATCGAAATTTAACTAGAAAAATGTTGCAATTTTTACTTACTGCTTAGTTCATTTTAGACTTTTTTAATGATTGCTTTGAGAAAATTAATTTTTCAACTTATTCAGAATAACATTAAAATAAATCGAAACAAATATCTTCCTGCATTCCCAAAAGAATTAAATGATCCTTAAGAGTATGGAATTTGTTCCGCTTAAAACTCTTACTAATATTATGCATAGTAACGAAGAGCTATCTTTTCTCCTCTTAGTAATAAAGATATTAATATAAACTATATCGTACAATATAGCAATATGAATTCTTCAAATATAAATTTCGAAATCAAGCCTGCCAATGGTATAAAAAGTCTTCATGCCTTTTTTACGAGCCCAACCACCATTTTCAAATTTGCCTTCCCCCTGCAATTTCAACATTTCATCACTAGAAACTGGACCAATGATTTCTGCATCTTCATCATTTGACAATTTATATTCCCAAACTACATCATTACTGCTGGACCTTGGAGTCCCGTCGTTTCGCTTTTTTCCTCCTGCAAAATAAAAAAAAAAATTTCTGCAAAACTACTCAGCAAATTTCTCGTCCTTTGTTTATTTTACCTAATATTCAACTATTCTATTTTAAAATAAGATACAATTTTCGATCACATGTAAAAAATGATTGCATCATCTTAAAAAATTCATGACATTAGCAGTGGTCTCATATTTACATTTTGTATTTATCCAGAAACTAAACATCATAAATATTTAATTCTAGCGTTTTTAATTTCATTAGGAACCTCTGACAGAGCAAGTAGGTATGTCATCCGAAACATATCCAAAACATCAACAGCTTTGCTTTTCAATTCCTGGATCATATGCTGAATCTTTTCGAGTGTATATTGATAAGCTTCCATTTCACCATTCGATACCAATGTGTCAGTTAAGCCCGTCAATTCTTTTACTGCAAAGTTTTTTTCGTTAACGTATTCCATACCAGCTTTTTTTGCTGCCCATCTTTTCCTTCGCTCTTCTGCTGCACTTAAACCTAAAGAACACTATTATTGGAAATACAAAAAACTTAAAATTCTATTTACAAATTTTAAATATCTGATAGTTCAACAACACTTCTTTTTTAGGAAGAAGAAGATAGCTCAACAACAAAAAATCTTCTCTTCTTCCTAAAAAAGAAGCGCCCATTCAATTCAAATCGCCATCTCAAAAAGCTTATATGAATTCATAGCAAACTATAAGAAATATGAGAATTAAATGCTCACCTTTTTCTTTTCCAAATCTTGCTAGCGCTCGTTCAATTGTTTCATTCGACTTTAACATAGAAGCAATTTTTTCGTATATAATTTCAAGTTCACTGTCGCCAAGATTTTTTGTTGTTGAGCTATCTTCTTCCTAAAAAAGAAGCGCCCATTCAATTCAAATCGCCATCTCAAAAAGCTTATATGAATTTTATATGCTTTCTTGCCGAATGCTTTCGTTGTAAATGCAAAAAAACATGTTTTCCTTTAAATCATGATGGTGCATATTAAAATGTAAGAAAAGACTTAGCTTTTCTCAAGTGATGGCATTAAGCGATAACAGGAAACGATATCTTAAACAACAGAATTTCGAGTAATAAGATTGTTTAGAATTATGTTTTTCCAAAAATAAAGATCATATAATGAGAAAAAAAAAATACATTTTTCTGATGCCATTGACTTCCTGCATCTGCTTTTACATTAGCCCAGTCGATATTATCTAACCAAGCATCCTTTACTTCGGCTTCCTTCTAAAAATTAAGATTTTTGGAAACTTGAGACGAATTAGAAAATTTAAATCCCAGATGTAATTTAAGATGTACAATTTAAAAAAAGAAAAAAAATTGGTTTAACTGACTTTCTCAAAAATGAAATTTCCATCGGCATCGAAATGTCCCTCTTCCAGATCTTCCTTCATATTAAAAGCCATTATCTTCGTATTACCTTCATATTCCAGATCTGCTTCTTCTTGTCCATCAATCTAAAACAGTTTTTTTTCTAAAAACTTTAATCTAAAATAATTTCTAAATTAACATTATATTTTTAATAGCTATATCTTTATAATCAACTTCATTTCATAATAGAGCTTAAATAAATGAAAATAATATCTTCGTATTAGCTTCAAGAAAATACTGCCATTATCTTCGTATTAGCTTCAAGAAAATGTGCACTTCAAATTTATTTCCAGTCAAATTTAGTAGAATAAGCAAAAAAATATTGTTGCAATATATTAATAGTAAATCTATCCTTTGTCGGAATATCACTACTAAATCTTATTGATGATCTTTATCGATAAATCAGATAATAATTACATAATGTACAGAAAAAAGCTTAGACGTACAAATAAAAAAAAAATCTATATTCCAAAGTCGATAACCAGTAAAAGCAAGGCAATGCAATAATCAAGCTGAAAAGATGAAAATAAAGAGATTACAATGGCACGATATCGATGAACCTTCTAACTTGAAAATCATCCAAAAATATATAAAAGGAAAATGAAAAACTGAGTAAAATAACCAACTCTGTCCATATCCAATTTTTTGTATTTCACTTCTTCCTCTTCATCACTATCCAGAGTATGCTTTGAATGGTAATCATTTCTTGTATTTTCTCCATTCTCATCCTCAGTCCAATTTTTCTCGTTCTCCTCATTATCCTGATAACGAGCATACTTTTCACGGCTGTGTTTCAAAGCTCCTTCATCGGTTAGTCCGTCTACTTCTGATAATCGTAACTTAGATTTTGCCATTGCTTTTCACTTCCTTTGAAAGGGAAAAATGTAAAAAATGTTTCACTTTCCAGATTTTATTTTTTAATATGCCATCAACTCTTCTATAATAAAGAATCATTTTGCAAATAAAGAACTCAATTTTTTCTTTTATTAAAATTAAAATCTGGAAAATGAAAATTTTCCTAATTTACTATATTTGCATCTTATAAACAGTTAAACGCCAAATGTCTCACCTACAGAATTTCAAAAGTTTGAGATGAAATAGGAAAAAGAATGATAATATGAATGTCATAATATATTAATCAAAGAATGCTTGGGATCAAAGTTATACTATCTCAGCTATCAAAATTTGTTAAAACATTACAGCTATTTCGTCCTTATGAAAAAAAAAAAACTATCACCTAAAAAACAGCTAGCTATTACCTAAATCGAATGATTATTTTAAAATACCTTCAAATTACTACATGTTAGCCTACAATATTAATAATTTGGATAGTAATTCATCTAGTAATTGTTAAAGCAAAATATGTGCACAGATAAAATTCAGGAAAAAACGAATAAAGTCTCTGAAGAGTAATGAATAATAAAAAGATAAACATATGATCTAAATAAATTTCCCTTTAATTGCTAGAAAACTGCGGATAGGCATGGCATACTGCGCGAATTAAAAAAAAGATCCCTCAAATTCAAAAAAAAACAAAAGCGATTTTGAATAATAAATAAGTAGCAGAGAGATGTAAATATGACCAAACCTTCCATTTAATGTTTAAATAAATCTGCAAGCAGACATGACATACACTTCCTCCATTATTGTGGAAATTAAAATCCCAAAAATAAAAAAATACGAAAAGCGCTACCGAAACAGTAACATTTGCGAAACGTCCTTATCACTGCATGCCGTTTGTTCGATGTTTATAGGAAAGGTTGCATGTGGCCGATTGATTGATTTGGCTGGTCGGATGTGGGTGTGTGTCACATATTGTGGTATCAATGATGGGACATGACCGTTGGTAAATTTATGTTAGAAGTCATTGCTTGTTATTATAGTTTATCACTCTTTATATCTGTTCTGTTATTTACTCTTTATAATTTTTCACTGCTTCTTTTCGGAATTCCAAATTCTGTCCCAAGTTTGATAATTTTGACACCAAAAAAAAAGTTTTGACAGAAGTAAGTTAAATAATTTCTTCATCATATGTAAATGATTTCAGTCGCTTAAGATTGAGCAGATTTTAGTGCTGGAGGTTAATCGTTTCAATAAAGTCAAGTAATTTCAATACTGGAAATCAAGTAATTCTAATATCATTGAAGAAATAGTTTTGGTATAATAAGTTAAGCTCTTCAGATGAATATCATGTGTACTGTCAGTTTTTGATTTCTATCTATTGCTTATATCAATCACAAATTACCATTAGGATAATTTTGCTTTAGCTATCAAGAAGCACAAGAGTAAGTAAATTTGTATTTACATGATAAACTATAAATTTTACACTTCATTTTATTCCTTAAATTTTTGCTACCCAATTATTATTAGTAATATAAGTTACAATTGAAATCTCAACGTCGTTGTAGTTTTGAATCTCCTATTAATAATGTTTGATTGGATAGTCATTCATTATCCTGGATTTGTTTTTATCGAAGAGTGTTCGAAAATTCTATAATTATTAAAGCGAAACGAACCAGCAGGCCTTGTGTTTTTTGAAAATCTTGAGTAACTGTAAATTTATTTCAGCTTCTTAATACGAAGCGTTTATAATCAAACAAAGTACTACGGAAGATGGGAAACATCTTCACAAATCTTTTCAAAGGTCTCTTCGGCAAGAAAGTAAGAGAAATTTATTTCTTGATATTGGCATAAAATCAATTATTCTCGAAGTTCACTAGTATTTCTTTTGAAAATAAGATTTTGTTTCGCTTATTGTCGGTCTGCTGGTAAGTTAGGCGAAAGGCAATTAGTTTTGAATTCAATAAATTTGTATTATGTCTAATGATAAGAAACTCCAATTTTTATTGTAGGAAATGCGAATTTTAATGGTTGGTTTGGATGCAGCTGGTAAGACTACAATTCTTTATAAATTGAAACTTGGAGAAATTGTCACAACAATTCCTACAATTGGTGGGTTCTGTGATTTCAGTTTCATGTAAATCTTATAATGTCATTATTCGAAAAAGTTTTGCTTAATAAGATTGGCTCAGAGTTTTTAAGATTTATGAAAGTTTTGTAGGAATTTCCGTATTTATAAATCTTTTGTTAATCTAGCTGTTGCTTTTTCATAAGTTTTTTTGGAATATATCATGAGCCTATTTAGTTATGTTAGATACTCAACCGTATTATTCATTTTGAAATATTTATCTTGATGACTTAATATGTTAATAATCATATTTCTCTAAACTAGATTAAGATTTTATGGCTTTTTTCAGTTTTTTTGTGGTTCGGGAAATGATATTTCGTTTTAGGATTTAACGTCGAAACAGTAGAATATAAAAATATATCATTCACAGTATGGGATGTTGGAGGTCAGGACAAAATACGACCTTTATGGAGACATTATTTCCAGAATACTCAGGGTAAATGTGAAATTTATTATTTCAGTCAGCTGAATAGTTGATACAGAATTGTGTAATCTTCTTCATTTTGAAATAGTTTTCTAACTTTTTTTTTTAATATCCAACTATCCCTTAATTGGATGAAATATTTTGTTTAAATGTATTATAATTTTAATAAAAATTAACTATTCTAGGTCTTATATTTGTTGTGGACAGCAATGACCGCGAGCGAGTAGGTGAGGCTAGAGAAGAATTAATGCGGATGTTGGCCGAAGATGAATTGCGAGATGCCGTCTTGCTTGTTTTCGCTATAAACAGGTGATTTTTCTCTATTTATTCTTGACACACAGTTTGTCTTGAATATTGAATGATAAATAGTATTAAAGATTAATAATTCGAAATAAATCAGACGAAATTGATTTTCATGGCATAAAAAATGAAATGCAAAATACGGTTTATGCTAGTTATGATCCCAGAATAAAATGAAACAATGATTAGAGTGAAAATATTAGTCTAGTGGTCATTTGTCAAAAGGAATTTCGTTGATCTTCTCATCATGTGATTGCAATAGTTTCGTTTAATTTGCGAAAGGATTTTATTAACACTGAAGACACTATACTAATAATTTCTTAGATTTCATAGTTGATTTTATGATTTTTCTAAAAACTGCATTAAAAATCTGTTTAAAAATATGGCTTTCCAAAAACAAATAAAATATTTCAAGGATCTGCCGAATGCGATGAATGCGGCAGAAGTAACTGATAAGCTTGGTTTGCACACACTTCGCAATCGCAACTGGTACATTCAAGCAACATGCGCGACATCAGGCGATGGGCTCTATGAAGGACTTGATTGGCTGAGCAATCAGTTGAAGAATAGATCCTGAAATTTCGAAGAAATGTATACAGTTTTTTACGCTTGTCATTTGACATTCATTTTATATGAATTGATTTACAAAAACGCCCAAATATACTACTCGTAGTAAAATTGACAAATTTCAAAACTGTTTTAGGTTTACTGCATTGTTTTATCCCATTATTTATATTAGTTCGAATTATGTAGAAAATTTTTCCCGACCTCCATTTCTATTTAGATACAGCCTTTATTTTTACATTATTTTAGAGTTTTTTTTTTGGAATTTAACCAAAAATAACATGAAGTAAAATTCCCATAAATTGATTGATTATGCAGAATGAAAAAGATGTAAAAATATGTTATATGTTTTCTTGAGGCTCTTTATAACTGTTTTTAAATTTTTTATTGATAAACTTTTTGGCTTTCTAGCCTTGGTATCTGTTTCTATGATTTATTATGCAATGCTTCGCCATTTAATTTAGCGATTAATACTTTCTTTCGTTTCCTTAAGCGGATTCTAGGTGAAAAACCAATTTTTCCATTCGCTATATAGCTGAGATTTAATATATAGTAATGATAATTATGTTTATGTGACGCAGACGATTGTTTGATTTTTCCGAAATTTTATTGCAGATATTTTTGTTTTTATTCGCAATGTTGTGGCTACTTCAAACAGCGAAATTAAAGTCGGTCACTTTTTCCTTTTCTAACATTTTTGCAGAGCATTGTAAAAATATTCGGATCCTTTTTTCTGCCTCCAGGATTTCTGATATTACCCAACATACTCATATCAAACTTATGGTTGACTATTTTGGTGGTTCAGATGTGTATATGTTTGTAGAACTCATACTTGAATTAGATATGTATTAGATGTTGTTCTTGGAACATCGTCTTACTGGAAGGGGACATCATTGTGATTTAATTCTCTTGACTTTTTTCCTCAAAAAAGACAGAATTAATGGAAGGACGTGAGCGCATTGATCATTATCCATCTCTATCCTCTTCTATTGTTAAAATTTCCGATGTATCATTCCTTTGGAATGAAATTCCTGTTATTCTTTTTGTATTTCTGATATTTGCTCTTCTCGTAATTATTTCTGTTCCAACAACTTTCTATTTTCTCTGTTTCATTTTTATGTGCAACCATCGAGATAGTACACAAATTTACATTCTTCTAAATGACACATCTACCGGCTTTATAGCCATTTTCTCTTTTCTGCTGTCTGCATTATAACCAATTCACTTTAAAAGATGAGAATTTTTGATAGGCCTTTCAAAACAAAGACCGATTTTTATGAAACATTGCAAGATTCATTTGAATCAGCTTATTTGATTTTTTTATGACTTGTGATATGGTCAACTTTTTTTATTTTTTTGATCATAGTAAAGAAATAATTTGATTTTCTCATCTGGATATAATGAAACTGAATACAATAATTTTTAAATTTGAAATGGTATGAATTTTAGAAAAGGAGTGAAGTGACAATATGAAATATGTTACTTGACAAAAGTGTTTAAGTATAATTAACTGATAAGTTTTTTTATTACCACGTAGATTTACGTGATCGATATATGCGCTATGTTTAGATAAATAGGGATTGAATTATGTCTTAAGAAAGAAAACCTTTCTTAATTGGCAGTTGATGTTATTAGTTTCTCTTTTTTTTGTGTGAAATTGTAAGCAAAGAACAACAAGAAATGATATAAAACTCGAAATATATGATCAACTTCCGTTATCATTTGATGGTTGACAACATCGTTGTTGCTGATAACGATGTTGATTGGAGCAAATTAACGGGATGGTAACATCTTCCAAGTTTCGTTTGCAAGGCCTTTCACGACATTTAGAGTTCAGCTGCATACTGATATAGAATGCCACTCCTGCACTACTACTGTTGCATTCTAATAGAGCCATACCTGCTTGATTAAAGCATGAATGGTTTTGTTTTCGTCTGACGATTCGGTGTCGTTGACGTGAGATACGTGAAGCACGCCAATTATGATGAATTTGCTTTGGACTAAAAAAAAGCGTGAAATGGTGAGAAATTTTTACTTTATATAATCTCTGCAATTTTTTTCAATAATAATTGAAAATTTTGAATATTTGCATCTCAGGAAAATTCTTCCTAAGTTTGAAAGTTATTTTGTTCATGAATCATTAACAATCTGAATTGATTGGGTTGAACCTAAAACTACAACCCTTCCATTCTTGATAAATTTCATGCTTAATTTCAAATTTAAAATAAAAAATATGCCTTCGCGAAAGTCTCGGAGTACCAGCACTTTGGCACATTTCACCAATAATCTGAAAAAATCGCAAGGAGTGAATGTCTTTATCACAAAAGTTGCGAAAAAAAATTAAAACAATTTCCCTTTTCGAGATTTTTGTCTACTAATGATAGATTTCTTAAATAGGTCAAGTTACAGGTCATGCATTTGAAGTGTTATGAAACAAGATGAAAATACTTTTTGCTCATCCTTTGTTTTATTATTGTTCAATGTTGGAAGAGTTAATTTGCGCATTGTTTTCGAGATGCCTTCTGACTGAAAATTTAAAAAAAAAAAAGACGATATTTAAAAAATAATTTTTCAGTAATATTATACCGATTTATTCATAGATAATTTTGTGTAAATAAAAGACGGAAAAATTGAAATTGAAAATTAAATTATATTTGTTAATTGCATTAATATTTCTATATAGGTTTTATTATCAATTGAACCTAAGATTTATTTCTTCTTATTAATTTTAAAAAAAAAACCATTAAAGAAATTTTAAAAAGTGTAGAGTATAGCTTGTACATTGGAAAGATTTTTCGATTTAGCCAAACTTGATAAGCTTTGCTGCATGATGGAACAGTAGGAAAAATACACGCGCTTACGATAACGCCATCTTGAATTATCTAACGCAAATCTGCAAAAAAAAAAACTTGATAGCAATTTCCCAATAATTGCAAATACAATTAGAAATTCAGGAAAAAATGTAATTCACCAGAAATTCCGGAAGAAATGTAACAATCCGAGAATTTCAGGACATGAAATCATTTATGATAAATTATTCAATTACTATAATTTTTATTAATTCCAAATTACAATAATTTAGAAATGTTAATGATCTGATTTCCAAACTATTTCCTAGTAATTAATGATATAAGTGATTCATCACTTATGTACTTTAGACAAAAAGAGCACAATAATCAAAACAATAATATACGACACTTTATAATGATGTACGGTAGCCCACAGTAAAATGCGAAAGCTATGATTTACAATAAAGTATAATAATCTGTAATAATAAGTGCGGTATTCCGAATACAAATATATAAGAAATAGTAATTATGCAATATTCATTTTCGTTTAATTTATAATATTCATTTTTTATTTTACCTCATTTTACAAAATTCATTTAATCATGTTATACCTAAATCGTTTTGTTTCACTGATGAACGTATAAACTGCTTTTGTCATTAAGCGTAGATAAAGTTCAACGAAGATAAAAATGACAGATATGATGGCAGCAGTACGGATCAGGAATGGATCGCTTTGAGCAAATAAATATTCTTCGTTATATCCACCCATATCAGCCGCAAAAACAAATGTCGCATTAAGTAGTAGAAAAACACATGTAACATATTGGAATATTAATTGTTGCTTGAGTAGATAAGCATGCTTTTCTAAAATAGCAATCATGAATAGTACCTGAAATTTAATTTTAAAATGTATTATTTCAAAAGCATTTCTAAATATTTGTTTTAAATTTAAAATAATTCTAATTCACAGTTTACGGATTATTGTTACATCATAGCTTTAAGTAAGATAATATATTATTTATTCAAAGCACTTTTAGTGGTAATTTAATTTTGCTGTTGGGAAGAAAAGAATTATAAAAATAACGAAAATGATTTATAGTGCAAAAAATTCAACAGAACTAATTTTTCCACTACTGTGATCAGTAATCATAGTTTGTAATCTGTAATCATAGTAATCAACATGATGAGTTAAATAAACGATGGATCGCCTGGTCATTGAGTTAAATAACAAATTTTCGAAAATTAACTTTTTAATTAATGTCCGAAAATCAATATACCAGAATTTTACAAATTAACATTAAAAAAATTAGTACTTCAAAAATTTGCTAATTAATTGACTTTAGTGAATTTGTTTGAAAATTAATATGAAATTTGTAGACATCCTATATGACTCAAAAACAAAAGGTTATTTTTTGAAAGTGTCGAAATTTAAATTATCAAATTTAAACTTACCTTTGCACTGAAATATATACTAAGCTGTAATGATGTAATAAAGCATATAAAAACTGCAATATTTTGACTGTCTGAAGTAAAAAATATTATAATATAATGGAGAAAATAAAGTAGCAAAAACATAATACCAAAAGTCCATTCAATTGCGCAAACAACAACACCCCTATAAATAAAATAATATTGATGAGAGCATGTTTACATTGTTCTTTGTTCTTTTAATGATAACATAAAAAATTTCGATATTCATTTTAACATGATTATACACAATGTATATTAAATATTTGATAACGAAATATCGATCAAATTATCATTCTTCTCTTGCTCGATTTCTGAAAATTTCATAATGAAATTAATTAATTGATTGATTGACTATTTCTATAAACATTGGTTGGTAAACATATTTCAAGTAGTTTATGTCACTTATCTTATCTTAATTTTTGAGCGTAATCGTTGGAGTAAGAAATAAATGAATTGGTCAGAAGTATGGTTAAAAATTTGATTAAGAAATATAATTTAGAAATGAATAAAATTCAGAAGAAGAAGGAATCAAGATATATAACTTTACATTTATATTAACTACTTTAGACGTGAAGAGAGATTAGAAATAAAGAAAACTGAACATAGGAAGAATTACGGAAGAAGAAATTAAATATGGAAGTACTAAAATTAATTATTGGATATTGCAACTAGAAAATAAATGCTAAAATTATTAGTTAAATTGGTATTGCAAAAAATAACAATTTTTTTCAGCAGAAGAGATGTTAAGAAATTATACCAGAAACGACATGCCGGTACAGGTTCTTTTTTCCAAAAGAATGGCATCATGAATTTCGGGTCCTGTTCATCAAATCGTTCTGGGCGCCAACAAGCTCACGTACTTCGATTGGACAGTTTATTGGCCAATTAAATTTCATTTCTGTAGAAGTACAAAGAGAAACATATTTTTCAAAATTACTCGATTTCAAATTCCAATGAAATGCGATAAGTAAGTGTATTTTTGCTTTGATTTTGAATTTGGGAAATATGATTTTTTCTGAGACCATTGATTTTGCAAAGTTTGAAAATTTAATAAGTCTATGAAAATTTAATTTTAATACCAAAAATTTGAAATAGCAGTATTGACTAAATGTTGGTTCTACTACCTACATCCCAGGATATAATATCTTTGATATTTCAAATAAAAAAAAGAGATTATCAAATAATCTTTTTTATTTGGATTGCAGTTTCAAAGTACACATTAAAAAGTTCACTAAGAATATCTTCACTATGCATATTAGAGTTGGAAATTTAAAAATTAATCAACAAGTAACGATATATTTTTAAAAAAATAAAAAAAATAGTGATAATAATGTTTCTACTCTATTTAAGAAAAATTTGATGACAAAACTAGGAGAAAATGATTACTTTTCTTTTCTTAAATGAATTGAAAAATACATCAAAGATGAAAATTAAATATTTATAATCAAACTATAAAATTAAGGAAAGCATGTTGAAATAAAATCTTAATTAGGAATGTAAAAAAACTATTTCGTCTCTGTAAATAAACATTATTTATCTTCATTAAAGTAATTGATAATATTTTCGTTGTCCAGGTACAACGTCAGACACTCGTTGATAATCCAATTGATCAACCGTATCGATAGCCCAAAATAAGTCAACATAGAACATTTTATATTTCTAGGCTTGATTGTGCAAATTTTCAAGATATACATGTCGTGAGTGTTTCTTGCTATCATTCGATTTTCTCATATGCATAATGTAATAGAGTTATACAATTTGATCATGCTTTTACAAGATTGATAGGTTGAATAACTGATAGGAAATTAAATATGAAATAACCTTCATTGCTGATGTTACACTAATCATAGATAAATAAGAAAAATCTGAGACTGAAATATTGAGATGAAATAATGATATAGAAGACTGATATGATTTAAAAGAATTTGATTCTAACTTATTCTTTAAAACTATATAATTTAATTGAAAATTAAATTAGGGATATTTACAAATTTATTTCGGATTTTAAAAGATAAAATCAAAATTCATGATCCATTATGACTGATATAATCAATCAAAAATTTTAAGTATTTATTAAAAAAATACCTGACTTATCAGAAAGTGTCTGCCAACCATTTGCAATATCCTTTCGACAATCGTCCAAGAATTCTTGGAAACACATCCTTTTACGATAGATATTACTGAGAAGATAGTCTAAATTCGTCGGGTGAATATTGGTAAATAGACGGATACCCCAATGAATAAGCCGGTATCTATCTACAAAACATTCCCTTGCAATTAATTGATTAAATCATTGATAAATAACTAAAATGGTAACATACGCACATACACACATAGCGTATATATATATCATAGCGTATATATACATATATGCATAGATACCTACACAGAAATACATAAACACACACACACACACACACACATACAGACAAACACAGACAAACATACAAACATACAACTATATAACATATACATGATGGCCAACTGATAAAACTCGAACATTTATGGCTGTCAATTTTAATTAATGTCCATGGCAAAGATTGCTAATTGTGGGGAAGTTTCCTTTGTTCCTAAAAAAAACCTCTAAAAAGTGGAAAGATGAAGATGTTAGAAATAACAATGAATACAAGATGTCGCGGGGCTTATTTTTGAATCCCATCTATCCTATTCGAAGATTTCAACAATTCAATATTATTTTTGATTTTGAATATTATAATTTATTTAGATCTAATAATAAATACTTAATTGATGATAAGCTTATTGACAAATAACCTACTTATCTCTTGATTCAAATATAAGCAAATATAAACATATTGATCTTTTAATTTGATAGTATTAATTTCATTATTTCAATTTTACTGAAATTTTTACAGATATAATTTATTTAATAATGAATTGCTTCCTCTCGAATAAAAAGAAATTTTTTTTTAAAGGAAAATTTAGTACAGAAAGGAATGAATAATAACATTTTTGGAAGAGAATAATTGACAGTCATACCTTATTACGAAATTCTCGAAGAAAAAGAGAAAAAAAGTGATGGAACTAATTTTTGTGCTCAAATTTCTTTTCGTCTTTTTTTTTCACAAATTTATCACTCACAAGCAATTTAATATCACATTGCAACTGAAATGCGTGAATGGATAAACTTGATCGATATACAGAATATTTTAAAGGTCAAAAAAATCATATGATCTAACATGAGCATGGATAAGATGAAGGTTTAGTTTTTCCGAAAATTTTTGATAATAAAATGATTAAATAATTATATAGCACAAACTGGAATAAGCTAAAGCTTCTTATTGCTCAAAATAGATTAAAAAATGAAACATATGGAATTCAATACTCAAAATCAGTGTCACTAGAAGATAATATTTTGGTAGTACCAAAATTAGCATTTATTACTATAAATTTAAATCCAAAAAAAAGAAATTAGTGTGGCGTAAATAATGTTCCGAGAATTTATTGAACGAAAATTTCTTTGTACAAGTTTTTTGGTTCATTTTCCTCATTTTTCATAGTTCAGAGTTGCATCTGAAGAAATTTTATTTATAATTCTTTAATTTATACTTATAATTCGCAAGAAAAACACAAATGCTTGCTGGAAAATCTTTCGATTTTATTTCAATACTTTTTAATGTAAAACTGCCATAAGTGTTTATTTTTTAATTATTAGTTTATAAGACAAATTAGAAACAAAAAAAAATTTGCCTCGCTTTGAGCATACTGAATTTTTTGTCGGTGTACTTAATTAGAATGCCTTTTTCTTTTGCATAAACAATTTTAGTCTTTTTGAAATAAAAAACATTTCAAAAGTTCCAAATTCAGAAAACTAAAAACACAAATCCAGAATTTAAGTTTCAAGCCTTTTTCGCCAAAAGAAGAAGTATGAATACGTAAGTGTTTATGCCAAAATCTGTGTATTCAAAGAAGACTGAATAATAAAAAGGCAATTTATCAAACATATCATGCAATCATCAAATGCTTCAAATGTATAATATTATCAGTGATTCGTCGAATGATATTATTTCGAGTATTAATAAGGAATGAATTTATCGAATTGTTAAACAATAAATAATTTTTCTTTGGAAAAAAGCGAAATAATTTTTTAATCTCAACGGAAAATTACCAAGATAGCAATTTCGTTATCTTAATGAAGACCGTTGGTAGTATCACTGCCTTCCCAATGATTCGAAATTCCAAATCAGGCGGATTTTCTGGTCTTGCTTGGTTTGCCAAATTGCCTACGTCTAATGGTCGTTCATCCATCCATCCATCCATCCATCCTTTTCCGCGTTTGAAGAAAGTTGTGAACACATAAAATATTCTGGATATGATTCATCATCTATAATTAATCGATCTTCCCATGCAATTTTAATTGTAAAGCCATTATTTGTTCCAATTTCTCTTATTTTCTGAATTTGCTAGGCTTTACAATTTATCATATCAAATAATCTTCGAGGACTTCTTGGCTCTTCTTCGTTTACGTTGATATTTACCGTAGGACTGTGCAAAAAGAGATAAATTTCATCGCTTTCTGAGCTATCACTGCTATTTGAAGTTTCATTTGAATCATCTGATGAAATCGTCAATATTCGATCAAGAGAACCAATTAATGTTCTTGATCTTCCTCCAAAAAGTTCCTTCGTCTCCTAAAATATTATTTAGAATTTATGAGTTTTGTGGAATTCCTGGAGCTTCCACGTTTCGCGACAAACCTGGACTTTCAAATCTTGTTGCATTTGCCAAACATTCTGAAAGCACTGGATTTATTGAACGTTTCAAACCTATTGAATGTTCTGAACTTGATAAATGCTATCAATCGCTTCCCGAGTTCGATGGATGCCCTGAATCTGTTGAAGCTTCGAACTTGTCGATTGTTCCAAATCTGTCGAATTTTTTGAATTTGATGAATGCTTTGAATCTGTTGAGTGCTCCGAATTTGTCGTATGCTCTGTATCTGTCAAATTTTTAGAACGTGATGAATGTTGTGAGTTTGCTGAGTTTCTGAAAATTGCAGAAATATATCATATATTTTGATTTTAATGAAAGCTTTGAAACTCGCAACTATTCCGAATTTATAGATTTTTTGAAATCAGCAAATCGATTGAGCAGAGTTTTCCTACCTCTTAACTTTTGCGAATATTATTATATGATTATACAGTAATGATTCATAATTGGTAAGAAAAGTAAATACAATAGAAAATTCTAGCAAACTAAAGCTAGGTCAAGTTTTTATAAAACTTTCTACGACCTTTTCGGCGGTCATCTTTTTTTCTGAAATGCTTTCATTATTGTGCGAACGATTCGTCATGTCTGATACTATTTATTTTTTCATTTACCACTTATCAATTTTTTAATTCGAAAGATTATTTGATACAGGCATTTTATACATGAAAAATAAATAGAAATAAATTAATCTTATCGAACTGCAAAATTTAATTTCAAAATACTAAGCATTAAATTGTAAAAGTTCAAATTGTTGTTGCTCCAAAGTAATTCCATAAACTAAGTTTGGAAAAGTGTTGGAAAGATTTAAATGATTAAATTGGTTTTTATGCCAAATCTAAGTGCTATAGGTTTTATTTAAAATGATTATACGTGTAGATACTATGGAAGAGGGATAAAAACCGATGTCATAGTTTTTTCTTTTTTTAATTATTACCTGTATTGAACATATTGCGAAAGAATAAAACTGAATTGGTGCTTAAGATAAACTAATCAAAGCGGAAGTAGTGAGCGTCAAATACCAAGTGATTCTTATGTATGAATATTTTATCTTTTGAGAGAGACAAATGAAGTGAATTGATTCTTTAATTTATTCATGAAATTTCTGACATTTAAATCAGCTAAAGTTTTATGATAAACTATCAGGTAAAGATTACTGGATACACAAAGATAAGGAGATGTTATATGAATCAAGATTGCAAAACGAGAATTATCAAAAAACAATTTTTTTTTGTATTCCTATAATTTTCTGAGACATGTGTTTCTCATCTTATTCACTTCGAATTGATATATTTCACATTTCTCATTCCAATCTTACTCCATGAGATATTTATTAGATAGTAATAAATGTGCTAGCTGTGATGGATATGTTACTAAATTTAAACTGAAACTTTGAATCTCTTTTATATTTAATAATTAATTTGCCATTCATTTCCGTTTTTAAATTTCTCAAAATTTTCTTATCCCTCAAGAATATAATGGTCAAAATCATTTCATCAACTGGAAAAATTATGAATTTATACATATGGAATTGGGATTAGAAGCTGATTTTATTTTACATGCTATTCCAAACATTTGGAAAGTATCACGGAACAAGCTGGAAGGATGTGGAGAGCAAAGTACATTATTTACTATTTTGCTATTTCATTATCAAATTGATAAGATAAGTTGAAGATTAACCGAAGCATAGATTAAAATTTATCCTAGATTTTAATACTTTACATACATATTATACTATGAATTTAATTAAATAAATATTTTTACCTGATTTTTATTAATTATTATTTTCAACCATTTTTGCTTTCTTTTGAAAATTGAAGAAAATGTAATTTTTCTACTGTACGATAAATTTACTTAATAAAATAATGCAAAATTATATGTCAATAAATGAAAGTTCTAAATACAGAACTATACGAGAGAGAGAGAGAGTATCCAAATAAGTTTATTTATAAATTTATTGTTCATTCACTGACGAGAGTAACTTCTCACTTCCAAAATTTAATTTATTTTTTAATGATGTTTATTCTGTGTTATTATTATTTCCCTCTTTTTTACCTTTTGATAAATGAAATTGTAATTTTCGATTTGAGAGGTTTTTTTTCCGGCAATTTATTTTTTATCTTTTATAATCTTAAGATATGTCCATTTTTTTAGTTTTACTGTTAACATATTCTACGATTTTGTTATAGAAAGTTTGTTTTGTTTTATTCATATATTTTTTGCCTGTCCTGAGTATACAAGGATTGACTGATTTTAATAAAAGGGTATTCCAAATTTGATTTCTTGTTTTTAATATTAGAAATTTTTCTCTTAGTTCAGTTTTATAATATGGTAGTGGTTGAAGTAAAATAATGAATCTTTGGACTTTTTTCTTTAGAAAAATTGAATAAGTGATGCTTCCATTATTCTTAAATAGATTTCTGCTTTTTCAAATAATATAATATCATTTAATAATCCGGTGAGAAATGAAAAGCATAGAAGATGCAACTTTTCTTGTCCTTCATTATTTCTTTGTATTGAACGAGAAAGATTGAGGAGGGCTGCTTCATCGAAAGGTTGGTATCAAAAATTTTTATGAATTTTGCTCATCAAAAACATAAACCTGATGAAAAAATATCTAATTCATGCTTTTTCTTCGAAAATTTTTAAATAAGATTCTATTTTTAAAAATTATCTAATTTGGATTGCATTTCATTTACATTCGTGAGGTTCGCCTTGCTGAACAAAATTTTAAAAAAATTGTCAGATAAAATATTTAGGTAGAAGAAGAAAATGACTTTATTTTTTTGTTTAGAACATTTGGAAGTAATGGAGCTTAGGATGCAGAAGATGAATCCGTTTCTTTTAGAAATGTGTTACATTGATTACGCAATATATCATATGATTCAGCCAAACGAGATCTCGTGATATGACCCTAACTCAAGATGGCGTTCATTTTTTTCGAAGAATAGCTAAATTTGACGAACTATAACTACGTGAAAATTTATTTGGAACTTAGGAATATGCTAATTCATTTCAAAGGAAATTATTGGAATGAAGATATGAATAAATGGATAAAAGAAGGAAATGATAAAACAATAGAATCCACTGATAAAAAGGAAAGAATAACTATAGAAATCAAATTTGATTTAGGAAACTTAACATCTATAGGTAATAAAACTACTTATCAAAGGGATAAAATGCGTGCTAGAAAGAGCAAAATAATTTGCAAAATAGAGACAATGATTTCTAAAATGATCGAAATTATTTTACGCTTTCGACAACGACGCAACAACTTCTGAAACAGAATAAATAGGAAAAATGGCTATTGGGACAAAAGAAGAAATACCATTTAAGAATCTAAATATTATAAAAGGTAAATTAAATTCATAATTCTAAATAGCATCTCTGTGCAAAATTCCAACAATTAGTTTTAAAAGCAATTCTTCAAATGTTGGAAAATGAATGGAACGAAAAAGTTGGACTAACAGAATAATACTTGCTAACTTGCTTGCAATAAAGGAATTTCAGTACTGCGCTGAGGACTTTAATTTTTATTTCCAACCTTTCACTAAGAACAAAAATGCATTTTGAATATAATCCATCAAATAGATATGACTGGTGAATAGTTGGAGCTGAATGAAACCAAATTGATATTCGGAGCAGATGATACATCGCAAGATTTAATTCGTGTTAAATGTAAATTTCGCAAATATCCTACGCTTTTCGATAAGATTACCAGTAGCAATGATTAAGTGATTGAATTATTTGTTGGATTGGAATATGAAAATATTAAAGAAACTTCTACTCGACCATAACTTCACGTAACTTGCCGTGAACCGATGATGCTCCAAATTTTTAACTTTTAACAGATATTTTCAAAAACGCTTGGAGTGTTAGTGATGCTTCTGCTGATCTATTGCATTGTCTGCCTGTTTTGCTGATTGATCAGATCGAGAAATTTGAGAGTGATTTTTTTTCTCAAGAAACTAATCTTGCCAATTCTAATGAATATTCTACAAACTTAATGCTCATCAAAATTGTTACCAGTGATTCTCGAGTAATTACTATCAAGGTAGCACGACAAACTATCTCAAACAAGAGAATCAATGCAGCAGAAATACTTAAAAAAAACACATGTTTGATAATTTTTGGTTGTTACATATAAAATTATTCATACTTAAATCAGTAATAAATAAAATCAACACAGAATAACATATACTGAAATCTGGAAATTTAAAATATTAAGTATCCAACTTTTCTGGTAGTTTTATTTTGGAAAATAAAAAACGTCATTCGGCTCTTTTCAATTCTAATTTTGCATATGTTTATTATACAAAACAAACAAATGAAAAAAGCAAACAAAGATTATTAATACTTAATGATACATGGGATCATAAAGTTGCATAGGGGTGTATGTATATATGCAGGACAAGATTTATTAGGCTATTATTATTCCAAATGTTTTTAACGAAAAAAAGTATTTTGGAAAATGAAAGGATTTAAAATTTATTGTTTAATTTGCGAGCTTTTTAATTGTTTTCATATCTTTTTATTATTTTTGTTGATGAAATGATACCATATTAACATGAGTGCAAGATATTAATTCACTGTTATTTCATTACGATAGTACATTTATGTGAAAAAAAATACGAATCGCAATTTTAAGAAGAAAAACAAATTAGTTTCGCATACCTAAAATAATTATTTCATCAAAAATTGTTAAATATCTTTTCATAAATTTTAAGCTTTTTCTAAATTTGTTACAATTTGATAATTTTAAATAAAAAATTATTTTCCTATTTCTGATTAAATTTATATGGATTCCTTGTTTCCTTTATTTGGTGCTTGATTGAAGCAAATGTTAGTTGTAACTTTCTTTTATGAAAATTTAAAATTTAGTTCTTAGAAATACTGAAAACATATATATGTATTAGCAGAATTAATAAATGCTTAATTTCGGTAAAATTATTATTCTTACTTTTCATTGTTGAAGTATGTGACATTTCATTTTTAACTATCATCCAATTAATAAAGTCTATCCAACTTTGTTTGATATCTATAAAGTATTATGGCTCTAATTCCCAATGTCCGAAAAGATTTTAAATTAATTTTTATTTCTGTTTAGTTTATTCAATTGTTGTGTTATGAATAACTGAATTTCTCTTCTGATATATTGTATGCGTCTATGCTTCACTACTTGTTATCATAGTTATGATAATTTGATAAACTGAATTATTCAAAGAGTTGTCTCAGTGATACAATTTATTTATTATATTCCTTGCAAATATCTTTGTAAATTAAAATAATTGAAACATAAAACTGTAGCAATTGTAAAAAATGAATTTCTGATAGCATAAAATTAAAATTTCTCTAATATATGAAGGAAATTTTCGAATTAATCGATAAATCAATGCCGTAGCACTAAATTTATTACAAATATTTAAATGATTAATTAATAACTCGATGATATTCATTCTTAAGATTAAAATTTGAAGCATTGTGTAAATTATATTATAAATATTTTAAATTTAAGAGATTAAAAATACGTAATTTTTTAATTTTAAATTATTTTGATTAAAACTATCGTAAATGATGGAATAATGATATTTATTATTAAAAAGATAATAAAAATATAGATAATAAAAAATAGAAATTTAGTTGAAATTGTCGCCGATAATTTATTTTGTTCTTTCAGCTAATATTGATCAACGTGATTAATAATATTCTTTATTAAATCATTGATTATTCAAATAATTCACAATTCGAAATCAATTTTCAATATTAATACTTGAATCTACAGTTAAACTTAAATAACTTACATGAACCAAGCGCAAAATTTAGTTAAAATTGTTAGGGTCTTTGACAATCATAATTGAAAAAATCGCTGATTTGAAACAGATAGTGAATCCAAATTCAAAGTTGTCAAAATGAGATCTGTCTTAGTAAATTTTTCACAAGATAAATTAATATTAGCAGAATATAATTCACTAACAACTATAAGATAATCTTAATCTGCTATTAATCTCGGAATCCTACAGTTAATAATATTAATTAATTTTCAAATAAATTAATGGTATTGAATTTAATTAGAGAATTTCGAGAATTATTAGAATTATGAGCAAAAAACTTCAAAATTTGATAGGATTAGTTCTAAAATTGCATTATGCCATGAATATATTATAATTTATATTGATATGAAAGAAAAATTTATGACAAAATTTCGAAAATTTTCTTTTGTTTCAAATTTAAATTCAAGCTACTTAGATTTGAAATTCACTCGAGATCAGATTTCTTGTTTAAAAAAAAGTATATTTTGTATTATTATTATTAACTGTTTTTAAAAGCAAGTTTTTATATCAATTCCTGTTGTATATTTTCATTTATTTATTCCGTTTACTTATCAATTTTGATAAATATAACTCAATTGGAAGAAAAATATTTTTTGATATGAATCAAATCATTTCAGCAATTCTATTCAATTTCCACTTGACTATTTTTATATTTCGATATTACATTCAAATTCTGAAACATATTATAACCACCGTAATAATATATATATAATATAATATATGTATAACGTATAAACAATATTATAAAATTATGGCATGAAATAGGCTTTTATTTTGTTTTTAAATGCTGTTTAACTAATTAAGAATAATGCTTCTTAATTACATATAATTATACTAAATTTTGAGTCACATAATTTGAAAGACTTATTTTTGAAATTCTGATCGGCTTATTTTGTTTTTTTTGATCACACTATTTACATAATTTAATGAATAAAATTCTAAACAAATTAATGAGATTTAAAAGAATATTCAAAGGATTTGAAAAATCTAAAAAATATTTTGAAAATCTGATTGTCAGATACTTACGCTGGGCTGTTTTTTTTTAAGCAGCCTAGAATGCTGAATTACTTATAAAAATATAAGCCTTAAGATAATTCTGAATAAATTTTATTTACAGCTTTACTAACATTCATGCTAAAATTATTTTGATGCTCAAATTCAGCAAGTAATTTAAAAATACATTTTAAATAGTATGAACTGGCGGTGGCTCTTGGAAATGCACTAATGCGATCATTTTTTCCAGTTCCGCAATTATTTCATTGATCGTTAAAAAACCGTTATGATCAGAATCGATTTCTCCAAACGCTTTTATTATTTCAGTTTCACTGCTCTGAAATTTTTATTAATTACATTTAATTATAAAACGAATGAATCACTTGCGGATCCGACAAATATCGACAAATATCGGATTGCTGCAATATCACTTTTTTGAAATCTTTAGATTTAGTTGTTAAAGAAGTTGCAGTAAAATAATCCCTACAAGTATTAATTCAATTTTATACTCAATTATTAAACAGTGATTATCTGAACAATTTCCGATTAGAGTATTATCTGGTTACTGTGCAATTTTTGATATGAATGAAAAAATTTCAATCTCACACTTAACATTGCTTAAATTGAATAAATTTACTATCCAAATTTTATGATTCATAAATTTTAACTGACAAGAATTTTAATTTTTCGATCGTTACTTACTTTAACATTTGCATTAGCAAAATCGTATACTTCTTGGATAGATAAATTTCGGTCAAGATTTTGATCGATCAGAGTCATCAATTGTTGTGCTATGTTTTGATTTTGTTCGGACTGAAATATTCAATTAGATTGCAAATCAATTCTGATCGGGATGCACTTCAAAATGAAAATAATAATAGCAATAATAATAATAATAATAATAATATAGTAATAATAATGATAATAATAATAAAATAATAATGACAACAATGATAATAACAATAAAATAATAATAATAATAATAATAATAATAATAATAATAATAATAATAATAATAATAATAATAATAATAATAATAATAATAATAAAATAATAATGACAACAATAATAATAGTGATAATAACAACAATAATAACAACAGCAACAATAATAATGACCATACCATTATTATTATCTTTTATCACATGCAAAAGTGGTTGAAGTCAATTTCATATAATATATCATTATATGAACATATATAACAATATTTAGATCATATTTTTTTCATATTTAGCAAATAAAATTTACTCAATATATGAAATGGAATTTGAATTAAATCAATTGATAACTACCTGAATGTAATTAATTTCATATTAAAATAATGTTTATTTACCTGCGCTTTAGATTGCTGATGAGCATTTGAATTCATAGTAGACTCAAATTCATCGAAGGTAATTAAACCATCACTATTTAAATCAACCAGCTGAAATAAAATACAGTGATAATTTATTTACTTCTAATTTGATAATTATTATCAGCAATAATAACTAATCAAAAGTTTATTATTTATTAAATTTTACTATTAAACTGTTCAATTTTATATTACAGAAATTGTTTAGCAAACAACCTGAAAGATTTCATTTATTATTTTTTCATTAAATCCATTATCCTTTGATAGGATAACTTCAGTTGGCGTTATTATACCATCGCCATTTTTATCTATTCGCTGAAATAGAATAAATTTATTAATGAAATAATAAATTAATTAAAAACAATACTGTCTTAAAGACTTTTATTTTACTATTTCCCATTAATCTGCATATATATTTTTTCTTCAAAAATATGGCAAATTAAATTTTTGAAATTAATTAATAAAGCTCTTATAAAATGCTCTTACAAAAACGATTTAAATATTCGAATAATTAATTAATTTTTGCCTGAAAAATTTGTTTGTTTTGATTAATTGGCTTTCGCATTAATAACAGTTGTACAAATTCAGCTATGCTTAGCATTCCATCATTATTTTGATCTTTTGATCGGATATTTCTTTCAATTCTTTATCATTTTTAGTTATAATTCGTTTCATGCCAACTTTTCAATTCCTTGAATGTTATGCGCCTGTCACCGTCAGTGTCAACTTCATCAAAACGTGCTACTGTAAATTGATGAATAGTATTCGAATGTTAGAATATTTCTTAAAAGAAATAATCATCTTAATATTCAATTCCATATAACTTGCTTTAGCAAAAAAATATTTTAAATTTTTATTTTAAGTTCTGATTTAAATTTATTTATATTAAGAAGAAAACGTTACTACTATTTCCAGTTTCTGCTACAATCTTTTGCAAAATGCAAAGAAAGATAAAACGGAAAAAACATCTCGAAAATAACAAATCTGAAAATTTACAAAATTATCTCAAAATTTTTTTATTGAATATATTGTCAAAAAATCAAACAAACATTCGATAAAAAAAGTAAGATCAATCAATTCAATAGCTACTTATTATTTTTAACAAACATTTTGAAGTTTTATTCCAAATGGCATTTATTCACTCTTTCTTCTTATTGTTGGCAATGAAACAAATTTTTTCAGATAAATCTTTTTCCTAAGAAGAAACTGTCAAATTAAACTTTAAGATCACCCATATTAACAATCTGTCGTGTAAAAGATAATGCAAAATTTTAAATTCTTCGATTTCAAAATTTACAAATTCTCATCCCTTTCATCTTATCTATACATATTTCTTTTTAAAATTTTATTAAAATCCAATAAATTTTCAGCAAAAAAGTTATTCCCACAATATATATGCATATTCCCACAATATATATGCACTAAGAAGGAAAAATTTAAGACGGAAAACTTCATTCGAAGTAATATAATTATAAAAAACGATGATGAAGAAATGAAAGATCTTTTCAAGTATTTCGATTTCTTGAAGCGACGAAAATTCTGCTTCCGAATTACGCCAATGGCAAATTAGAGAAACAGATAAAATGATAAAGGAAATTCTTTCATTTGATATAATAAAATGAATTTAAAGTTTTTCCGTTGTAGAAAACTGGATTTTCTAAAAATTCGGCAATTATTTTATTTTATGATTTCTTTTTGTATATATAGAAGGATAAAGAAAAAGGGGAAAGAGAAAAAGGAAGAAAGAAAAAATTCTTTTTTTGTTTGATGAATTTTTTCATATATGAAAATTAAAAATAATAATTATGCATAAAACGAATGTATATAAAATCAGTAAGTAGGAAATGAAAATAACAGATATATTAATGAATTATAATCTTTGCAAATTATACGTAAAATTAATTAATGCACTAGCTTTCAATTAGTTAGTTATTCTTCACTATCCCTACTAGAGCGATAGAGCGATAGTCTAAGAAAATCTGTTAATATAATTACCATTACTGTAATAACGAAATTAAATTCATAACTAATAGAATATTTAAACAGATTCCCAAATAGATGGTACCGCATAATCTTTGTTGAAAATTTTAAAATCGCATTCAATAGTTTAAACATAGACTAATATTTTAATTCTTTAGTTACTGATTAAAATGATCACTTGAAAAAAAATTTTAATAAATTTGTAAACAAATAAAAATGGGGTTGTGTGATTTATCATGTTACTTAATTTTTAAATCATCATTCAGTAATTTATTTAATGATTTGTTATTAAACTCATAATCAAATACTAAATATTATTACACGAATAATAATTTTATTTCTTACTGTATGGATGAAACTATTCAAAAAACACAATTTGATTCAATTTAATGACGATAATTCGTCAGAAATATTTCAAATATTCATAAATCATTTAATAAATTTCGATATTTATGCGAGAATTCAGTTAATTGATTCAATAAATTATTTCATTTTCTTTTTTTGCTATCAAATCAAAAATGCATTTCTATTCTTTCATTAAACTTCTTTTTCTTTCTCGAATATCATTTAGGACGGCAAGGTCATTGCTTTCTTTTCCATTTTTTTTTTTTTTTTTTGGTTAATCTATGTGAAGGATAATATTAGGTCATGCAATACAATGCCTTAACGATATTTAATGACCCAATAGATATTTTATTGGCCAAAAAAAAAAGAACGAAAACGATACGATTCTCATCGATGTCCTTGATAATTTAATCAAGATAAATTAAATTTTAAATTTTATGGAATGTATTCATTTCTGACCAGAATTTTTTCAGAAAAAAAAGGATAGATTATATATTCGATTTTTCGAAGATTTTTTTCATTTAAACATTTATTATTATTTGAGAAAATACTCAGAAAAATATGATCTTTTTGGGATAACTTATGAGATTCCAAAATGATTAGCACAGAATGATATTTAATATTTTTGATATCTATATTGTTATAAAAAATGAAGTAATTTAAGCTATTTGGCCAATACTGATGCGAAAAGTTAATATTTTGATTTGATTTGTTGCGAATTCATATATTTCGAATATTGCAAAAATGCAATGCATATAATATATATAAAATAATTGATATAAAACAGCGATGATATAATCATTGTTAGTTATTATGATTTTATTAGATCTATCACTCTTTAATATCTGCCTGAAATAGACTTTTGAAATACAAGTCTTTTAAATGTGCCTAAATCTTTCCTGCGGTTTGCAACAATTTAAAAGAATTAATTGATTTTAAAAGAATATTTGATTGTAAACAATCCCTAAGTTATTTTAGCCAAAAAATAAACTTTCTTTTTTTGCCACCAAATTTATTTATTTATCTCCACCTCTATCATCATCATCAATAATCATCATTATTGATGACAATCTATTGAAGCGGAACAGTGTGATGACCGCTTTTTTCCTCCTTTTTTTTTGTTTTTGTTAAACGTCACCAGATATTGTTGTCTAAAAGAATGTTAATACAGCAAAGCAATTTTCTTAACTTGTTTTATGCAATATCAGTTATTAATAAATCAATTTTTTTTCCTTTTGTCGACTTAGAAAAAGAAAAAATAAACAAAACAAAATGGTAAATTTTAATTGACCATTGCTCATTTTCTCATTAATAAATTAGTTACCCAATTCATATGTGCGCATTGTTTCATTTGTCCAAGAAGAGAAATTGATTAAATTAAAATATCATTATAGCAAAAATAACATGAAATAAAAAGAGAGATAGGGAAAAAAGGAAATTTTAAATATATTATAGACTAATAAGAGACGAAAAAAAAAATAGACAAAAATAACATTTCAAATGGCCTTGGCATAATTCATTTCTTCATCTTTAAAATCATTCATTCATTCAGGTCAACTATAATTAACCTAACAACCAACATACAATCATTATTCCATTGGTCTTCCACAAATTTTTTCATTTTTTTTCTCTTCTATTTAAGTGATAATTTTGAATAGGAAGTTATATGGAAATGTATTTTATCTCAAATTGATAATATTATAATATTTCCCGCTTCTCTTGCTAAGAAATTTTGCTTTTGTCTTAATTATTTTTGAACTTTCAACTCTTCTTATAATTAGCAGGAATATTTAAAAAATTAAAAATATTCATAGTTTTTATAATTGATAAAAAAAAGAAATGGACAATACTTGTTTAAATAATGAAACCTATTTTGATATTTTCAACTTTTGATAAGTAATAATTTTTATTAATATACTAATCATTTCAATCATAAAAGAGGAGGAATAATATGTTAATGATTAATTAGTAATTAATTTATATTAATAATAAAATATCTGTAAAATATGATGACATGAATTAGATGTAATTATCAACTGTCAACTACTTCACATCTTGGAATATTCAAGTTCTATGTTACAGAAATTTTCAATAATTAAATCATTTATTATTTACTATAAAAATTTGTGCCAGCCTCAAAACAAAATTTGGAAAAAATTTTTTTTTACTTCTTTTCTATTATGTAAAATTAAATAGAGAAATACTTCCATTTCAGCATCAGCCACAGTCAATAATTATTATTGTAATAATAATAACAATAATAATATTAATAATAATAACAGTAATGGCAGTAGTAATAATAATAATTAGTTACCCATTCTAGGCGTTATAAACTTCACATAATTTGCTTTAGTAATTCTATAAAATTCAATTCATACTCGTTGATTTGATGATGACACTAAATGAATGATTGATTAAACCTATTCTACTGAATTTTTGCTGAGTTTTTAATATATTTATATATTTTTAATAATTTTAAATTAAGCAAATTATTATATATATTTATGTATATATCAATATTCTATTTTTCATTAATTGAGAAACAAGCAAACTGATAAATATATCTTTTTGTTAAGAAATTTTTTTGACAATTTAATTATTAAGTACTGATTTAAGTGATTTAAAAATTCAAGATTTGATTAAGAAATCATTCATATATTAATTAATATTAAAATAAATTCCCAGACAAGCAACAACAAAAGAAAAAAGCAAAAATTAAAAACATTTTTTCTTTTTAAATATTTGAAAAATATTAAGGCAAGTGGAAATGAAGGAAAAAAAGAAATACAAGAGAAATTCAACTTTTGAATCGCTATAAAACTTGTCCAATTTTAAAAATATCTCGATTAATTGCTTTGCTCCTCATCCTCCATCAAATTTATTATAATCCGGTTTTGTTAAAAATGAAAGAATTAAAAGAACAGGAAGAAAACAAACTTACATAATGCTTCTGTATAATAAACAACGTAGCTCATCTCATCATTTATATTAATACATAAATATCGAATAATGGAATAAATTAATTATATAAAAGATTTTTTTAAAACTATGCAAGAATATGTCAAAAATGTTATTCTTTTTTGTAATTTCATTTTTCCCCGTATAATATATTTAAAAAAATTCTTATCAATTAATGAATAAATTTTATTAGATTTCTATTAATCTATTATCTTGCAAAAATATTTGAAAAATAAAAATTTCGGATATATTGTTTTATGCAAAGTTTTGTTTATCAATTATTGATATTTATTAAGCACATAATATTAATAAAGATCTTATTACTGATTACCGAGTTTATCGAATATTTTTAAAAGAAATTAAATATATGCTTTTAATATATTTCTTTGAATATCAATATTAATTGACAAATTTTTTCTTAGCGCTATTATTACTATAGCCAAGAAATAATGAGCTGGCCAATAAAAAGACAAACCAAATAAATTTGAAGCTTTTTTCAGGAATCACTTTAGAGCATCATTTATGATATTTTCTCTAGATGGATATTTTAGCATTCCTCAGAAGCAATCAATTTTAAAGTTTGATAAGCTTACGGATTTTGAATCATAAATTTTCCTTCAAAGTAATTTTAATTATTTCATAATGCTAGCTAATTTAAATTATTGACAGGATGCAAATATGAGGAATATTTTGGTATTAATTAAAATACCTACACGTTTATTTACACGTTCAATACGTCATACCTATTCAATATCCTATTGGATGCATTCATTTCTTTAATACTTAATCATTTGTCTATTTATTAATTAGTTTAGATCTTATTATCAACAGAATAATTACAAAAATATTATATTATAAAAATCCTTCTTATCTTGTGGTTTTTCTTCAGAATAAGTGTTTTTAAAAATTTTTTTAGAGTAATTTCAAATTTATTTTTCTATACTGTTCAAAATTTTTTATTCCACTACATTCATCCAATGATTATCACAAGATGGAAGAATCTCATTACTTATCGTAAAGTATTTATTTAACTTTCAATACAAATTGACAGTCATTTGTGAATGAAATTTGAAATATTCATTCGAAGATATTTTTTAGTAATAAATGTTTTTAAGATTAAATACAAATTTCTGCAAAGAAAATTCATTCTTTTATCTGAATTTTAAACAATTAAATTTGAAAATTAATTTAGATCTGAATAATTTAAGTAAATTTTCGATCAATTTCATCTCTTTCTTAACTCTTACTTAATATTTTTGCTTTATGATATTATTTTTTCATTTTCCGCTTAAAATAATAATACTCGAAAAAACTTCCTAAAATGAAATTGCTAATTTTTATTCACTTTTTATTTAATTAAATCAATATATCAAATAAATTAATTACTTGACATATATTTCTCATACACTATTACAGTCTTCAACTTTACAAAAAATTCAAAAACTTTTAAATTTTATTTTGATAACTAGCAATGAATTTATCCAAGTTATTTAGCATTTATCTAATAATTTGTTGAGATTCGATTCTATTTCATAAATTTTTTTAATTTAATTAAAATTCAAATTAATAGAAAATAATATATAGAACCTATTAAATGACATACTATGATTAATCAGTTTCATTTCAAACAAATTTTTCTTTGTTTTTTTAAATTACATTTTTGAAAAGATAAGAACGATTAGAATCAGTTGTAACCTAAATTTAATAAATAGTAATTAGGAACGCCTTGAATTAAAATTGATAAATGATTGAATGAATGGAAAAAAGGACAGCAACAAAGGAAGAATAGCAAAATTCTTTGGCAGTTCATTTAAGATTTCATACCTTTTTTTTCCTTTCTCGATCTCAGTCTTTATAATTAATTAATTAGTGTATTTTATTAAATTTTAAAATGTGGTGAATTCAAATTAACAAACGACAATGTAATTATTTTGCTTTGTGGAATTCGTTTGACTAATTAATTTCTTTTATCATACTTTCATCAGTGGTATTTTCAATTTATTCATTTGAGCAATCCATTAGACTATTCTTTAATCTAATTTGAAATTCAAAAATTCAAAATATATTTTGCAATTATCATTCATATTCTGACAATTTACTCAATAAATCATTTAATATTGTTTTAAGTAAAACGATTTCAATTCAATATAGTGTACTCGAAATGATAATCTAAATTTAATTGTTTTATTTTCATATAATTTATATAATTAAATATTATTAATTTTACAGAAGTATTTTCTCATTTGATTTTTATAATATCTTGGAAACAGTGACAATTATTCTTAAATATTATTTAAGTGAATAATTTTTTCTATTGCAAAATTTATAAGATTATATTTAAATTCAAATAGTTTTTCATTCTGTAGTATTTATTATTACGATTTTCTTTGTGAAATGTTCATAAATGAAACCTAATTTAAAATTATAACTTCATCAATTTCACTTTTTCAAATTTTTTCTTCTTCATCGTAAATTAAAGTTTCCAGGACTTTTGGAAAATTCAAATCTAATTATACATAGTATTATGAAAATGAACATTTCCATGAATATTTCAATTGTTTGGTCGAAATTATTTTCAAATTGTCTGAAATTATTTTAAGTTATCATCGTTATCAATGTATAACAGTAAAAAAGAGCTGATTACTTGATTAATTTAGATTACTCATTTACTAGCCTAATTTCAAAATATTTTTGATTCAAATGAATAAAATTTTCCTTTCCTTTTGCATAATTATATATCGTAGTTATCAGCCAATTGATAAAATTTAATATTAAAATTTAGGCCAACTTCGATGTTTTGACTTACATTTATTTTGTGCTGATAAATCATATGAAAATAATTGGCATAGGCCTCCTATTTACAATTGCGTTGATTATTATTGAATATAAATAGATTTCATTTTTGGCGATCACAAATGATTTGTGAGATCTACTGCAATGTTAGCTTCACTTAATATCATTTTTATAATTTTTGATAGTAGTGATAATGATAATGATAATTTTCATAAAGGTAACTATGTTTATCGGGGTATGATGCTTTATAGTGATAGGTTGATGATGATGGTGATGTTTAATGGGATGAAAGTGATTATTTATGGCAATAATTTTGTGGTGGTAATGATATTGATAATGATGGTGACGCTGCTTATGGTGATGATAATGGCGATGATAATAATAATTTCAATGATAAATGTTATCATCAATTATTATAATCGATATATAAAAAAAATTGTTGGCGACCATCATCACCATTATTATTGTAATCATTATTAAATATCAATTACTAATATCAAAGCAAATATTCCTTTATGATTTTTTTCAAATTCAGAGTTTTTCTTTTTTTTTAAATTTTCGCTTTTCATTAAAATGCCATCTAAATTTTTTCAATTGATTTATTGCTTTAAATGATAATGGTAACTTCGATTGTCAAAGTTTTTCAAGTTTATAAATGAGAAACTATTTATATTCATTGAGAGTGAATTAATAGTTCATACATATCTGACTTTTTGATGAATTAATACAAATCGATGCAGTATTTTATTTAATTCTATTAATAATAACAATTCTATTAAATATTTAGAAATTTTAATGGTACATTTGATATTTTTAAATTTCATTGAGCAATTTATATTATTCTTGAAGATGAGAACTAATATGATAATATTACTTTTTACTGCAATAATTTTTTTGCAGGAAGAAAAGATAGTATAAATCATAAGAATTACTAAATTTCATAACAAAAGCAAATTTGAAAACTTTTTTCATTCTACCAAAATTTTCTTAAAGAATTTATCTTTTCGATTTGCAATTAATATAATTAATAATTTATATTAATTATAGTTTCTCTTCCATTTTCTCACATAATATATATTTATTATTATTTATTGAATAAGTAATTATTTATTTTGCTTTTATTATCTTATCGTCAAATTAAAATTAGCAATTCCAGTAATCCATAATGTGCGTATTTTAGTCTTTCACATATCAGCATCAAGGATTTCAAAATAAATACCAAAATAAATTATAGAGAGTAAAATTAATGATAATTTTAATCAATGATGGATAAAAATCAGTTGATAAAAAACTGATGACAATTCGAGAAAGCAAACTTTTCAAAAATTCTGTTATATTTTAATACAACTATCTTTTTAAAAGAAAATAATAATTTATTTCGTATTTTAAAATGTCAATTATTCGTTAGAATTAGTTTTTTTTCACATTAATAAGGACATTGAAGATCGGCAGCCAAATTTATCGGAATAATATGAAAGAATAAAAACAATATAATGCTTTCGGCAAACTAATAATGATAACAATGATAATGGTGATAACAATAATAATAAAATAATAATAACCATAATAGTGATAAAAGTTAAACATTGTGTTATTAATTTTTAGATTTCGTTTTAAATTCAAAATCATATAGTGACACTTCGAATTCTCGATTTGCGATATCTTTAATTATTATAATTCCCACTTAATTTTTAATAATTGCTATAAATTTTAGTATTTTAATATATGCTTATAAATATCATTTCAACAAATGAGAAATTCTTTATAAAATAAACAAAACTAATGCGAATGTGCTTATCGAATTAAAGATAGATGCTTGAATGATATTCGAATGCAGTCTTCATTATCCACTTATATTATAATTTTAATTTTATTTTCCAAACATAATATCAATTAATTAATATTTATATATGCAATTATGCAGTATTAATATATAACATAGGGTAAACAAAAACGAAATCCAATACTTTTCTTAAAAATTCTTATCAAATCATACATTTGAAATACAATTATTGAGCATTTAAAATGGCTCAGTAAACATCGTATTGTTAGAGGAATAAAATTAGAATTAATCAATATAATATGATATGATAAATAATTGATGTGATTTGTAAATAATTGTTGTGTGACACTATCACTGCTACTATTGCTACAACTATTATTAGTGATATATATATACCATGTTTTGGTGATCTTCTTGTTATCAAAGGTCAATAAACCCATTCAACAATCATTCTGTCGTCTGATTTGTGAATTGTACATATCAATTCAACTTTTACATCTCTTTCTATCATTCTCATTCATTATTTCGATATTTTATTTTATTACTGAATATTTATTCAAATTTGCAAAATTTAATTTAATTTAAATCTTTGCATAATGTTGTCTTATCAGTATATTTAATTATTATTAATGATATATAATAAACGGTTTACCGTTCCTTTATCATTTTATTATCATTACTAATAATATTTTATAATATAGCAAGGTATTTATTATGTCTTTGTCTTTTTAATTACTATTACTGATCTACTATAGCACGATAATGCTTATCATTGTTTTATTACTTCGTTTATTATCACAAGCAAATAGCAATTGAAATAATATAGTAAATGCGTTGATGATAATCAAAGCATAACTGAATTATCCTTTGAATTGCAAATTTAATGAAAAAATATTTGCAGTAAAATGTTATATTTGTTCTTCAATTTCTTGTTAGTAGTAAATTCAATTTATGCAATACCTCAAATTAATCGAAATGTATTAGGTAATCATTTTATTCATGTATTTCTTTATTTGAAAATTTAATAATCGCATAATCTTTTTCTTTTATCTTTTAACACTATAATAGCTGCGAAGGTTTTATAAAAGTAATTAGTCTTTTGTTCACATAAATAATTTCGGGAACTGAATTACAACATTATAATATTACTCAAAAAAATGTTGAAATACTTACTATATAATATAAAATATAAAAATAAAATATATACTATATAAGTAATACAGGAAAGTTTCAGCATATATTTAAACTTGAAAAATTTTTTAAAATAAGTCTATTTTTAAATTTGGAATTAAAATTAAAATTTGATAAAAAATTAAGTATCAACATTTTAATTGGTAATTATATGAACTTTCAGATACTACAACAGCGATATCATTATCACAACAACAACAACAACAACAATTACCATCAAATTTTCGCCCAGCAAAACAAATCAGTGCTGATAAATCAATACAATCAGGTTATATCAACAAAATTTTCTCTCGATTATCACTTAAAATACATCCGAGAAAAAATATAGCGCAAATCTTTTTCTTTATTCAACAATTCTTTCAAAATCTATTTCAACTGAAAATATTCGATAACGACATTTTTTAAATCTTTTTAACTTGAAATTTAGGAGATTCTAATAACAATTGGTGAAATGACGCATTAATAACTGGGAAATGCAAATGCTAGAATGCCTAAATTTTATGCTTAAAATTGAGAATAAAACAACTCACAATTGAGATTTAGCATTATAGAGTATTCCTGAAGATTTAGCATTATAGAGTATTCCTGAAGATTTAGCATTATAAAGTATTCCTGAAGATTTAGTATTATAGTATTCCTGAAGATTTAGCATTATAGAGTATTCCTGAAGATTTAGCATTATAGAGTATTCCTGAAGATTTAGCATTATAGAGTATTCCTGAAGAGCAAAATTATGAAATAATTTTTGAACTATATATATCCTTCAGAATGAAAATTATAACAATTCATAAATTTTGCTTTGACAATCAAAATTTTGCGGTTGCTCTGAAAGTTAATCCTCGAGAATCAAAATGAAACAATTCTTGAACTTAGTTCGAGAATTAAAATTACAATCTAACTTACGATTTTATGAGAACTCTATGTCAGCTTCCAATTCTTACTTTCGGAAATTAAAACTCCATAAAATACTACTTAAATTTTAAATTTCTTGAAAATAATTAAAATTGAAATAGTTAGCCTTCGCCTATTTTATTAATTTTTAATTTCTCTTTACATTTCGCAAACATTGAAAGTATTCAACTCTCGGGTGTTTAATACCTCAGAAATTTAATTATTTGTGAAATTTTGAAAAATTCCCTTAATTTTCTAACTTTAGTAAATGGAAAAGTATCATCCGCAGCTCATGCAGCAATGATGGCTCGTATGGAAACATTACGACGACTTCAACAAGGTTTATTTAATTTTGATATTTAACAAAGTTTTGAATTGAAAAATCCTTTATTTAATCTCTATGCCTTCATTATATTGAATATTTCAATCACAACAAAAATGAAAAAAAATTAATTAAAAGATTTGGAATTAATGAAGAAAACTGATAATGAAATATCACATATTACATTTATCATCTCTTGTTCATGAAATCGAGATGATAGATGTTTAGTCCATTTGTTGGCAAAGGAAATTTTACAATAAAAATCTTAAATTATCTACTTAATATTTCTTTTACGTCTAAATTATTTCATTTCGCTGTTTCTCTTTTCTGGATTTTTTTTCCCTAAGAATTAAGAAAAGAAAAACAAGAAAAAGGAAAGAATAGAATGTAGAACAAAAATAAGATCATATTTTTTATTATATTTGTTAATTAACCTCTTTTTTTTATCTTCGACATCTTTTTAATCGAAATTTTAATATAACCTCAAAAAGGAATTCAAATGATAAAATATTATCAAAAAATTTGCTCGCTTTTTCATCTGTGTTAGGGAAAAGGGAACTATCGAAGTGAAACAAATGCTTGTGATTGTGGAATAAAATAGGGTTAAAAAAATAAGATAGGAAAAGAAAAAGAAAAAAAAAATTTCAAAATGATATTATGAATTTTTTAAATTATAAATAAAAAACTAAAATTGAGTGTCAATTTGTTTAATGTTTCTGTGAAATCTTTGAAATTCTTTTTTTGCTAACTTTGGGAAACAATTTCTGTTAAATCTTTACTTAAAAATTAAATTAAAAATTTCTCTTTGTTATTGTTTGATATATATCAAAATTTTTTGCTCATTTTTAATTACCATATTGTTATAATTATTATTTAAATAAAATGTAGTTAGAAATCACAATTTATAGCACCAATTTCAAATCAATTTGGCTCAATGGAATCATCACAAGCAAATCTTCCTGTTGGTGATACTTCACAAGGTGGTCTTTCTGATATCACAGGTATTCCACAATTACCACCGGTAGATAAGAGCGTTGATTTGGATGGTGATGGTGCGTTGAGTCTTGCTGAGGTACAATACGCTGCGTTTGTCCATCACGGATTATCCGGCAACGTCATTGAAAGTCTTTTCAATGAGGTAAAATTCAAGATGATATAAAATATTCACATAACAGAATTTTTCGGTCAATTAATTTAAAATATTTAAACATTAAATCATGTAAAAATATTTTTTGCTCTTAATTGAGTATCTGTTCATATAGTATTTGAATATCTATTCATATACTACTTGAATACTTGGATATTAATTCGTACAGTACTTGAATATCTCTTCATATATTACTTGGCTATCTATTCATGTAGTACCCTATTATGATTCTTAACTTGGTTGAAATATTGAAATATTAATTCTTAATTAAATATTGTTTTTTAACCTTTCCTTTTTTCTACTTTTTCATATCCCAAAATGGTTGAAATTGATTTTCTAATAAATTTAAATCAAACATTGTAACTCTCTTTAAGGTTGACAAAAATGGCGATGGTTATTTGACATCGATAGAATTTAATGATATACGACCATTGGTAATTTCAAAAGCTGAAAGTGCTGCACAACGCTATTTGCAAGTAATTTAATATACTGCTATTTAATTTCCTTTTTAAAATAAATTTCAGAATTATGGAACTAACTTTTTTCCTATCTTTCAAATTTAAATAGAATAGAATGAAATAATATAATATTCCATTACCATTAGAAGATTAGTTTTGTTTATACATATATACTTTTTTTGCAAGAATATTTCCATATGTCCATTTTAATTTACTACTGATTACAATTAAATTATTAATCAAAATTATAACTGATAACGATAGATATATGAATTATTGATTTCTCAAGTTGATATTAATAAATCCTAAACTCGCTTTATTTACAATAATTTTCAGACAGTTGACAAAGATCATAATGGTTTATTGTCATTGAAAGAAGCACAAGAGTATATTTTAAAAGAATATGGGATTGGAAATCGTGACGTGGAACGCATATGGAGATTGGTAACACCGAATTTAAATGATGAAATGGATGCTGCGATGTTTAGCAAATTGAGACGACGTGTTCGAGCAATGTCAATTAGGCTTGCTAGGCTAATTATGAAGGTTTTTTTAGTTTTCTAAGGCCAATTTTTGCCCTAAAAAGCTTTTCTTGCTAATGTCTCTGAAATTTGCTCATTTTTTTTAGCCAAATTTTTTGAAATTAAATGGAATTAAATTTTTTTTGTCTTTCGATCTTATAAAAGATAATTAAAATTAATATTTAAATTTGCTTGGTATATGTATGTAGATATAGATATACATTAATTAATTACTAGTTTAAAGAATATAAAAGAAATGGGTTAAATTGTTAGAATTAAAAGTAAATAAATAAATTTCATTTTAAATTTAGTATGAAATTAAAAGTATAAAAACTCAATTACATTTTTCTGATACAATAAAACTTTAAACTGATATTTAGTATTGATAAAAATTATCTAAGCTAACTGTCATTTTAGAATGCTGATAAGAATGATGATGGACATATTGATATGAGAGAAGCACAAAAGGTAGCATTTGAGCAAGAAGGTATTAGTGCAAGTGATGTAAATGAAATGATAATGTCTGTCGATGATAACAATGATGGTGAATTAAATGCACCAGAATTTGCTGATTTTGAACGAATTATTCGTTCACGAGCTATTGATACATCAAAAAAAGCATTAAAGGTATTTGAAATTTTGAATAATTCGAAAATTGAAAAGAATGATATCAATTTAATATTATCATATAATTATCATATAATTGCTAAAATTTACCATGATTTAGTGTTATCAGATAATTATTATTATTCCAATTGATAAGTACTTTGCTTTCTATTCCTTACCACAGGTAGTTGATCGTGACGGAAGTGGTACGATAACAATGGATGAAGCTAAACGTATTGCATTTGATCATTATGGCTTTGACGAAAGGACCCTTGGACCATTTTTTGCTCAGGCAGATGAAAATGAAGATGGGGAATTGGATCCGGTTGAATTTGCCGGATTTCGATCAGTCATACGTAGCAAAGCTGTTAAAAATGCTTTAGATATCATGCAGGTATTCATCATATTCATTATATTAATTCCACCTGCATTTTTATTTATAAGGAAAATAGGACAAAAGTATTAATTTTCTATAAATTTTCCTATCACAAATAAAAAGATTATAACTTAGAAGCAATAAATTATTCAAAATTATCAATAACTTTGATGCCAAAATTCTCAGAAAATTAATAAAACAAAGCTCTTTTAGCATAATGAATTTTATTATAATTCTTTTGAAAATACAATAAAATAAATTTTATAAAAATATATGCAAAACGAATATTTTTTTTTCTATTTCTTTCAACATACTAATTCTTCTTTTCTTTTCTCTTCTTATTCGATAATTAATTACTGATTTTTTCAGGAAATCGATAGTGATGGTGACGGTTATATCAATAATTCCGAGGCTGCTGCAATGGCGCGACGACAAGATGACATGGATCCCAAAGAAACATTTAATTTATTTGCTATGGCTGATCAGGTACTGATCTGTCTTACCTTGTTTTTATTTACCAAATAGTTTTTATCATTTTTACTTGATCTTAATTTTTAGTTTGCTAATTTTTAAATTCAATCTCTTTCATTCAAACAAGTTTAGTAAATTTTCAAATTGTTAAATACTTTTTTTAATAATAATTTGAATCAAATAAATCTTTTTAAATAATTTTCTTTTTTGTTTTGGAAACAATAGTCAATAAAGTTTTACGAATTACAATTACCTTTGTATGAATATATATTTGTAAAATATTTTAGGATAAAAGCGGAAAACTGGACAAAGTAGAATTGGCTGACTTTTTGCGCCTCGTACGATTAAGTGCCATCAAATTTGCTACCGATCATTTTAAAGTATGCGTTTTATTTAAATATATTTTTCAAACGTTTTTTTGAAATACAAATAATAAAAAAAAAAATCATAGCAATAAAAAAATGATGAATTGTTCAAATCTCGATAAACCGTCATCCAAAGTGATGGATTAAGGTTTCGTAAATTATCAATCAAAGTGATAAATTGTTGAAATTCGTTTTGTTGTTGAAATTTTTTATTTTATCAGGAATTCGATATGAACAAGGATAAAGTAGTAACAGTTGATGAATTGGAAGAATTAATCGAATTGAAATATAAAGTTGATCGATTAATAACGAGACAATTTTTCAAGAAAGTTGATGTTGATAATTCGGGTGATTTAGCACCTGGAGAACTTGTTGATTTCAGGTATCGTATCTTCTTAAATAAATGGTATCATCTTGTTTGTATTTGTTAACTTTTTTAATAGAATAATTTTTTTTTTTTACTCTCGTCTTCACCCCCCGAGATTTTTGTTTAGGCATGAAATTCGACGATTTGTTACGGAACGCAATTCACAACGACTGTATAATTCAAACAAATCCAGTAATGACGATGAAAAAAGTGGTGAAAATACTGAAGAAGTAAGGAGACAGCAATTCACTTTATTATCTTCATCATTCAATAAAAATTATCATCAACAACAATAATAACAACAACAATAACCACAACAACAACAGTAATAATAATAATAATAATAATAATAATAATAATAATAATAATAATAATAATAAATAATAATATAATAATAATAAAATAATAATAATAATAATAATAATAATAATAATAATAATAATAATAATTAATAATAATAATAATAATAATAATAATAATAATAATAATAATAATAATAATAAAATAATAATAATAATAATAATAATAATAATAAAAATAATAATAATAATAATAATATAATAATAATAATAATAATAATAATAATAATAATAATAATAATAATAATAATAATAATAATAATAATAATAATAATAATAATAATAATAATAATAATAATAATAATAATAATAATAATAATAATAATAATAATAATAATAATAATAATAATAATAATAATAATAATAATAATAATAATAATAATAATATAATAATAATAATATAATAATAATATAATAATAATAATAATAATAATAATAATAATAATAATAATAATAATAATAATAATAATAATAATAATAATAATAATAATAATAATAATAATAATAATAATAATAATAATAATATAATAATAATAATAATAATAATAATAATAATAATAATAATAATAATAATAATAAAATAATAATAATAATAATAATAATAATAATAATAATAATAATAATAATAATAATAATATAATAATAATAATAATAATAATAATAATAATAATAATAATAATAATAATAATAATAATAATAATATAATAATAATAATAATAATAATAATAATAATAATAATAATAATAATAATAATAATAATAATAATAATAATAATAATAATAATAATAATAATAATAATAATAATGGTAACAATAATAATAACATATAATAATAATAATAATAACGATTATAATTGTTATATAATAATAAATGATAATAATACTAATAAAATAATAGTCGTAACGATAATAGTAATAAATAATAAACAAGTAATAGTATGAATAGATAATATAAATTGAAATAAAATATGGAAGGAAATTGAAAATTTTAAACAATTTAATTCATCGCATGTTACATATCCGAACAATGCTAATCAATGGAATGCGCTTCGCTTTTTTTATTAAATATTATTATTTTATGTACGTTTGCTGTCGGTGTAATTAAGTATTAATTTTTTTAATTAGAACAATAAAAATTTACATAATTGATGACGAATATATGCATTGGGGGCAACAACAGAATAACGAATAATACGCTTGTGATGAACATAACGGATTAAATGTGACGTGAATGTAAACGTGAACAAAACGTGAGGAACAAAATAGGAATAGATATTTTCAATATTTTTCACGAATTCATGTTTTCATTTTTCCGATGTTTATTTTCTAATAAGAAGACAAATATAAATGAAATAAATAATTATTTATATATATTATGATTTCTTACAAATAATAAATAATAGTTATATTTAGGAGAAAATTTATATTATCAAAAATTTTTTTGCAGAAAATATTCAAGAATTTAGCAAATGATATTGCATGCTCTACTTTTTATCACTTATCATTTTCTCTAACAATATCACTGCGAATGATTAATAATAATACTCATATATTCTGCAATAAAGCGAGCATGATAATATCACAGCACTTCAACAGATACTTTTCTTTTTCTCCACACTGTTCTTCGCACGAAAAAATATTGCAAAATATTTTTGCAAAAAGTATTAACTTTAAGAATTAATCAATTAATGAATAATTGATTTCCAAATATGCCATATTTTGAAATGCTATATATTTTAATTGTTAGTACACTTCAAAGATTAACAAAATGCTGATGTGTATGACCTTATTCGTAATGTGATAATTACGGATAATAAACAAATTTATTTACGAGCACAATTGTGAAATGAACTATCTGCAAAATCCGCACATTTTGGCACCATCAGTAGACCTCGAACCGATGATCCACAGATCAAGACCCCACCGTTCTACCGACTAAGCTAGAAATGCTAATTATCTAAATAAAAACATAGCGATAAATTGAAAATTAAACTTATTAATTATTAGTTTATTTGAGCCAACAATTAATTATGGTTAATTAAGCTATTAATTAATGAAGCAATTAACAGTTATAAAATACCTCCAACAACTTTTTTATTCTGCCCTCATACAAGCTCTAATGACAAATATTTTACAGTAGATCTATTAATTGGATAAAAATGATTGCTACCCATTTTTGTAAGGAGAAAGGTCGCTTAAATTACTATATTACGAGTAGTGGAGAAATCTTTCACGTATATTTTTTAAGCAGAATCTTCACTCATTTTTATTCTTTGAAATTCAAAAATCTTCAAAATATTTAAGTTTAAACGTAATAATTAGCTTTAATCAGCTTTATTAAATAGAATAACCAAAATGTAATAATATTCAGACAATATAAGAAGAAATAGTTAAATTGAAGTTGGAAATTTTAATACGATTTAAGCAACAAATGATATACGTGAAGATTATGCGTAAAAAATATACGTAAAAACTTTCGCCACTATTCGTAATACAGTACGAAAATGATCGGACTTTTAATACATTAATTAGCATAACATTAATTTTTATTTATAACAAAACTATGCGTTTTTTTCTTTTATTATAAAATTATCAATTATTTGAGATGATAAATGATGCTGCAACAAAGAACAATAATAACAGTCAAACGAATACGTTATCAGTGAGTGATATAAACAATGAACGGTATCAATCACATAATATCAATGATGGAAATATTCAAAAGCAACAGCAAATTATGTTAAAATCAACAAAAACAAAAATGACTGCGAGGAAAGGGAAGGCATCATTTAAGGAAAATATAACAATTTCGCCGGTACTTTTCTTCTTTTACTAATTTGTTTATATAAATTTAAGTGCAAATATTATGCAAATTCAGTCTTATCCATTCATTCTTATTTTATTTTCATAAATTATACAATTTAGCAATTGGCACGAATTACAGTTTTTTTATTTATTTCTTTAGGAATATCTTTTAGGAAATCGATTTATTATCAGTGATAACAACAGGGGTAAATACTGCTACGATACAATCAGTTAATCATCCCGAACAATTTACTGGTTTCTTTCTTTTTTGTAATTCTAAAATAATATTATGAAACTTATATTTATAAAATATAAAGGATTTTGGATTCAATTTTAGCATCAATTTTTACAGATGAAAATTTTGCATTAAAAAATATGATGTTATCATTATTGATTTTAATATCAGTATTGCGGAAGTTGTTGGTAAGCGATTTGGTAGAACCGTTTTATTTGGCACAATAAAATCTAAGTATGATCTCGTAAAGTAGCACAATAAACGTACATAATAAAAAAAATGATAAGGATTACAATCACGAGAGCATCATGTCGGCGGATCGATCACGGAGGTCACTAAGAGGAAGTTAACAGATATCGCTTCGGGTCACGTGAGCACTGTAAATGCAGATATTAGAGAGATAGGTTACAATAAAAAAGACGTGTGGCATATTATACACATAAATCAATAGATACATCAAAAAAACAAATGATTTGAATTAGTCAGTTAGAATATTGATCGAAAATTGCTTCGGATTTCCCGATAATCAGTATCAGTGACCTCCGTGATTTCCCGACAAATATCAATAAACAAAAAAATGATAGCATTGAAAATGATAAAAATTTTCCAGTACTTTTGAAATGTTTCAAATTTGAAAAATGTTGTCAATTTTTGGTTTATTTTTAAAATCAAAACATCATTAGAGAGATGAATATGATTGTTTTGATTAATTAATAAATACTTTATTTGCATAATATTGCAGCTGCATATTGAATGTTAGTGCATGAAATTTTAATAAAAATTTCATTTTATTAAGTAACTGTTAACACATATATGTATATATACATAATTTTCGATAATAATGGTAAGAAAAACAGGCAATAAATAGGGATAAATAAATTAGTTGCTAATTTTTCTGTTTGAATTAAATTATAATCATTTTCAGCTGTTAAGCAAGATTCAACTTCATCACTGATTAATGAAAAAAATGATGTTGAAAGAAGAGAATCAGAATCGACAATAGTTAATGTATCAAAAAGTGAAGAAACAGAAGCAGTACAAAGTGAACTGGAATTAAAATCAGAACCATTACAATCACAACAAGATTCTGAAGAATCAAGAAGTGATGATTCAATTAAAGAACAAAATGACGATAATAACTCTGAAGGTTAGCTTTCTGAAAGTATAACTTTGGATAATTATTATTCAAATATCAATGCTTAATATCATTTTTAAAAATTTGTTTTTTTTTCAGTTGATCATAACCAAGATGAAATACCATTAGAAACAAATACAACTGAAATGGATGATTTGATTGTTAAGGAAGCTGATGATGATGTAGATTCTGATGATATTTCATTAGTATTTTTAGAAGGTCCGGTGTTTTGTTTTATGTTTCTTTTTTAATATATAAACATAACATCTTAAAATTTAAGTTTAAAAGTTGAAAGAAATTTTATAAATGAAATTCAATTGTTTCAGCACTGACAACAAAAGAAATAATGCCAATGATAGAAGAAACAATGCAAATGACAGGAGAATCAGAAGCGGAATTGAAAAATAACTTACAACAAATCAAAAGAAGGCAATGCGAAAGAATAATAATCCATAGAAATATCTTAAAGCTTTTATTTGCCCTCAGAAAAGCAAAAGTTTCTTGTTTAGAATTTCCGAAATCGAATCATATTATGTTAATTTTCGTTTTCAAATAATTCCCTAACAGTCATATTTTCAAAGTTTAGTCTCTGGAGCCAAAATAAAAGGTTTCAATAATAAAATTTCAAATTTAAACCTTGAAAATTCAGTCGGAAATTTTAAGTTTTGAGTTATAAATAAATTAAGAATTTTTTACCTAACCAGATCTTTTTTTTTGTTTAATATCTTATATCACTGCTACAATTGAATGCTGTTGATTAGCTGAAAAAAGGTAAATATTATCAGTTGGAAATGATGAAATTTTTGACCACTCATTTTTCATGTAGTAGTATGGTGAAATGATAATCTTTTATCAATATTATGTGTATCCTTCATTTATATAAGTCGTCACTTTTCATTGCGTTGAACATTAAAAATAATGAATTACCAAGTTACAAACACAATCACAATCATAATCATCATCATTATTATCATCATCATTGTATTCTCAGTTAACTGATCTCCTAAGGAGTTGTATCATTTCTAATTATAATATATGTAGAAGAGAATTTATCGCTGATTGCATGAGTTATTTATATTTATCTTCTTTTTATTATTTTTTCCTTTTTCAAATAATTTAGAAATACAAAATATCTAACCAAACACAGCTAATTGTAAAGTTATACTGTCTTGTCTGATAAGCATATTTCGTGTCATGAAATATTCATTTTATGCAATAAAATTTTCATAATTATTCCCTTCCCAAGTATACTTTAAAAAAAATGTAATCGAAAAATCAATAATTTATATCTTTTAGGAATGTTTTAACAGACCTATTGAAATATTCCATTTCGAACAAATTTAAATAAAACAAAATAGCAAATAATTGCAATACCAAACTTTTATTTATAAAATATAGCCATATTTTTTTAAATACACTTTGCTTAAAAATTATTTTATTTATGGACGATACCTTCATATATAATGACTGTGAACAAAAAAGATAATATTGAGAAATTACCGTAAGATGTTTACCATAGCCATATCATTGAAGATGTTAACCAAATTTATTAGTGAGAATGAGTAAAATATTTCATTGAACAAATTTTAAATTTCAATTAGATATAATATGCATACCACGTATTGTAAAGAAGCTTGGAAATAAATAATAAATGATGTAAGACAACTTATTTTTTGATATAAAATATAAAAATTTAGGATAATAATCAATAAATAATTTCAAATTTATGATTTAAAATCATTGAATTGATAAACTATTGATAAAACTAATGAATGAAAATAAATAGACAAGTTTTAAAGCTTTTAAACACAAAAAATTTGAAGAGAAAAAAGAGCAAATTTTGAAAAATAATTTTAATTTATTAAAATATCTTTAATATTTTAATCAAATATATAAGAAACTAAAAAAGAATGAGAATTTTTTAACAAACTTACAATAATGATGAATAATTTGGTTCTTTTTCTCTTTATAAAAATTTCATAGCACAAACTTTTTTGATATGATAACAAATTTACACATATATTATATCTGATAAAATTTGATCTTTATATAAAGATACGATTAAGCCTAAATAGAATATTTTATAAATCTTACAATTATATGTTAATTTCATCACTACTTTTCAACATAAAAGAAATCATGAACCTTATGCAACAAAATGCTCAACATATTATCTCCAACTATTTTCAAGGTTAAATGTGATAAAAACTCTTCATTAATTCTTAAATTTCATCAAATAACCACTATTTCATGAAATATACTGTTACCATTATTTCTCATTATTTATAATAATTTCAAATTCAATTACAAAACATAATCAATTAATGAGAATTTGAATTATAAAATATAAATATTTTTTTCATACAGGTGATGAAACTATTATATATAATCAAGCAATAATGCAATAATTTTCTACTACACAAAAAATCATGATAATATAAGACTTCAGACAGAATATATTGCTTATCATAAATCAGCAATTCGAGAAAATATCATGATTACAAAGGAAATAACAAATCATTTATCCAAAGAATAAAAAAATCTAATAATACGTAAAGTTAATATATCTGATTACGCTCAGCGAGAATTATATTTTTGTTGCTGACTGATAAGGATCGCTTGTTTGGTCAGACTAGAATAAATTTTGCTTCTATTTAAATTGCTCTTTTGGTACTTTTGTTTGGGAGCATCATATATATACTGTTGGTTTGGATATTGATACTCGAACTTATTTTAGTACTGCTACCATAATTATTGCTATTGACCAGAGCTGTTAAGATTTTTAATTGATTAGGTACTTTTTTTGGCTTTGATGAAAAGTTTAAGTTCTTTGAGTTGAACTTATAGTTTTATTTTTCTTTTTACTGTTGGTGGATTAAGTGGAATTATCTTAAGTTTTGCCAGTTTAGATATTAATCTTCATGATATTTATTATGTTGTAATTCATTCTGATGAAGTTTTAATTTAAACAAAACTGTTACAAACGTAGCATCCATTCGTTTCTGTTATTGTCTTCTTCGTTGATTTTATTCATTGTTTTTGCTATTGTTATCTAAAAAATTGAAAATATTTTCAAAAAAAAAACTTCTACTAAAATAGTTGCAATTTACAAAAGATATCTTTGATCGAAAAATATAAAAAGCATTATAATCTGAAAAGAAGTGATTATATTTAAATATTGAACAATTTCATAAAATTTCTTTTACATATTCATTTCAGGATAAGTTTTTATATTCGCTAATTTAATTCCAGACTTCCTTTTTCCAACAAAAATTATTTTCTCGTTAACATTAATTTTCGGAATTACTTCGCTTCACGTCTTCTATCTCCTCTGCTCCTCTTCGCCTTTCCCCGCGATACCTCACTTCCTGGCATTTCCAATCAAAAAGCGTTAAAAGTTGAGAATTACCACTGATTCTGAACTATTAACCATACCATGCTGTATTTTTGTTACAGCAAAAGAATTCTCGCTTGATAAATCATCGTTCAATACCACCTGAAATTACAAAATGGATAAGTTATTAAATCGATAAGTTATTATAAATCGACAAATTAAAAGAATTTATATTTCAAATTGGAATCGAAGTAATACTTTATATTTAAACATATATCTAAACAGTTATAGTACAATGCTATAACACATTAAGCTAATATCATTTTAGGTTTTCTTCTCGAGTAATAATTAAACAACGAAAATAATCAACAACAAATTGTTCGTTAGAAATTAGTGTTTTTTCCTAATTATAATATATATATTTTTTATTAAATGCTATTATTAATGAACCATATCTATTTAAATGAACAAAACAACTATAAATGCAAATAATTCATAGTAAAGCTGACCCTAAGTTTACTCTGTCTTGGTATTGGCACTGGTCGTTTCGATCCATTTCCAAAATTTCTAATTTCAGTCTGAAAATTTGAGGATTACAAAAATTAAGTATCGCTTACTTTGTAGAATTCTAATTTATGCCATTCATATAATTAATTTTAACTTCCAAAATGTAATTTAAAAAATTTTTCAAGTCAGTGGATTGTATCGTTAAAATTATGAAAGAAATTAATTACATAGTTTTTCATTTGAAGGACAAAAGGTTACAGTAAAATATGAAATCGAAATTGTATTATTGTAAAAATACGAAATGGAATAGCATTTGCATTTATAAATTGAAAATTAAGAAAATTACATATAACCTTAGGCATAGCAACAGTTATTACCGCCCGTTTTATACAGTCAGTCGATTTGTCGCGGCGTTTGTTTAGGCCGTATCGATAATTTTCTATCAGGAATTCTTACTGTTTCGGGAATAGACATTGATAATAATCGAATAATAATTGTAGGATGCTGTTGAACGATGACAGGAATGGATCTAATTGCATTATTATTTAATTCATTGTAACTGGAAGGAGGACAGTACATTGAAATACCACGCTGTATCATTCGTTCATCCGAAATGGAATCGTCGTAGCTATTACGCTTAAAACACGCTCGTGGCACTGGTATTGGTCTTGAATTTTGATCATTTTCTATTAATGCATCAAAATTTGCTCGATTAACGTAATCGTTTCGCCATTTTACGTTATGCACATGATTACTAGTATCATATGGTGAAAAAGAAGCAACAGTTGAAGTGTTATCAATAAAAAATTTTCTCTTATCAGTAGGATTTTCCCACTGTTGTTGTTGTTTATGGACTATATGTGAAGTATTCTAAATAATGTTCCCATTATAAAGGTTATCAATAACAATAACAAAAAAAAAATCAGTAATTTATGAAGAAGGAAATTAACCATTGTCCTATTCTAATTCAATACAACTACAATAAATTGTGATTATAATATTTTAAACGATCGAAATGAATTAATCTGATTGTAAAGAAATATACTTAATTATATGAATGAGATTGATTAATCAAAAGAAAGAAACATAATTACATTATCACAGATATCTGCCAAATCCTTCATTGTACTACTATTTCTGCTTCCGCATATTAATGTCATTGCAGTTGGTCCATCGAAGCATGTTTCCAAATATTTCTCATTACTATTTTGATTTAAATTTTCATAAATATGATTGACCAGCAGATGCTTCACTTCAGAATTTTGTTGGTTTGAATTCTTTCGAGTAGCATTGATAATTACTGGTAGTACAGTAATAGTATCAGTCATTGTTGGCTGGAAACTTATATGGGATTCTATATTGTAAACTTTGATAATTGTAGGCAGCATTTCAGAATTTGATATTTCTGACGAATTTTCAACTTTTTATCCATCATAATAATCCCATTTTCTCGTAGATCATTAAATCTCGGTTTTTCATGTCAAGAAATTGATTGATTTGACGATGAAAGAAGGCATTTATGCTTTTCATCCTCATCTGAATTCCATATTTTCGAATCGGAAGTGATTTCTTCAATACTGGTTTTGGTAATGTTTGAGAAGGTTTCTGAAGTGAATAATTTTTATGACTTCGTTTCTCAGCAATAATTTCCGCTACTGATTTTCCATCATCAGGACCAAAAATGTTAACGCCAACAAACGATGGTTTTGATTGTTTGTGCGATATGACCGGACCAGCTTTTGATTCCAGTTCAGATAGATACAATGAAGTTTTTGGCTTCTGTGTTGCTTTCACTACTTGAAATGAAATCTGAATTCTGATTAACTATAGTCGGATGTAATTTCGACGGCATATTTTGCATTCCAAATAGCAACTGTTTTGAATTAAGCATTTTCACTAACTGTTTCACCGACTTTTTGCTTTCGTTTGATTTCATAGATTCCGTTTTTCTCTCAAACCTTTCCATGTTGGATTTGCTTGGATTGAGACTTAGGAAGGTTTCTATGGAAATTTGCTCATCAAGTGCATTACCCAATTGTTCAGTGCTTGCTGAATTTCCATTTGATCTTCGATAAGCTTCTGTTCAAAACTATTTGTATCTGTGCTATTGAATTAGCAATTATAGCTTCTCGATTCTCATACAATGGTGATATGAGTTTTCTGATATTCCTAGAAACGAAAACATCGTAAGCAGGTTCCTTTTTTTCTAGATCAGAATATTGCAATGGTACTGATGTTGATGTAAGTGATGTTAGGGGTGATATAATTCCGATAGAATCTGATGGTGAAATTGATACAAGATTCTTATGCGTTGGCAGCATGAGGAAATATTTTTTATTTTGATTATCTTTTTCTTCGAAATTTGATTATTTTGATTATTTTTTCGTGTCAAAGCATATGGTATTGATTAGCATTTTTTATTATTCGATGCTTCTTGGCTCCTTTTTTTTCCAAATTGAATTTCAAATTATTTCGTTTCTGTTGTGATGGTTTCTCATCTAATACAAAAGAAGGTATAGCAGCATTATTTAAATTATCACATGACTCTATATCACGATTGCAAGTTATAACAGGATTACATTTCTGATTTCTCATATTTGATTCGAGATATAATTCTGAGCATTATCATTTTTAGTAGGCACAGTAATAGTAATAGCTTTACTATCCGTATAGATGATATTTTCTCGATCATACTGAAAATATTCCCTGATAACTGGATCATGTGATAATTCTGTCGCAACAAAATTGTTGGCATTTGATTGTAAATCTTCGATATGCACCAAATATCTAAACAATTTGTTTCGTAAATATTTGAAATGATTGAAATCTTAAAAATATGTGATAATAATAATCATTTTTAACATATTTAAATTGTAATTTTAATGAAAATCTTTAAAAATAAGGGTAGAAAAAAAAGGAATGCTCGAAATCAGTGGGTGTTGATATTTCTTCTGGTTTTACTCTCGCTGTTTTTCGTACAGTTTTTATTGCTAGCTGAAAAAGCAAGAAATGTTATCATGGATATCTGTAAGCATTTTAAATTGTAGAATAACAGTTACAACAATGGTCGTAATTGCGTAATATAATGATTAATATCAATATTCGTAACATTATGATATTAATAGCAAATAAATATATTAAGTGATTATTTGATTACAGAATTATTTACATTGAAGGCTATTTAGTTACGGGAATTATGATCATTTACTTATAGAATTTTTAATAGAGATATAAATGATCATATTCATAATGATAATTATGATTATAATTGTATCAGTAATAGTGATTAGTACCGACAAAAATATAATGATTATAACCGATATATCCTTAAACTCATCTACTGAGAATTTATTCATTTCAATTTTCTGACTTATTTAACTTTATTTTTAGCTTTTTAAAACCTGTTATGATATCTCATGGTATCCAAAAGTTAATTTTTCTAATTGATAATTGAAAGGAAATGTGTGAAAATGATATTTAGTTAAGAGAACGAGCAATTTGATCAATAAAATAAATAGCCAAATAAATAGAGAAAATTAAAAAGAAATTTCAGGTGATATACTATTAATTCGTTTCTATTTAGAGTATAAAAAGATATAAGTTGAGAATTTCCTCAGGCTACAAAAGAAATTAGGCTATTTTTTGCCTGAGATCTATTTGAATTAATATATACTTTGGCTACTGGAAACCTCCGTTGTAATATGTTTGTTATCTGATTGAGCCATATTCTTGTAATTTTCGTCTACTTGAATCTGAAGAAGTTTTTGTTCTTAATGGATAAACAACGAACGTTTTTTTATTATTTTTAAATAAATTATTATAAAAAAATATTATTGAATTCATAATATTTTTTCCTTTTAAATTTAATAATTATTTAGAAAAAAGAAAGAAAAACATTAACGAAATAATAATAATAATAACAACGATAATAATTAAATAATAATAATAATTAAATTATAATACTCATTATTATTACTGTTGCTATTATTATTATTATTATTATTATTATTATTATTATTATTATTATTATTATTATTATTATTATTATTATTATTATTATCATTATTATTATTGTTATTATTATTATTATTGCTATTATTATTATTATTATTATTATTATTGCTATTATTAATTCGAAAATAAAAGAAATAAAACAGCATAAAAATTAATTTAAAATGAAAGAATTTGAAAAAAGATTGTTATTAAATTAAAATATTTTGATTTGACTGATAATTTAATTTGTTGCCAAAGAATTTAGTAATTTACGAATTTTGTAGTATTTTTTAAGAAAAAAAGTAAAAGAAGAATTTTTCTTTTCTATTGAGATCAAATAGAAAATCTAATTTCAACTTACTCATTTTTCTTATTTTTTCTTTTACAATCAAATGATTTATACATTCTTTTGATTTTTTGCTATTTCGATAATTTTTTTAATATTTTCCCATTCTAACTGCTACCTCAATTTTACCTTTAATAATTAAAGATGGCTAAATGAAAGATCAATCGTTTGATTTTTAAAAATTCAAACGCCAAAAAACAATTATTAAATTTAGAAATAAGAAAAGTTGAATAGTAGTGAATCGCTAAATGTAATTTCTTTTAGTATTACAATATTCAAAATTTGATGTCATTAATATTAGTAATGATCGTTAATTAATAAAATTACTTCTAACTATAGCTTTCAAAGTAAACATATAATTGTAATTTAATTAGAAATGAAAATCTGAAATTATGGAGATGAAAATTTCCGATTCTGTAAATGCTTTTATTTAGAAATGAATATTTACTTGAAATAGATCATAATAAAAGATATTCAAACTTAGTTAAAAACATTTAAGCAGATTTATTAAAAGAAAAAAATTTTTTTTAAATTTAGCTTTACTATATTTCTGAAAGCATGCTTATCAGATAGTTAATCATAATCAATCAAATCAAACAATCAAATCAACCGACACGTTCTGTATTTGCTAGAAGTACAATCGGTGCACTTTGAGCACATTGAATTGGAAATGTAACTAACAATTTGAACCGTACAATAATTAATGCTCTGACCAGAAATACTCAATAAGCTTTAAAATCGTAATATAATTTATGCTATAATAATTATAATTAGCATAATTAGTCCTTTGAATGATCACTGTTATTGTCGTAGGAAATGAGTGATAAAATATTATTTCATCCATTCTTTATGGTATTATCAAATAAAAAATTTTAAAATAGTACTATAAGAAAGCAAACAAACTAAACTTTCAACTGTTTTATGAATATTTATATATCATTGATTGGCTATCAATCATAAGATCCTAATGGAAAAGAAGAAAATAGGGAAGGTTGAAATTGTCAACCTTTGAACTTTGATTATATGCTCAATTATAGAAGAGGAAGAAGATGGTCATATTTGCCGAAAATCGGCTAGTTTTATTATAAGATCTCAATATATTGCTCCTAAATTTCTTACAAATTTTCTAAAAAATTAATTTATAACTTATAGATCGAAATTTCAAGATAATTTGTCTTTTAAATTTATTCTAAAATTCCACATTTAACAAATTTTATTTAAATTATTCAAAATCATCACTACGATGGTTTGAAAAAATAAGAATTAAAAAATTGATTGCATTAATAAGGTAACAGTAAATTATGATAAATTCATTATAAGCAATAATAATAACAAAAATAAATATATCATTAAGGGATTTGCTTACTAAATGAGAGCTAGGCTTATTAAATGGTAGCTAAGGCTTATTTATTAAATGTTTTTTTATTGATTAATGATTAAATGTTTATTGATTATAATATGAATCAGATTTGCTAACTTAATCAACTATATTCGAAAAGAAGATTAGCAAATTTAGCTTAATTCCTTTTACAGTATGCTAATCTGTTCACTTAAGATTTTCTCGTCCAGCTAAGCATCATAAATCATTTTGAGGATTCCGTCAAATTTCTTTGTTCTCTCTTGGCATTGCATTAATTCTGAATCTAACTTCTGAAATCCCACATTCACAGTGCCTATTTCTATTCTCTTAATTATGTAACTCAAACACTTTTTTTTCATAATATCGGCGGTATATTTTAAATCAAAAAAAAACAATTGATCCCGTAATCAAATATAAAAAAAAGAAAGAAGCAAAACAAATATTAGAAAGACAGCGGAATGATTGCTAATTTTAGGCAATCTTTTGCATTTTTTCATTTTACAATTTAGTTAAATTAAGATTTAATTGGATTTACTTCAAAAAAATAATTTTATATTTAAAAATAGAAATTTTAAAAGATAAAATGGAAATGACAAATTTTTTGTTAAAAAATGATAAATACTACAAAAAATAAATATAATAAATCTTAATGTAACTAAATTGTAAATTGCTTAGAAGAAGCAAAAGGTAATAAGCTTAAGCTGATATAATTTCTTATTATTTCTAAGTGATAATCAATTCAAAATTTTCATTTTCTTTTTTCTTTCGCAAGTTTGATTTTATAAATGAAATCAAATCAGCAAAAATCTATAAAATTGAAAAATGGGTAAAATTCAGTTTTGAAAATCTTTCCAGCAATTCTCGAAGGATGATATCATTTAACTTTTTATTTGTTCTCTTAAATTTCGAGTTTCTGCAAAAATACATTGGAGTTTTTCAAGAAACAAAAAAGACAAAATCAGCGAAAATTAAAAAAACCCGCAAAATTAAAAAAAGATTTGGGAAAAAAAAGTAGGTGAAATAAATACCTGTAAACAACGACATTCATTGCATGCTGGTGAAGGTTTCGACGAATAATATGTCGCCATTTTACTACAAGTGATAGTGATAGTGATAGATGAAAAATTGATGAAAAGTAAATTCATTCAATCTTTCTATTTGTAACTGCAGAAAGCATATAAAATTTTTAAAATGAGCAAAAAAAAGAAATAAAAAAAATTAACAAATCAATCGAAATACAAAATAAAAACAATTTCCAATTTTTAGAAATTTTCTTCATTTTAACATTGATCACATCATGCAGTTTGTGATTAATGTTAATATTTAACATTTTGATCGGTTGATTTCACAATTATAAATTACTTTTTTTTATATAAACTAATCTCTCAATTCACTTAAAGTTTCGGAACAAAGTTTGAAAAGATAAGATACTTCAATAAAATAGCGGATAGCTATTTCGGAACAAAGTTTGAAAAGATAAGGATACTTCAATAAAATAGCGGATAGCTATAACTAAATTAGTAGCTACCAGAAAATACAAAACTTCAAAGAACAAAAAACTTCAATGTTTATTGAAAAATTATAAAAATAATTTTTTAAATATATGAAAAATTTCCTGAATCATTCAAAATTTTTGAATTTTTTGTTGAAATATTTCAAATTTTAGTAAAAATTTTCAATGTATTGATAATTAAAAAGTAATTCATAAATTGAATTCATATTCCATCAATCGATTCTTCGCAATTTATTGCATATTTTTCCAATTTTTTATTAGAAATATAAAAAATATTATTTGATTTCTCCAATATAAAAGATAAGCTAAAATAATAAACAAATAAATAAAATGCATCTTACTGTGTTAGTATAAAGGTGCAATATATCAAAATATGAAAACATATCATAAACATTTCTATGCACATTAAATCGAATGAAAATTGACAATGCATATAGAATTTGGGAAATTCTGATTGAAAAATGACAACAAAATTCAAGCCGTAATTTAATAAAAAAAAAAAAACGAAATAATGGAGAGGTAATATTAACCTCATTTTCTACACTAATTATAAGTCGATTAAAACTTAATTTCTTTTACTAATAATATTCAAAAAAAGTCATACGTTGATCCATTTTTAGTTTCTAATAAATAGATTTCATCTTGAAAAATGACAATTTAAATAGATTTCATCTTAAAAAATGACAATTTAAATTTTAAAAAAGTTTTCCTAAACGACTCTGTTTGTTCTTCTTTATCAGTTAAAATAATCAATAAGTTGAAATGAAAATTGAATGAATTGTTATTATCAAACAAACTTTTTTCATAATAAAATTGTGGAAAAGCAAGCCTATTTAAAAGATATTGATTGCAAAAAGTAAACACGAAGAAGAAAGGAAATTAAATATTATGGACACAAAATATAAATAGCACATTGATTATCATTAAATCATGGATGTTTTGTAAATTATGATATTATGTCAAAAAAAAAGAAAAAATACATAAACACATACATTCTTCCAAAATGAAGTTTCAAAGTGTTTTTAATAATTTAAGGGCTTTGAAGAGAAATTTGAAATCCAAAATTTCCAATCGATAGAATTTTCGATCTTTTCTCTTTTTTAGTTCATCAAAAGAGATAGAAAGTTATAAATTTGTGTATTTATTAATCACCAAGTATCATGATATTATCGTTAAATAATCTAAGTCAAAAAATGATACTGTAAGTCATTATGTCCATAGAAAAAGATGCTTATATATGTCTGAGAAGCTTAATAAAATTAAATAAAATAAAATGAAGGAAGAAATCATTAAATGTATGCTTTATAAGAGTTAAAATTCCTTCTAGTGATGTAAGAATGGCAATTCTCGATCCTACTGGATCAGATATAGAATCTGGAAAATACACATCTGATTTAGCTGTAATGAATAACATCACACAAAGCTTTAAATCTCGTTTTGTTGAATAACAACAACTTAGTAAAGATTACAGGTATCGCTATTCATAAGCGTGGTTGATTCACAAATATTAAATTAGAAATAGTATCATTTAAAGCTTCTCTCTTCAGCAAAGATAAGAAAAAAGTCGTCTTAAGATACAGTAAAATGTTATCAGCTTTAGATATAGTGGCTACAGTTAATGTGTTACTTTCCATGATTTTATATATTATTTCTATCACAAAAAACAATGAAAAAGAAGATAGGCTTAGCTATTAATTCAACTTCACTATGATGGAATTTAGCATTCTTGACCGTAACTCTTTCGTATGATTCATTGGTGATTTGGCTTTTAAAGTATAACGCGATAAAGCTAGAAGGATATCGAAAGGACTAAGGAAATTATAGAAATTTCGGAATAAATTGCACTGATAGGATGAATAGTCTAATCAGTAAATTACATATTATAATTGAAATTTGCTATTTGTGGAAAAATTTTGAATGATAAACTTTGGGATGAATAAGGAGAAAAGTTGTTAAATTTTATAGTAAAGCTAAGAGGAGATTGATAGCAATCTCCCTTTATATTCGGAAACAAACTATGCCGAATGATTGGAATATTTATTAAATTGGGGGATACAAATATAAAAAATTAATCAGTAAATCGTATCATGATACTGCTTACATTTTTATTTCATATTTTCATTTCAATTTCATGTCAATAACATCAACAAATTCATTAAAAAGTTGGAAAATTGAAAAAACTTAAAATAATGGAATTTTTCAGATAAATTTAAAATGTATAAGAGGAGGGGGAAAAAAGTCCAGCAGGTACTTAGCCGAAGATATATGAGCCAATTTTTTTTCCGTCTAAATTTTAAGGGACTAACATTTTAAATTTGAAAAATACTCTTTCATTCCCTTAAATTTTCCTTAACTTTCATATATATATATATATGTTTCATTTATACAGCCAGCAGTGAAGTATATTCATCCCATTATCACTATCATCATTACTGTTGTTATTTTGTATCATTAGTATTTCAACAGGATATTTTTTTAACGCTATCAGTATCATCATCATAACTATTCATTATCATTGTCATAATACACTAATTTTTCTAAGATTACTATGTCAACAATATATCTTTACTCATCATCATTATCATTATTATCATTATCATAGTCGTTATACATTGATTTTATACATGACCATTATTTCAAAAAGATATTATCATTTCACAACTATTATCATCGCTATTGCTATCACTATTGTTGTTACCATTACCATACTATTATCGTAATTTTTTATTTGTTATCACTATTATTTTATCATCATTTTGTTACATTTGCAATTCTTAATTAAAAGTGATCAGAATAAATGTAAAATTTCTACGAAATAATGTTTATCTCATTCACTACCAATGATTATTGTGTTTTTTTCTAACATTTTTTATGTCGATAGATTAGAATATTCGATTCTAAATATCTGCTATTTAATTAATGCAATTTCAAAAAATGAAATGAAAATGAGAGATAATTTGATAAATTGAGAGGTAAGAAAAGTTCAAGAGGAAAGCATGATGGGATAAAAAGAATAGTCAATAATCAATTGAAAATGATTAGTATCGTATTTTGGCATTTTGAATAGTTAATCCAACAAAAAATGGTTGTAAAAGTTCAAAAATATTCAGTCGATAATTTTTTTTAAAAAATTTGATTTCATTTTTAATCATCATTTCAGTATATTGCTCTTAACACAGAGAAGAAATTCACTATTCGAAATAATAAAGTTAATCAATTACTTATCAAATATTAATTAATTACAGTTCTTTTATACATTTTTAATTTAAAAGAAAAAAGAACTTAATAAGACATATCAATTTCTTTACTAATTTATTTGCATTTTTTCATTGGTGATTTGTTATCTGATAAAAAAGCTGAATGAAGTCTCTGAAAACAGAAGAAAAGAAATTTGTTTTCTTATAATATGAAATTTCATTACATAAAATTAAAATAATGATGAAGAGGAAATAAAAAATGGAATAACCGTTGACGTATTATTACGTACGTGAACCACTGATGATACGCATATGAATAACTGTACAATAGAAGATATGTAATAAGATAAAGTGAAGTGAATCTTATAATGGAAATTTTTAATATAGTAGAAAAAGAAATATTTTTCTCGATCAATCATGTAAACAATAGAACGCCGGTATTGGTCAATCATGTAAACAATACAATTCCGGTATTGATCAATTATGTAAACAATAGAGCCGGTATTGATCAATCATGTAAACAATACAACTCCGATATTGATTATGAAAGGATGTATCTCCGATTATTCGTTTATGCAAGCAATATATCTCCGGTCATTCAATTACGTAAGCAATGCAATCATCCAATCGTTGGATCATGTAAACAGAATGTCTCTGGTCATTCAATTATGTAAACAATGCAATCATCAGATCGTTGAAAGATCATTGAAGGATGAAGTCCATCAGTAAATCATTCATTTTCGTTCGTATTATTTCAAATTTGTTGAGTCGATAGAAACATTAAAAATGGAAATTTTTTAATAAGATTGTTTTAATCTTCTGAAGTCATTTTGTCTCGGAAAGAGAGTGCAAACAGGAGAGAAAGTTTGGAGAAGAAGAGAGAAAAAAGGCAAGGAGCGACATAATTTGGAATAATCCGAGACAAATCGATCTATGCTTTTCGTAAAAGTTCTCTAGATTCCAACTGTTGACAAATAGGACAGAACTAAGACTACTGGGGTACGGAGAACAGAATGGATAATAGAATAATGCCATCATATCATATCAGACTAAAATGTGTTTGAAAGATTTACTAGCCATTAGGGCGATTTTTTTTTTGCTAAAAAAAATTTTAGCAAAAAAAATTTTAATTTAAATGATTTAAAAAAATATTATCAAATATTAATTGAAAAAATGGGTAACATATAGATAACATGATAGAATAACTATAACACTAATTATAGGAAATTAAATAATTAATAAATAAATGTAAATTATAAATAAATGCACCATTAGATAAACATATTATCGTATATCTCACATGAATATTTAGTTTTTTTTACTGCATTAAAATTCCTTCTTTCTCCTTTATTATTTCTAAAATAGTTTATCGTCATTTTATTTCATGATGAATCACACAGAATTATTGTTTCCTTTTTAAATTTACATAGTATCGATCGAAGAATAAATAAATTACAGTAGAAAGTGATATGTTACTTATCATTGTTTTTAGCCAAAAAAAGTTGAAAATGAGCCATTGGAAGTTTTCACATCAAACAACAGTCACTGCATACTGGCTGGATTGTTGTCTGAGTTTTACGAATAATGATTGATTGACATATGAAAATGATAAGAATTAAATTTATCCAAACATTTCATAATTCGAAAAAAAGATAAAAAGAGGAAAATTACTAAAAAGAAATCGCTTGATGAATTTCTCGAAAAAAAGGTAGTACTACTAAAAAATAAAATAAATAAATAAATTGCGCTTAATATTTATCATCTTCTTATAAAATTGATCAAGTGAATCGAATATTATCAGCATGGAAATATCGATTAATAACATTTATATTGCTAAGTATGAAATTCTATTTAAAAATATTTGAAATAAAAGTTTAAAAACTGAAGGAAACGAAAGAAATGTGATCTAATATATATAATTGCATCAATTACAAACATTCCGCCTATTATATTGGTCAAATTAAAGTTATAATGTAAATAATCACTTGATTAATGATATTATAATGTTTAAGAAGAACATTCTCGTATTTAAATAATAAGCAAAACAAATCAAATCAAATTTTCCACTTCTTTTTTTGGCAAATGATACACAAACAAACAGGTGACATAGCTAATGTAAACAAGGTGAAACTGGTTGTGTAAATAAAACGAAATAAGTTAAACTATTCTATAAAAAGTATCATCAAGCAGAAATAACTGAGTCTTATATATATATATATATATATATATATGTATGTGTATGTATGTGTATGTATATGTGTATGTGTTATGTGCATGTGTATGTATGTGTGTGTCATTATTATCTTTATCATTTATTTACCTGTCCATATATTTGGCACAAAGGTTATAAGACAATGACTAGTTATTATGTAAGAGCAGATGACAGGGCAAATTTTGAATTGCTATGTGTGGGCAGATGACAGAGTAAATTGTATTTTAACAACAGGCATGCAATCAAAATTAAATCAGTTTTGAATAGCAATAATCAATTTTAATAATAGTTATTAGCAAAATAGTATGAGATTCAAAATAAAAGAAGAAAAGTAAAGTAAAGTAGTTTTTTAAAAACAGTAAAGCGATATGCGATAGAGACAATAACAAATTGTGCTCATAATTGGCAATAACGGTAAAAACTAATAATGATATTGATAATTAATAATTAATAGTGATAATAGTAATAATAGTAGTAATAATTGATAATCAATAAGTAGTAATATTATGATTAGCTATCATCATCACCGCAATAATATCATTATAATATTATTATTATTGTCATAATTACATTTCATATATTATTCCGACATTACCAGCATCTAACCTATTCATATTACTATTTAACACATGATAATTTTACCGTTTTTTATATATCTGAATGAGTAATTCGATGCGTTTTTATTTATGAATTTGAGATTCAAAAGAAAAATAATATTCCATTAAAAAAATCTCTCATTTTTTTAATGGAAAATAAGTAATGTTTGTTCTCATCGACCCACCTATCGATGTCTGCTCTTATATTTTCATTTATTGAATCAATGAAATTTGCTCGAGAAATTAGAACAAAAGTGATCCATCAGCGAAGGAATAGTTATCACTGTAAGATTCATTCATTCATTTCTTCTGATAACACCATTTCCTTAGCATTTCATCATCTTATTCTATTCCTCATCCATTCCATTATCACTTTTTTTTTCTAATCATTTCGATGATAATAGTAATGATAATAATAATACACATCTATTTCAACAACAAAACAAAAAGGAAAAAATTTTGAAATGAAAGTTTGAGAAGAAATTTTGTTGCAAATGATGAATTTATAATCAATCAATCAATCGTTTATTAAATAATTAAGTGTGGTCTTCATTGCGTTTTTCTTGTCGCTTTGATAGAAATACTAATTTGATAAGTTTATAAATTATTATCGACGCACAATAGAAGTTTTCTTCTTCGTTCTGTTTCTTTTGTTTGAATTATTATTGTAATTTTGTGAGATTATATTTCATCCATTCGTACATTTCCTATTTTTGCTCATATTAGATATTTGGCCATTAATTAATTATTCTTAATTTAAATTATTTTTTGATGTTAAGCAAAGCAAACTTTTTTTTTCTATAGCCATAGTTGATTTTGTGAATTATTCATTGTCTACACTGAATATATATTCTGTCAATCTATTGATGAAAATCAAGAAAACATCAAATTTGCATGATTGTAAATTCTATTATAAAATTTGGCATCAAGTTATTAAATTCTGTTATATCGAAAACAAAATTAATTTTAATTCCATCTGAAACAATTACGGATAATTTATTTTAAATTAGTAAATATTATTTATTGTTATTCGAAATAATTCGCATAGATCTAAAAATAAAAATCCAATAAATTTAGTTACGAACATTTATTCACTAAGCTATTTTGCTATTTTGATATATTTAGAAAAGTGACTTAGCATTCTTAATTATGTGCTATTTGACATCATTTTATTGATTTCATTAAATTAAAATAATTAGTAAATTAAATTACTTTCTAAAATTTTGAAGTGTCTCATGAAAAACATATAAATAACAGAAAGAGGGGAAAATTACATTTTCTGAAGAATGAATTGTCCTTATTGACTATAAAAATTTCATCAAATGTAAATATAATGGCAAGGAAATTCTATTCAAAAAGGATTTAAAAAATGGAAAAAACAAAAACAATTATTGAAAGAAATGGATGAACAGGAAAAATAAATAAATAAATTGGCTTTTAATTTTTTTTTTTTTTGTTAAAATTACAAAGCGAAAATTCGCTCCTTTTTTCTCGATTTTGTTAATGCGATAAGCTTGCTTTTTCCTATTTTACTATTGCTACAACTTTCTACAATCACTAATTTTTACATATTAGAAGGAAAAATTTTAATCATACAGTAAATAAATAATAATCATTAGTAATTACTGGGATATCTCGGGGGGAAAAGAATGAATCGCATTTCTAGCTTTTTAATAAATTCTCAAATTTCCATTCATAATATTTGCTTCTTAATGCAAAGTTCCATCTATCCTACCTTACTTATCCTTATCTCTCGCTTATCTTTTGTGCAAATTTGTCCATAGAAATTTGATAAATGTTTTAATATTATCACTAAATTTGTACTGATAATCTTAGATTTCCCAGCTTCAATTTAGCACATATCTTGAAATTAGCTCAGCCAAGAAATTTTAATTTTCTCTAAATTTATTTTAACGATATATTAAATTTATTCTAAAAAATAATTAGAAAAATCTGTGTATATAATCAAAAGGACGAATAAAAATGATAAGTATGATGTGATGAAATTTAAATTCTCATCGTAGCAATCAATTCAATAATTCTCTGCCTATTGCTATTGTAATTAATTATTCCATCTAATTATCAGATGATGCAAATGCATCCTTACATCAACTTGCAATAAATGTCATTTAAAATTATCATAATGGACTTTTACAATTATAGAATGAAAGATATATCATCTTTTGGAGGCAAAGTTTAGCAATCAAAAGTATGTGTCTATGTGTATGTGAATGTTTCTATACGTAATGTATATGCATGTGTATGTGTTGTGTATATGTGTATATATATGTGTGTGTGTGTGTCTGTATGTATGCATGTATATGTGTGTGTGCATGTCTCTATAATCATTCTTTTATTTTTATTTTCCCAAGACTTTCGGTATAATTCCCGCAGTGGATGTAACTAAATGAATAATTCACTCTATTGTTTCTATTTAACTGATTAGATAGGGACGATGAAAATTTGTGATCGATTTAAAAATAAAATCATCATATGCTATAATTAACAATACAGAAATGTAATTAATTTAATTACATTGAATGCTTATGCATATAGTAATATTCATACAATACGTGAAAAATCATTATCATTACAATGATATATAATACATAATTATATAGTTACAATTACTCGTTATTATTTGCAGCATCCCTTCATAATTACTTTATTAATTGGAATTATATAAATCATTCTACAATTACCGTATAAATATTTCATCAAATTATTATAATACAATACATAAAATGATTAGTAATTATCATAATTCTGATTATAATATTGAATCAACATTATTGCATATTGATACATCCCGTTATAAAAACTATTTTTTGATGCTGCTTATGCATATGTAAGTGCAACTTCAAGATGTAAGTACGAATGCAACTGTAAGGTAATTATTCCTTCTCTCATTTCTCTTTGCAACAGTTACCTTTTATCATATCAGTCTTGCATCATTCATTCTTTTGTTTTATATCTCTAATTCTCCTTCTCTTCTTTTTGCCCTTCTTTCTTCTTTTCTTCTTTCTTTCTCTTTTGTGAAACAAGGAAATTTATAAAGTATCATCATTTCATCCAATCCCATCGACCATCATTACATCACCTTCTTCCCGTTCCTTCTTACTATCTTCACCATCATTATTATCATCACCACTTTCACTACCATAGATTATCGTTGTTATCTCTATCATCGCTATAATAATTATCATTATCACTGCGTATCATCTTCCATTAATAATTATCATTAACAACATTAACATTGTTGTTGTTATTATAATTAATATTATTACGGTTTGCCTATTCTCATTTTTCTTCTAACATAATAATAATTACTAACATTTTCACATAATGTATCATTTATTTGAACCATTCATTAATTCAATTACTGTCATTCATTTCTTCCTTACTGTCCATTCCAAACGTAGTAGTATTCTTTTTGAAATTAATCTAAAATGCTTTAATTTACAAGTGCATCTGTATATGTGGTGTGTGTATGCATGTGTCTGCATGCTCATCCATCGTTTTGTATGACATGATGATACTGTTATCACCAGTTAATATTGATATAGTGATAAATGGTTTATAATTGAATAAAATGAATGAATTTATCGTGTGATTATTGCTGTAGCGATATAAATTATTTTTTGATTGATTCAATTTAATTTTTAATATTTTCAACATCTCTCCAAATATGAATATTAAAATGAATGTTAAGTGCTGTTTTATTTTACCTTTTCTATGTTTTCGAATTGAAAAAAAAAACGTCGAGAAAATGTAAAGTTTGTTAACATTTCATTTTTATGTGAAACTATTCATCAAATTTATGATATTTATTGCAAAAAGTACGAATATAAATATGTTTTGACCTTCCTATCAATTTTTTTTAAAGGTCAAACCATGTTATATTAATGTTGAAATTATTTTTCACTTTTTTTCTGGTGGTTACAGAAAATATGCGATAATTATTAGTTTTTTTTTGTCGTGTAATCTTTATAATAGTTTAGTTTATATCTCTCATTCATATTTTAGATTAGATTACAAACAGTGGTACCTCTCTGTTATTTGAATATTCCTAAATGATAAATTCTTCATATATCTTTTCCCTTTTAAATGATTATCAGAAAAAATGTGAAGCAAATAATGGTCCTGGCAGCAATTTGATAATATTCCAAAATTATTTTCCGGAATAATTCGGGAGATAGTGATGAATGCGGGTAGTTTAATACATCCACAGCCAAGTGCTGTACCTATGGTTAGTGCTACAACTACAGCTACCAATACGAGCTATGTTCCGATGCAGTTTTTTAATGGTTTTTTGAATGGTACCGATGGCGGATTAATTCATCAACAGCAACAACAAGTACCACTACAACAAATACTACGCACACAAATGCCAGGTTTCTCTTTTTTTGTTAGCATTTTTGATGATAAATGTTGAATTCAGCATTTCATAAGCATTTTTGCTTTATTTTGATGATTTTATTTTCTTTTCATTTTATTGTTTTGTTCCATTTTTGATCTGTTCAGAATTTAAATTATGTTAAATTATTTTGGTAAATTTAAAAATCCCGTATCTCAGCAAAAATATTATTTCTTCATATTCATATAATAAAGATTACTAAAAGCCAAGCAAGTTTATGGTTTAAACGAAACATCTCCTTATACTATATTTTTTGAAGAACTTTTTAAAAGATTTATTGTCCGAATTAATTAAATACTTAGTCGACTTCTAGTATTAAATTAGTTATTAGGTAAAAAGTATTGTATCAAGATGAGTTTCAGGAAATATTGCAAATGTCCCATCTATTATGCAGCAACAGCAGCAGCAGCAACAACAACAACAACACCAATTGTTTATGCGGCAACAACAGATACATTCGGTAAATTTGTAAATTTAGATTCTCAGAAGATTCTTAGAAGAATATCTTTTCGGTTATTGCTGGCTAAATAATATTTTATGAAAAGTTTACGAATAAGATTCATCAATACAGTAACAAAAGTTTCGCCATAAAATTTCAATTCAAAAAGGTAATGTTTTGAATTCAGTCATCATTATTACAATTATATATTATTTTTTCAAAAATTCAGCAACATGGTGTACCTACGATACAGCACTATTCAGACAGTGTAGCAATCGCATCTGGAATGAGACAGATATTACCTGGTACTGTGCCGTTTTCACACAGTTTTTACGAATATCAACCAGTTTCAGCTATGCAAAATATACATCCGCAGGTGAGTTATCTATTTGTCTTTACTCTGCTAAATTTTCGACCTTTGTTTTTGTCTAAGTTTTTAAAAAACTTACTTTATTCTGTCCTCCTCCCTCTAAATTTAAAAAAAAAGAAATTTTTTTCCAACTCTATGAGATGTTCCTTTGCATATTCTTTTGAGATAATTGCTTAATGTTATTTTCATGAATTAATAATAGCATTTTTACTATTTCGTTTATTCCGAATAAAATTTAATAATTTGTAAATGTATTGATTGAAAGTTATATGAATGTGACTTTATGTCGAATTCTAGCACATTTTTATATTTTCTATTTGTCATTTTTATTTTTTACATCATTGGTAATATGTTTTTTCACAGATGAGAAAATAATAACAGCGTTACAGATGATAGATAAAACACTGATTCGAGATGTGTCACAACAAAATACTGAATACTCGGGAAATCCGATACCATCCTCATCACACCATGCTACTGCATCTGCTACTGATCCATGTGCCCAAATTGCCCACGTTCTACAATGTTATCAGCAGGTTTTTCATTTATCTTCTGATAAGTAACTACAAATAATATGAAGGCTTTTCTTTTCATACCTATTGTATTTTCGGTTTCGCACATTATCTTCTAAATTTTTTCATTATATTTCGTTCTTCATTCCAAACCTCAGTTATAATTGTTGTACAGCTTTTTACTATTCTTAACCAGCATCAATCATTTATTAAAATTATTGTGGAAGCATAAAAAAGCGAATAATTTTGTACGCTGGAGGAACCGAATTACTTGCGATATATTCTTAGGGTGGTGAAGATGCAGAATTTGTCCGAAAAGCAATCGAAAGTTTAGTAAAAAAGTTAAAAGATAAACGGAATGAATTGGAAAATTTAATTACCGCTGTAACATCAGCTGGAAAACAACCAACGTCATGTGTTACTATCCAGGTTAATTCTTTTCTAGCATTGTTTTCATAATAAAGTATTTAATTAACCGGTACACTAAAATAAATAAATAAATTTTGTCGCCATAAATTTTTGTTAAGAAGCAACAATTTGACGATTTCCAATTTACCATAGCATCATGATGAGAAAAGGGATCTAATGCTTTGATTATTCATTGCAATCTTGTTCTTAATAAAATTAGATCGAATTTCAAAATATATTGCATTAAAAATATTATGTAGAATATTTACAATTAAATATGCTTTGCGAAAAAACATTATATGAAACTCAAAATTTATAGAAATTATTAAATAAATTACACTCTCAAAGCATTTTTACGAAAAAAAGTTTGTTTACACTGACTCTTTTTTATTCTTTTTGATGGATGTGTTGCAGAGATCATTAGATGGACGGCTACAAGTTGCAGGCAGGAAAGGTGTTCCACATGTGGTTTATGCTCGGATTTGGCGTTGGCCAAATGTTAACAAAAATGAACTGCAGAAATTACCGATTTGTGCAGTAGCACCAGATAATCAGGTTTATTAATTGATTTTAAAATTCAGTTTTCCTGCAATAAAGCAAATTATCATTTTATTAACAATTGATGTAATAAAGTAATTCTTTAAGTCATTAAAATTTTCAATACGTTTCACTGCAAATTTTTATGTCAAATACCCAATAAAGGACCAACCTTATTTGAAGTAAAGTTCGAATCAAAATAGTTGATTTTTGTAGTTATATTATTAGTCGTCTCTCAACTTATTTGGTGATTTTTTTGTTATCAGTTCCTATAAACTGTAGTACATTTTAATTGAAGCAACTTTTGCAGTCTTTAGTGCAGTAAGATTTTCGATTTATTTTCTCTTAATATTTATTGAACTTCCAGGATGTAATTTGCATTAATCCGTATCATTATGAACGAATTGTATCATCAGGAATTGGAAACATTGGTAGATTCTATCTATTATATTTAGATTACTATTATTACTTCTTTAATTATAATTAAATTAATTTTCTATTTTAGATGCAAATTTTATTTATAGATATGTCAACTCTTCGATTGGATGCCTTAGTTGCACCATCGTCATCATCAGTCACAGTGGTTAATTCATTGTCTAGTAATATCGTACCAGGACAAATAGTTCAAACACAAATTACTGGGCAACCATTATCTATCGAAGTAAGTTATTTGAGAGGAGAGAAAAAAAAAATTTTGCTCGATGTTTTGTTTCATTTTTAATTTATGAAGACTAATAATCAGAATATTAGCATTACTAACTGATAATCAGAATAACTGGCATTCTTTAATGTACTGATATTCAGATTATGCTAAGAAGGATATATACATAAAAAGAATGAATTCACAGACGTTGTGAAGTATTAGAAGTTCATTGGTAATGAATATATTTGTATATTTGCATGGATTCCATTGATAATTTTACCTTAAACTAATTATAATTGATGAAATGATAGAATTTTTGCTTCTTGCTTCTCATGGAAAAATTCATGGGACATCATTGTAATGGAAAAAAAAAATTGATTTGAATAGAAATATAAGTAAATAAGCTTATGCGCAGAAGCATTATAACTGGAATATATTTTTTTAGTAACCGAACGGAAAAAAAAACGTTTGGGAGATTTATAATATTAATTATTAAAGCTCTATGCTATTTTCGCTCTCTGTAACTTACGGGTGTTTTGCCATGATTAGTTCACATTATTCCGAATAATTTCTCATAATCTATACATTTTTCTTCTCATAATCATAATACATTTTTTTTCTCATAATCTCATAATACCTTGTTAGTTAATATCATTTGCAGTGCATAACGAATTTTGTCTCCAAAAGTACAACTCAATAAATGTTCCGTTTCAGACTTTAATGCATTCTTTCCTTGAAAAAGTAGAAATCACTCCGAAAAAAAAACTGGGAAATATTAATTTAAAAAGTTTTAAAAGTGTGCTAATGCTAAAGAAATTCAAATTAAAAATATATGATGCAAAACAACAATAAAGAACAGGCAAAATAATAAGAATAAGAACAATCCAAAACCGAACGGTATATGCGGTAAAAGTCCTTTATGCTTTTTGCCATCATTCGGTCGAGGTATAACATGAGGCAGTGATGGAGTAACTGGATTGAAGCCGCCTTTATCATCATTACCACCTCAGCCATCATTTGGTACTTCGCCTCCTGCTTGCTTTGATAAGACTTTTTCCCATTTTTGTTGTATGATATTGCCTAGTCTTGTAGATAATCTCCTTGTTGGAAAAATTGCTTCTGTAAAATCATATCATTCGTTGTCAAAATATTGATTGAAATATATGTTTGGGTAGGTTATTTGTAATTTCAACAAAATTAATCTTATTTCAGAGTCCATATTGTGATGTGACGTCACCCGAATCATTAAACATGTTACAAGGTAACACCAATGATAGTGCCAATGTTGATGAGCGAAATGGTTGGCTGAATCAAAATATTTTATCAGTAGCAAATCCATCTGTTGCACATTTATATCAACAACATTCTCATTGTAATGGTATTTTCGAATATTTACAATAGAAATTTCAAATCAACGCAAATAATTTTTTTGTTTGTTTAAAATAAAATAGATGAGATTTGATATATATGTGCGTGAAAAATAAAATGATTTAAAAATTTGTGCATTATTCACGCAATAATCATATCATTTAACCAAATGCTTCTAAAAGATAAAAAATTGAATATAAATTTTCCAAAAAATTGAATATAATTTGGAATAGCTACTAAACAGTAGGCTGACAAATAACTTATTGATACTTTTCAAAAAGTGGCGTAACTAAGAAGATTTAAAGAATCGTATATTGAATTTTTCTTTTTTTTAAAAATTATATGTTTTTCGATATTCATTTATATTCAGTTTTAACAATGGTCAAAATAATCGATTTTTTCTTCTAAATTATCTTCCTTTCATTTTCTAGCTAACTATCAGCAGATCAATGATTTGTGTAATTATCCAACCGGCCGTTGTAGATGTGAGTATAGAAATTCATTTTTTTTTTTCAACTTGTTGTATATTTGTTTGTGCTTTTATTTAACTTCAACTTCTGAAAACTTTGAATTTCTTTCTGTTGCTTTTCTAATATTTTGTTATATTTTCTAACATATTTTTCAGATAATTTGGATTCAGTACGTCTACCTACTACACCAAGTACCATTTTCTTTATTTTTTGTTCTGCTCATAAAGAATTATTTTGAAGTTTCATAGACTTCAAAACTTTTATTAAGAAATTATTGTTACCGATGAGATATTTGGAAAGATTAAAATTTACCTATTTTTTGTACAGCTTTCATATTGTAGCACCAGATCATTGGTGTTCAATATCATATTATGAATTAGATACGCAGATTGGTGAAACATTTCGAGTGCGAAAAGATCGAACAGAGGTAAGTTATATAATAAGAATGTATTTCAAAACTTCAAAATTTAGGAGAAACTCCAGTTGTTTGCGGTGCTTTTAATGAAAGTAATAAAAATCGTAAATTTTTGATGAGAAGTGGAATTGTATTAAGATAGCTTTCTTTTGACGGTTTTATTTTTGTTATTAACTTTTATTATAATTTGTACGAATCTTATGCAACAATTTTAGAAAATAAAAAATGTGAAAAAAAATTAGGAATGTGAAAAAATATTAAGTTTCTTAAATAATAATTTCAAATATTTCTTTTTTTATAGGTAATGATTGATGGTGGTGTTAATCCAGCAGGAGCCAAACATGGTAGATTTTGTTTAGGAGCCTTATCAAATGTACACAGAAGTGAAGCTTCTGAAAAAGCGAGGGAAATATTTTTCTTTTTTTTTTTGGAGCTGATTTTGCACTACCTGAATGATGATCATGCAAAAAATAGTAAGAAGGACAATTTTTTTTGTTTTCATTTAAAGATTTTTTTAGGATTACTTTATACTTTAAACTTATGCTGAAATGTATTTATTTATTTAGATTACATATTGGAAAGGGAGTACGTATTTCAACACAGCGCGATGGCAGTGTATATCTTGATTGCTTGTCACATAAATCTGTTTTTGTTCGAAGTTATTATCTGGATTTTGAAAATGATATTGAATATGGTACTGTGCATAAGTTTTGTTCCGGCTCGCCGAGCAAAAAAGTAAGTTATCGATGTAATTTAAATAATGAATATAATATGTAATATCGTTATAATAATAATAATTGTTTCCTTAGATATATATATAACTGGAAAGTTATTTTTAGCAAAAAAGTTTAAAATACTTTTTTTTTTATCATTTGGGTTGAACTATTGAGTCCTCTTTTTTTTTCTTTGAGTAAGTAATGTATCGTATTTCAGATTTTCGATTTGCGTTGGGCATTTGCGGAAATGGAACATCAGAGTAAATCTGCTCGCCTAGCTGTAGTGGCACAAGCTGCAGCAGTTGCTGGCTATCTTCCTCCAGCAAATATCGCATCGTCTTTAATTGAGGCGTGATGATTTGAGACGAGTAGATACCTTATATATATATATTTTTTTTTTTTTTGTCTTCAATGTAGAAGTATCTTCTAATGAGGATTAATTTATTTTTTCGGATGGATGTAAGCTTTCGAAATGCCATGAAGCTTCTATTCGTAGCAATGGATAAAGAAATAGAAAAGATAAGAAGCAATCATTTTTTTTTGGAGAAGGTCATAATCGAATAATGTGATAGCTTCTGAATGTATAAAAAACACTGCAAACAGTTATTAAATATTAATTCCTTTTTTGAAAGAAATTTTTATGTTTTTTTTCAGGTATGTTGCATAATAGCGATATCATTCGTTAAAGGTTGGGGCGTTGGTTACAATCGTACATCAATTAAGGAAACACCATGTTGGGTCGAATTACAACTTCATCGACCGCTACAACTTTTGGATCAGTTGCTTAAGAAAAACGAATATTAGCCGCTTAAATCCTTATAATAATTATGAAATTTATAAACGAAATGTTTCACTAAATATATTGTAGTAATTTAATAATCGAAAGAACAGTGCCTTTTTATTTTAATTATATATATAATTTTTATGACTTACTTTTCCTTAAAATTGGTTTAAATGAATTCTTTCATCAATTTCCAATGGAGATTTCGTATTTTTATGTTCTGCATACAAAATATCTGCAGTAAATGTATTTTTAATACTGACTTAAACTATGGAAACTTTTTTATGGTTAAAATTCATAATTGCTGAATGGATGAGAAGAGAGAAAGAATTTGTTCATGAACAAAGTATTCCGGAATCTGAGATCAGAATAGTCTTAACCACATAATTTTCTATTTCGTATATTTCAAGTAAAATGCGGGTTTTGTCTCATATTTCTCTGTCATATGCAATTTTTCTGCTTTGCTTTTATGTAAAGAAATGGAACGGATTTTTTCACTACTCGATTTTTTTTAAATGAATTAGTTAATAACGATCCATTTGTTGCAATCTTAAAATAACTCATTCCAATGATTAATGAACAGTTCAACATCAACATGAAATCGATGTCCGAAATTCATCTTGTTAATAAGTCTTAATAACTTCTAGATTATCAAAGACTTTTGACACCCTTCTTTCCAATGACCATTTAAAAACAATTATTGTCATGTAATATTTTGTTAGCAAGACTAGTCTGTTGAAGTGGAACTAGTAACTATGCTTCTTAGTGCGTTAGATCCATTGAAGACGGGTTAAGAGGATTTATGGAACCTAATAGGTAGCACTAATTAAAAAGAATTATATTAGAAAATTATCGTGTAAATCTGCACATAACATTTATTTGACAGGGAACAATGTTACGCGGAATAATGAAACTTTATGAATCTCACAGCTTTTGTTTACTCCTAACTGGTTCTTCGGCTTCATATTCGATTTCAAGCACCTGCCGAAGATGCCTCTTGACAGGCTCACGTTTTGGTTCTTTGTTCTTCAGATCCTGCCATCTCACTCGTTTCTTTTTCTGCTGGAAAAATCACATTTTGGAATTACTTTAAGTGCGTTTAATATCTTTGAATAGTCTTAAAATTCTGTTTTGAAAAACTAGAAAAAGACTCTCTATAATATGAAGCCAGTAAAACGTATAATGGTAGTACAAAAATATACTTTATTTATCATTTCCCTTTCTTCTTTTTCACTCGAATTCTTGAGATTTTCCTCATCTTCCTCACATTCCATCATATCATCTTCACTATTACTCTCTTCGTTCCAATGTTCATTTACTCCTGCATCTTCTATATCTTCATTTTCGTCAGATGATTCCTCGAAATCAGCAATGTATTCGCGAATTCCGGTATCCTAAATGTTATCAGTTAAAAAATACACACATAAAAAATTCTATTTTCTTAAAAAAAATCATAAAAATACAAGAAATTCAAACTTTGTTAATCTCTTCAACTTCAATTTCACGATCGAACTCAGTATCCACTTCTTCCTGCTCATCAAGCACACGATTGAATGCATCTTGTCTAAAAATTATCTCATCATTGATCGTATTCCATGAGCAGAATTAATGGATATTTTCAAACTTCAGAAAATAGGAAGCAGCCAGCATATTATAAAAATACTTTAAACCCAAAAAAAAGCAATTAAACAAATATAACAAGAATAAAATAAAGCTTTTACGACCTGAAGTTATATATTTCGCCGTATGTTCCTTCACGTAGACGGCTCAATAATTCCTTTTCTATAGCTGTATCCAACTTGGCAGCAATGAGTGCTTTTTCTTCTCGTCTTACTTCACGCCTTTCAATTTTTCGCTGTATTGGAATAATTTTTTGTTGTCTGGAAGATGCAAGTTTAAATAATGAAAGATTTTAGGAAATCCAGCAAATATTTTGAGATATTAAGTCAATAACAAAGCAATTCTTAAAAATCTTTCTCAATTAAAGCGATGCATAATAATTATCCATTTTGATGTCATTAAATAGTCGACAAAGGCCGTAAGAATTACTAGATTATGTAAAAATATGAAAAAGGTCTGTGTAGCGCATATAATCATACAAGAGATTAACTTACCACAATCTATTTAAACAAATTCACTAATTGGTCAAATATAATAATAGTTCTCAACGCCTAGATATAAACAGCTGACAAATCATATTTTCGGCTTTTTGAAAATAAATTTTATAGTAATTTGCCTATGAAAATCATTCCAAGCCGAAAACACATTCCATGTGTTGAATTATAAAAAAAGAAATTATGCCAAGTCAATTTTTTTAATGAAATACTGAGACTTGATTTCTTGAGAGAAATCTTTCGGTAATGCAAAAGGAAATCAAACAAAAACCTTTCTCGAAGCTTCATCTTCCTCATCCTAATCAAATACTGATGTATACGAATTAGACGTGCTTTACATTTGTGTCTAACATATTCAGACCAATGCAATAATGCATCATCAATTTGTCCAACAGCTTGAGTCATATTTCGTGATAATTTGATTCGTTCCCAGAGTCTTCGTGGATAGTGACTTCTTTCAATTACTTTCATATATAGATAACAGATCCCTAAAACATTTACATGTTTTAACTGATCCTTAGTTTTTACTATGTTTGTCAGCTGTATATTTTTTTCGTTGTCCGCTTTCTTCCTATTCATACAGCTTAAAATTAAAAAACTTATCTGCCCTTCACATTGATTACTCCTATAATAACTCATGTTTTCTATCTACTCAAATAATTCGCTATGTCACAAGAATTTCCGAATATGCCATATATGCCTTTCAGTAAAATAAAAAATACCTTTCTCTTCCCGTACTGTAGCATACTGACTGTTAGCTAATGGACATGACGCTCGATTGCACAAACCCGTTAAATTGTATTCATTACGACAAAATCTCTGTGTTTTTATCCTGAAAAATATTAAAAACTTAGATTTCAGTCAAACGTTAAAATGGAAGAAAACCGAATATCTAAAATGGAAAGAATGTGCTATATATATATATATATATATATATATCACATTCGATAGAGCGTCTTATGAAAAAAAAAACTGTAACTTCCTACAACAAGTAATAGAAAGCAAAATTTTTATCATTAAATAATACTAAAAAATATATATATTCATTAACAGCTGATATTTACCTTGTTTTAAAGGAGCACATCCCTTTATTGAGAATATTCCAAGTAACATCATCACATTGCATCTCTCCACGTCTGATTTAATGTCTATAAATAACATTTAAAACTAAGACCATAATATTTCTAATAATTCCGCAATAATAAATATACCTAAACCATAATAATTCCGCAATAAATATATAACTAGTTCGCTATGTCACAAGATATTTCATATGATCAATTCATAAGATTACAGTGAATCAAATACAGCACCGAAGTAAACTGTAATAGGCTGATATATATGTGATTTCTACAGCAATCTGAACTTGAAAATACTTAGACTAGAAAATAGTATTTTTTATATTGACAGTAATTCGCACACTTATCGTCAATTTATCATTCATAAGGTTTTATTTGAAAGAAAAAAATCGCAGTTCCAACCGAAATACAAAACTTCTTCGACCAACGCTTCAAAGAGCGATCGTCGCAATCGTCAATTGTCGCGGGACCATGGAACCAAAACAATCTGCAACTTGAACCCAAACCTCGTAGTGACAGCAAATATGCGCTATTTTCATTCTCAATTGTGGCACTAATTAATTTGAATTGGAATTTGATGCTTTGGAAAAGGTGTACTGTGTTTGATGATTTGCTTATCGCTTGATGTTTTCAGTCTTATCTTTGTTCTATTTTACAAGTCTTATCGATCACTACTATCTCTCAAGCTTCAATACTGCATTCACGTGTAGTTATTGCGAATAATTTTTTAAGTACTTTAAATGTTTGGAAATCTCCTGTCATGTTTTTGTTTTTCACATTATATTTAATATATCATTTGATATTTCTAAATTTTATTTGTCATTTTATTTTACATCTTATCCTTTGATACATATTTTCTTTGAAGCACAAATTTTTTTCTTCCAATCTTGCTTGAAATTTGATCGGATTGTTGCAAAAATATTATTTGCTTTAAAAATATAAAAAATTGATAATGAAATAAGGAAAATGAAGACATGCGAAATTACTGCTTGAATAATGCGGAAGGTTGATATTGGGTTTCAATTTTTTAATTTAAAAGAATTCAAAAATTTTTGAAATTTTCATAAGTGTCATATTTTAAAATTATTTCCCAGGTCATTCTGTTTTCTTTCCCATACTTTTTTCAGTCTGTCTGAAATTTTCCATACGAAATGCGTTCAGATTTCATTTAAATTCATCCATTCTGAATATATCATACTAATTAATTCATTCGATTAGAATTCATGTTTAATATAGCCTATCTGGATAATTTAATTTGGTTAAATTGTTGGATGTAATAGTATACTTTTAAATAAATTTTAAAGTACATATTTTCAGATAAGAACAACTACATCAAACGATATTGTTTGACTAACTGAATATGATCGTATATGAAGATTTTAGGCGATTTTTTTATAGTATGATTAAAAAAGATGTTAGTTTCTTTCTTTTTCTTTTTTTTGAAGTCATTAAGTACTTTTTTTCAAAAGTTAGGAAACGGATTTGGTGAAACAAAGGCAAAAAAAGAGAATAAAGTGAAATTCAGAAAGTCTAATATAGTTTTTCCTACTATAATATATACAATATTAGAAAAGATAATATAAAATATGGATACAGTATTGGAAATAGGATTTAAAAAAAAAGAAAGTTTAAATGTAGCAGTTTTGTAGCATAAAAACATTAATTTCAATTTTTCAATTTTTTCCTGAATTTCATAGAAATATTAATGCATTTGGAAAAGTAGAAGCATTGGTCAGATATTATCATATATCTAAATAATATTTTCTTTCAGCATGTACTCATTATAGCAAACGTTGATGCTGATGCTGTTTGCGCTACGCAGATACTACTGGTAAACAATTTGATTTATTGTTATTTATTAGTGCAAAAATCAAATGTCACCTCATGAAATTGATTTTATCTGAAATTGATAAAGACATAATTATCAATAAACGGTATAATTTCACTAGTTATCATGATTTATGATAAATATAATAGAGAGAAATATTTTAGACTTGATTTTGTTCTACATTTATGCTGTAGAATCAAATATACTTATTTATTTCTTGTGTTTATATAAAAGGAAAATAAAAATTCTGAAAAATAGTTTGGAAGATGACAGTCTGATAAAGAGTTTTCCTATAAATGATACTACATCATGTTGTAGTATGTAATATTACTTGGCATCTCAAAACATGCAAGTATGATCACTGGTCATGAAAACATTGTCGACGCACTAGTGCTAAGTTGGGCAGCGATTTAATTAAAATCATCAGATTAAGTCAATTTACTTTGATCAAATTCGAAATAGCATATCTAAATTCATTGAACAGTGATTTTGAAATTAAAAAAAAAGAAATTTTTAGGATTTATTCGCAGCAGATGATGTAGCTTATACGCTGGTACCAGTAGATGGATGGGAAGGTTTCCGGAGAGCATTAATGGAACATGGAGAGCTGACACATTCGGTTGTGTTATTCAATTGTGGTGCTACAGAATCATTGATTCCTTATCTACGATCCGATATGACATTATATGTGATTGATTCAAGGCGACCTTTAGATTTAACTAATGTAAGTTTTAGGAAACACGATGAGAAATATCCAAAAAATGAAAATAATGTCAGTAATGATTGAAGAAAAATCAGTCTTTTCTATTTTTTCTATGAGGCAACTAGGAGAATTGGATTAGTTCATTCCTATGAAATTTCTCTTATGATGATTTTCTTTGGCATTTCATTATCCAGAGATATGCTGTCATCCGAATAAAATGATTTGTTTTTCTCCAACTTATAGTTTTTCTTTTTTTGATTAGAAATAATTATAACGGAAATTTGTTTTAAATTTTTTTGACAGTTTATTATCTTGGTGAATTGTTTGTAGGTGTATTATAACGATAACATCCGCCTGATTGTCAGTAGGGATGAATGGGAGCAATTGGATGTTCCAAATATCTGTGATGTCGAACTGTCGGACAGTTCATTTTCTGAGGACAATGAAGATGAAAATGAAGCTGGGATTGATGTAGGTAGTGAGAAGGATTTTTTCGAAACTACGGAACAGATAGAGGAAAATGATGAAGCTAACGAAAATCGAAGTAATGAATTTTATCTTAAATTTTTAAATTCTCTATAACAGTTTATTTAAATTTCATTTTTCGATGTTCTGCCGCGTATTGAATTCTTCCTACCAAATATTCATTTCTTGTTACATTTTAATATCCATTCATATATTTCTAATGACCTTAAATTTTGCGAATTTGTAGTATCTGCAAGTGAACAGATAGAAATTGCTCGAAGTTCAAGTGATGGGGAAAATGAAATGGAAAATAGTGATACTGGTGATATCGCGCAAATTGATGGTGTAGAACAATCAGAAGAATCTATGAGTAGGCGCAGAAGACGGATTAGTGATGTTGCAGATTCTGTCGGAAGACAGGAAGCGAAACGGCGACGACGGATAGAAATGAAAAGACATCGTGAAGATGTTTTGTGGAAATATCACGAGAATTCCTGGTATGCTCCATCGGTTAGTTCTTTTTCTGTTTCCAATTTCCATTTTAAACTTGTTTTATCTAGATCTTTTCTATTTTTATATTCCATTATTCTAGAAGCTGTTATTTGTAGTTTTTATTTTATTATTTATCGTTAATTTTTATTTTCGTTTTGTGACATATACGTTGATCAAGTCTGAAATTATAAGATTAAAAGTCTTCAATTTTAAAACTTATAAATCTGTTTGGAATGTTATAAAAATAGTGTGCATTTTTGTTAATTGGCGATCACTTTAATCTAATGAATTTATTATTTGTTTCTAGAGTGCCGTATTGATGTTGGAAATAGCTCATTCTGTCGGTCGAACTACAGTCGAAATGATGTGGTCAGCTGTGGTTGGGTTAAGCAGTCAGCTAGTAGAATATCTAATAAGTCACGATTGTTATACGACTGCTTGTTTCGACCGTTTAAGGGCGTATAGAATGAAATTTTGTCCAGATGGATCAGATATTGTAAGAGGTGATGATATTCTTCGGCTGAAGTTTGATGATGAGTATGTTAATTTCATCTTTATGTACTTAGAATATAAATATGTTATATGAAAAAAATGCTGTTTTATATTTCGTAATAGTAAGGAAATTTGTTAGTTTTATTGTTTCTTACTCGGAAATTTTTTACTGATTTTATTTTTCAGTTTCATGCACATCATGCACTATTGAGCATTATTTAAAGAATATATTACATTGCATTGTATTATGTGTTCCTGGGCGTGAAAAATTTTTGTTTTTCTGAAATTACCAATATTATATTGTATGTAATGGGAAATTTTTATTAAAAATTAAAAATAAATGAAAACAACGGAAATTAGTCGTGATTTAAAGATGCTGACGAAATTTTGAAAAATATTGATTTTTTAAGAGAAGTAATATCTGAAGTAGCAATTCGAAAATCTATAATTTTAGGATTATGTTACCGTTATATGCACATTGGTCATTATACACAAGCATGGTTCACAACGATTTTTTCTTTTGTTTAACACAAATGTGGCAGCAAAGTGGTGCTCATGTAATGAAGACATTGCTGGCTGAACTTGAGTAAGTAAATTGCATCCTTTTTTTTGGTATTTGTATATCAGCCATCATCAAGTATTATTTATATTATTTATCGGAAAGAAAACAAACATTCTGTAAAGAAGTGATATAATTAGCAAACTGCGTTAAAATTGAAAGTAAGTAAATCGATTTGAACTTGAACCGTCAATATTATCTTTAAATTTAACCTATTCTTACTATCGCTGTGATATGTTTATTTATCTGAAACAGCAATATCAACTAATTTTTTAATCGAAAAAGTATGTTCTGATAAATGTATGAGCTTATAAAATTTATTTTCAGAATAACGCTAGAAGAAAGCCATCAAGTGTATAGTGCGCTGACGTCGGAAAGAAAGGATGCTATTTTTCGTCACATATATAAACATATGGATGATGAATTTGCATCTTTTACGGCTCATATAGGGTACAGTAACAAGTATGAATTCAAAATGTTACAATGCTAAAGAATTTATTGAATTTTTTGATCCAAAAAAATATTATACTCTAACAATTGCTCATTTGATTAATATATAATGTATTAATAGAAATTACTTATATATTATTAAAAAGGATCAAAGAGGAAAATATCGATTTTATACTTAACAGTGTTTTGAGTGTCATTCTATTTTATTTTTGTAAAAGTATCTCTAGATTTACTGAAGTGTTATTAAAATGAATTTAGTACTGCTATATATTATTTGTTGAGTGATGGCTGATATAAGATGAAGGTTTGATTTAAAAGCTTTTAGCTGTAGAAATTCTATCCAATATTTTCAATCTTTAGATTAAATTGTTGCGAAGATTTTTTAATATGTTTAGAAAAAGTATGAATGCCAAAAAAATTCTAGATACAATTCATGCGACTTTGCCCGTGCTATTTCTGGACGTATAAGTTATGGAGTTGTTGAAGTTGAATCACCTTACGATCGTTTCATTGGTGCGCAAGAAATCTTGCAGAAATTCATAGAAGGTTTTTTTCATTGAATTTACTTTATAGAAGGTGAAAAAACAAAATATTAGTTCTGGTCGAATCATGTTGTTATTAAAATTTGAAAAAAGATTTTAAATAGATGAGAGTATTGCATTCTTATTTATTTTTTTAAATCTTTATAAAATTAGCAAGAAACTATCTTTTTCAGGAGGAGATAAGTCACCACTTTCAAAAGCGATTGAGTCATATAAAAGTTGCTTGATCAATCTTGTAAATCTTGTCTTTATGTCAATCAATCAAAGCCTTATTGTTTCCGTCGGATCTTTTTATCTTCTCTGTCTTCCTCAGGTATCATCTAAGCTTTTTCCAAATTTATGATGAGTGCAGTTTGAATTCCTTTATCTATCTAATAATCATTTGAAAAAAGTCAACTTTCTTTATCTTCCCAATAATTCTTTGGAATATTGCTCTATTTACTGCAGTAAACGTTTTTTATGCTCTTCAGGAAGACGAAGCACATATTTTACATTGCAGACATTTCCTCTATATATTTATTCACTATGTTCTTCGAGCTTTCACTGTCTCAGTAAGATTTTCAGTAGTACTTTTTACGAGTTTTTTTAGGGTTTGAGCTGAGACTGAATTTCAGAACTGCATAAAACTTTTTAATTTATATGCCATTATTTGGTTTTATATTTTTCGTCAAGTGACAAAAGATCATGTTTTTTGAGTCGGTGAGTTTTGTATTTTATGTACAGTTGTATGCTGCTGGAATTTTTTAATATTATTAGCGGTGATGAGCCATTTAGTAGTAAAATCAGCCCCGCAAAAGAATTAAAATTTTTTATAGATCAATCGGTTTGGCTAAATATTAGGAGGAGGTTGTTCAAAAAAAAATTTGCAACTTTTTCGTTTTTAGAATTCTTCAAAATTTAAGTTAACTAAAGTTTTCTTTAACAAACTGGATCTTTGTTGAATTTTTTCCGTCAAAACTTCTAGAGTCATTCAAAAAATCGTGCTAATCGACCACTCTTTGTTGCCGTGCCTATGAGTGGTGAAAATGCTGGTTGGTTTTTGATAACCGGCTCCATGCCTGCAAATACTGATTATGAAGACAGCAATCAGAAAAGGTCAGCCTTCATTTTCAAGCTCTTACCGCTTTTTGTTTTATTTCGAAATTATGATTTAAACATGCTAGCGTTCTTATTAGAAGGTAAGATAGATGAACAAACATGTGTAGATTTGAAATATTCCTAAACTGAAACTGATTTTACATAGATTCTTGAAGATTGATTTTAGCACTAATTTTTTATAAGTAGGTAAATCTGATTAATGCATGTTTGTAAAATAAAGAAAAAGACGTTTTGAGATTTTTAGTTTTATTGGACGTGCAATGCAAAAAGTTGTAGACAATTTTATACGTGATGGTGCTCGACGAGATTTTTTCGATTCTGCAAGTAAGCGAAATTTTTGTCCTATCATCATTAATATTTATCTTCTTTGTTTTATTTGAGAAATATTTCTCCTATTAAAAATATAATTCTCCTTTACTTTATAAAGCGATTCTTAAGTACCATATAGGCAAAAATTCTTTGTTTCAAATTAATCTATTAAGTGGTGATGATTCGTTCTGATCAAAAGGCTAGGTTTTTCGATGGTCTGCAAGCAACATTGGAAATTGAATGAAGTTTTGCATAATTACAACCATATTATATTTCAAAAAGTTTGTGATCTCTCTTACCATTACACAACATAAGTTTCATTGTCTTTCTTTTTTTGCTTCGCATTGCCTGAATTTCTTTCCAAGAAATAACATTCAGTAGTTTCCCTCATTTTTTTAAATGTTTTTTTCTTCATATCATTTCTTGTGAGTAATTTACGACATTATTCTTTACAAATATTATGTAGCAGTAGCTGCTTAGATTTTTTTTACTCATTAAGAATTAAAAATTTCCATCAGCTATGAGGGAATTTTTGTTAGGATTGCAATATATGTATTGACATTATCTTAAGATAGTGCTTTATTCTATAATATTTGAGAAAGTTTTTTAAGATGAAATCCTATATCATTGTGGTATTTTTTTTTCTTTTTTTTAGAAGTATAGATTATCCACAAATAATGTTTGGAAGTATAAATTATCCACAAAATGCAGTTGTGCAAAAATAGAGTAGAGGCGATACAATACAGTTGACGAAATGAGCTAGTTTGACTAATAAATTGTTTATCCAGTTTTTTGAATATATGTAAGCAAATCAGACATTTTTGAGAATTCAGCTTTTTTTTGGTTTCAGTTACAAATTTTGCTCGGATATTTTATAGCTATGCTCTGGTTGTTGAATTCATGTTCTACTCAAATATATTTAAGTTATTCTCTGCTTTTAGGAATTTTCAATTTTGTTTTGTTTTGTTTTCATTCTAAAACTGTTGGCGGTGTTTTTTTCAATAGATTTGATTAATGTTTAACTTATTTACACGGGAAAGATCGTTATCTCCAAGAACTTCTTTCCTATTTTTGTAATAAGTTATGTTTTCTTTTTTATTAATTTTGTTAATGCTCGGAAATTTTTCGAATGAACTTTTTGCAATTTTTGGATATCGCAAATTAAATTAATTTAGTTATTGTGAAAGTTCCAAACTTTAACCAATTTTTCGGCGACTACGCAAATATTATCTAAAATTAATAATCTAACTAAAATCTCTCGATTGGAGGCTATATCTGATCTTTAACCCTCAGCTTAAATCGATCAGCAGCTCAGCCTTTTTTCCATAATCCATAGATTAGAGGATATTCTAAAATTTTGAATCTGAATTATAAGCTGTAATCTTAATTTCACAATTCATTTAATTGCTTTGTGACCTGCATAAAACAACCCATAAATAAAGCTACGAATTTAATTTAATATTAAAACACACAAACATCTATTGAAATAATTTTATAGTTTAAATCTGCTACTAAATGTATATATCACATCCACAAATGAAATAGATTTATCGAGAAAGTCCACTAATAGGTCGGAGCTAAAAATCAGCAATTTAGGTTTAAAAAATCCGGAAATTTAAGAGTCCAATCAATTAAAATGTCAAAAATACTGTACCAAGTTGTAAAACTGAGCAGTAATCCAGTTGCAATCAGCATTTGGATTTCCACGTGGTGATAGCATGTCGGATGTGGGCCATATATTCTGATCATATACATGACGTTCAGCTAGCCACAATCCATAAGCGCAATTTTGTTCGAAACAAAACCGTAGCTCTTCATCATTTACATTCTGAATGTCTTGACGCATCTGAATAAATGAGAATTTTAAAATTTTCGAAAATTCATATTATTGTCATTTGGATAGTTACACAGAAGCAGATGTATCAGATTTTCGAGCAAATATTACTCCTCATTATCAGTGATACGAATTATCAATCAGCATAATAATTTAGAATGTCCTTTTTTATTCTATCACGTACTCGTATGAGCATTTCATTACCACAGTTGTATCGAACAACATTTAGCAAACTTTGCATGTTTACATGTCCATTCCGACGAAGATAATACATTAAAGCGATACGAAGCACATCACATTCTGAACGAACCGGTAAATTTTCGCATTTCAACAATACTTCTACAGCACCTTGATCCAGCTGTGCGAATCGTAAATCCAAAATTACCTTATATAAAATAGGAAGGATTAGTATGACAAAATTTTGATCACTTGGTGGAAAATTTCAAAATCTTTTCTTTTTTAAGTAAGAATTTCAATTAAATATGCCCACTTCTTCCAAAGATTGCATCACATAAGTGAGTATGAAATCTTTTGTTCGAAGCGATAAATCAGATTGTCGATGACAGCTAATATTCCAGCAATCTAATAAACAATTATGCTCAGCTGCTTTTTGGATGATAAATTTTTCAATTATTGATCTCATCGTTGGTACCTGTAAAAACCACATGTAAAAATAAAAAAAATATTTATCATGTTCATATAATCGCAAAACATTTTAACTTAAAAATGATAAGTCTTTTTGAAAAAATTTTTTAGTGTTAAAATTTGCACAATTCATTAGGATTTCAATTCCAGTATCGCAATATTATCGTCAAATAAATTTATATGTATCTTCAAAATCCGAGAAATTTTTCGATCTTTCATATAGTTTGTTAATTACCTGAAGTTTGCTACATAAAACTAGAAGTTCCGGAGTTTCGGCTAATGAACATGGTAATATACCACTGTAAAAGAAATTGATCATCCGGCGAACAGCACTGGCATCATAATTTGTAAGGTGATTAATCTTTAGCATTACAGGTTTGTTTTGCATTCTCATTTCCTTTGAATAATATCGACGCAAATATCCGGAATGAGCTACCGCTATTTCAGAATGAAGCATTACAGTGGTATTATCACTCAGCTGAAAAAAAGTTCAGTTATATTATTTGCAAAGCTTATACATAATATATATTACTTAAAAATTTTTAAATTAAATGTTTTTCTCAGAGTTTTCAGAGATTTAGCTTTAAGATAAGAGAATTCAGTAAAAAATTTAATCCAATCCATCAATATAGTATCTGACAATATGGAATATAATTATCAATTTTGAAAGAATATCTAAAAATATAATATACTGCAAATATCTTAAAAAGTACCGTAACACAAATATCCGGTTGCGGTATTTCATTTGAAGTTTGAATGTGATCCAAATAATGCGATAACTTAAGAATTTTATTATGCATAACAATATTTATATTCCGTTTAAATTTAAGATTTTATTCCAATGCAAAAATTATAATTAGTTCTTGTCCGAATACAAATCGGATAATTATTTTCTTATTATCAGTATTAGCATCTGAAAGAATATTTTAAAGTTACATGGGTAATTCAAGAAGTTGAACCTTTCCTTGATGGGCAAGAAGTTGAAATTTATTCGGATTCCATGTTAATCGATAATCACTTTGTCGAGACATTGTCAATTTTTGATTTTTGTCTGATAAAGATAGAGTTATGGTTGGCAGCGGTCGAATATTTTTCTGCGGAAATTGTATTGCAATTATTTGGGATTATTTGCAAAGAAATTGAATTTGATGAAATATAATAAGGGAACGCATGGAAGATAAAGTTAGAAAAAAATTTACGTAATAAACTGATAATATTCACTTGTCCCGATGAATTCCAATTTCATCCATCTACTTCAACTCTTTGTCATTTAGCTTTTAATAAAAGACAAAAAAGCTTACGTTTCCACTTGGCTTTAGAAAGATAAAATGAAACAACTGCACATGGCGAAGCACATAAATTGAATAATATTGTTCATTAAATTAATAAATTTTGAATTATTCTTTAAAACTAACATTTTTGCATATTTTTATACATATGCAAAAAAAATGTGCTCAAGACCAAATCAAATTCTTGACGTCCAACTTTCAATTTTGATTAATAACTGTGAATTTTTAAAAACTGAAATTTCTGCAGCCTAACTTTGTTTTCTTAGCCTGGTATTTTTTATTTTAACTTGCGCTTTATTATTTTTGAATTATCTTTACTGATGACAAATTCAGAGAACTTTAATAGAAACTATCTAAAAAAAGAAATTAAGTGTGATGGGAACTGATGAAGTTATTAAAAACTGCTAACAAATAACAAATGTCATTATCAATGATTTAGTTTTATTTCACTGGATTTTAATGACATTGTGTATTCTTAATTTTTCTCAAGTTTTATTATAATTAATAATTAATTTTCTATCGAATATTTATTTAAAATATTTATTTAATAATATAAATGATATAAGTATGACTATTATGTTTGATACAAAAACGAATTTAATGAAAGCACAAGAGACGAATTTATATTTCAAACCACATCCTCTTGATACTATCGTCTTTTGTATGATCGAACTTCATTTTGGTAATGAGAAATCTTATCAAAAGTCCTAACATTGTCAATTTTTGATCTTTTATTGATAGTATAAACTTTGTTTTACAAAATTAATCTTTATGCTTGTATTAAATTACAATAAAACGATGCAAACTTCTGATTTTTAAAGTAAAATAATTAACAAATTATTAAATTTACAGATCCATTAATTCGACAATTCCTGAAGCAAAAATTTATATCAAAACAAAAATATAGGAAAAAATTCCTCAAATTTTTGACTACTTTCATATTTTACACTCACCTTAATTCATTTTAAAATGAAGTTTGACAAAATGATTTTGAAATTTTGACTGTTAAAGAAATATTTAACTTTCAATTACCCAAATTTTTTATCATCAAATTTGTGCTTCCTTTGATTTCGTATTTTCATTGCTCGCAGATTCACTTCTGATTTGGGATTTGATCGTACTCACAGATACTGCTGAAAACAAATGAATGAAATTGCATAACATAAGGAAATGAATTACTTATAAATCAATTAACTTATTTATCCCACATTTGTTATCTTGATATAAAGCTTCTCATTATTTACATGAAACTTACTTTGTCTAAATTTTAAATTTTTTTTCTTTTACTAATCAAAAATAAAACTTTGTCGAATTTTGAAAAAATTTTAAATTTTGCACTGAAAAAAAAATTGAATGAATCAGCTAACGCTCTGTTGTCAATTCGTCTTTATCTTCTGCAGTACTTTCCATTTTGCTTCTTCTCTTAGCTGCGCGAATTCTTGATATACCAATAGCTAATTCTAATATTACAATAATTGTAAATGTAACAGCCAAAATCACCATAACTGCCATTAATGTCGGGAATCTAATCTTTTTTTCATTTACAAATAATCATATAAAATTTTGAAATCTGATAAAATCTTGCAAAGTATATTAATCAAAATCGATATTTGTTATCTTACAAATAAAAGAATTTCTTGAATTATTATCACTAATTTTTTTTTTTTTTTTTTTTTTGTTATTGTTAACATTAATATATCAAAAGAAAAACTTTAGCATTAAAAATTTTTATAAAATTAAATTGTAAAATTATTGATGGAAATGTTTTTGTAAATATATCCTTACTCGCCACACTGAAAGAATACCATATGTTGCAAATGTTTGAATACAGCTGTTTTAATTACTTCCATATCATCAGCTGGTACCATTTCACAACCCAAATCAATCCCTAATACATGACACATATTTAAGCAATCATCTCGAGCATACAAATATCGTTGTTGTACAAATGATGCTTTTCGTAGCAATTGTTGAAATATTCCTTCTGCTAACAGTGCTTTAATTTTTACATTTCTCAGTAATTTATTTCGTCTACCACAATACACACCTGGTACTTCTTGCTGTAAATGTACCAATTATAAAATGCTAAGAAATAAAACCATTTTTTTGTTTCCTTTCTTTTCCTTAAATTATAAATTATACTAATTACAAAATATGGATAAGATTTTTATTAACTATTAGAAATTTGACATATTGATAAGATTCCTACTAACTGCAAAAATTTTAAATATTGATAAGATTTCTATTTACTGTAAAAATTGATGTTTGCAAAGGATCATGCAATAATGGATTCATTCGTTCCTTATAATGTGGTTTGTTACGAAAACGTTTGTTGAGCATTACAACGATATTACGGAAATAAATAGCTGGAATCTTCTGACATTGATATGGTGCGCACTGCAAATTTATCAGAATATCAGAATATATCAGGAAAGTTATCAGAATATTAGGAAAATTATTAGAATACCAGGAATTTGGCAAAATAAAGCAATTAATAACTTTTCAAAGACAAGCATGATGATATATTAGTGCAATTATGTTGGATAGGATAATATGTAGTATTAAGAACAAAATAATACTGTATCTTTTATAACAGTAAAATTATTAATTTAAAAATCTAATCCTAAATCAGAAAGAAATATTTTTACGTTTTTTTGGCTGATAGTAATACAGTGTAAAAGCTTGATAAAACCCAATTATCAAATTGCACTGATAATTAGAGAAATTTAAAAAAAAAAAAAGAAAATTAAAATTTAAAAGATAATTGAAATAAATTGATTGATTATTTCTAATCATCTTGCGGTTTTGGAATTGGCGAAAGTGAGGATTATGAATAATGTCGTGAATTAAGATCACAAATAAATGATTCTTTTTCACGTTTTTTTTATTAGAAATGCTATTGCATTAGTTATCAACTGTTATCATTATTGAGCTCATTCTAACCTTTATACTTTTGCAGGCTTCCATTGTTGCACAGATTGTATGATTCTTCGCATAAGTCATACAATCACTCTAAAACGATTAACTTTTATTTCAATATAACTTTAATTTGCATGTTAATTACCTTGTCAGTAAACATGTACTGTTTGATAAAATGTATTTATTATCATATCGACAAATAAACGCCATTTCTCTGTCGAATATTTATTATCCTATCAGTACACATATATTACCTTATCAAATACTTACAATATCAATGCATAAATAACATTACAAAAAACTGACACGAGAAGTGGAAACAACGACAATCATTTCGGAACATAATGACATGGTAATAAGTAATGCGCAAATGTATCGATGCATCGTTTTCTTATAACTTCAACAGTTTATGCAACACCACTACTAGCATTTTTCCTATTCAATTCATCTTTTTGTACCTTTTAAACTTTGAAATATTTATGCAAATTTTAATTTGCAAAGGAATTTTTAAGTTTCTATATCTGAAATATGTAAATTATTCATTCTTTTATGATTTTTAACAGACTTTTAGGAATAATTTTGAAATCTCTCATATTTGCAGGAATCTAATTCCATTTTCTCGAAACTAGCAGGAAAATAAAAAATATTCCCGCTCATAATCAAATAATCCATCCTTTTTGTCTTTCATATTTTCATAGATCATCGAAAAAAATTTTTGTGCATGTTAATAGATTACTGTATTGTTTAAAATGTATCGTATATTCTTCCGTATATTCTGTCCAATTCTCCAACAATAAGTTTGAAAATTTTGCAGTTATTTTAATATCAAAGGAAAGGAAAAAATTTATTTCCATTTTATTGAGCGTTGTAATATCAGAGGATACAATTAAAATTATAAAATAGAGTTAATTTATCATCCTATTGAAGATATATATTCAAGAATATACAAAAAATTTATGTTTATTGATTTAGCAAAGGTTATTTCCATTGAGAATCGAACACATATTATATACATATAATGAAAAATATGAAGTAGTAAAAAATTTGATAGCATAGCATAAAATTCCTATTACTTCTCTCTTATTCGCAATTAAGATTTTGTTTTAAATTTCAACGGAATGCATTTAGTTAAAGACAGATTAACAATTTTTGAGTTTCTTGTAAATAAGCAGAAAGAGTTAAACCTATTGCTTCAGCAAAAAATTGGCCAGTGTTTGATCTCGTCAGACTAATGGTTGACAGCACACTTCGAGATTTCTCGAATACTTGGCCACTTTACACTTGTGCACAGATGTTTCCATTTCCTAATAGATAACCATACATTTCTCGAAGTTGAATTATGATACTCCTGTTGAAAAACAGCTGGATTTAATCGACTTTAATTCATCATCAAGGGGACTCACAATATTCTAAACCGCTAATTTCCCAATTAAAGTTTTAATCAGTATTTGAATCAAAAAAGCAAGGCACTTCTGAGCTCTCTCACAATATGCTATTTCTCATTAATCACTACACTCTCTTCGACTCCCACACTAATCAACTCTTTTTCTCAATTTTTATCACATGTTTCTGTAGGGTTTATAATCGAAAAGCCAATTTTTACTTTTTTTCTCTAGCAATAACACTTCAAAGATTTTTTCTTACTTTCTATTTATTCTAAATCTTCCAAAAATATCACATTATTTCTTTTTCAAAATACAGTAGCTAAGTAGCGAAAATATCCGAAAAATAATCGTTATCGGAAATATAGCCACATTCGAGTGATATCAACGACGTGACGGTTGTCATGGTGTATTTCAGGTCATGAAGGAAGAAATAAGTGGGAATGAGCTCAGAATGCGAGATGATGATGATATCATCACAGAAGTTAGTTTCTTTTTTCTTTGTTTCCATAACCGTATTATCTGCAAATTCAACTTTGGTGAATGGCCCTTTCGGGATTTGCTCGTGATGTTTTGACAGATGAATATTGTGCGAGCTGTTCCTGTAATTAAGGATAAGCATTTATTAAGTAATAGCATCAGGTTTGAAATAAAATCCTTTTTCAAGTTTTTCAACTTTTTCAAGTTAAAATCCTTTTGTAGATTTCGTATTCTTTGCTTGAAATGCGTCATTCCTCTAGCATTATCATAAAAATGAGGCAAAGAATTAGATGAATTATAGTAGTGAGTGGAAATATTATATATAATTTATAATGAAGTTATACCGGAAGCGCTTCTGGTATTCTTATAACCTTTCAGCTAATAATAATGTCATTGTAGATTAAAGAGAAACAAACAAGAAATTCGCAGGTGAGATATACACTGATTTGCTTTGAGCTTCTCCTTTGCTAATTGATTATATTAGCAGTCCAATTTTAAACCAGTCATTCTCGCATATTTTGACCTTAATTTTATGAACTATGAAATATGTCTACTATATCTTAATTCGTATATTTTTTGTGTCCGATAAGAGATAATGAATACATATATCGCCGATATCAATCCACATAATGCATATGTTTTGAAAATTATCGGTATCATTAAATCACATAGAGCTTAACATTTCTGATGATACTAATAGCAAAAATAATGTTTTTCGTATTCAATCTCAGCACTCCCTAAAAGTTGTTTTGAATTGGTCTTGATTCCATATCATGCATGATTCATCACTCACTGTATTTCTGAATATTATTTTATGCTCTTGAAATCTGAAAATTTTGTTCGTATTACAGATAGATGTAATTCTTTGTCGAAATCCCGGTAATAGTGAAATTTATCGCGTTCAGTACCCGGTACGTAAAGTTAATCCGTTTGGCAGTGGTGTTGTCAAAGCACGTTTTAAAAAAAATGTCAAAATGGTAATAGTTTTACTCACCTTCACATCAGAATTTGCTTATTTTAAATCTGTGTCTGAGGTGCAAGCCAGTTAGTTGATTCTATTTATGAGCATGCTCTTTCATAATTCATTATATCAGTAAATACAGACTTGAAATCTTTTTCATGTTTATCTTTTTTTTATACATCCTTTACAGTTAGAAATGCGATTGCCAGTGGATAAATTGTCTAGTTCATTCGATAAAAGTCGTGCAGAGCACCTCGCACTGATTTCTGGAACAAGTGCAGGATCGTCTGCTACTGACAACTTGTAAACATCGAGGAAAACTTAATCTTCTTAAAGTTTAACTTGTTATATTTGATCTGTACAACTTTTATTTTTCACTTAATTATTTGATTGACCTTTTAGTTCTGACATGAAAAAAGCATACTCTGAAAAACGAATTGCTTCATATAAAACTATGTAATTTAATTTATTTATCATAGTTTTTTCTTCGATATAGTGATATCGTTATCGTGCTTCTTGACCAAAAATTAACTTATTGCATCTCTCGTCTTCTTATATTCAAACTTCTATAGCCTGAAGATTTAACGAATTGTTTTGATTAGGAAATATATATATTTATTTATTTATTTAATGTTCTAGTCAAATAATGGACGAAGAAGTATACGTTGGACGCAGTTTTGGAAATGATGCACCAGTTCATTATGCCGTTGGCTTTTTTAAAAATCGTTAGTTTTGTAAAATTTGTGTATACAGTACTAACAGCTTTTTTTGGTGATCATTTATATTAATGTTTTTTTTCAGATCATTTCATTGCACGGAAAATTTCCAAAATGTGTTGTAATTAGAACTATAATTTCTATTATAGACTGTTTGTATATATGTCCTTTGAATGGTACTTTTGATATGAAACGTTCGATATCTTATCTGAATGGTCAGGGAAAAGGCCGCATAGCCAAAACTTCTGAAGGTAGGCTTATTTTCCGCTCTTTTTAATTGTCATTTATTAAATTTGTTTCTTACTTTCCAAAATTATGCTTCGTATGATTTTTCTGTCATCTATATATCATATGAAATTATTTCTGAATTTTTTTTATTTATTTGCAACTTCCAATCTTCTCTTTTAATGATTTAACTATTTTTAATCTTTTTTCTGCTTCTCTTCCGAGTAATTTGAGTATTTTTAATGCCATTTATAATCGTCTTGAATTTCATTATCTGAAGTGGCATATTGTCGTTTTAATGAAGAGCGACAAAGTTTAGACATCATTATTTCACATTCCAATATGTATTAAAGAATACTGAAGAGCTCTTTTAAACGTAAAACAAAACGTAGAATATTCCACTATTTTACAAGATTTTTAATCATATAATTGATCTAATAATGCAATGAAATGAAATATTTCAGATGACATATCTGATTCGGAGGAAGAAGGAAGTTCAAGAAATCTCTCTCCGATTCGCGTCCGGTTCAAACGTCCCGAAACGGAACGACAAAAAAAGCGTCGTGAACAGTCATCAGCTCATCGAAGTCGTCTGATTGAACAAGATCCCTGGATTGCATTAAATATTAATTGCGTAACAATCAAATTCCTTCCGATTTTTTGGGCATTTCAGCAAATTTATATTTCGAAATATGTTTACTCCTTAAACTGATACTTTTTTCATATGTTTTTATTCGAACACAACTATTCTTTAAATTCCTGTCTTCTGGCTTAAGTATTTGAAACGTAATATTCTTTCGAACATTCTTTATGGAATGTATTTACTTATCCCTAATTTTAAAATATTTAATTTATTGATTAATTTATTGCAGAACATAGAATCAATAAAATATAGCGAATCCTTTCTATCCATCCCGGTTGTAATGCCTGATTCGTGCAAAGTTCCTGATCCTTTGCAGCTCGTTCAAGAAGCTATTATTGGTGAGAAAATGAACGCACTGTAAGTTTTTTTTTCTGATTATTCGTCCATATATTAATTAGAATTTCTTTAAATTTTTTGACAGATTGGTCTGAAATTGATGTTGTATTTAAAATATTCGTAAAATTTTTTGAATTTTTCAGTGATTTGAACGATTGCAACCAATTAATATCACTCCGACGTATACGGCATTTGCCTGAGGTTCAACAAGTTCGTGCTTTGATGATAAAAGGTTAGTAGTTTATTTTACTATTAAACTGTAAATTTCATTTTTTTAAATAATAACTGCTAGTTATTTTATGAAACATTTTTACATCTGTGCAGATATTTAGCACGATGCATATCGACGGACGAAGCTCAGCAGTATATTTCGAAATGCATTCCTCGACATTTACTGATATCACGTGCTCGTGAATGTTCACGTTTAGTGTGCAATATATGGATACTAAAGAGTGAATTGCTTTATCCTGATAATACATCAGTGCTTCGACATGCCCGTGATCTTATCCTCTGTCTGTTTAGTTCTAACTTGCCTATTAGAAGGTGATTATCACTTAAACCAACTCCTAATTTATTTTGATTTTTTTTTTTTTTGCTTAATAATCAAAATCCCAGTTGCAAATGGATTAGATTGGTTTAAAAAAAAAAAGAAAAATAATTTATTTATGTATGCGAAGCATACAAATTATATAAATATATCAAAAAATAAACATATTTCCAGTTAAGAAACTTGATTTTTGACTTTAAAATTCAATTATTACAGGTTAGATTTACAAATGGCATTCGGCTTAAATACTGCAGATTTAGATGGTATCTTGAAAACATTAAATCGAATAGTGGTAGATGAACAGGAACGAAGCTGGAAACTAAAGCATGATGATGTAGAAGAGTTTGGAAAAACGTATGAAACTTTAGATTTTTAAATTCTAGCAAAATTTATTCTTAAAATTTCTCATCGTTTTGATATTTTATAATGTTGACGATTGTTGATGTTGATGAATGATTGAATATGGAATTTCGTGATTTGATATCAAGATCATTCTTCGAAAAGCTCAATTAACCCAATTGATTTAGTGAATTTATTATTCGAGATTCTCGTGCATTCTCCACTGGCAGTGCTTTATTCTTGAAGACTTCCCAGATTTTGTTTTTCTCCCTCACTTTCGTCTTCGATCGTTAATGCTATCTATATAAACTGTCATGAGTTCCACAGACTTTTTTCATTGAACATCATTTTTATCTAGCCTTCTAGAATAACAAAAATCAAACAACGGATTGCATTACTATATAATAATATGTAGAAAATTTTGTTTTTGCATGCATTTGTTCGAAAGTTTAAAATATAAGGATATTATTTATAACATTGAATTTATGAAATTTTGATTTTAGACGGAAATTTATTTTTTAAAAATTATTTAAATTTTCAAAAGCAATCATATCTGCTTTTCTGAGGATTTTGCAGCAAGGATGAGTTAAGAGTGTTTATCGAAGAGAAACGTTATTGGCATAAACGTTGGGAAGAAATACATCGGTATCTAATGGCTAGGAAAGAAAAGACAGGAAATATCCTACGGAGGAAGAAAAGAGGCTATAACAAGTTGGTACTCATTTGGATAGCAATAAGATCAATAATAACGCTGAGAATTCTTTTTTTAACGATTTAACGCTAGGATATTGTACCAATTTTTTTCATTTGAGATGTAATATTTTTGTTTAGTCGATTTCTTACTGAAATGCTAGATTTTTTCAGTTGCTTAACATTCTTCTTTTTTTTCGGTCATATATTAATGCTACCATTTCGTATTAATTTATCTCGTCTATATGAAATTTATATTTTTCATCCTAATTTACGGTTAATTATAGATCAGGAATATTCCACGTTCTAAAATACATTATATTGAAATGTGGAATAAAGAATTGATGATAAAGATTATCATTTCTATTTATTTTTTAATCTTAATTTGATAGGCATTTCTTATTCAGACAGAATAGTTCAAATGACAAAACCCTGAGGAAACGAAGCAATATGAAGACAGTTGTGATCGACTGAAAGAAATGATTTAGTTTTGTTATGAAAATCTTAATGTTTGTTAACTTATTGCATCAAGTCGATAAAATTTTCTTCATATTTTGTAGTTTTATTAATATGTCGCATATTTAAATAATTAAAAGATGAATGTGCCTGCGATTTATTCTAAACTGCTGAATAATATTTTATTCTCTAGACACCAAATAAAATGAAATAAAAGAATCATGACATCATGAAACGAGGATTAGTTAAAAACATCTCTTGATTCAGACATAAGTTTATTTGCTCAAAATTTAAAAAAAAAAAAAAAAAAAAAAACAACAGAAGAATAAGATTTCGGTATATTGTGAGATATAAGAGAAATAATCTCGAGATTGATCAATCAACAAATGTCTGGACCCAAATTCGACGGTGAAATTGAATTTATTTATTACAGCACCATTAATAGTTGGTCTTTTCGGATATATGAATGATTTTGCAGATTTCCAGGGTATTTTTACGAATCTCAAATCTCGTAGGACATTCTACATTTTTACACCTTGCTTTTACTGATTTTGAAGGGATTTCCAAATTAATTGATTCTTATCAATTTTTTTTTATCGACTGGATTTAAAATATCCATAAAATATTTGAGATTAGTCATGATTAGTGCTTAATTTGTGCTAGTTTTCATGAAGAATAGATTGTTCGTTTTATTTTGTTTATTTATCAATGTTCACGATGCATTAGATGATGATTATCATCTCAATATATTGAGCAAAAAAAAATTATCACAAATATAGAGAATTTAAGAATAAATTTTAATTGATTTCGCAAACTGTCATCAAAAAAATCACGAAAACTTCGAACTTAAGAGCTTTTCATTGATTGGAAGAAAGAAAGTTAAGATGTGATTTGCCAACTAATTTTTTTTTTCGATTTTACGAATGAATTCATAGAGCGCAGGCAGATTTTTGTGGCATAAATAAACAAACAAAAGCAAATCTTCCAAAGCTTGACGTGCTATAATCATGCTGGAAATATTAAGCAAAATTTTATCACTTCAATGTTTAATGTTGAGCAAAATTAACTTAGGTATTTGAATCATAGCGGAAACGGAGCTTTAGTTTACCGAAGAAGTTTGTCTACATTCCGCATGAAATATTTCTTTCTAAATTATCGTTCCAAAGCTAGTGTAAAACTTGATAATATAAAAAGGAAAAGAACTGTTGAAATTATCATTGATGTAGTAGTTGTGTTTTGTATATATGTCCCTCTATGTCCCTCTAGTTTTTGATTGCGGCATAATTAGCATAAAATTGATGATGCTTTTGATGATGGTTGGAAGGAAAACTGAAGCTCTGTAAGCATCATCGCGTTTTTTCAAAAGTTTCCGACTGCCTTATTCTTTCTTTTTCATTCTGTCCGTGCAACTGTATAAAAATCTTTTTCCTTTCAAATACTGTCTATCACCCTATCCAAGAATTTGAAATATTTAGAATCATACATCAATGATACCAATAAAGTTACCTTCAGAAGTACCAGTATATCATAAATTGGAAATTTCAGCATTATTTTTTTGAGTTCAATGAGCATCATTTTTATGCATGAATATGAATATTTTATTTGACTTTTTGGCATAATTTTTCTTCTGAAACTTTAGCACGCGCATGTTTTAAAATTTTCAAACTATTTGTTTTGTTCGCAATTTGAAAATTTGACTAAATTTTATTCAAAAATTTAAAAAAAGAGAAACGTTGTATGAAAGTAAAAGTATGCTGTGAAGAGTTTTGCTGCTGAAAATACAACGACTTTTTATTACGACGAGCTATTTGCTTAAATGTGTTTATCAAATTAGCTTAATCATCAGATTACTCATATTTCAATTTCTATATGTATTCAAATGCTTTTATTATTGTAATTCGATTAAAGATCTTAACATTTACTTTATTTTTTTGGGAAAATCTATGCTCAATTTTTACAGCAGAATGCTCTTAACGAGTAAATTTAATAACTATGATGAAGAATAAAAGTAGTATTTTAACAAAATTTTTAATTTGTAAAAGCATCAATCAAGTAACTTACTTAAATGATGTGAGTAACATCATATTGAATGAAAAATTCAATCAAATGAAGATCATAAAATTCATTCGCTCATCAATATTTCTAAAGATAGAAGAGAAGAGATTGCTCAAATTATTCTCATTTACTTAAATGATGTGAGTAACAATGTATTCTCAAGGATGCAAATACAGAAAGTCTTGGCTCATGCAACATCATCGAGATAACGAATGTAATTGAAGTATAATCATTAAGTATACAAAAGTTGGATAAAATATGAAAGCATTAAAATCAATAATAAAATCAGAATCTTTTTGCAACCACTTTAAAACCTTTATCTTTAGAAAATGATCGAGGTATAGAAAGTAAACTTTGCTTGACGAAGCACATTATGCGTATCACTGGCAACATCTAGCGCTGAGTATTTTCTCTGCCGAAAAATATATCTAATTGATATACATCATGTTTCAATAATAATAATAATAATATCTTAAGAATCGATTAATTTTGTTAATATGAATAATATTATGATAATTTAACCATCAGTAAATTTTTATAATAAAAAATCTATGAATATTAAGTAAAACTTAAACTCTATTTTACTCCTCTTCCTTTCCAGTGATAAGGAATTTCAGCATGTGCTGATACTTCATTGGTTTTGCAATAAGCATAATTTCAATAAGCACAATGCATCCATTTGTTTTAAGTTAATTGATTATTTGTTATTTAGAGTACCAGCAAAGCAACTAATTATTTTTTTCTTTTTTTTTGAAATTTTTTTTTTTCCGAGAGATTTTCGCAACACGATTGCACTGTTATAGACAGTTATCTATCAAGATTATTTCTATACTACAAGGATTAGTATCACTATGGGAATTATCTAATTACTATGACTGTTATATTTCCCTCATTAAGGATACTGATTACACATCAGTTTTTTTGATATGATAACAGGATTGTTGATATCAAGGTTTCATCCTGATATGACACTAATAATTTGAATTCAAAAATAATAATTATGTTAAACAATAATAGATAATTTCAAGAATTTTTATAATTTTATTCGGACCATTCGGATCAGATAATTTTAGATTTCTCTACTTCTGTGTTTTGTAAAATTTCTCTCATTATTGTTGTGGAAAGTTGAAATATAAAACTAACTTTAAGAAATTAGCGTGGAGAAAACATTATTTGAACATATGAAAAAGTAGTAATTGAGATCGTATTGAAACAAAGAAAAACTTAAAAATAATGGAACAATTGGATCGAATGGAAGATACATATCTGGATCTTTTTTATCACGCGACGGAAAATAATTGTAGGCTTAGTGATTTGAAAAGAAAAGTTGAGCTTTCTTCTGTCATCGTGATAAACTTTTCATATTTTATCTTTGCAATGCTATCAACTGCTGGTATTGACATTTGACATCTTTAGTTTCTTTGTAGAAATTTAAGTTGCAAGTCCTGCTACAATCATGAAAAATTCACAAGCTACTCGCCTAATTTGTTCTTCTATTCACAATTAAATCATTTCATGAAGCATAAATCGAGCATATCATATAATATAAAAATATTGGTAAAGTACGAGAAGATATCAGCGGTGAATATACAAATATTCAACTCGTATTAGTAGGTAAGAACGATAATGATAAGATGAGAGAATGACGACCTTACTAAATCATTAGCGAGAAATTATTTTACATTCTATTGTGATCGCGGTATTTGCAATAAATACATCGTTTCGCTAATGCGATTGATCTACCTTTATCGGACATTCATTCGCATGGTCAACTGATTTGATTTGTTTAATATTTTGCATTCCAATGTTGATTATATTGTATAATCTAAAATGTATTACAAATATAGCATTACGTAATCCTTCATGCATTTTCTTAAAATTTGTCAATTATCATTTGTCACCTGTTGCCGACTAAATTTATTGGAAAAAGTAGTAGTAGTAGTAGTAGTAGTAGTAGTAGTAGTAGTAGTAGTAGTAGTAGTAGTAGTAGTAGTAGTAGTAGTAGTAGTAGTAGTAGTAGTAGTAGTAGTAGTAGTAGTAGTAGTAAAGAACTTATGGTGATATGGTGAAAGATGAGAGGTGTAAATTAAATATTTCATTTATTTATCTACCTCTTCATAAATAAGCTGACGAATTGCTAATGAATAACTGGGAAAAAATTTTTAAAAATTGTTATCATAAATAATGATTATGCGCTTCATGTTATTTCTATACTTTCTTTCCCTTATGCTGTTCTTTTTTTTCATCAAAAAATGTTCATGCACGCTGGTATTAGTTCAGTACCGATAAGGAAGAGTAATAATTCCTATCACTTCTTTTTAAGTCTGCTTTTCATTAATTGATAAAGCTTAAAACTACCAATCTGTCAAATTATAGAACTATTTCTTGAAAACCTTTTTTCAATAAAGTCTTTCTTTAGGGAAAAAAAAACGTAAAGTTTTATACCTTTGATTTTTCAGCTTGACTTGTCACTTCCCTTACAAATATAACAAAATATTAAATTACTTCTTATTTATCATTCTATCTCATTTCTGTTAAATATATCAAAAGCATTCTATAATTTTAATTTATTTGCCATTAGGAATGCTAAAAAGAATAGTATAACCTATTCTTTGCAATAATTTCAAAGCAACTTATTCATCTGTTGGGATCCAATTTCCTCCTTATAACACATTATTTATCTCATACATTCAATGATTACGAACCACTCATCATTATCCATCATTTTATCACTATTTACCATCTACCAAACTTTACAACTCATTTAAGCATGCTTATATTAACCATAACAAACTCAGCGGAACCATTTTAATTGAACTTAGTTATAATCTCATTTTCCATTCAAAAAATATCATACATTGTCGAAATTTCTGCAATCATATGTGTATTTGCTCCTCTGATTCAGTGTACAAAAAATTTTTAATCTTAAACTAATTATTTAAACTTTTTGAGGCTTTCAATCCTTTCTCTTTCGAAGAAAAATATTATATTTACAATAAAATAATAATGAAATAATAGTTTAGAAGTAATTTTTATCAATGTACATATAAATTTTTTTTATTCTAATGAATTAAAGTTAAAATTAGCCCGATGGCTATTTTTGTCGAAAAAAATTGATGACATTATGAGTACTGAGAAGTTACAAATAATAACGAGCTTAGCTGCTATAATGTACCACAAATTCAAAACAAAAATATTTGATTATTATTACTGTTATTATTTATTGCTTGTTATTTATTAGTTATCATTATTCTTGGCATTGTTTCATTGATGTGTGATTAATAATCTTTATCAATCCATTATTACAATGATTTTTAATACATTCCAGACCGCGCGAATTTGAAGTGCTAAAATCAATTTTTGAATGTAATGAATAATAAGAGTATTCCATTGTAAATATACAACAGGTATTTTTCAATGTCACGAAATAAATATTTTTAAATTTCAAGCGGTGGAGTTTTTTTTCTTTTTTTAAAGAGATTACATTTTCATCTATTTATGTGTATGTTGCATGCATATTCATTTATCAGACGGATAAATAAAATTTACGTAGAAATCTATCTTTTTTGAATGACCTGAATTTGCACCTAAGTAATCAAAACGAATTGACTTTCATGATAACTTAGCCTTTAATATATATAGACAAAGACTATACTCATTTCAACTTATAATTGTTTTTATCCATTGCTTTCAATGATAATGCATAAATTCGAATGTCTAATCAGTAAATTTACAAAATAATGAAATTCTAATCATACTTTAATCAAACGAAAAAATTTGTTTAAATTTCAAGCTAATATTTTTTCAGGTAAAGGTTTTTGCTTTCTGCACTAATGTTTTTGCACCAATGATTTGATTCTTAAAATATGATAGTTTCAGTGTAACCAGGATTAGATAAAAGCATGGAATTGAAGCATAAAGGAAATATTTTTCTAAAGATTTTTGCTTTTTCTAGCTAAGATCTTTTTTTCAAAAAAAGAATTGTCAATCGAAAATTCACCTGAAATATAAGTTCCTTGTTCAATGGAAAATCACAAGCTGAATTGATAAAATTTTTGCTTATGAAGTCTAGCATTTTCCAGAAAATGCTGAAAGATATATTTCACTTAGAGAAAATTTTTTTTTAAAAACTATTATAATCATCGAAATGTTTGTTTCTTCCCTTTTTTAGAAATGAAATAAATGATATAATGTATTCTGAAAAAAAATTTTTTTCGAATAATTAATCACTGTGGCATTTGTCCATTGTGTATTTATCAATTCTCGGTAATTTCCTCCTTCTCGAACTGAAATCTAAGATCTTTTCTCCGCATTTTTTTGTTAATCTTTTAATTGTTTCGCAAAAAAATGTAAATATATTGTTAAGAAAAGCAAGACGAAATTTTGGAAAATATATCCTCTGTCGATGTGCGAAATGATACCCGTATATGGAAAGAACAATTCACTATCACCCACTTCTAACCGATATCATTTTCTTGCAAAAAGGTGCGTAGAATGCGCTACTATTATCTCCTGTTTTTATGTTTGTCGCAGTAATAATATTGAAAATTGCTGCAATTTATCAACAATGATAGTGATAATGATGATAATATTGATGAGCCGTTTATAGTCAGTGAGACATAAGAAAATCATGTTATTCATTTAAGTTTTATCTGAAAGTTATGCTCAGGTAACGAGACTACAAATTTTCCAAAATATTTGCTGGCTGGGTTACATAACTGCAGTAATAACCCTTCTTGTTCTTTTTTGCGTTCAATTTGTCGCTTACTTTGAAAATTTAGAAATTGAACAATGAGATTCCAAACTTCGTTGTAATGAGCAATGCTGATAAATATTACACTTTCTGTGACATGAGCTTATATAAAAATATCTGAGCTGAATTGAATAGTTGTCTCATTCCTTCTACGATTTGATATTCTTTGTAATATTTTTTTAAATGATCTGATAAGCTTATGTTTTTTTTTTTTTTTTTTTTTTTTTTTATTTGCTTTGTTCGCTTTAATTTATGACTTTTGACCATAGCTATACCTTGCAATAAAGGATTGATTTGCATTGATACCATTGCTGTATTCAAATTAAATACTATTATACTATTTTAATTATTTTACACAACGGTTTCTTCATAGACACTCTTCTCATTTCATCTTTTAAGCTCTTTTCGTCTTCAAATGAATAGTTTATTTCAAAATAAACTGATAGAACTGATAAGAATGCTTATGACAGATTTATTAGACTTTAGAGTTTTTATTGTGATAAATTCACATTTAATTAATTTAGATAACTGCTGCTGTTCAACTACAATTTTACGAAAAAAGAAAGAAAGACATTATGTTTTAATTATTCGATGTAAACAATACCATTAAATTTTATTTAATATCTATAACGGCCAAATTTGTTTCTGTCAGTTAATTATTTCATCTTTTTTAGCAATTCATTTAATTCTCAAAATCAATGCTTTGTCTCCCAAATTGTGAAAAAATCGAATATTTACGTCAAAACTGCCGAAATTTTGAATATGTTTGATAGCTAAATGAAGGATTGTTGTTATTTATGAATGTAATCAGTTTTCCATTTAAAATTTTATATGATAATAGCAGCATAGGAATTATTGTAAACATGTATACATACGAAAACATTTTATGAATGAAATTTTTTTTTCTTTTTTTTAATGAAAAGATTTAGTTATTGAACAAATAAAAGATGATATTATCATCAAAGATAAGAAAATTAAAAGGAAAAATCTGAAATATAGTGTAAAATTGAAACTAAAGAAATTAGCAATATCACGGGAATCATCAGCGGCTCAGAATATAATGTACAAGGCATGAAAAGACAATCAAAATAAATGCATTACAAAGAGAATGCGAAAAAAAAGTATTATAAAATGAAATTTGGTTATGCCGAAATTTGTTTATCTGCCATTTAATAATAGAATAGAATGACAGTTTTTATGTCTCTCTCTTATATTCATTTCTTGGCAACTTAATGTCGGAATGCAAGAAATCAAAATAGCAATTGCAAGAGATCAAAATTTTAAATTGAGACTTTGCAATCTCTTGACCGAAATCTTCTGTAGAAAAATTTATCCGCGAACTGAATAATCCAAATTTGCATTCATTTCCTATTTCATAAAAAAACCACTCCATCTCTCATGACATATATACAAATCGATTATTTGGCGGTTATATTCTTGTGTTAAAATATTATTTAAAGATCTGAAATAATTTGTTTTCCGTAGTTAATTTTTATTACAATGACGAATTTTGCATAGTTATTGGAAAAGTTGTACGGTGTATTTTAATGAAAACTTTTGAAGGTCTACAGCTGATTCGTAATTTATTTTCAGTTGGAATGACGAGTTCCTTTATTCTTTCTCCGCTTATCTGTAAATCTTGCACATTCTTGATTGTCTCATAAGAATTTGAAATAATTTCTACAAATATTTTCCATAATTAGTCTCATAATTTCACTGAAACTCTCCTTGCTTTCAATACTTTTGCTGAAACTTCAATCTTAATTATTTTTCATACAGTATCTCTTAATGCTTATCATATATTTTATTAAAACTAATTATTTTTCATTTATTTTAATGGACAACTTTTCGACCTGTCTTGATCACTTAAAAAGTATTTGATTAAGATCAAGATTATTTTTTGGCTGTGTGGAAACAAAAAAAGTTTTAAAAACATTCCATTGAAGTCTTTTAATTGTATTCAAAATTTGAAATTATTTAGGAAATTTCTGGAAATACTAATTTTATCATTCAAATTTCCATCACAATAAATTTATGTTAAATTTTGCTGTAAATATTTGTTACAAATAATTTTATTTAATAGCTATAAATTGCTTCATCATAATAATGTTGAATTTTTAAACAAATTTTTTTTTTCATAGAAATTTCGGTGAAATTTCCAATTTCAATATAATGCACTTACTTTCTACTTCACATTAATATTACGGTAGAACTTCTTATAAATTTAGAAATCAATAAATTGATATATATTGAAAAAAAAGTTTAAAGGAAGAATAGCTATTTTATCATATTTTCTGGAAATCAATTTTCAATATTGTCATTGTTTAACTTTGTTTAAAATTTTTCTCTTCTGTACAGTTTTTCAATGGATTTAAGATTTTTGAAATTGTTGATCCAATTCACTATTTTTTACAAAAATATTATTCGAGAAAACTTTAATCTCACGTATCGAGAATGATTTGAGAAGGAAGAAGCACTGAAAAAAGTGACTGATGTAAGATGTTCGAAGAAATCTATTCTCCTTTTTATTTCGCTTCATTATTATTGATCATAAATTTATGTTTAATTTTTACGAAGAACTAGTCGGAGAACAGATAAGCAGAAGTCAGGTATTTTATTAAAATCTCACTAATGAGGCATTGCAAACCTAACATCAAGAAATTAGAGTTCGTGAATGAAATGACGACTTCATTCTTTTATAAAAAAACGAAGTATTCATTGAAAGCCTGGCAAATGAAATAAGAAGTAAAAATTCTCATAGAAAACAAGTTATATTATTCTTGCAATAAAGACAGTAACAACAAGACATTTTCTACTTTATTTAAATATGCGGCATAGATTACTTTTGTTAACAGATATTTAATTAACACTTTCTCTTTTAATTTAATTTTTCTCTTCGAATTAATTAAATTCCTTCACAAAATCGAATTCATTAATTTCATAATTAATTTGATAAGTTGATCTAAACTGAAACGCTTAAGTCATTTATAATAGCTAAATCTATTTCCATTTCCATGAGGCACAACTTCAACAAAATAGCTTTTTCATCCCTCTCGTCCCTCTAATTCCTCGAAAAATCTCAGAACGGCATGTGACAAGGATGATAACGCCACACGTTGTTTAATGTACTGTTATTGATATGAAGTAATAAATGCAAAGTTAAAAATGAAAGAAAGCAGTTAGAGAAATCGAATTTGATAATTGATAAGTTTATCTATTGATCATAGTGTTGTAATCGAAGTCACTTAACATAATATTTAAAAGTGAAAAAAAAATTCGTGATCATATTAGATACTTTCTGATAGTAAGACATATCAAATCCTTCTGCTTTATCTGTTCTATAATTTGCTTATTATGATAATAATCTCTTACATAGAAAAATTTTGATGATAGGCTGCTATGTGCTGAGCTATTTTAATTCCATTCATATAACAAAAATATTCAACTTAATAGTGAATGATTACATTTTTTTTCTCTATCTCCTAGTTATTATTATAGAGACATTGCAGCTGTTATTATGGGACACGGATAACAAAATTCAGCGTATATTTGTTTGTGTACTATAAAATCACATGATAATTTTGATAATTTGTTACTGAAATTTTTAATATCGGTTGTAGAGTAGTAGTAGTAGTAGTAGTAGTAGTAGTAGTAGTAGTAGTAGTAGTAGTAGTGGTAGTAGTAGTAGTAGTAGTAGTAGTAGTAGTAGTAGTAGTAGTAGTAGTAGTAGTAGTAGTAGTAGTAAGTAAGATAGTGTGGGAAGGAATGCATTAGGCAGTAGTTGGAATCAAACTGCAATAGTTAATGCTCACATCATATTATTTCTTCATCATGAAAGGTTGCAAGGAAGGCAGCGACAATTTTCATTCGCTTTTCTCGTTTCACTCGAAATCATTGTTGATATTGATAAGAAAATAACGGGTACGGGTACATCTGAAATATTGTCACTAGTATCGGGTGCGAGTAGAAGGACGAGGAGAGAGAAAAAATGTGCGGCTTCGAGTCCAGACAGCACATCTTCTTTACCTGACAATAACAGTTTTCAAAGTAGCCGGTTTTGTCTCTTTTTAAACTTCATCATCAATCTTTCATATTATCTCTTCCGTCTTCTAGTGAAAGATTTTTCTAAAATAGGTTCACAGCCTTTTCAAGAATGATTGTCAACTTTAAATTAAATATATTATTCAAAATAATAACTGTTCATTAGTAATTTATAATAATCACATCCATCAAAAAACTGATAGTGATTAATTATAATTAATGAAGATAGTAACTATCAAATGACAAAAGCACTATCTGAAGAAATATATTTGCGGTTATGATGATGGTGGTAAAAACGAATGATGTTAGTGTTAAAGGGATTGGAGTGATGATGATAATAGATAAAAAGGGTAATGGCAATGATTATCGGTTATAATAATGGCAGTGAGTTTATGAATGGAAAGCATAATTTAGAAACAATGTAGGATATGCAATTGACACTTATAAGATCCAAAAATACGTTTGTATTCCATTAGACCTAATTCGAACTTGTTTCTTCGCCTTCTTCATCCTCTTCTTCTCTCCCTTTTCCTTTAATTTCATCAAACCAGTCTTTGCAAGATTCTTGTTCTATAGATATGTAGTACCAATCAGCAATCCATCTACGATATCTTCAAGAATTTATACAACAACTCGCTCGTTTGCTCAAGTTCGTGCATTCCGTAAAACTGTTCTGTTGAAGTTCGTTTTGCAAAAAGGCGATAAAATTGCCATGATTGAACATTTTTCAATTTTATGACGGTTTGATTATATTCAAAAGGAGAAAAGGTGCGAACAAATTAGTTCTCCTCTTTATTATATATATTTATATCGTAAATAGATGTACAAATGACTTCTATCATCATTAGCTATTTGTCAGCAAACCGCCATTTAATTATTCTAAATTCGAATTTCTCTGATGTTCAATGACAAATGGAAGTAAATTTTAAAATTAAGAAAAATTCGGCATTGAGATTGATATAAGTAATTTCTTAGATGGTGTAAAACAAAATTTTTTCATGAAATATTTCTTTTCTTTTTCTTCACTTTTCCATCGTTATTTTATCAAAGGTAACAAACTGGCGAATTAAATGACGTTTTTCAATTTGCTCCGAAAATTGAACGAGGAATGAAAAAGAGCGATACATATATTTTTTATTATCTATTACAGTTATGATTGACGTAAAAGGCGAATCGAAATTGGATTTTTATTCAAGACAAGTTAATTATTTATTTTTATTATTTATCTGCTTGGAATTGTGACAATTTTTGAAGCACAACTTTTTTTTACGGCTTATTATTTGGAAATTTTTTACTCCTTTTAACTTGCTGTCACGAAGTTATCAGATTTATAATTAAAGTTTGTTTTTTAATTAGAATGGAAATTCTCTCGACGATAATATCATTGTAATGTTGTGGCATAGATTATCTATTCCTATAAATGAAATGTATTCGCAGTAAGTTCTATCATCATGTTTCTCACTTTACTTGTTTCTGGATATTTATTTCCAAGAGACTTGCTCAATCTATGTAAATAATCGCTTATTTATTCCCATTATATCCGCTGAGAAGAATTTGCTATATTCTTTTCTTCACTCATGTGTCTCTCCGAATTATTATGCAATATTGGCTAAATTTTAAGAGTTTCGAGAACCCAACTGAGAAATTGAAACAATTTTGTCAATATGAGAAATATAGCAAAAATTGTCGAGAATGAAAACATGCATGAAGAAAGTTAATGTTATCTGATATAGTTGGATTCGCCGCTCCCGATACTTCTATGTTTACAACTTATCTTTACAACTTTCCCCTTTCTAATTTTTATTTGTCCTTCTTCAGTGCTTATTTCAAGAATGCGCAAATCTTCCTTTAACCCCATTAGGTTCCTTCAAAAGTCTCTTTCTATCCAATATCTCGAATTCGGTAGTTATAACAGAATATTTCTCGTTCCCAATTCTTCCCGCTCCTTTCCTTTCTTCCTACTCGTAATACCTCATCTCTCAATTTCAAAAGCCAGCCGATAAATGTCATCAGTTGATTTACGATTTGCAATATGCTAAGTATTTTGGTTCCTTAAACAAAATCATGCGACTTTTCTCTTCCTTCCTTCCTTCCTTCATTCCTTCATTCCTTCATTCCTTCATTCCTTCATTCCTTCATTCCTTCATTCCTTCATTCCTTCATTCCTTCATTCCTTCATTCCTTCATTCCTTCATTCCTTCATTCCTTCATTCCTTCATTCCTTCATTCCTTCATTCCTTCATTCCTTCATTCCTTCATTCCTTCATTCCTTCATTCCTTCATTCCTTCATTCCTTCATTCCTTCATTCCTTCATTCTTTCATTTCTTCCACATCATTCATCTTTCAAAACGTTTCATACCTCTCACTTCGTTTGCTCTTCTCTCCCAAATACCGAATTACTTCTCATCTTCGTTCAACATCTCCGCGTACTATTATTCCTTACGATGCCGCTTGCTTTTATTATTGTGTTGAAATGTAATTGAAATGGATCGCAAATCTGAATAAGAACGTAAGAGATTGCTCGTTTTGTAAGCGCCAATAATTTCATCTAAAAAAAGTAAAACCGAAATATTTCGTCCTTTTTAGCTTTATTTTTCAAAAATCTTTGAGAAATATGGTTGATTATTTTGGCTATTTTGAAATCAAGCCTGAGCAAGTTTGCAGAAGAAAATATTTACTGATATGATGGTCAAATTAGAAACTGAATCTGATTCTTGGAATCAATAAATGAACTACTGGTACTTAATTTGTTCTAGTTTCGATAAAACTGCACAAAGAAGATCCCAAGAAATTATTTCATCTGAAAAAGATCTTTCGGCTAAATTTTGTCGTTATCAGTTCTTCCTCAAATTATTTCCTCGAATAATGCAACAAGTACTCGATATGATATTGCTGTTATTTATTGCTAATATCAAGATTTGCTCTGTTTATCATTATTATTCAATCAAATTTTATGCATAGGAAATAAGCAATGTAATTTACATATATCATACAATCAACATATGATATCATTTATATTTTGATTAGAAGTAATGTTTATTATTATTGTCATTATATTATTATATTATTATTTTATATTATTATTATTATTATTATTATATTATTATTATTATTATTATTATTATTATTATTATTATTATTATTATTATTATTATTTATTATTATTATTATTATTATTATTATTATTATTATTATTATTATTATTATTATATTATTATTATTATTATTATTATTATTATTATTATTATTATTATTATTATTATTATTATTATTATTATTATTATATTATTATTATTATTATTATTATTATTATTATTATTATTATTATTATTATTATTATTATTATTATTATTATTATTATTATTATTATTATTATTATTATTATTATTATTATTATTATTATTATTATTATATTATTATTATATTATTATTATTATTATTATTATTATTATTATTATTATTATTATTATTATTATTATTATTATTATTATTTATTATTATTATATATTATTATTATTATTATTATTATTATTATTATTATATTATTATTATTATTATTATTATTATTATTATTATTATTATTATTATTATTATTATTATTATTATTATTATTATTATTATTATTATTATTATTATTATTATTATTATTATTATTATTATTATATTATTATTATTATTATTATTATTATTATTATTATTATTATTATTATTATTATTATTATTATTATTATTATTATTATTATTATTATTATTATTATTATTATTATTATTATTATTATTATTATTATTATTATTATTATTATTATTATTATTATTATTATTATTATTATTATTATTATTATATTATTATTATTATTATTATTATTATTATTATTATTATTATTATTATTATTATTATTATTATTATTATTATTATTATTATTATTATTATTATTATTATTATTATTATTATTATTATTATTATATTATTATTATTATTATTATTATTATTATTAATTATTATTATTATTATATTATTATTATTATTATTATTATTATTATTATTATTATTATTATTATTATTATTATTATTATTATTATTATTATTATTATTATTATTATTATTATTATATTATTATTATTATTATTATTATTATTATTATTATTATTATTATTATTATTATTATTATTATTATTATTATTATTATTATTATTATTATTATTTTATTATTATTATTATTATTATTATTATTATTATTATTATTATTATTATTATTATTATTATTATTATTATTATTATTATTATTATTATTATTATTATTATTATTATTATTATTATTATTATTATTATTATTATTATTATTATTATTATTATTATTATTATTATTATTATTATTATTATTATTATTATTATTATTATTATATTATTATTATTATTATTATTAATTATTATTATTATTATTATTATTATTATTATTATTATTATTATTATTATTATTATTATTATTATTATTTTATTATTATTATTATTATTATTATTAATTATTATTATTATTATTATTATTATTATTATTATTATTATTATTATTATTATTATTTATTATTATTATTATTATTATTATTATTATTATTATTATTATTATTATTATATATTATTATTATTATTATTATTATTATTATTATTATTATTATTTATTATTATTATTATTATTATTATATTATTATTATTATTATTATTATTATTATTATTATTATTATTATTATTATTATTATTATTATTATTATTATTATTATTATTATTATTATTATTTATTATTATTATTATATTTATTATTATTATTATTATTATATTATTATTATTATTATTATTATTATTATTATTATTATTATTATTATTATTATTATTATTATTATTATTATTATTATTATTATTATATTATTATTATTATTATTATTATTATTATTATATTATTATTATTATTATTATATTATTATTATTATTATTATTATTTTATTATTAATTTATTGCTGCATGCGAAATTAACCCAAGGATATCAAACTATTTTAATATTCTATAATCAATGCTATTGATAAACGAAAAATATTTTGGTAATTATTTCATATGATGTGATGCACGCAAATCGTGCATCTTGCATTGTTGTTGCGAGACAATTATAGAATTGCATGGGAAATGGAAGCGATGCTGTCACCAATTGCTTGCTGATGATGATTAATTCCTTTCTGATACAAAGAGCTCAATCAGTAGTTAACGCTTTTGAACAACCTGAATCATATTTTGTTATGTTCGAACTATTTATTGTTTAACCATTTCATCAGAAATATAGCCAGCATTTTCTTCCTGAAACCTCTATCCATCATTTCTTCATCCACTTTGCGTTTAATTTGCAAGGTTTATCTTGGGACCATTCAGAATCGTTTATCGATCATTGCGATATTTTTCTTTAAATATTTCTTATATCTTGAACAGTAAATTTTATTTTTCCAAAATATAAAAATTATCTGTGATGCAATCTTCCAGGGAGATTTTTCTGCATAGATATCACAAACAATATATGACAATATAAATGACGTCCACACCATTTCAATTAAATTTTAAACTTTATATTTTGATCTGATTTTAAACTCAATATTTAGATTAAAAAAACTTTCTACTAAAAACTTTAGATCAGCTAGAAACAAATAAGTATTACATTTCTAATAAAATCAAGATTTCAGAAATAAAATTGAGGATTGAATTTCAGATTTTTCAATTTTGTTGAGAGCTCGTGTTTAATAATAAAATTCGAAAATCCTGTGTGAAAAGTTTTCCAATTTATTCTTCTAAGAATGAAACTATTTTGATGAAGAATGCGTAAGATAGAGGTTATTTAGATATCGACATTACTATATTAACTGTTACATTTTATTGTAACCGTTAATGAATAATGATTTGAATTCTGCCATCTTACTGGTCCATTAAGAAATGGAATAAAACTTAAAAACAAAAAATAGAGAAAGAGACGAATCGTCGAACAGAACAATACGTTCATTCGATAGATCGCTGTTTGCCACATCCAAATGCATTTGTTATAATGATAAGATGATTATTTGTTCTAATTATAAAAAAGCCTATTCTCGAGTTTTGTTTTGTGAAATTAAATTAATTAATTGAATTTGTCTTTCTGCAAGCTTGGAGATCTGAGATTCCTAGATCGATGATTTAGCATTTTCATTATTTTTCGCATGCTTCTGTAAAAACCCTTTCTTCCAGTAACTTTAATTTTTTCTATGTCTTTCCTATCCTGAAATTATTAGTTTAGCTTAAATTCTTTGTTGGTAATTTAACATGTAATAGTAGATGAATGAAGATATGCATTATAATTTAATTTGTAAATATTATGATCAGATTTATTCATTCTGATTATAGCTTAAAGCTTTGCAAAATTATGATGAAAAAGAAACTGGATCCTGATACTGGATCCTGATCTTATTCGGTAATACTTCCATTATGGCATGTTATTGCTATCAATATTGCCGGAGAATGATAAATAATTGTCAATATTGTCAATATGGAAAGTTAATTAATTTAAATTTGATAGAATAATCATGACTTGAATCTATAAAAGTCGAAGTGAAGAACTTGTTAAGAAGAGTTCAGAAACTATGATCTTCCAAATTTTTTTTTTAAGATAAATGCCGACCTTATTCCTATCCTTTTTCCATACTTTTCATCTTTCGATATTTTTTTGTAATTACATTTTAAACTTTGCACATCAAAAAGATAATTTTATAAATACCTATTTTTTTGATTCCTTTTTTCACAAAAAAATGAGATGAACGAAATATATTAGAAAGAAAACAACTTCATTTATATTTGAATTTGAAATTTTTTTGAAGCTTCGATGTCATTTCGAAGACCAATTTTTCATGAAATTTATATGAAAAGATGTAATGACATCATCATTGTTATCTCGACCGTTCCGATACTAGCGATTGGTCTAATATTATTGCTATCATCAGCGTCATCATAATTATAATGATCGCTACTAATATCATCATTTTATTACCATAATCTTTATCACCAATGATTCCTAACCCTATAGCTATTACCATAACTGCTGTCTATCATTTTTTCATCATAAATCTCCAATGTAGTTTTAGATTTGCTATCATCATCATCATAGATCGTTATCTTCACTTCTAACAAATCTTCCTTTTGTATTATTACCACATCCTGAAGATTCTCGAACATTTTACTAGTATTCTAAATTTTAGATCAGAAACAAGTTAAATATGTTTTGTAATTTCTGTCTAAGTCTTGACGAAGAACAATTATGCAAGTTCAAATTTCTTAACAATGCATAATTTTTTTATAAAATTTACACAAAGTTGTGGAAATTTCGCAGAGTTTCAATAAATGTATAAAATTTAAGCTAACTATTAGTTGAAATATAAATATATATAAATATTAGTTGAAAATATACTTTTTTCAAATTTAATTATAAATCTTTACATTCCCTTAATTTTAATGGTATCATTTTTATCAAAAGAAGAAATGGAATTTGTTTAATGACAGAAATTTTCCGGAGATTATTCCAGAAAAGTATATTGGCATAAGCAAGTGTTACTTGTATTACAGCTTGTTCAAGAAGCTCTTTCATATAAAAGTAGTAATTTTTTGTAATGAAAAATGTCTATGCTCATGGATTGAAGGTATGCATTTCTTTCTAAAATCAATCTCAAATTGATCATTTAGTTGACCCAAACTGACAACTTAAAAATAATTAAAAAAGAAAAAAACTGATTTCCAACCTCAGTTCTGCAATTTTTTGAAAAATGATTCTGAATATTTCACGTTTCAAACATGTTTTTGATGGAACATCTTGTTATTGTTCGTTAGCGTCTGCGATTCATTTCACTTGATCTCTAAGAGTGGAAGAAAATGTTCATAAATTATTTTCAATCATTTTACATCATGCATACTTTCTATTATCATATATAAAAAATGCTCACAGGTTTTTGAGTTCTTTTTTTAATCGATTTCAATTGCTAGATATTTTAATTTGTAATTATTTATAGGAAATCTTTTAATTTTCTGGTGAAGCATTATGCTGAAAGATAGGATCAAAATTCTGGGCCATTATGCATTGCTCTTTTGAATTTTTAAGCTTCTAGACTTAGACTAAAATGTCAATTAATGCATCGTATACGACAAGATTTGCACATTAATTTCTCGCATAATCTGTTTCAGATTCTGAATCGCCAATTTGGTCACCATCTTCTTGGTAACGAACTGTTGAACAACCACTTTTCTTATTAGTATATTCAGCGTTACTGACATAAAATTCATGGCCGCCGAGAAGGGTGACATGCTATCTCAACAAATTTGACTTTTCTTATGAATGCAATCAATGTCAAAAGAGTGACAAGTGACGTAAAGCTCTCAATTCTACTGAAAAAATTGAAAATTGTTATCATATTTCCTCAAATTGTTCTAATCACTTTCAAAGATATTTTTCTTTTCTTCGAATATTTCATTTAATTACAACAATTTTCATTAACACCTTATTATTAAGTTTCTCATTGGTTCATGTGATGATTTCTGTAAAATCCTGAATTATTTCATTACTCCATCACTTTCTGTGCTACTTATACTTCTTCTCCCTATTGCTTTTAATTTTGATGCTCTCAGCTCTCTTTATAATATCGATAATGCAGTAGAAGTTTGCTCGATCAAACGACTCTCTGATTAGATTCCTATTCTAATTTCAATCGATGAGTTATTAAAGATATAAGTATTAATTAATACTGGATATTATTAATTCAAAATCATTGAACTAATGTACCTTAAAATATTGCTTATTCCAAATTTCTCAATAAGTTCCAACAAGAATTATGAGAGATTCAGACTACGATATAATACTATTTATCTTATCGTTTCCTTGACCGATTCTTCGCATTCTTTTTTTTTTTTTTTTTTTTGAAACACTCCGAAAGCATTTGAAAAAGTTCTATTTTCAGGTTGTGTCTGTGTTACAGTAATTGCCTGTGTACTGTCGACTTCAGAGTGCTTCAAAAACTTTCTCATTTCTATAAAAAAAAATACCATACATGTCGTGCCACTGATTTCATCAGCAGTGGCGACCAAAGTAACAACCGAATACGAACGACAAGTGAAAGAGAAGGGAAATAGAAAATATCAAATCATTTATTGAAATTTGAAGATATAAAGAAATTTACAAAATACAAAGAGACAAACTCTGAGATATATGTCCTCCATCACGCACATTTATGCAAACTGGCACCTGGCTAGCAGCGATAATGACTTCGCTTCTTGTTATTATCGATAATCAGTATTGCATCTCACACCCTGCTGATAGTAATACCGGTACCACTGTTGATACTAATATCAATACATTACCTGTCGTTGTGAATGATGAACAGAAAGCAGGCACTTCGCATGACTATAACGGTATGTATGATATAATCGTCGAATGATTTAACAAAAATAAATCAGCACATTTTCGATTAGGAATTCAAAAGAAGATGTGATGTGAATGGGAACTGAATCTTAACTACAATATAATAAGCAATAAGAAGTGGTTAAGAAGGTCAAGTTATTGTTAACAAATCTTCTTCGACGTCATTGAGACAACAGCCAGTTAACGGAATATTCCAGACCATTCTTCAATTTTAATTTGAACCGCATTTTTATTCGATTTTTATTATCAGTGGAACCTTGCATTTCTTTATGATGTTTAAATGAGTGATGAGAAAAACAAATCACTTATTTTTCGAAATATAACTAAGATTATATAAAAATTCAGGGCTTTCTGCATATAGTCGATTGAGACATTCAGAAAGGCAACGACGACGATACAAGCAAATATTACAGCAAAAGCAAAAGCAACAGCTACAGGTACATCGTTCTGATAGTAGTAGCATTGATGAAAAATTCTTCAACAATTTACGAAGACCATTGAATGTCAATAATAACAACAACAACAACAACAACGATGGTATATCAAGGAATAAATTGAAAGCTCATCATAGAGTAAGAAACTTTTTGATCAAAAGCAAGGATTTGAGAAATAACTGCTTGACATGGTCTCGAATGATAGTATTTTAAAAAATAATTAAAACAGTGAAGAAACTGACATCAATTATTAAAACAATAAAATGAATGGCACAATAGCTTTTCAGAAGAAAAAGATTCTTATTTTTTGAAGATTTTTAAATTCTACTTTATTTCAGAAAATTGTCATCAACTTTTTTTCTTCTTCCAATGTTTCATTATTGCAATTGGCTCAGAAATTTTCAAATTCAGTAGTAATAGCTGAAATTTCCTACTCTCTTATAAAAAACAAAAAATTCCTTAGCCAAAAACTATTTTTCCATACTTTTTGTTTCCCACATGCCGCATATCAGCCATATTTGTTTTGCTATTGTCGCTATTTATGAAACATTTTAAACAATATCACAAAAAGGAGCATATCAATCGGAAATTTGGATGATTCTCTGACTTTTGTTTAATTTTCGTAAAGAAAACACTGAAAAATTCTCATACTTCTCCCCTTTCATCATTGTTGAAAAGGAAGAGATGAAAAAAACTCCCTTGCATTTTTTGAGGATCCGATGGAGGGAAGTAATGATGACATCATTGGATGCTTACCTTGCTCACCTTTTTGTAAAAGAATTATATTACTAAAAAGAAAAAAGTTATAACAGAAGTGTCATCTTCAGAATTTAATTTCAATCGAAAAATGAGCCATTGTATTTCGCCCCAGAAAGAAATCAATGGTTAAAAAAGAAACATTTTTATCCATTGAGAAGATGTTTTTTTTTAATTTACTAATTCAAATTTCGAAGAATTTTAATCTCGCGGTTAGGTGAAACTTTATTTTCGACCATAATTTATTAGAGAAATGAAGGATAAAAATTCTGAAAATCCTATTTAATGGAGACGCATTACAATTATCAGTTTTAATAAACGCACAGTTATCATCAAGTTTATTTTGCTTGGTCTAATTTTTTTTAAAAAAATTTTCCGAATATATCGGCATTTATACCTGTATTTTTATTGTCATATCGATCATTACATTTTTTTAAACAAATTGATTGAAATTTTCAGATTATTCTTAGCTTAAAAGTTTCATATCAAAATGGCACTTTAGTATTTTCCATGTGCAAATAAAAAAGTTTTTAGAATTTTGCATATTTAATTCTTGAGAATGCTTGATTTTTGATTAAAGTCAAAAAACAAGAGAAATTTAAATATTTGTATGTAAAAAAGCCCTAAAAGAAGACTTTTTGAAATGCATTGATTTATTATAGAAATTATGGATATTCTGAGACCAGAATATATATTTATTGACGTTGTTGATTACATACATGAAATACATGTCTGCAAACTTCCCAATTTGCATGGGAAAAATAATTACAGGCCTTTTTTAAGGATCTCAAACCAAAGCGGGAGAGAAACGAACCATTATGTGAAAGTGACCGTAATACTGTGCATATGAATACTCCAACTGAAGAATATGATCCACCATTTTTTGTAGAAATACGATGCAAAAGTATCGCTGATTACGAGCAACAACAAGGACGCGTACCTATTAGGCGACAAGTATCATATTTCAAAAAAATTTTTGAAAATTTATTCCTTTATAATTAGTCCTGTAAAAGTCAAGTAAGTATAATATTTAAAAATATTTCATAATGAAACATTGTAAAGTATTATCCATTTAGAAGAATGAAATAATAAAAATACTAAGAATTCTATCAATGCAACTTGCAATATCAGTACATTTCTATGAATAAAGACGAGACTGTGATAAAACTATTTCATTGAAAGTTAAAATTATAATGATTTCAATTAGAACTGCATTCTCTTAATGTGTAATTGAAAGTAATTTCAATAAATCATATTGAAAGTTAACAATTTTGTCGTTGGTTCCTATCGTGAAACTCTGAAGTTGTAATCACAAATTGAAACAAGTTTTAATAAATATAGCAGTTATTATCTATTAACCAAATCAGTAGTCGAAGAATTGTAGAGCAATTTGCAGAGTACTGATTTTCGGTATCTTTTGTCAATTCCACAATAATTTCCGATTTCAAGCTAATCTTTCAAAAAGTGCAAACCACCTAAGTTGGATTATTCATTTAAATTTCAAACTTTTTTGCCATTTTTCTAATTCCTTTCTGTTTTTTGGTCGTCTGTAAATATCACTGGATTTTAAGCTGCCTTAATTTATCGTATTAAACTTTTTCAAGTGAAATATATTCTTTTCATAGCAGAAAATTATTAAATGTTAATTATCAGTTTAATTATCAAATTATCAGCTTCCAAAAAATAAGACAAATTTTCAAAGATTTTTTGAAATTTCGAAAATGTCAATTGTTGATGTGTAATATGATTTAAAATTAGTTCATAATAATTTTCCGCCTATTAAAGAAAGGCGACAGAAAAGTGCAAAATCTATGAATTTCAGAATTAAAAACTAGAATTTAAATGCTGTTTGAAGGAAATTTAAATAATTTAAAAAGAATGATTTCGCCTGGTCGTAGGCCTGGTAGATTAATTTTTTGTTCATTTAAAAGAACATTTTAACTTTTTTGCTTTATCAGCTTATATTGATGATTTAAATGCTTATATCGATGATTTATTATCAAGTAGTGAATTTACTACTTGATATGATAAACTGTTCAATTCCTTCGATTTAAAATATTCTGTAATTAAGTATTCCCAATTTGAAATGGTTAAATTTGCAGACGTGTGTACATGGTATGTTACGCTGCGTGCAAAACTACAAAGATCAGCATTTTTCACGTCGACGAATTGGCTCTCATGGCTGGCATCCATATACGATCCCTAATGTTCCAAGTTCATGTGAATGCATGTGGCCAGCGGATAAGTATGGTCATCAAGAACTTTAATGTATTATTTGCTTTCTTTATATTAAGTTACTAACTTAGCAATTTACTTATAGTGAAAAGTTATTATTGAAAATGTTGAATATAACACACTGCTTGCATATTTATTAGGCTACATTTAAAATTTGAAAAGTATCTGAAGTTTAGTGAAAAGGAACAACTATTTTATTTTACACCTGAAATTATTCATAGCATTTCAACTTGTATTTATGATATAGATTTTAGATCTTGAATTTAATCCAATATCAGTAAGATGAATATTGTTGATGTGATTTGCAATAATTTCTCAGCAATTTAAAAATTTGAACGGATCAAGTCGAAAAATTGATTTTAATGTAATAAAATTTAGGATTTTTGCTATTTTTTGATTTTCTAATTAATTTCAAAATGACATACTACTGATTCCGTGTTATCTTGAGTGAAAAGTTGAACATATAATGAGAGGAAAAGAATTCCAATTGTGACAAATGACTACTTATAAGATTTATTTCGTTGATATAATTATCTTATTTTTGATTCTTAGCTAGTTTCTTAACATGATTCTTTCATGAAACATTTGCCGCGTCTTCGTATTTCTCGCTCATTTTGACAGAATTAATTGTTTTGAATACTTTGTTTGAATGATTTTTATATTCTGAAATCAATAGAACGGATGTAGTATTGACTACAAATGATTTGATTTCTTAATACCCCATCAAAAATAAGAAAGAGCTAGGTAATATCTTGCTTTATAAGATTATCATATAAAGTATAACTTGGAAATTTCATTTCCTTTCCGCCTAAGACAGAAGATGAACTAACGAATAAAGAATGACTGGATCTGTATTTTTGATTTAATGTCTCGCGATGCAAAATATGAGCAGTATAAATTAGTACTTTTTAATCTGAAGAAACTTAATCAAAAAAGTGTTAGCTTAATTTTTGAATCCGATTATTATGATATTTTTTTAAGGTTTGAATAATCGAACAACATTGGAAATTAACAAAACAAAAAATAAAATTCTGCACTTCGATTACAATCAGGGGTTACTTTACCGGCAACATTTCTTGTTGATTGTTATACATATTTTACTGTTCATCTTTATTTGATACTGCGATAAACAGATCTTGAATTTGATGCTTTTCATTTTGGGATATTGACTGAATATATGTTACTGATAGTAATAACAAATGTACGGATAGCGATAAGCTTTATCAGACGGACTGTTATTCGAGCGCAGAAGTATGAAGTAAGGATGGATTTCTGCAATGCATGCTACTTCCAAGTTTATATTTGCCGGAGATACTTCTGGGAGGCAGTGCTATATAGTTCCGGAGATATTTCTGGGAAACGGTGCTATATAGTTCTGGAGATATTTCTGGGAAACGGTGCTATATATTTTTTCCATATGAAATTATCGGCGCATTTGTTTTAATCGTTCAGTTTTTTGTTATCAACTTAAGTACAACTCGCATTACGGTAAGATAGCTGGATATGATTGTTTTGTTTTTTTCTCACTTATTATTTGGAATGCTATTTTCAAATGAAATTTATCTGCATGATCATGCTGGAATAACATTTCTTTCAAATGCATAGTAATATTATTTCCACAATTTTTGGATAGTCATAGCTTTTAATTATTTCAGTGTATGTTTCCATTTATCAGTGTATGTGTATTATATCACTCAAATGCCAAACTTGCTTTTAATTTCTTCTACTTGATATTTATATCACTGTGACTCAATAAATAGGTTAAAACAATTCGGAAGGATCAAAATTAATAACTTATTCATAAGTAGTTTGTAATAATTGCTGAGAATGATGAATTTATTAATTTCAAGAAATATTCCATCCTTGGTAACTTTTTTCAGAATTTTTTGAAGTGTAATATATTTGGATGTGTCTTTAAAAAAGGGATATAGTTTTACATGGGCGAAATCTGGCAAAAGTGATGCTTAAACCAGGAATAAAATTCAATTCTCGATAAAATTTATGCCATAATAACAGGATTCTGTAGTACTCGTTTGAGCCCAGTCACCAAGATTTACATCATTTTGCATGATGCATTACTTCATTAAAAATTTTTCCTTATTTAAACTTTGGGGGAAGCAAAATTATTATAACTGTACAATTCTGCAAGTAATGATAGTCATATGTCATCCATTTTATGTAATTGAAAATCATTAACAATTCGAAAATATTTCATTATTTTATAAAAAATCATTCGTTTCGTTTATACATATTTTTTTCAAAAAATTTTTTGACATTAATAGAAAGCTTGTAAAGTCTGAATTCAATATATCTAAAAAAGAAATTCCGAACCGTTATTAGATTTTAATGCCAAAGTGATAGTATAATGATGCAACAATTGATGAGGAGAGAGGTGGAAGAGACAATTTAAATTAAAAGATACGGGAATATGAGATTTCAAAAGTTGACAAAGGAATAAGAAATTATCTCTTATTATGAGGGAATGTTTAAGACAATTCATTGGCATACATACTAAAGAACAAAACTTTAGCACCTAGAAATTTGAATTATTTCTAGGAATCGAAAGATATTCCAAGATGAACAAACATGTTAATTTAATCGTAGAAATATTGCCCTGATTGTATAATAGTATTCTGCCGTTTTTTGCTACAGTTTTTGTCAAATATTTCCGTGCGAAGAAATGATTTATTCTGGTGCTTTTATACTAATTGCTATGCAACTTTTATTGTTTGCAAATAATAAATAAATAAATAAACAAATAACTGGGATGCTAGAAGATCACCAGAAGATCTATCAATTTATGCAAAAGGAGGGTGAACAACTGTAGTATATGATTAGATGAGATAATATCATTAACTTGGGAACTGGTAATTTACAAACAATAAAAAACACTGAAACATCCGAAAAGTTAGACAGATTTTTAGATAAGTAAATAAAATTTTTAAACAAGTTTCGAAAATGCAATCCACTATTTCAAAAACTAGTTTTATTACTACAAACTTATAGCACCTTATTCAGTTTTTTTGAGATTGGGGAATATTTTAGCTCATAAATTTCGATGGATTGGCTGATAAACGATTATATACCTCATCATAACTAGTTATCTATTACTCAATTATCAAGAGATGTCTTATCTCGAAATTCTGCCGAAAATTTGCAAATAATACAATGGATATAATTTGAATTTCTAAAATTTCTTTTTAAATAGCATAAGCAGAAACAAATTATATGTAAAAACTAATCTAATACAATAAAATCAATAATTGTATTCTTTAGCTTCATATCGATAGTATGAATTAAAATAAAAAAGATAGAAATAAAAATAGAAATTCAATAACTTTTTCAAATAAATAACTTCTTAGGCTTGAATATCCCTTCTGTTCAACTCCGCATGAGTTTTAATAGAATGTTAATGAAAAATTAAGAACTTTAATAAGCGAAGTTTGAAGCGCTATGCTTACACTTTAAACTTGTCAGTAATCGAAATGGACAATGTAGCTTTATCAAAAACATAAATCATAAAATGATTAGTAATAGGTAATTGTTTGGAGAGATTATAATGACTTTGCTTTTATTCTAATGATCATATATATTTGTTCCGATCATATATATTCATACAATGTCGTTTAATATTGGTATTCAGACTTATTTTACTGTGAACACTATAAATGTTTATTCATTGATAAAACTTGATTAGCTACTTTCATAGACCAGATAAGAAGATTCAATCTTGGCAATGTTAGACTTATAGTTTTATTTCTCATTTATTGTCACGGTATAAATAAAAGTTTGTTTCAGCATCGTTAGGTTGGATAAAAAAGTATATGATACTCATTATATTATGATCTATGCAACTTGATTCTGAAAATTGTGTGAAATCTTTGAAATTTTGCTTCTCGCTTTTTAATATATAAGGATTTCCTTTGATAAGACTTTTATAATATCTCTTTGATTTTTTTAGCGCTTATATTAAGCTTAAATGCAGATTATACCTGAAATCATTTAGATTATTCTCATTTTCAAAGTTATTCTGTATTTCAAAGTGTATTTGCTTCGTATCATGTTACTATTTTTGAATCAGAATCTAGGATTCCATATTTTTTAAAAAAATTCATCATTTCTGTTTGTAGAGCGAAATTCCTTTTAAAAATCCGATAAAAATATAAAGGATGTTATTAATGTATCCTATATATTTGAGAATATTAGAAATTTTAGTAAACAAAATCCCAAAAACCTTATACAATAATATAATTTTTCAATAGATATCAATTTCAAACAAAAGAATATCCTCGCAACACGATTTTATAGTCCCTTTACTTATGCACTGATCTAAATGGATAGAGAATTTGTTTTCTGTAATTTTCATATCAAAATATTAGCCAATTGATTAAAGCTTTCCGTTTTTTTTTTTTTTTTTTAATTTGAGTTATTTCAATTTACTTTTTGGGGTGAATCCTTAGGCATTTGCCAATTCTATCATTCTTCGAAAGAAATTGTTGAGGAATGATAAAACCTTCAACATTTATCAGTATTTTTGCTTAAACACTTTTAGATCAGTAAATCAGTCGCAATATTAACATATCAATGATTAATAATTAACAAAGAATAAAAAACTACTCACTAAGCGGGTATTTTATATTTCTCACTTTTGTCATCATTGATGGCCTTCAGCAATTTCTTATCTGCATCTAGATCAATTCGTGATAATTTTCGGAAAGCTTCATCACCAACAAAACATATCTCATGGTCGTTCTCAAAAATAAAAGCTTTTTCATTAAATATTCACTAAAAAGTTTTAGTAATATATAAATTCAAAATTCAATTTATGATACGAAATTAAAAATAATTTGTATGAGAAATCGTCACTTACTGAGTCAGCAAGAATGACAACTTCAACAGTTGTTTTACCGGGAGTATCCAATTTTACTAAAGGAGTCAAAATTTTTTGTTTCGTTTCTTTCATCGTCCTTTGTATTCGTTTCAACTGAAAGTGAAAAATTAATTGATTTAGACATGCTAAATGCAAGTTCTTGGATTATTAAGATCAGAAATTATAATTGCCTTTTTTGACTGTTGAATATATATTACAATACTATATATTTTTTTGTTTATAGTATTGAAGAACCCAAGAAGCACTTAAAGGTTTTGATAAAAAAAACTCGAATTATTTAAAATTAATATACTTCCTTCGTTGGAACAGCGAAAGCTATTCTACCAAAACCAGTACGACGATCAATTTTGGTATTAATAAAGTTCCATTGCAATTTAATCTGAAAATACAACAGCTAAGAGCAAATTGATTTTGTTTATCTTTTAATATTTTAGGATTATCTTTACTAATATTTAGTAGAGGCGTAACAACAAAATTTCGTTTCGATTTGAACGTATGATAAATATTTTCGATAACTATAACAAGAACAAGGAGTAAAACCTTTTTTTTTTCATCAACTGATACAACAAAACAATTTTCGTTGCTTTTAATTTTCACAAAATTCGGTAATTTACTCCAATAATCTAAAAAATTTATAGAAACTAAAGCAAGACAAAGATGAAAGATAAATAAGAACAGAAAAAAGTGAGAAGTGAGGCATTCCCAAAAATTATATGACTATCCCAAATTTAAAAGCCATGTCTTTATTAATAATATATTCAAGCACTGTAACAATACTTATCTACTTCTTGAAAATTAGCATGATATATACTCAAAAATTAATCATCAACTAACTAATCAACGAAATTACATTAATTATCAAACGAATGCACGATATTTCAAAGAAAAATGTCGATAAATTAAAGAGAAGGTAACGCACCCATTGTTTTCTTCAAATCAGATGTATTCAATTTCACCTTTATAAATAGGATCTCCGATTACTGAACCGGGACCACTTGGTAAAATGTAAAATTTATGTCCATCAGGATCTTCAACTTCAACTTCACCATTCATCATAATAGTAGACATTTGGTAATTTTTGCAGTTTTCAAACACATCTGTTGATCGAATACAAATCCCCTGAAATTATTTCAGAAATAAGAAAATGATAATATACGCAATAAGAAGCACGTCGAACAAAGTTAACCTAATTACATTTAGTATCTCGCTTTCCTGTCTCATATCCATTTTAATTCAACTTATATTAGAATTTTTGATCTTAATTCAATAATTTAAATACATTAGCTACGTCACATTATCGTCATTACAAGTAAATTAAGTTAAATCAGTTAATAAATAATTTCTAGACACAGAAAAGCAGAAACTAAAAAATTTATTGACGAGAAAAATGACAACTTACTCCGAAATCATTACCCAATTCGTACGAACTAACTGGATAGTTATATGTTAATTCCAATACAAAATAATCATCTTCACTTCCATAACCGACCATCGTTTTACTCCATTTACCATCATATGGCCTGCAAAAAAAAATTAGTGATCTAAAATTTTATGGAATACAAACTAGAAATATGACCATGAAGAGAAACAAAATGAAAAGGATGAAGTTATTTAATCAGAACACAAATTGAAAAGATCAGTAAAAACAAAAACGAACCCATTACACGTAGCTTTGCAACCTTCTTCAAATTCTTCATGCCGTAAAACCTTAAATATTCTTGTTATCTCGATAACAATGAAAAACAATGAATATTTTCTAAGGTTTCGTTTTTCATTTTTTTTTTTTTAGATTAATTCTTTTAAAACCAGCAAGATAAAGTTACATGGAATGAAATTTCTTGAAAAAACAAGTGAAATCTTGTCATCATAACAGAAATATTAAATCCTTGGGAGAAGGAAATTGAAAGTGAGAAAAAGAAAACATTTAGAAGTTTTAAATTCAACGAAGAAAATGGCACCATTACCTTCATTTTTAGAACATCCACAAAAAAATCACGGCTCAATTTTCGATTAGCAATTTTGAATACATAATGTAATGCTCGTGTCATCCTGAATATAAAACTAATTTAAAAAATACAAAATTAGTGTAAATTTCGAATTGAAAAGCAATTAGTCAAGAAGTTTTGCGAACAAAAACGAGTGTAATTCATAATTAATACAGTGATGTAAAATTAAATGGAAAAGAGCGAGATGAAGAAAGATGAGAAATTTTGTAACTAGCCAACACTGAGATAACTGATATAATTATCACATTTGAACAAAATCAAAATAATTTACAAGTATAAATTATACGTGCATATAGGCGCAGCATAATATACTTTTGTAAGAGCACAGTTTAATTTTTGTGAAGGAAAATGACAAAGTAGTGTGATTCATTACAGATTTGAAGTGATCGACAATCAGACTTTCATTTCTAATTTATTACTGATAAAATTCCACTTTCTTCCCTTTTCTAAAAAATAAAATATGAAAGGAATCATAAATTTCACAAAGTATATAAATAATAAGAAATATAAATATTTTAAAAGACAAAAATTCGTTTAAAAAGTGGTTAAAGATCGACATTTATTCCAGAAGATCCGTGTAATCAGTTTTCCATCCAGGAAGTGAAGGAAAAGTAAAAGTTAAGAAATCGATATGGTTTAAGAAAATTTGATGACGTTGCTGGCCATATGTACCATATTATAATGCAGATGGAACCTTAATTAAGGTTATGAGAGCAATACTTCGTTACCAATTCAATCGATCCGGTTTTTAGGACGGAAGTACTGTTTGCTATGTGTCAAAGGATATGAAGGAATAAATCTATATCTACATTTTATAAAAACTGCTGTTGTAGCTCTCAACTTCTTTTTAAAAAAAGAAAGAATTTCCATGCGAATAAAGTTGTCTGATTTTTGCAATTAGACAATCAGAAAAATTGAAGACAGTAAACTTTAGTACTTTGATGCTAAAGTTCGATAAAAAATTTTATAACTGATCAAGGAAGATAAAGCTGGTTGTATAGATTTCTCAACGGACATCCCATCTGCTTTGCAAATATTCATCTTTCTCTCTTCATTCATGTTATTCATTTTAATTTGATCATATATTTCATCATTACTTGTTCCATGTCCATATTTCCCCTGCATTCAGAATACTTGACAGGCATATAATCGTATGGGATTCCGCATAATTTTTTTATTATGCCAATTACTAACCTCGTATTTTAAAAAATATACATTTTAACGAAGAGCCTACAGAAAAATTTCTTAAAATTTTTAATTTCATCACACCACTACAAGAAATGTACAAGTAATAAGATCTTTCCCAATAATGTTCAAAATAACTCCAATAACTGAAATACTTAGACTCATATATTTCTCAAAGCCAAATAGAAAGCATAGAAATAAACGTCTTCGATCCACTACTATGGATTGGATTTTATAGAATTCAAGATATAACAACACAGTCGCACAAATATGCAAAGCGAACTCATGAACTCATAGAACGAAAGTAATGCATTATATCAAACTTCAACAGTCGATAGAATCTCGAACTTCGCCTACCACAACTAATCACATGTAAACATTCCTGTTTTATTTCCGGCAATTAGATGACATACGAATAGAAGTCCTCAACCCAAACATCAGCCATATGTTTGATTTTAATTACCATTAAAATATAAGAAGTGAACCAGATGTATTTCATTCCCAATTCTTATTATGCACTATTTTAATCTTTATGATCATTAATTCTTTAAAACCGTCAAATTTAAAAAAAATATTTCCAAAAGTTACACGAAACCGTTGTATTGGTTTTTTGATCCAATATGTATAATAACAAATTTTATTCCGGTAATATTTTATTCTTTAACTTCAATATAAAATAGATTTAAAAAAAAATACTTTTTAGTCTTCTAAATCAAATATGATTAAAAAAAACATTAATTGGAGGAAAATATATCGCTATTTCATCGAAAATGTTTTTCACAATTCTGCTCACTACTTGACCAATTGCATCTGATTGTCATGGATTTTTTGCACGGCACTGCTTGAAAATTTCGTTAAAACTTTGGCACAAGCTAAGGTCGTTCCTGTGTTTCGGTACTGAAATAATGATAAATCAAGTATTGGAATTTTTTGCAGTCAAAAAATCTTCCAGTTAAAAATTTCAACTTTGATATTTTGAAAGAAATTAGAGTGGAAAAGAAAATGAATGTATGAATGTTTAAAGCTACTTTCATTTTTCACCATTAAAGCAGTGATTTCTTTATTGAATGTTTTACCCAACGTTATAGACGCAAAAGTTTAATTAAGGCATAAAATTTTTGAAAAAAGTCGGCTTTTTCTGAAATTTCTTAGATGCAAGAAATGTTGTAAATTTGATGTAACCCAAAAATTAACCATTCCATAAACTGTTTCCACTCAAATTCACATGGATTTCTGTACTGCTGTTGTTGTTCCATCTGCTGCTTTTCAGATTGGATAATTCCACCTTGATTACCGTGACCATTACCGCCAGTTAACATACTACCAACTGCATGACCCTGAAAACGCATAATGGTTATCATCTTAACGACTGAATGGTTTTTATATTCAACAAAGTCTATGATTTCTTCCAAATATTAGAACTTGACAAACATGACATGTGAATCTTTTCAGCTTTTAGCAAAGCGGTGAAACTAATCATGTTCATAACTTACAACTGCAGAACCAATAGCAACACCACCAGCAGTTGCAGCCATCTGTCCCATCAATCCAGGTCCACGTGACGGAGGTGCCATACCGAACTGTGCAGGTGTCGTACTTGGTGCTGTTGGCTGATGTGCCTGCATCGGTACGGACGGAGAAGAACGTGCCGACATCGGCGATGATGTTCGACGATGTACTGGTGGAGATGGTTTTGGTGAAGCCATGCGACGACGAACCATTTTCTTAATCAATTATTCAATAAACTTGAATAAAGCAAATGAACTGCAAATTAATACGATGGACCTGAAATTAATTAACCCCAATATGTATACAATACGAAAGTGAGTAATGCAATACAACGAATATTACTTATGCAATATAATATAATCACACTGCCGAAGATAGGAACATATCACATAAAAAGAAAAAATTTCCTTATTAAGAGCTATCACATGATGACGTGAATTAATCGCTATTTTTCACATCTATGTACCATTTATCTGATAACTTGCTAAATGCATATTTTGGGGCAATTTAGCAGGCGTAAACAATCGACTAAAGCTGTTTCGTTCACTAATCTTTCAGTGAAGCACATCTTTTGAGACACTCTCAAAAACAAGGTGTCCAGAAGGACTGGTAACTAATAAATTTGAATGAATACTAACACCAACATCGGACACAACCATTACCGACCACCTCGCGATTACCGTATAATTGCTAACTGAGATCACAAATGAAGCTCCACTTCATCATTACTGTATTTCAGAAGAGAATCTCGAGATACTCGATGATGTATAGCAACAGTATTTCTTAGATTATAACTTGTACGGAAGCAACGATAGTTTAAGCATTCGATAGATTATTTTTATTAAATCTTTGTTATTGTTATAACTCAATTGAATTCTTGAAGTTATCATTGCAATATATCGGGTATTCAGTGCATCGTCCAATCTTTTGATATACATATGTGTTAATCAAAACATTCTCCTTTTAAATCGTTTATTCATGCATTCATCCCTTTGGTTTTAATTCTGGCGTTTGTTGTCTTTCTGTTATTACGAATTGTTTAATACTTCTGCTGGCTTATTGTATAAATATCCTTTATGCTATGGTCTTTCTTGAATTCAGTTGAATTCTGAAAGTTATCGTTACAGCATATCAGATAATCGTATATTCATAACTTGCTATATCTATTTTCAAGAAAGACTTCCAGAGCATCGTCAGTATCCTAAAAGATGCTCATATTCATGTACAGAGGCTTAAAAAAATCAAAAAGAGCAATGTGAGTATTTCTTAAATTTATTTCTGAATATAACTGTTTCTCTGCTACTAATCTACAAATGATGTTCAGTAGATGCTCAGCCCCACTCTGTCCTTAAGTGAATAAAGCACTATTTCTTCACTGCTTGATCCAGGTGATGCAATACGTGGCTTATCACTAAGTTGCAGTTGGCATTTGACTCATGGATGCAACACCGAGTCTTTATGGTAAGTGATTAAGTCAATTCAGTATACAGTTAGCCGAGACACTTATTTGCTCGGTAGGGATTAGAAAAACTAGCGCTCGAATATAAACCAAAGTTAATCATAGCTGATGTTTCTGCTCATTCAGGAAAAATAGACCTCAAACGTAATTGCAGTTGAGATTGGTGCATATTTGCTTGTTAATATTGCTCACTATGCGGGGCTTATAGCACGGGTGAATATCCATCCCCCACTAACCGTTACTCTCTTCCATCTTAGCTTGGACTATCAAGCCAAATAGTATAAAGTCTAAAATTTGCATATTTGATAGCATAAATTATGCAGTTCTACTTACAATAGTCGTGTCAGTCCTTAGGATAAGAAGAATCCGTTTCAATAAATATCTTTTTATTTTATATATAATGCAACATAAAACTACACGAGATTTATGCTCAAACTTCGAAATCCTGAAAAAATTTTGTCATTATTCCCCTGCTTCACTGTCAATGATTAATTGTCAAATTGGAAAAAGACTGATACTGGCTCGAATTTTCTAATTTTATTCTTTTTATTTTATAAACAAATCGGCTTTCCAAAAAGTAACAAATATTTCGGCAGTCAGTTTCAGTAGAAGTGCTAGCAAAGTTCTTAATCCATCATTTAACATATCTGAAGGTACGCCACATAACTTTTCATTTAATCGATGTCATTTTAATTTTTAATTTCGGTTAATAGTTTGCTGATCGATATTTGTATTTCTATTGCAAAATTGTGAAACTTGTGTTGATAGTATATATATAGATGAGCAAATCTTCTGTTGATTAACTTATTTTTTTGTTTTCTTGAAGTTTATTCTCGACTTATTTATGTCCAATTCTACCCAATAAAGGTTTTGATTTTTTTCGAAGTCCCTATAAAGAAGACTTAAGGTTCCTCTTTGCACACTATAAATTAAACGATTCCAAGGCACAATATTTTTCAAAATTTAGAATTTCTTTTGAGATTAAAACAGAACAATATTATGTTTGGAATGTGTAATGTACAAATGATTCCATCAGCAAAGCTACTTTACGAAGTACGGACAATGCCAAATTTAATTAACTTAAAATAATATCATGCTTAAATTCATGCAAAATCAAATGAACAGTTTCAGTCATTCATCACCAGAACAATTTATTCGACTTAGTAAAAATGAAGATGATTCAAGGACTTCCTCAAATTTCGAGTTTGATAAAACATTAAAAATTGAAGCTGCTGAATACGTTTGAATGCGATGAATACCCAAACCAGGTACTCAAAAACTACAACTTGAAATAAAAATCTCTTAACCAACTAATTTTCCCTAACTCTGTCTCGAGAATTTTTCTATGCTTAAGATTAAAACATTCTTCAATCCATTTCCACTTTCCTCCGTGGATCTTCAAAAAATATTCTCAGAAGGAGACTTTTTTATACAAAATTCATTAAATTCAAAATCATACATTCAAAGGATTACGCAGGATTCAACTACAATTCAGCGCACTTGATGAAAATAAATATAAAAAAATAGAGCTACAAATGAAATTTCTTCAAAGAATCGAGAATATCAAGATACAAACTGATATCAGCACTCAACAATTTTATTTTTTCAACCACAGATAAGCTCCTATTACTCTTTTCGAATGTGAACTCCATATCAAGCATTGCGTTGTATTTTTCAATCGTCACCATTGCCTGAAAAGATCAGTTAGAATCTACTACGCAGAATATTTGCAGTTAAAAAAAACAAATGTAGGAAGACACCTAACCAATTTCATTGCTTCTTGGAAATTTCAATTTTTCTCTTCATAATCAAAAAGAATCGGAAAATTTCATGAAGTTAATTCATTTCGGAAGATTTTGAGCAATTGTAAGATGAAAATAATCTTACAGAAGAATAAGGATAACCAAAAAGCAATTACTTTTTCAATATCAGCCATTTTCTCGTTGTATCCAGCAATTTTCTCATATAATTCCTGCGTAACTCTATGTTGATGTTGTTCAGCACTGTCTAACAAATCCTTAAAAATGGAAAATTGATTAAAAAAATAGTTGAATACTCTCGTTATTGAAAGCAGATGAAAAACTAATAAACAAATTCCCTGCAATTATTTTGATGAATTCCGAATTTATCAACAGTGTATAATATCAATAAAAATAATATTTTCATATTAAATCCTAAACATTTTTATTGAATTACATCTTCCCTTAATTTTAAAGAATTCCACATCTTAAACTTACTCAAAGAAGAAAAGGAATAGGAAGTCTGTATATTTTCTGATTCTACTGCGCATAATATGTAACCAGCAATAGTAATAACAAGAATCCAGAATTTATACAAATATTTAAAGTGCTTATTATAATACTAAAATTACCCCGATTCTTTGTTTTTCGAAACTGCGCAATACATCAGTTTCAATTAGTGATACTGCATTTTGCAGCAGCGCTGCAGCAGCTGTCTCCTGCTCTCTCGCTTCCTTTTCCATACGTCTGATAGTATAATCTGATTTGACAAGTGCTTTCTGCGCCTCCAATTATTAAAAAAATGGTTTATTTGAGATTTCGAAATCACTGAAGATCAAAATTGAAATGATGTCCATTTGAAAGCATAGAACCCAGAATGGAAGAGATCGAAAAATTAAAAAAGATCTAGCTTTTATATTTAAAATGTGCAAAAAATCAAATGCTTAACTGAAGAATAGATTTTAATTTGACCAGTTATTCATTTCAATATAAAACGAAAGTATATCTATATCTCAAATTTGTATTAATTTTCATATTTTCTTCAAGAAGCAGCGGTGCTTTCCACTGGCTTCTATTCATTTCAGTCGTATTATTTATAATATTCTGAGCAAGTTTTACTGTATTTATAGCAAGGCATCTCGAAAATTGTGTCTGAGCATTAATTATAAGAAATAGCAAAAATGAAAAAATGTATTATCAAATTGGTACCTCGCATAAACGTACAATTTGTTCGTTGTGTTTGTTTTTCTTCGTACGAAGCTCAGCAAGCTGCACCGATGGGATGCGTTTTCTGTGCACATCAATAACAGATTTTTGATTCCGAAACTGCGAAAGCTGGTAATTGTTTTGTTAACGAACAATTACAATGGATATATTGTACTTAAATATTTTTGAACAAGCAGATAATGATAATACACCCTTACAAGCACTACGCTAATTAGGCACTTATCAAACTGCATTTTATGAGCCATTATCCATTTTATTAACACTCGAAATGGATGAAAAGTGAAATGAAACATACTAGAAAATGACAGTTTCCTGAGGCGAGAAACATACCTTAGAGTCAAGCTGATCAGAAGTTGATTGCTGTTTCGGCAAATTGCATTTGGAAGGAGATAATTTCGGAGTGCAAAGGTGACATGCTGCAGCAATATGCACATCTTTAGTTAAAAAAAAAAATAATCATTAGTGATGGCCTCTTATCATTCACTTATACTAATTTACTTAAAAGTGCTAGATTTCTCAATGGTTTTGCTAGGACAAAAGTTCCCTGCAATACTTTTTACCAAATATCTCTCCTCCAAAGAAATTATTTTCCATCAAAAATTTCAAGAAAGTTTCAAATTTTATATTTCTTTCATTGATTAAAAATCTGGATAGTCAAGAAGGAATGATACTTTTCAAAATGTAAATTCACTAATATCATGTTTTTACCAGACTGAAAGCTTCTACCGCTATTTTTTAAATCAGTTCGTACAAGTCAGAGAAAGCTCATGAAAAACAATGAATTAAAGATATACTCGTTTAACACCCGAATCCCTTGCTCGAGCTTGAGCTTGCACTGACTGCTTCTTAAGCGAGGGTCGTAGAGTTGTTATTTCATGTTGTTTATTTGACATCAGTAACGGAGAACTGTCTAAGAGAGAAAATCTGTTTGAATGTAAAACTCGAACATTTCTTTCTAATACATTTCTTTCCAATAACTTGAAATTATTGATATATTTCATCACTAAATTCAGATTACTCGACATTTCAGGCTCAAGAGAAAACAGACAAAAAAACGACAACATCACTTTTGATTGTTTCCCATTTGACACTATTGTATCCAAATATCCTTAATCTAAATATGCAAATCATCCTTCCACTATTCCTATCTACCCGACGAAAATCACACTTTTCTCGTCTATTAGACAATCAGAAGCGATAGATATCTTCGTTTTTCATCTCCAACAGAAAATGTTTGTGGTTTTATGGTGTGATAAGTAAGATTGCCCTGCTTCTCTATGGGGATTCGCAGATTTCATTGGTAAATGATTTGATCTAAGAATCATTCATGTGGACGATTAATTTGCTATATTTCTCAAGGAACTGTCACAAATATGAAGCAAAAAGAATACTTTTTACTGCCATTTCTTATCCATTTCACACTTACGTGACTTTTACAAGACTGATCCATTTTAATTTCTTCTGATGAAATGGCAGAAAAGTCACGTAGATATGGTAATAGGTTCCCAAATTAATTCGACCTTTTTGGCTCACAACTTCTCTTTTTTCTTTGCTTTCTTGGGCTTCTGGATAATAATTATCTATTTATTATGATAATACTATAAGTAAAAGCAATTTATGTATAATAATAAACAAACAAAGGAAGATAAATAAGTGAACTTTGAGAATTTCAGATGGCACATTATGTCCTTTACACAGGTTGTGCTTAGTTTCTCATATCCCTCTTCAAAAAGACTGATTCTTAACGGAAATAAATACATGTGCATTGTAATTTTCATTGATTTAGCAGTTGTAAATAATTAAAGCGCTGATGAGTATGTCATTGCTGTTCTGACATAAATTTAAGTAAAGCGGAAATAATAATTATGGAATACAGACTATCATACAGACTACCCTTATCATATTGTTTGCTCAACATGAAACAATTTAACATAGCAAGAAGTTTCATTTCACATTTAATAAATACCTTGTATTGTATTTTTTCTGGAGCAAACAGCAAAAAATTGAATTTTAAATAGTTGTGCTATTTATGAAGAATCTGTACAACGAGTAATTCAAATATGTTCAACTTATCAATAATATTATCAAAAGAAACATAATATTCAATATATGGCGAATGGATTTCCATAATAATCTAGTGATATGAAAGTCATTTTGAACGTGATTTAAAAAAATTTTCATTTATTAAGCTTCTTTGTTTTTTTTGATTTTTGAGATTTGAGATGCTCGTGATATTCCTGTATTGCTCGAAGTAACAAATCTTCAGATCTTCCTGTTCGCCATTCATTCACTTTCGGTTGATTTGTTTCATTCATTTTTAAACTTTGATGAAGCGACTTCTTAAAAAACTCATTTTATTACTTCACTATGTCTTGTGATGGATTTTTTTTTAACTGACGACAAGAAAATTAGCATATAGAACTTACTGTTTCAGTTTTTTGAAAGAAAAAATGCTCAGGCGAATCGATATTTTTTGAAGTTTCCATTGACCAGTTCAGAGCTAAAAATAAAGCATTACATGGAAATCCAAACGAAGATTTGAAAACATTAGTCTGTGTTTTTTGAAATTTCAAGAAGAAATTTGATTCTAATTTGTCGAGCAAAAATCACAAACAGATTCTAGATAAGGTACACTTTGAAAATCAAAACTGCTAAATCTTCTTTATACTTTAATTTTGTCTTTCTGTAATATTAAATCTTTTCGTGATGTAAATCGCACTAATGTTCTAAGTGAAAAGGCACTTACATTTGCATTTTTCATTATTTGAGCATACTTTGGATCGATACTGCTGCTTCTTCAGTCGACATTCGTATGATGAATTTTTCTTGTCACAAATTACATCTCTGAAATCAAGTGAAATCAGTGAGGACAAAAGACAGTTTAAAATCACAGGTACGTCTGAATGCATTACAAGTTAGGCATATCGTTATATGCGCAACGCCTGCATTATTGACCTGAACAAAATTTATGGTACTTAAATAAAACCATTTTGCCTAATTCAGTCTCTAATTACATTTAATTCAGTCTATAATTACGTTTATAAGAATTTCTAAAATTTTTAAGCGACCGCACAAATCATTCAACATTAACAATCTTTCTCTTCTGCTCAACATTAACAATAGTCAGCTAAGAAAATAATCAAAAACTTTTCGAAATAATCTCCAGGAAAATTCAATTTTAGAATCTTTTCTTCTCGATAAAACAAATATTTCCAAAAAGAATATTGAACTACCAGCAAGTTATGATAACTTGCATGAAATTATCCTATTAAGAAAAAGAAAATATGAAAACTTGCGTTGTATTTGGCATTATAACGGTAACTTCGGCTGAAATATCATCTTCAGTAGAAAATTTTCTTCTAGATAAGCAGTCATTATGCTTCTTTTCAATCAATCTCACTTCTGCTCTCTTCTGTTCATCTGTAATTTTATTTTCCCATTCTTCTTCATGTTAGAGATCAAATTTGAAAATGTTTTCGCAATACTTGCGTTTTCTACGTTTACGTCATATGTACGTCATATTTTTTATTGTTCTTAATTTTACCTGGTTTTTCATATTTGCTCATTATGATCGGTTAAAGAAAAAGTTCTCGTTGATGACCTACCTATTGCTTCATTTGGTTGATTCATCATTGTTGAGAGTATAGGATCTATCAATGTTGAGGGAGAGGTCTTCGAAGGTAAAGGTGAAGTTACAGAAATTACCGACATCTTCAGAAGTGGAGGCAAGGTCACCGAAGTTTTTGAAAGTTGCGAAATTGTGTCATTTTTTTTTAATTTGAATAAAAGCTTCTTGTTTTTCTGAGGAACTGTCATATTGTCTTGATTTTCGGACTTCTCAGCTATAGATGTTTGATCTATCTCATAAAGTGTTGCATTCAGAATGTCATTTAATACTTTATCGAAAAATTCATCTTCTCTATTATTGTTCGGCATTTCTTGGTTTTTGGTGTTTATGATTTGCAGCTGCATTTGTTCCGAAGATGAGTTGTGTGATTTTAAGAGCTGCGAATCAGTCGTTTGTGAATATATTTCCTGATCATATTCGTTCGTGATATTTTCTATCGAAAATACTGAATTCGCTTTCAAAAATTTATCATCTTTAGACTGTCTATCTAGTAATATATGAACTGGTAACCTGGATTCATTCACCGATTTTTCTTCCAGTTGCATTGCTTTGTGTGATGATAATCTGCTTCCTTTTGCTTTAGCAAAGATTTTTTCCAAACCCGTAGAATCTCGATCACTATAAATTGCTTTATCATACTTATCCGACAGATTAATCGACTTTTCATTAGACAATCTTTGGGTGACATAAAGTTGCGCAGTAGAGTTATATTTGCTTGCAGATTCCTGCTGCAATGATCCATTGGAATTTGTATATTTTGTAGAAGCTTTTTCGTCAAAAAATTCGCTAGATTCTCCATCGTCTTCAGCTTCGGGAATCATTTCAATAGATCCATCATTATTTTTCTCGAAATTCACTTCATGGCTGACAGATGATGATTTGTTTTCCATCTTCAACAAGCTGTTCTCATTCGCAATATCACGTAACAATGGCAGAGTTGCTTCATATTCTAATGATTCGGCCTTACTTAAAGATTTATTCTGTAACTTTCGCCTTCGTTTCTCCTGATTCCTAGATTGCATGTTAGATTTTGCATTCTTAAATTCTCCTGGAATTTTCTGCAACGATCCGATGATAGTAGTTTCATTTGGTCTTTGTGCTCGCATATTGCATTTGTATTTCTTTGTTTGATTCTGATGTTCATCCAAGTCAAATGAATTCGTTTGATTTTCTAATGTGCAGTCATCTTCGTCCACAATTTCAGAATTCTCTAGATCTTTATCTTCTTCATCATTAGCATTGCTTTCTTCAGATGAATGTTCACTTCCTTCACGATTATTTCCATTAAAATTTATCATTTTTGCTTCCTCTTCTTTTTTAATTTTCTCTTCGTCAAGCTGCAGAAAAGGTGTATCAAATAATCCGCTAAACTTTTTCGATGGTACTGTTTCATATTCTGATGAGTCGATAGGTGTGTGAACGATCAAGTTTCCTTCGTTACGACTATTTCTATAAATCACATTGTTCCGGTCTCCTTTCATTTTCGATTTTTTAGTAGTCGTCGGAATGAAGATCGAGATTTCAGAAACATTTGCCATTTTCTGGATTTTACTTTTTTTAATGTTTGAAGTGTTATTGTTTGCAATCTGACTCAAGTGTTTAGTAATACTGATACCTTTCAGAGGACTTTTCAAAATTTCTGCTTGTTTTTCGTTGTTTTCTTTAACTGCTTTAGTTATCTTTTTGATAGTTTTTTGTAGAAAATCAAAAAATTTTTCAAATTTTTTCATATAAATTGTGTTCGGGTTATTATGAAGCGCTTCATTCTGATCATCTCCAGCATACCTATTTTTATTAGATATTGAATCAGTTTTTAATTGGTCTTCATTGATAGCTGGCTTAAATTTATCATGTGTCTGCATCATTTCTTGGATAAGCGGTGAGCCGTTATCATTAGAAATCGAATTTTCCCAAGTTTTTTTGATATCATGAGTTTCAATTCTATCTTCTCTATTTTCTTGTCTTTTGCTATCGACTAACATTTCAGAAATTAATTTGGCTCCATCGGAAATAAATTTTTGATAGTTATTATTCGATTTCATAAATTTAGGTATTTCTTTAATATCTGTTTGTGAATCATCATTAATCACCAATTTCTTGTCGATTTCTAAATCTGAAAATGATTAAATTGATATATACTTATTAGGCTCGATTTAATACAGATATTTTTTTTGCAGAAATAGTAAGTAAGAAATATCTTCGTAAATAATGCTAAAATAAGTTGACATTCAAGAAATAAGTTAATAAGATGTTCCATTATCATTATCTAGTGTTTACGATAATGGTAGAAGAAACTTGAAATAAGCGTAATATAGGTAATAACAAAACCGGAACGACGTTTCCTTTGTCTGAGCAGTTGTTGATTATGTGGTTTTTTAGAAGATCTGAAAATGATCAAAGTTGGCAGAGATATTGTGGCATCAGTAGTAGTAGAATACTGTTTTTCAGAATCAATCTGTATTGTATGAAGATGAATTTCATCAGCAATTAAATTTTGCAACGATACAAATTCGATTGGATCGATGTGAGCGTTCTGAAAATAAATATTTTATGAAGGAATATAATTATGAATAATAAAAGTATATTTCTAATAAAGATGAAAAATTATCTTTGCAGTGTATTGTTTTTAATTTTCAACTTTTTCAAGTTTACTTTATTGACATCCACTTTGCTGAAAATTTTCTTCAAAACAGATTTTTTTAATTGTTTCTCATATCCTTGCAGTAATTCACTGAACGATACTGTTTCATCGCCATTCTGATCGAGACCCTGAATATCCATATTTCGTACGATAGAATATAAAGCAAACTTGAGGTCTCTAGCGTAGATTATAAATTATTTTAAAAAATTTCAAATAATTTTCGTAATAAATATTCATTGACATTTTCTATCCGCTGTTTCGAATTGAACGATATTGGTAATCAAAATGATATTGTAGCTAAATATCATGAATTTAACCGGGTGTATAAAAAACCTACGGACAGTTTATTCAATGCAGCAATAGCAGCTTCTTCCCGTAATTTAGTGAGAAAATCGATTAATTCTAATTCATTTATCTAAAAGTAATTCGTATTTCTAAAACATCATGAATGACACTTGAATTCCAGCGTTTTATTACTTATTAGTATTTAACTGTTTAATTTTTATATATTTTAAATGTGTTCTAAATTTTTATGTTTTAATTTTCATATTTAAATTTTTTAATTTATATGTTCTAAATTTTTAATTTATATGTTTTAAATTTTCATATTTTTGCGTCTAGGTATATCACATTTCCAAAATTTATGCAAACAGTTCAAGTTTAAAATACTGAAGAGATATTTAAAGAAATACACTATGATCGGCCCGATGGCTGATATCCTCAAAAACAGTTGTTGCATAATCGAGTTCAATATCGTAACGTAAACTGGCCAGCATTTGCGCTTCTCGAATGTTCAGTCGATGATCTCCGTCAATGTCATAGATCTGAATTAAGATAAGAAATGATAAGTGTAAAGAGTTAAGTTTTTAAAAGCCCAGTATGCAATCTTTTCAAGTTTTTTATAGCTATCAAAAAAATAATTTAAATGTAAATCTCGCTGACTGCAGTGATTTATTTTATTTTTCAGCATTATCGATCTCAAATAGGATGAACTTTTGTTGTGGAAGAAGTACTTGCTTAACTAGGATAAAATTAAACATATATTACCCATTTTTGAATATTTCGAAGATCTTTGACCTCTAGAATCTTGTTATATACCTATCTCCTACTTCCAACGGATATCATGAACAGTTGTTTTAAAAGTCCAGTTGTCTTAATTTATAAACCTTCAGCAGTTCTTTTGCTGCTTTCAATGCCAATAATCTACTGCAATGAAGTGTTTCGACCAATTCACTAGATGTCAAATATTTATCCTTATCGACATCACTTTCCCGAAAACAACCATTTACATCTGTGGCTGATAAGCCATGCTCCATGTAAATGGATTCGAATAGTTCCATTTCATTCATTCGATCATCGCCATCCGTATCGTGATCCTGAATATTAAATGAATGGGATATAACTACAGCTTTATACTTTTTTTCGGGAGTCCACAAATCTGGCACGATATTAATTATTAATTGTATGGCTTTTGATAGATTTTAAAACTATACATTAAATTCCAAATTATTGCTTTAAATTAAATTTAGTTCAAAAGAGTATTACCTCTAACCAACGTGAGGTAGCTTGTGTAACATTTCTCCGAATGAGTCTGACAGCTGCAATTATCTCAGTGCGATCAATAAATTTATCACCATTACGATCTGCTTTTCGGAAAATATTCTAAGAAATGGAAAAATTTAAAAGTGCAAAAGGAAAAGTAAGTCCGCACTGGTTTTTGTTGTGTTCTAAATGAGACATAAATGATAAAATATAAAATTAACTTCAGAAAAATATAAAACGAAGAATGAGTTAAAAGAAAATTAGATTCCTGAGTAATGAAAATCAAGGAATGATTAAGAATGATCAAGATATTACATCGCTGATTGCTGGAGGAAGTTTGTGATCCATATATGCTACTGTCCTCAATTCTCGACTGTCAACTTTCCCATCCTTCGTCAAATCATAATGAGTCATACATTGATTTGCTTGAAACAAAATTTAAATTTGAACTTGAAAACAATGAATGGATGCCAAAAGGTAGCGAAGAAGATATAAAGGATAGAGTACTCTTCTTATAATGAATTATTCAATAAAGAGTAGGAAGAAATTTAATTTCAGTTTCTTTGTGTTTCATAGGTTGTGCACCAATCATCTTGGCACATGTAAATAGGGTCTTTACGTCAAGTTCACATAATTTGCAAATAAAGTTAAATTTATTGCTCACGTGTGCTAAGAGTAGCAATACTGAATAAGACGTTGGCTGTGGTAAATAATATCCATAATCGAGACATTTGCATACCTGAAAACTATCGTATTGATCAAATTCAAACTAAACCTATCATTTATCCTTCACTTTACCTCTAATACAACATTGTCATTAATCTCATTTCTGAAAATGGACATTGTATGACATTGTATGTTCGAGATCTTACATATTAAATTACTAATTGATTTCCAAATTCATAATTTTTATTTTTCAAGCATATGGAACCGTTTAAAGGAGCTTGCTCGATATCTCGACTTATTTCTTTGTACGATAGCAAGCGGTGGTATTGTACTACACATGGCTGGATTTTTTTGAATATATACCTTTCATTTAAAAGTAATCAAAATAACGAAAACAAAGTTCTAGGAGATATCGTTTCAGTGAGACAAATACGGAAAATGATCTGAATGATTACGAGGAAATATAGAATGATTATGTCTTCTAGAACATTAGAGGAAGATGTTATCAACAAATATGACATATTCAGATGAGCTCAATTTCGCTCCATTTACCGGTGTCGTGTGTCCCACATAAGTTTCATAAATTTTTTAAAAGAGTAGTAGAAAAATTAACGCAAGAATTTTTTTTAGGTCAAGATCGCAATGACAGCATGTATTTTCTCTTCAATGAACATCTCTGAAAGATACATAATTGTACTGCTATCAGCGCACGACTCAAATCTTTTTATTATATAAAAGATGGATCATTTAAGAGTGGTATTTCAGTCAGACAGAATTATTTTTTGTCATTTCTCTTATTATGTGATATGAAGAAAAATTGAACTTCTATTCACATCTGAAAAGGAATAACATGAGAATGGAGTTGTAGCAAGATAGTGAAAAAATGAGACGTTCCCTTTGAGGTCGGTTACCGGAATGAGTATAATTTAACCGGTTAACGAGGATTTATGAAAAGGTAAATCTGGTGCCAGCAGCCGCGGTAATTCCACCCTTCAAAGTGTATATCTTGCGGTTAAAAAGCTCATAATATAAATCTAGCATAACATAATGTTCGACATGTTAACAGCAATAATAATTTGCTGACATCTTATATGATACGACGATACAGTAATAATAATTTGCTATGAATGTAATTAATCTAGCAAGTTGTGTCTTATTTGAGAGTTGCAAGAAAACCGTATTGTCTATATGAGACACAGTCTATAACGTACTTATGAAGGTTGTCAAATATCTCAGAAATTTTCCATTATCCGATTATTTTTATCATCGAAACCCAAGAAATATTCGAAAAGATCGAGATTTAACTTGTGAACTACCTGTTGGCGCAGTAACAATGCGAAAATATTAATGTCAGATAAAGAATAACTTTTTACCACATATCACACCAATATAATTAATTTTTGCCCAGTGATGAGAATAAATTTCATTTTGAAGTTTGAATTCATCTTTCAAAAATGTATATCTATCTGCATAACGTTCGAAATGAAAATAATGTTTATACAAGATAAAATGAAAGCATCGAGTAAGTGCTATCCATCAACAAAACATTTTTCTATACTGAATAATAAGTGATACAGAAATAAAATAGTAATCACGGAATGATCGACACGCAACTATGTGTTGCGCAGAAATGGAATAACCTTTTTAATAATTACAAAGTCTAAAAAAATCAAAATGAAGTATGACTTGGAGATTCAACATAGCATCTATAATTTTGATTCCAATAACTCTTTGGTTAGCTCATCTGATTCTCGAATCTCCAAGTTCTGAAAAAGGAAGCATTATGACAGTATTCTACTTCTGAAAATTTAATATTGTTTATATATCTGTACTCCCTGTGCGTTTAATTAATGGAAAAAAATAAAATTCTTAGATCCTAATTCTACTAAAATTTAAAACATTCACAGTAAGGCAAAAATTCAAAAATACGGCTTATAAAAACCATGATGAAAGCATTGAATTTCAATATATCCAAAGATATATTCTTTGCGAAATAAATGATATACATAATTACTAATAAATTGATAAAATGTTCATCCACTGAAATATCACAGTATTCGAAGAATGTTGAAAACGATTAATTTGAAGACACGAAATACCTTATTGAGATCACATTCTTTCGCTAAACTGTTTCTACTACCAGCATACATCATTTGCAGTTGTGGGTTACATCCTGAAAAGATTCAATAACAATTAATTAGGATCTATAAATTGTTCAACCGAAACATATTTCAGAAGAGATGGATTAAATACCATTTTTACCAAAAAAGAAAACAGAAGCGTCAAATGAAGTGACCAGTTCTCACCTCTTTCATCTTCTTCAGCAACTGATAACCTTTTACTGATGATTAGACAAACCTGATGGACTGTAGAGGACAAGGCAAAGTGGGTACGAAAGACGTCCATCATCGTATATACGTTCATAGCTTATTACAATATACCGTGGTTGTTGAACTGGTAACTCATTACCGATAATATTCGGATCACAATCCTGAAGAAAATCTCTTTCTGTGGAAGTACCTAAAAATTCCGAAGCTAACATGGAGTAGACTATTTTTTGAAGAATCATTAACAAAAAAAGGAAATACCTCAAGTTTCTGATCCAATACAATGAGCTGCTTTGTAGGATCAATCTTTACTGCAAACACTTACTGCATAATTAAAATAAAAACACTGAAAAAATTGTGGAATAAGAAAATTTCATTCTGCAGCATTATCATTAAACCTAAATTACCGTCAACTTTCGCTACGAAGAGATTATCTGCGTCCAAATTTGAAACTATATTTTAATAAAGTTGCTAGTTTCAAGCTAGAAATTCTATTAATTCCAAATTGAGGAAACTTTTTTAAATGAATAAAAATGACATATCAAAGCATTTGTTGATCGCTTTCTACTGAATCGGAATCGCTCTAATTCATCTTTTAGATCCGTCGATATCGCACATATTTTTAATCCACTAGTCTGAAATATGATTTGGTTAAATTGAAAAATATGCAAAATGCAAAAAGCAATAGAATGAGTTCAATTATAAAAACAATGTTTCAAAATTTCTATTCCATCCAGGAAAAGTTAGTTTCTACACGTTATTCACCCAATATTCTACAAACTATACTTGCTTGTATTACAGTACATAACAGCAATAGAATTTGAAAATTTGATACTAAATCATCGAAAAAATTGGTTTCCATTTATGTGATTAGTTAATTTATATCAAGAACAATGGACACTTTCTGGACTAAAATCTAGAAAGTTGGAAATTTCTATGTAATACAAACCATGACTGAATGATGAAATAGAATAACTTTTGACTTTTGACCAAATTCTTATACTTCTAAAATGTTTACACATTAATTTACACAATAATAATATTTGAAGCACAAGGAAGTTTGGTGGAATTAAAATATCCTGCCGAGAAATTATTCGTGATCATTGTTATGTATATTCATATTCCCTTGCATACTTCTTTCATTTAATCATACAGCTTTAGACTAACAAATCCAATTTATAAATAAACCCAAATAAAACGCATTAACCACTTACTCATTCTATTTCTTCAACTTTCCAGTCCACTAAATTCTATCAAATAGGATGAAAATATTATTTTGTTTTAAATTATTACTTTACCTACCTTTATCTAATTGTTTAATTGCCTGAACATTTAAGAGACAAAAACCCATCCTGCACAATAATTCGTCTTAACAGTTCTCCATGAACTGTCAAAATTTTATTCTTCAAAAATTGCTTATTAAAATTTTTTCCAGCAAGGACAGTCTTTTTCAAAAAATGAAAGATATCTGGCGTTGGAAAAGACTAATTCTATTCAAAATTCTACACGATAAATTATTTACTTTAAATCAATTTTTCTAATATTTGTATATAACAAAACAAAAAATCTAAACTGCAAAAAGAATCTGATTTTTGAAGTTAACATAAAAAATTAATATAAAAGCAACAGCAAACAGTCATCCCTATCATTTTGTCAGTAGCTGTCGAAATAACAAAACACGGGTGATAAGATTACACGTTTACACTTGGATCATTGGTTCATCTAAAACTTACAATTGTTTTATCCTCGACATCTGCATTAATCATCATCACTGCATCCTTAATACTATTTTTTCATTCGATATCTGCATTAATTATTATTATTCAAACTTGTATTCTACAGAAATTTCTTTCTTTTTCATCCGGAAGGGAAAAGAAAATAAAACTTCATTATAATAAACCTTAGAGAAGGGAAAGAATGGAGAGCAGATAATATACATCTAATTCATTAAAGCAGGACAAACGATAAAGTTTAGAGAGGTATGGAAATGACTACATAATTTAAAAATGAATACCAATAATGATAAATAATATTTCTGTGGCATTTCAAAGAATATGATTCTTTACATTACATAATTTAAATCTAAGGTTAATCTATGATTATATGTTAAATGCATTTTAAGCATAAAATAAGAGTAAAAAATAATTGCTAATATTTCATTCAACTATGGAAGGGAGGAACACGAAGTGGAACATTGCAATAAATAGATTGTGCATAAACTATAAATTATTAACAATCAGTAATTCTTAACATGAAAGACTATTAATGATAAAATCGTTCAGTTAATTTTGTGTGAAAAAAGAAAAATAACGGAAAATATCACGAAAAACATAACACTGAATTATATTTAACGAGCAGGACTCAGTACATAAATATCATTACTGATTGAATGAGTAAATGGATTGTGATTATCATCTTGCATATCACTTCGCATTCCACCGAACATTATTAGCTCTGCTCGACCAGCACATAATGAATAGAGCATCGTATCAACTGGTGCGTTCGAATCAATTTCTTGCTGGCGCCATCTAAAAAATTCAAATCTTTATCTTTAAATAAGACATATACTAAAATAGAATTTTATAAATCCTAATCAGTCCTGCAATTAATTGTGTAATGTTATCATTTTTTTTAGAATCATACAATATACAATAAAATATTGCATTTCTTTATCTAAATTTTCTCTGGCCATTTAATAAATAATCCATCATTACAATTTTCAATAACTCACGTTAACGTATAATCCTCCAAAACTCGTGCAGTATCAAGTATGTAAACACAAGCATTTCCTAGACATTTTTTATAATACCAGTTTTCTGAAAAGAAATAAAATACTAGAAAAATTAATTACTGCATATTCCTCTAATGAAATCAGTAACGAATACATATATTTTCACTATAGTCGTCAAATAAAATGAACTGAATAAAGAGATCTGATATAGGGAAAAGTCACAAAGAGAAGGTAATAATTTCAACAAGTAATTGGTAAAAGCTGATAAAGTGGTGGGATGAATAGAATGATGTAACCAGCGTGACCAGATGTGTTACGTAAATAGCAACTCTTCAATACACGGTAAAATGACTTTAGTATTTCAAAAAAAAAAAAAACTTACTTTCAGAGCTTCCGGTTCCTGTATTAAATGTGCCATTATTGTATTTTAAATTACTGAAAAACAAAAATACATATTCTAGACTGAAAGGAAAAAAAATCCATGTCTTTTCTCTTTTTTATTCATACTGCAAGCTAATGAAACCTTGGAAGCAAAAGATTGAACTTTATAACTGAAGTAATATAGAATACAATCAACTCATGAAATACTAATATCTCCTACCCATATATCCTCTAGAAAAATTTTCATGCAAAAAATCTCTTAAACAAATATACATACAAATAGGATGATCCCGAAGCAAGTTTCTTATACATAAAATCTTAAAGATTTTCATGAAATTTACCAGGAAAGAGAATCTCCAAAACAGAAGTATACAAAAACAGCTTATTTTTTAACATATAATGAAAAGGTAGATGGTGATAACTCAAAGCATTCAATTTCTCATTCATAAAGGGGTTCACATTGTTTGTATATCTAATATCTTTATCTTATATTTGAATTATGGCAAATTTTATCATTTACAGTGATGCTTTTAAAACATGGTTTGGATTTCAGAAAATCAGATCTAAATTCAACAAAAAATGTACTTCGTATTGGAAGGTTGCAGCGTGATATTGTTCATTGATCGTAATGGCTAAATAAAATTATACATAAGTTCAACAATTTTCATAACCCGAAAAATTTTATTTAAAAAATTAATTTATTTTTTTAAGAAACATAAAAAAATACAAGTGAAGCGGATTCTTTAAGGTAAATTGAAGGGGTGCTGGGTAAGCATTTAAACTGATCGTGCTATGCCTAAAATCTTGACATATTTCTTGGTCTTTTCAGATTTTTGAATATAATATATATTAAATATACAACTTTGGAATTAAAAATATAAAACTTTAAAATGATTTAAATAACTATACCTACTGCTCTTTCTTGCATAACTGATACATGCAAGATTTCGTCCAATGGGACATGCTGGGTGACACCAAAGTTGGGATGGACCTGCTTTTGGATTAGTAATCTAAAAAATTTATAATTTCTTAACACGGAGCGATTTAGTCTGTAGATCTGTTTTTGATTCTACTGGTACTTTCATTTCTGAGATGTGAAGTCAACAACTCGAAAAAACTTGACATATATATCTATTAAATATATAAATTCTGATCAATTTTAAAAAATTGAGCAACAAAGTTGGGTAGAAAGAAGATATAATCGAAAAATATTTTATTTAGCATAATGACGATATATTAATAATCTTCTACACTCATCAGTAAGCAAAGATGCAAAACTGACGTTGACTTGCTTCCATTTCCACGCAGTTTGCATTGTCAAATCGAACGTGAGAAGCCAAGCATCATTATAGATACAGTTTGGGCCACCACCACCAACCACGAGCAAATGTGATTTATCAAGTACTACACACGAGCTACCATAACGGGGATTCGGTTGTTGACTTTTGAACAAAAACTGTTCAACTAATGACACATCTGATTTTTCACAATTTCGGTTTTTGTGGTTCCTGTTAAAACTAAAACTTGATACATAAAAATTTTAATCAAATTAATCATTCAACACAAATAATGAGAAACTAGATACAACAGAAATGATTTTATTGCAGCCCTAGAAATATGATAATAAATAAATGATTCTCGATGAATGAGAAAACTTACTCAGTGAATGACGGCATACGCCATATTTTACTAATAATATCCAGAACATAAACAGTATTTGTAGCACGACTATTTTGGGAACCACCAAAAATAATCAGTGAATCATCTACGACACATCCACAATGACTTGCAATTACAGGAGGTGGAGGTTCCGTCTCGATCTGAAATAAAATATTGGAAAAATATGAGAATTAAAAAAGAATTTGGAAAAAAAAATAAAAAAAAAACTTTGAATGTCTAAATTTTGCTCATCGATGTTTTTTTTTTTTCATGCAAACGGAAATTTTAAAACTGCGTAGCTACAATAATAACGATAATTCGGCTCAGAAATTTTCTTGATTATTTTATTTTTTACAACTCGTTTTCTGCTAAGTATTTTGTTCGCCTGCAAATATTTTGGAAAAAAAAATTAATTTAAAGGAAGTCTTTCAATGACCTAAAGCATATAATATAGACTGACAGAATATAAAGTAAAGATTAACATCGTAATTAATGAACTAATGAATATACCACAACAGAGACAATATTTACCAGCAGAAAACCTGCTACATAAATAAATTATAATTACTTCAATCCACTCATTCTTTATGGTATTATACATATGTATTTCATTGAAAAAATTTGCTGCTTGGTGGATTGGGTTTAGCGAGGATTTCGAGAAGCCACCATGAAGAATCAAATATTCCTTGTAAGGCACAAAAATGGCCATTGCCTTGGGTCGCGGGAATGGAGCACACTTAATGAATTCTCGGCGCCAATTACGGGACTTCTAAAACAATAATTCTCGAGAAAATTTTTATGTTAGACCGTTTGCTTAATTTTCACAGAATTTAATTAAATTATGAATAATTTCCCACTCATCAAACAAATTCATATAGGTACTAGGAGTATACCAGATCAAAACTCCAAAGATCATTGAATGCGGTATAATTATCTGTGCATCCACCAAATATATATACTTTCTTGGTGCCATCATGATAACAACCTGAATGTGAGCAACGTTTAGCAATTACACCATTCTCTTCTTTTTCTGTTACATGTAATTCCCTAGAAATAAGACACATCATTATTTCGATGTCTCTTGCAAAATTTAAACATATAAAGATTTCTTCAAAATACTGTGATTAATACAGCACTGCAGGAAACACTGTAAAAAACAACTTGTATGAAATTATGTTCTGATTATGCCTCATTTTCCGAAGCTTCTTACTTTTAATCACAACAAATCCAAAAACAACTTAGATTCATTCCAACTAACCAGATCAGCTGCTTGCAGCGGAAGAAAGATTTTTTCAAAATTCTAGTGATAATGCATGCAAGGTGATACCATCGACGGTTAACCAATCGGATATTCTCCAGATCGCTGTATTGATTCAAATATGAAAAAACTATTTCGAGAACAAGATCTGGTAATTCATCAATATTCATAATTGTGTCCAAATTACATCGGAAGTTAATCTGAAGCAATCTAAAGACTGAAATGTAAAAATTTAAAAGATATTTAATTATGCGCTAGCTTCAACTGCATGCGCGGTGATTGTACTTGAGTGTTCAAATCTTTATTCAAGGCGAATAATTCAAGAAAATCTGAACTGTTCAGTCACTCTCTCATACGCGAGCTTCATACAACTATATCAACAGAACATATCATAAAATGTACGTTCATTGCGTTCGGTGTAATCTAATATAAGCCATAGCAAAATGGAAGCAAAATCATAACAAATCAGACGGATACTATGAACCAATTTATCACACTCATTTATCTCTCGATTTTGTTCCTATCGCCCTCCTTTCCGTGAGAAGATAATTGATTTACTTAATCGAAATTGAAACACTGAAAGAGGAAATATTAGGGACTGAAATACTGAAATACTGAAAACAATTTAGTCCGGCGACTTGCTACTCGAATGAATCCGAAGCATCCGCTCTCGGGATATCAGCAATGCACGGAAGTTGAGAAATAGATGCTCTTCTGAGATAAATATAAATTTTTACTGTCGACCAAAGAGAAAAAGGGAGCAAGATAGCAAAGAGTGAAGTCAGAGAGAAGAGAAATATTTATGTCTGCGAGAGGAAAAGACCTCCCTTCTTATCCACACATTTTCCATTATTTTGATTCTCTCTCTTCTTCTTTACTACTCTATCTGCTTTATCTCCTTTCTCCACCTTCCGTTTTTGTCGTCATTACAACCAGTGTACTCTCTTTTTGTTCTGTCATATTATTCTGTCGAAGCTTTAATTTTGCAAAAAATGAATTGTTACAAATTACTTGTTGATTTGCTATTCTTATTTTATGTACAGAATTTATTAATTGAATTCAGTTTCAAGTTATTCCAAATTTAACGATTTTTCGCGAATCTCTTACTATCATGAGCCATATGATCGTCTAAATTTCATCATTGTCACATTTTGTCATTAAGAATGTATTATTAGTTGTGGAAATTTTTAGGCTAATTTAATTGAATTCTTTTTAGTTCTTTCAAGGAGCTCGCTTAAAGTTCACTTTTTACTTACTCATTAGCAATTTACTAAATAGTAGTGAATGGATCGATAATTTGAGTTAGCAGTTTGAAATATGATTGATTGAAAATTTAGTGAAGGAGGCAGCAGTTTCTATGCTATCTCTCTTCCTCTTCTGATTGCTGGTAAAAATAAGAAGGTAGTTTATTCTTATCGATTGCAAATTTTATTTAACTCATCAGAGTTTGATTTCGACTGCATGTTACATTTCTGAAGAAAAGTATAATACACAATTTTCTGAAGTATTTAAATGGAAATAGTTTTTTTAGCAGTGGATTTGAACTGTAATGCAATGACTGCATCTTTTTTTCTGGATACGATTCCATATGGACAACATGTACGGATCAGCGTTGCTGCCAGCCAGGTCTGCTATGATTTTGTCGTTTTTTTTTCATATCGCAAGAATAAACAACCGGGTATAAGTTGCAATTTCCTTAGTACTGATTAAGATTAAGTCCAAACATTCGAACCAGGCCATAAAATGAAGCAAAACTATTTGCTGGGAAAATATTTCAATTGTCTTTCTATAAATTTATATAACATCAATTTTTGTAGATATAATCAAAGATTCTTTTATATAATCGAAGATTCTTTTCTAGTCTCTCTTTTTTTCTCTGTATTGTTATGCCTTCTCAGAATAAGTATTATTGATTGAATGAGATAGTATTGTACTTCTATTTCATCTTATAAGTGCTTTCATTATCATTAATTCATTAAAATGTGCTTATCATTATTTATTTTTGTCTAATGAATTTCGGCAGGGTGGTAGAAGATATATGGAGGATCGAGTACATATCGAATGTGTTCGGCTTCCCAATGGTGCTATTGATTACCTGTATTTCGCTGTTTACGATGGACATGGTGGTTCAGAAGCCAGTGAATATGTCCGAAAACATCTTCTAAAAAACATTCAATCACAGTATGGCTTTGATGGTACTGATGAACAAATGCTCGATGCCATAAAAAAAGGTTTTGTGGAAACGCATCTTGCGATGTGGAAAGTTGTCGGTAAGTATTAGTAGATGAATCTATATATGTTCTAATATAAATTTTTTTAATATCCGTAAATTCGATGTTTGCGATTTTCTAAAATTTTAAATTATTTCATTTATATCAAAGCTTTAGCAACAATATGTTTCAGATGATTGGCCTCTCACTTCCTCAGGATACACTAGTACAGCGGGTACTACTGCTAGTTGTACTTTTATTCGACGTGGAAAGATATTCACTGGGCATGTTGGTGATTCTGCGGTAATCCTAGGAGAATTAAATAGTTCGTTAATGTTTATTTTTTCTCTTTCTACTTACGAATTATTTAGTTTTCGAAAATTTTCATTTCAAATTCCGTAAACAGTAAATAGTAAACAGTAAACTCAAAAATATCTTCTCCCAAACTTAAGCTGTTATATTAATGTCATTCAAATATATTTCTGAAGCGAAAGAAGTCTTTAGATGGTGAAATAAAAGCCAGCAGCTTGACGGTTGACCATAAGCCCGATAATTTCCTTGAGGTGCAACGGATAAACAGTGCTGGTGGGATGGTAATGAAGAAATCGGGCGTCACACGTGTTGTTTGGACAAGACCTGTCCGGGGTCATGTTGGGCCTGTTCGCAGGTCTACACCAACTGAAAGTATTGCTTTTCTTGCTGTTGCTCGTGCTTTAGGTTGGTGGAAGTTAAGAAATATTCAGATTTTTTTTCTTTTCAATTTGGAAAATTTCTTATGGGAAGTTATAGATGTTATTTTAAGTTTTTAGATTAAAAATGATATCTCATCAAGAAATATCCTTCAGTATTTTAGGTACAGTTCTGAAGTTTTTAATCTCCTAACTGTGTTGAATCTTATAGGTGATTTATGGTCATATAATCGAGAAACAAAACAATTTATTGTAAGTCCGGAACCAGATGTCGCTGCTTATGACCTAAGTGATAACAACTTATGTTTGGTACTTGGTTCAGATGGATTAACCAATGTTTTAAAACCACAGCAAATTATCGATATTGTTATGCATTATGAAAAATTTTCGCGTGATAAAGTAAATTCCCACTTTTTAAACTCAATTTTAGGGTGATGGTAATTTGTAATGAACTTAAACTTATGGACTGAATTATGTAAAGAAAAAAATATGCAACGAAAGCGATAGTGATCCTAGAACTGTTTTTGTAGGAAGTAACCCCGTATTATTTTAGTATGGTCGGTTACCGAATCATTCTCGTTGGATACTACGTCATGCATTGGAAGGTTGGGGAGCGTCACGTGCTGATAATATATCAGTCATATCAGTTAGTTATGTTACGATTTTCTTTAAAATTTAAAATTTTGTATCGAATCAGCTTTTGGTAAAATCTGTTACTAAGGATTTATTTAGGCTTTTGGCTGAGACCCACTACTAACTCTCGAAGACCAGAAATTAAATTATTAAAAAGTAGTTCAGCTACCAGCAGACAAAATTCGTTCATGTTATTATTAAAAGTGACATAATCAAATAGTGATATAATTGATTGGTAATTAAATTCAAAGACAACCTTTATTATCATTGATTTATAGCAATTAGATTTTCTCTGTCTTGATGTATGTTGTACGTTTTCAGTGTTTTTCGATAAAAAGAATATAGAAATTGATGATGCTGCTTTGGTTCTGGCTGATGACATTGATTTGTGTCTAGATAAAGCATTTACAGACTTCGGAAATTCGATAGTCATGTTAGGACCAAAGTACTGTAAACAACTGAAAACATTGGATGTCGATTTATATTATTCAGGCATCGTAGATTCCAATTTTACTGCAGGTTGGCGCAATTTCTATCGTTTCTGTAAAAACAGTCGAATGATTTTTTTGAAATAATAGAGATTTTTTGTTAAAATTGTGGCTAAATTGCTATTCATTTTATGATAAATTTATCTATCTTCTCAGAAGGATTAGAACCGATTCTAATAAATTACGATAAAGGTAAAGGTGGGAGGGAGATTAAAAACATAAGCAAATTGATTTTTCGATACTTCGTTGATTCACGCTTGATGACTACGATTCTTAAATTTTCAACATTTTTTTCTTAAGGGTTCTCAATTTTTTATGTTTGTAAATAAGTTTTTATGTTTGGGCTGGCTGATCAAAACTATTTTAGAAGTCACCTACAATGGACCTGGATATACGCGTGATATTAGACGTCCACTTACTCTTGTACGATTCTCAGATATGCCAATAATGCCGCTGTCTTCGCTAGATCGTGCCTCAGCCATACGTCGTTTAAGTGAATTGTTTGGTACGAATGGTAAAGTTAAGATGTTACCAGTCAGATGTGTTACCGGAGTAATATTAGAAGGAATGGATGAATTATACGAAAATTTCGTAGAGTAAGTGAAAGTTTTTACTTTTGGAGGAAATATAATACTGAAATTCAAGCGATGCTGACGGAATGAAGATGTGGAAGGTAATCTTTTTTAAATTGTTGCTGGAATAAATTTCCAACAAAAATCAACTCTGCAAATGAAAATCAATAGCGAAATGCGATATAGAGACTGACTTTATGCTTCAATAGCTTCTTTGCTGTTATCATCATGGTAATAAAATCCTCTTTTTCGAGAAATTATTTATGTGGAATAAAAAAATCTAAAATTTTTTATTTGTTTCGTTGTTTTGTTTGATAAGTGTACTCCATGAAATCAGTGTACAAATTTCTTTTTTTTTTTGTTTGACTAGTATTAACTATAAATGTCTTATTTTTTGCAGCGGAGGTGTTATATATTCCTGTGATGAAGATATAGCGCGCGAGGAGACAGTTGGTAGTGCAAGTGGTGTTGACGTTACCAATGATAGAGAAGACGATAATTTAGAAGCGGAAGGAGTATGTGGAATAGATTCGAAAACGAACACCGATACGGTACATTTAAAGATTTTTACATATAAATAGACAGAAAACAACAGACGAAGCTTACTGCCTAAAACAATGACTTATATGTAGAAAAGTTTGTTTCACTCCAGTTAATGAATTTTCGTATAATGTCTGGCAAAAAAAAAAAGAGATGAAAGGAGAAGTGATGGAAGAAAAAAAGACTTCATTTAGCTTTATCCTTGTGGGCCTGTTTTATGCTTATAATTTTAAACTAATTCCGATGGATTCATTTTGAATGATAACATAGTCTTTTTTCATCATTAAAATTCTATTGATTATCACTTCAGATTAAGGAGTATTTTCAGTGTAATGTTGTGACAACTGTAACTGCATCAAGTCCTTCTAGTTCAAATATGAGTAACGTTGTAAGTCAGTTATTATTATTCGAATTTGACTTATTTTCATTTATGGCGGATTTTTCAGCTTAATGTTTTAGGCAGTTGAATAAATAATCTAATGAGCAAATGAAATAAAATAAAATCCAAACTTTTCGTTAATATGATATCGAAAGAAATGATGTAAAACTAAGTTTAATGCAAAATTTCTGAATGTTGTTTGTGAATTTATTCGTGATTTTAGAATTAATTTTTTCAGGAACATTGCAATATACCTTCGTCTTTCTCAAATTCATGTTCAAAAGCAATAAGTAATCCTTTAAATAGACTTCCTGTAATTTGAAATTTAAAAAAAAATAGTAAGAAACATGTAAATCATTGCAAACTGAATTTCAGTTTACAATTATTTCTTTTTGAAATTTCTTTATCCCAGTAATCAAAATCAGAATTTTTTGCTAAAACTATCGGAAATCAGAATTTTTCGCTAAAATTATCTGATTGTTCTTGAATTCATTTCGCAGCTTACAATCAATTCAAAAAGTATAAGTTATTTTCTTGGAAACTTTTTTCAGGATTAAGAACTGTACTTAAGGCTTGCCGAAGAAAGCAGACAGTGATAGAGGATAATGTATCGAGTGATAGCAATGGTAGCATTACTGGTGAAGATTGTTTCAATAATAATCTTTTTTCGACCAATCATTGCCGTGATTTTCAAAGGTTTACTACTTCGCCACGTTTCAGCGGTAAATTCTTGAAATTTTTGAAATCACCAGTAGATTTGAATTGTTTTATGATAGTTTAGCAATTTAGTTTACTGATAAAGCACCAAAACATCTATTTGAAATAAATTATATAAGAAATTTAAAACTACTTTCTTTTTTTATATAATGCCTAACCAATGTAAAGTAAAGGTTTTTTTCTTCTGATCGGAAATTCATTTAGTCGAGATGGAAGGAAAATATTCTTCTTGTTTCTTACAGAAGCAGTTTATGAGAATTTCTTGTTGGTTTTGGATTTTTAACAAAGAAATTGATTGTTGAAGGTAGTGCTTCGGCTTTGTCTCCATCATTGATGTTAGCGTCGCTACGAATTACAAATCAGTTATTTGAACATGATCCTTTTGCGCGAGATCTTATTCTTGCTGGACGCCGGCCGCTTGTTCGACGGCATCTATCGTCTTCGTCTCTAGAACCACTACAAAAGAAATTCAAAGTTTCTGTGGAGAACTGGATAAATAGAGGTTTTTGTAAACATATTCATTTATCAGTTTTTCTTTATATTGTAGTAAACCAAAAATTTTAGACATTTTTATGAACTCGTAAATGAGATCAATTTGTGGAATCCATAGCGAAGAAAATTTTTGTTGAAGATAAAAGAAACCATTTTTCAGATCGCGCTTATGACGCTTCCATTAGAAATGTTGAAAATTCGGAGCAACATTATTGCAAAAAATATGCCAAGAGAGCTGAAGATTGCGAAGCATCAGCGACTAGTAGATCTCGTGTATGGGATTTCTTTTCCAGTTTGTTGGGAAATCGTGCAAACAAGAAATAATTTGGTTATAGTTCTATCCTTTAAGCTTTGGAAATATTGATCCGTTAATTTTTTCATGTTTCTGGTCTTCATATCATTATTCTTTTGATTTTTCTGTTGTTATAAATTAGGAAATGAAGATTACGCATAATCTTTTCATTTGAGAATTTTTCAACTTCATGTTTCTCTGGTTTTAATCGAAAATATTTTAATATCTGTTTCAAAAATATGTTCTCTTCCCGTTTCCATGTTGATATTGTAGAAAACTGCCGATACTTTTACTGCTCATTCCGTAATATGAAACTTCTATTGTATATTTCAGTTGTTATATTTTTTTTATTTTTTTTTATAAGTGTGATTGTCATTTTGTAGAAGTTGTGGCCTACTTCCATCTCAATAGGATGGATAATCCTTTTTATTGGTTAATTAGAATTTGAATCCTTAAGAAAGAAGCATAAGCAGCTGCTTATGAATGTGGAATTATATTTCCGCAAGTTTTTAGAAGAATGGGTAATTTTTTTGAACTTGAAAATATTCAATTTCTAATGAGACAAGTCACAGTCAGCTTAAAATAAATTTGTTGTTGTCATTAAAGAATTTTTCTGTCGTATTTTTTTGAATTCTCAAATTTTATTTCTCGGATTGTAATTGTTTTAAATGTAGCTTTATGTTCTGTAATTTTTTAAAATACTTTGGTGCTTCTGTTGCTTACTATGGTTAAATTGACTAACCTATTAAGAAATTACTAAAAAACGAAAAAAATTTTAGGTTTATTAACTTCGATTTTGTTTCGAAGAAAAAGAAGAGATCCCTTTGAAGAACTTGTTAGCACCATTAGTAAATTGTTCATATAGGTCGGACTTTCTATGTTTTTCTGCTTGACAGTAATATTTTGGTTTTCAGATATAAAGCTTTTAATTTACTATAAAATTTGATTTATTTTTTAGTTCTATAAATCATTCGAACTTTCAATCAGCGTTCCCATAAGCTATGAAGAGTTATGCATTGCAGAAGTGGAATGATATGTAAGTTATCAAATTACTCCGGTTAAATTGTCATATATATTCAAACCGACTTTAAACCATTCTTCGTGATCAATCAACTAGATCGTTGTTAAAAATAGCACTGCTGGAAAACAATGATATAGATACGGTCAAGCTGGTACATAGTCTAGAATGGAAAGCGGAATGACCAACAATCGATTAATCGTACGATGAGCCACCAGCAATATCTTCTTACGAATAGTAAATATCACTGTTTTACTAATATTTAGAAATGACTTGAAGGAATGCTCTTTATTCACTGATTTAACTGCGAATGAAGCTAAAAATGAAAAGTCAATAAGAGTATACGAGGGTCAACAGACTTGCTTTTATTATCTGTTTTATCGAATTAAAGTTATGCAATAAATGGCGCTGTAACAGAGAAAATCGATCTTGGGATGGTTACTGGCAACCAGTAATATCAGAATATTGTCAATGTCAACATACTAGTTTCAAAGCAGAAGGTAAAAAGTGTGGTGTGCTGTTCTTTCTAAAATTATTTGCTGATTCTGCCGCATTTCGAAATTCCCGAATTTTCTGTGATATGTGCTCCCTCTCCTTTTAATTTTTTCCCAAGTGTTTAGTAAATCTTGACGCAGAGCGTTGGCACTTAATACGACATTGTGCTGCTGTATTGAGAAAAAAAAACAATATTGCTTGTTATCAGAAAGTTTAGGGGAGTCTTAACGTATGTTCAGATAAGATAAGATTACTAATTCCCTGAAGTTGTGGGATGAATGGAATTTTAAAAGATAATATTACGCACCGTGTTTTTTACTCGTTTCATAATGGGCTTGATATATTTTCTTATTTTTAGGAAAAACACATTGAAAAAGTGTCGAAGAATTTTGTTTTCAACAAATTTCATTCTTATTTCAATAATCGTTATTTAATTAAGATAATTTGAGCGAAATCAATGGTGCAATATGACTCTTTAACTTTTGATCTTGATCATTTTAAAATATCATCAACAAATGACACATATGTATGTATGCAGTTTCAATTGGAGCTTCGTATATCCGCCCTATTTTGATCTCTACTTTTTAGCATCACTGTAAATTTTTGGAAATTAATAGTTAGTTTTCCTACCCTCCATAGTGGTTAGCTTTTTGATCAGTAGTGCTTATTTACACGATAAAATAATTAAAACGTCGATAAGCATTTATTATAAGATCAAATATTTATTCAAGTGCTAAGAAATCTGCAAATAAGTTTAATAAATGAAAAAAAAAAAGAAATTTATACTTAAACATATTTTGGTAGTTGAAACTCAATGGAATTTTTTATTTTCCATTTTCAGATTATATTTCACTGAACTTAGAACTCTCTTAAAATCATTATTTTCATCAGAAATTTTCCTTCAGTCGTTACTAAGATTTTTTTTCATCATGGAAAAGAGAATGAAGAAACTACACTGGAACGAGTTGAAATTGCAGTGATTAGGTAGTTGATGGAAAGCCGAACGAAGACTGATATTCTTGGCTTCTAAGGATGTGATATGCTTATTTTTTAACTCCGTTACGGAGATGAAGGAGAATCGTACTGGAGTAAGACTTCATTTTCAGAAGACGAATCTTCAGTTGAACAGATTTACTTTTTTGAAAATATGAAACTTTGATCAGCATAACATACAGTATATTTTCTCATTAACTGTATAATTTCTTTCACATTTTCTAACTGAAAAAGAATATTAGTTGCTTATTCTAGCTGTGTTCCATTTTAGATCAGTCCAACAATTTCAAACCTTATGCAATGGATAAGGATGATCATTTATGTTGAAATAATTGTTTGTAATTTACAGAGGCTATTATCCAAAATCAATATGAAAGTAAGAGAAATAGAAGCTATTTCTGTTAGGCAAGATTTTCTTTAGAATTACTCAAACACCGAATTTTTGTTAGTGAAATTTTCGAAATAAGATCTATCAGTCGGAAAAAAAAGCTTTTATACTTGTCCTAAAAATTTGTGGATTGTAGTGTTACAAGATTGCTGCAGGTCATCGTTTATAATGCTGAAAAAAGTGCATGAAAATATCATCTGTTTTAATAGATGTTCTGAATACATTCTGGATTCCCTAGTTTGGTAATGAATCCATCCCATAGGTGTTCGTGTGGCTTCTCTTGGATTTCTCTAACCGTTATCTCGCTCTTGGCTTCTTCATCAAACTGAGTCCTTGAAAAATATATATGATCTATCACATTAGTTTTAAATATTAGATCGATTGTACTGCGATTTTACAGAAATCTATGCTATAATTGGATCTAAAGATAGTAAAAAGCCGCAGTGATAAATGAGCGTGTTCTTCAACGTTATCATACGGTATTTTTATTAAATAATCTGAAAACAGTATTCTGAATATTTCAGTTGGCAAAAATCAAAAAAAGTCGATATCAGGAAAGAATTCGTGAAGCAAATTTATTGATTGGGGAAGAAGAAGAAAGCATTTGTATAATCGATCAATAAAAGTTACTAACAGACATCAGCGAAGTGACTATTATTAGGAACGGAAGGAATTTGTTGTGGTATATTCTTGTTTTCTACTCTGCTGTTAGCATTCGCAGTAAGGATATTGAAATGGAAAATAAAGCTCAATGTCTTAGATTATGTTACTTTTATCGAACGACTTTGATTAAAAAAAAATGAATTTTAATAAACTATGATTTCTAATGTAATTTGATGAGATTTCAAATACCCAAATATATATTATGTAACGAATTTATTACGTAACTATATATACTATGTATTTTTTTGAAGTGCTTTGGGTAGGTCTCACGCTGTCTCATTACGTAGATTGATTAAAACTGATGTAATATATCAAGGAATGCCCAACGGGCCGATGGAAGGTTTCCTAACACGACGTTCGGTAGCCGTTTTTACGAGCAGTTTGGCATTCGCCATTATCTACTGGTACATAAGACGGCAACGAAGTTTAAAACATTTAGCAAGGTTTGTCACTTATTTTTATCACTTTCGTATAAATCAGCTGTTGTTATCTATTAATTAAAAAGTAGCATGTAACTATATGAGGTAGTGCAAAGGGAGTTGCAAATTTTGAATTTTTTCTTGTTCTTTATAATATTGATAATTTTTGCCATCCTTATGTTTAACTTACTTCATGGACGAAACTGATTCAGATACAATAACTTTAACGTATCAAAATGGTGTGCAATATGAATATTGTTACAATCCGAACATTATACTCAAAAAATTATCGATTAATTGGCTTGTAGTTACAGCTTGTCTGACCAGTAAACTGGTTTTCTTATTTTAGTGATAACAGAAATAGAAAGATAAATACAGAGTCGCATAATCAGAAGACTTTTGATGTTTTGGGAGAGAGCAAATCGGATTCAAAAGGAATTGCTGTTGTATCAGCAATGAAACCAAGTGATTTTATTAGAAATGGGAAGCCAAATGGTAACGTTGAAGATGCACGGTTGTATAGTAACCAATTTTTTAACATACTCAGTGATGATGTGTTAATTGCCGAATTGGAGAATAATGTGATAAATCGGATTGCAATGAATGATGTACCTGTTTTAGAAATCTTTAATTCATCAGAATCAAAGAAAAATCCAATCGATAATTTATCTCATTCAGATAAAATTTTGGCAAGTTTTGTTTTTATTTATTTAAAACAAAATTACTCTTCTATTAACCTTGCTGAAAGTTAATGCTGATATTGTGAAATAGTCGTGTGAAATTGATCCGAAGTAATCCTATCTGGTTACATTTCTATCCCGATAACATCGAATCGTATCATCGGTGATTCATGTTTATATCGGTGATATTTTTAAATATCTCAAAGTATTATTTTAACGAACTAACTCTGTGTTTTTCTTAGAGATTTTTTTCTTTTTTTTTTTTTGCTTTGTTGTGATTGTTCTACATATCATAACTCTAACGTGCAAAGACAAGCGTTTTAAATTATCGCTATAAATTGAAACTAAAGATTGCAGTGGATACATAATTTTTCATCAGAACTTTTAGTGATAGGATAAAAATATTTTGCTACTTAATATTATACTGCGGAAGTAAGTGATTTTAAACATAGAAAAGATTAAGAATTATCATAACCACAGTAGCAGTTCCGTCACTGACATCATAACAGATTCGAAATTTATGTTTTCTCCGAATAAAAGATTCAACTTTACTTCTTCAAGTTCGTGTGAAGATTTTTTGAATAGTTGGTTTTTCAAATGATTTTGATTTTTTCGCAAAGTAGTTTGTTAATATTATAAAGAGCTATTTTGGCATCATATATTTAGCAGAAGTTTATAGTATATCGCATACTTTTATTCTAGAGAAATTTCTATCGTTTACTTCAATAATTATTTTAATAACTATATTGCATGAAAATCAGTATATGTCTGTTACTGATACAGAATTAAATGTTTGATTGTTTTCTATAATTGAAGTTTATTATTGATGAAAAAATAGTACAAGTAGCATACATTAGAATTTAAGTATCCATTTATGAACGGAATATTATTGTCCGAAAATGATGAGGTTTTTCATTTTAAGAAATTTAAGAAATTGTTTAGCATTTTTTCAAAATGCATCAAACTTTCTAGTGAATCATCTGGAAACATCATGAACTAAAATGTTGATATTAAACATTCAGTACATATGTTATATACAATTTATTATTTTTTTCCAGTTTATGATAGTGAACAAAGATATGTGAACAAGAACCATTAGCAACAGTGTTTCGGTTTCTGAGATTCTTTCCTTTTTCAAAAACTTTTTTCTTTGATGAGTACTTCAGTTTTAGGTCCTTAGTGACGGAGAAACTTCGGGATCTTCGCCAGTCTGGAAAGAGTCGAAGGTCGGGAATACTTATATTATGCGAAAGGATAAAAATGTTGTCGATGAACGAAATTTTAATCCGAATATCGTTGAATATAGATCTGTGGATACACCGAGTAGTGAGGTTCATTTCTTTTTAATTAGTGGAATTTGTTTTCATGAATTACCAAAGCTCATAATTGTTTTGCTCGTTTTGGATTTTTGGTAATATGATAAATATTCGCTGCTATCTGCTATGGCAGTATAACCATTTAACTGATAGGAATTTAGACTCTAATTTTACCAACCGAAAATTTCCTGGACGAATAATGTTTAAAATTTTTTACATCGAAAATTTATTGTTGATATTATGTTATATATAAAATATTTTAAAAGCATCATATTTTTGATCAGTAATTGTTAAATTTTGATCAGATGGTTTAAACTTTCTGCCCTTACAGAAACATTTTTCTCAAAAAATTGATGTTAATTGTTGAAAAAACTTGAAATGAGAAAGTTTTCGGAACACCGATTTCAAATTTTTAATCATTGATCTGGTTTCGATGTTGTGTACTTGAGAAAGATAAGCTGCGAGAATTTTGGTTTTATTTGTTTTTGCTATTTCATTCAGTCATGCGAATCTCATCGCATCTTTTTCGTTATCATTCCTATTATTGGGTCAAGACTTTGAATTGTTTATCGTAATTTATAATTTCTAAACTGAAATCATATTTTGAAATATGAATCTGATAATATCAATTCTGCATTTCTTTAAAATTTGGATTTAAATATCCACTGATCTAAATTTTTTCGCGTTAATTTTTAAAGAGCTAAATTGCTGTTTTTTCTGCTTTATTATTTTATTTCCCCATTATTTATTTCTCCTTTTTTCTGATATCGTTGGAATAGTTTTAAAACAGTTTTTGGAGTAGTGATTTTGAAATAATTCTTGACTTTTGATTTTGAAATAGTTTTGGAATAGTGTTTTTAATTGAAATAAAAATCTTTTTTTCCCTGAGACAGTTTTGAAACACATCGATTCTTTGCAAATATTTCTTTGCGGATTTTGTGTTTCTGTTTGGAACACTTACAGATTTGTTTGTGGCTATCTTTATACTCCAACGAAAGCTTGTTTATCCAGATATGTTGGCTTAGTTTTTCTTTAGGCAAGCTTTTCTGAATTCATGTTTTGGTTCTTTCCTGTTCCTCAAAATATGTTTATTTTTTTGGTGCTTGGAAATGAATGAGCAACAAAAGAGTTGAATTTTGAAAGAAATGAAAGGTAGAAAATGTGATTTCTCTAGTTTGGAAAATTAACGATCAATATTATAGGAAGCCCCAAACAAAATAGTGCTCAATGATCAATGATTCAGTGATCTGATACATTAATGAGAAGATTAATTCCATTTAACTGTAGCTTTGCGACTTGCTTTAATTTGGGAAACTAATCAAAAAAAATTTTTGGAATACATTGTCTTACATGCGATAGTTCAATGCTAAAAATTTGGATTAGCTCATGCCATATAAAAAGCGAATGACTGTGTTCTGTTCCTACTTTCACATTCACCAAATTTCATCAAATTTAGCTGTTCATTTCGCTCAGCCATCCATCAATATACCATATATTGATATATTTATCTTTACGTTTACTTCCTCTGCATACATTTGTTGAAAGTTCATAGGTATGGCCATGAAAAATTTTGGTGTGTATAACTTTATTAAGGATAGTTATGTTTCAAACAGATTCAATCATATTGAAAGTTTATATAGGATGGATATTTAGATATATAAGGAAAAAAATAAAACTCAGTTACAGTTTTTAGAATTCAAGGATAGCAGATTAAATTTTTTTGTCATTTATAATCTATGAATTCGAGATTAAAGCATATCATTCAATCAGTCATCTAATTTTTATATGGAATCATTGATATGATTTTGACAAGCTGTTTAATGTTATTAATATCAATCGCTTGTTTGTTTCTTAACTTTTTTCGTTTTCCGCTCCGGAGGTGGAAGAAAAAGAGATAGTTTTTCTGGGAAAAAATGATATCCAAGTAATGTAAGTAAAATTGTAAGGTTTAATAGAAAGTTTTTAGACAATTTTTCTACTAACTGTTGAAAAGTTGTATAATGCTTTCAATGAAAAGTTCTATGAAATATATTTGGCTGTCACACTTCTCCTTTGTATTTCATCGAGTGATGTGAAGTTTCTTTTACATTAGCCTTATTTCCAGTTTATCGATTTCATTAGAATAGATATTTATGGTAGTAATTTTCAGTTGTCTGCATATGAAAATACTTTCAATTTTTATGTGTTAACATGGAAAATGCCATAAGAATCACTTTTATATAATATTATATATATTTTACTGACTGAAAATAAAAACCTTAGGATCAACTGCAATCATAAATTTGTGATCAGTTCTTCATATCAGAAAATATTTCATTAAATTTTTTTACACATGAAAGACATAACTTATTTTGTGATGAATTCTATGAGTTTCTTTTTTTATTTTAGGAGTTTGATGTTAATTTTTTTAATATTTTTAAATTCAAATTTGTGGGGTAGACTATATTTACATATTCATTTCTTTCTTGCCATATAAACATAGGAATTCCTTTTCGGCTTATCTGATTGCTTGATTACATCGGTGTTCTTTGGAAATCACAAATAGGTATTGATTAATTAGAAAACAGTGAAATCATATGGAAATTTGAAAACTCAAATTTCTTGAAAATTTTCATCGAAATGAAAAATTCGCGATCCAAATTGCTGTATTGGAATCAGTTATGTTTTTCTGTGATTATTTTATAGGAAAATGAGCTGTAAGATGATTAATAAGTCGCGACTTTTTAATTTGTAGAGTGATGCTTTTTTCTTACTGATTGACTGATATCTCTCTATGACTTGAGAGAGGCCATATTACCTATACTGTACAATTGTGGTATAGTCAATTTTCCCTATCGTTTTTCTCGATGATTTCAATCCCTTATTTCATTTCATCTCTTGACAATAACATCGTTTCATCTCTTGACGATAACAAAATATTAAAATGTTTATAGGTGAGTGGTAAGTTAACTGCAATGTTCAGAAGATGACGTGCTATGCGTACGTGAAACATCTTTTCTCATTGTCGAATAAGTGATGAATCCTGAAATATTATCATACTCTGCAATAGAAATTCGATAATCACATGGCGGTTTATATATATATAGATATGGTTCACAGATGGCGCCAGGAAGTTTGGCATGGTGCCATCATCGTCCATGCTATATGCCAAATGACATATAGCTATCTTTCTTTTTCGACACTAATAGTAGGAGAGAGAATGAGAGAGCGAGAAGAGAGTATGTATTGTGAGTGGAGCATGAGAGAAGAGAGATACACGTGGATGTATGCTGAATGTAAAATGTGTCATCACATACTGTCAACTTCCATTCGATCTTCGCTCTTTGTTCGCCATCGCCTAACGATCGTCTACGCTATCGCCGTCGCTGTGTTTATGTCTGTGTAATGTCTGCGTCGCAGTATGTGGAACCCATATCTATCATAATGCGTCCTCTTTCCGCTCGCTCTTCCCGTATCACGCTGCTAATTATCGGCATCATTACGTTGCAATTTCCGTATGTTTCTCTCTGTGTGTACATTATTATCGAATTACAAGAGTGTGAGAGGAAGGTCATGAGGCTTTTTCGGTCGGGCTTTGCTCCCTGCAGTAGTTGAGTTGAACATGTTGGAGAATTTCGTTTAATACAGCTTTCACCACTGCATATATTGTTTGCAGGTTTTCATTACAGTTATTACTACTAAATTCCATTACTTCTTTCTGCTTCGTTCTGTTGCTCGAGATTTGCTGAAGCATTCATATTCTTTTACTTTTGAATATTTGATCTCGTCACTGGAGAAAGAAAAGCACTAGAAATTGCTGCGTGCCTGTACTGTTGTCTCGCAAACGTACAAGATGGATCAGGTGGTTATAGCCACATCGCCTACCCCGCTTAGTACGAATTTTCAAAGTGACAGTAATTATCATTACTGTAGTGCTGCTTACGCACCAATTAGGTCTTCCCGTTCGGACCCCGAGAAATCATGGGTACCGAATCTCCGCATGAATTCCTTTGTTTTACCGTCAGCTACTGTTACCTCGATGGAATCAGCAATTCCGGCACAGATTCCATCGTCATCGCTTATTTCAGCAACATTATTCTTCCCTCTTCAAAATATTCCCCCTAATCCATCAATGATGATGCATCGTCCACCCACTACTTTATCCAGTGTTAGCAACTGTACATCCAAAGCTTTATCTGGTTCTGGACGGTCCAGTACATCATTAAATGCAGACATTGTCCCACCTTCTACCTGGGTCGGTTTGTTTATTTGTTTTTTTTTTTATAAAAAATCTATTCATTTATTTATTTACAACTGCATATTAATTCCACTGAACCATTTAGAATTCTAAATTCATTTCTCGTATCTTTGGAATTGCTCCTAAAATTTCGTCTGCCTGCCCTTTTCTATCATAATTTATCCACAAAATAACTAGCAACATTAGATGTTCAGAACGACGATAACCTTTTAAAAAAATGATTTTCTCAATTACATATATTTCAGAGCACTGATATTTAATTATCTAACATTGTAGCTCTTCTAATTAAAAAGTTGGCTAATGTAAGATAGTCATTCGTTGTTTTACAAATTATCAACTTCCCCATTTACTCTTTCACTCATTTATTTGTTTGCTCGCTCGTATAGCAAAAAATTTTAAATGTAATATGATTCAATAGTACCAGCATTAATTAACAATCACAGATTATACATATAGCATAGTATCAATTGAAGTTGGAGTAATAACGGATGGGCATAAATCGTCGTTTTGTTGATCTCTTTTTCATTTGCTGGATTTTTCCATTCGGATGTGTAGTTCATTTTTTTTTTCCTGATAAAACTACTGACTGATAAATTTTTCTAATTTTAAGATTCTTTGCTCCAAAATTAAGATTTTAATTTTTAGGGATCGCAAGATAGTGGACGAGCAACGGGAGGTTTGGCTTCTTCATTAAGTCCGGTTGATGATATAGCAGCACGAGAGAGTCCGGAAGTACGATCTGTTTATGAATTTGAGATACCGAATACATTGGTTGGATTAATCATTGGCATCAAGGGCAAAACCATAAAGGTTTTTATTAACTCATTTGAATGTTATGTGTTAAAATTTTGGATATGGAAAAAGAGCATCCAAAATTTTTTAATGAATTCATATTGCTGATGATCTAAGGATTGAATTGAATTTAAACGCGATTTTTAGAAACAGTTTACTCTGTTATTTTTATACTTTTTGTATGTTCTGATTTTCCTTAGGATTGTTTTTTTCAGGAATTATGTCTCCGTACGGAAGTGAAAATGATTATAAGGCCTCATCATACACCAGGAAAGGTAAACTTTTCTTTTTCGCTTAAAATTTAAAACTCAAAAGAATTCTGCTTCTCAGAAATTTACGTTTGAATTTTTTTTTAGACCATTTAAAGTTTGATTTAAATTACAACTTTTCGTTGAAAGTTTGCCTTGCCACTTCTGTATTTCTTTCTTTTTCTTTGCTCAGTTTCCCCTATTAACAGAAATGTTTTTACAAATCATTTTGTTTTCTTCCTTATCCTTTATAATTTTTTTTCCTGTTCTTAAATTTGTCTCCATTATGACTTCCAATAGTGGCGGCAATTATTTCATATATAATTTTCTTCGTCATCAATTTTTCACAGTATACTGGACTTCAAATTTTTATTGTGATATTTCTGGAAATTTTTGTAGATTCGAATAAAAGTTTTATAAAGAAGTAAAAGACCACTTACTAATTTTTTTCGCGATTGTAATGTATTTGAAGTGCAAGAACAGTTGAGACGTAGATTTCTTCTGATGTCGCTAGTTTCAGCTAGAAACCCATCAAATTTGTGCTGTAGAAGGATCGCGCGAAAATATTAACAGATGTCTACGAATGATGCGGCGCCGTTTTCCTGCTGCTCGTTTTCCGGAACTGAATTTAAGGCCAGTACTGCCACCGCCATTTCCAGACCTACCCGCAGCACTTTACGCTACAAGACCAGTACAGGTATTTTGCGTTTATTTTGGGAATGCGCTGTGGGTTAAGGTTTGAAAATTTTTAAAGGGAATTAAAAGCTCATGTTGAACTCTGCAGTGGATCAAAAATGTTGTAATATTATCTTCAGTTTTCTCTCATTAATCAATTTTAACATTGTTACAAGCGAATAGTGTTAAGAAATGAGTTTATATTTTCCAAAAAGTAGGAATGGAAATTGTAAGGGAATGAAATCGTTAATCAAAAAAATATTTATCAATTTGGTAGAAAATTGGGGGTACGTATTTTATATGAATTTTGGTAATATTTGATTTGAAACACATCGAACAACTTAAAATATTTCGTAGTGTTTCCCTCTCTCCATATGGTACACAATTACCGTCTTGGAAAAGAAAGGATAATTGATCATAGATGATAAGATCGGGATATGTCAGAAGACGGAATCGGTGAGCGCCAGGCAAAAGAATAGTTGAAGTGAATACTCTTTGTCACTGATGTAAAATTTATTGCATCATTTCAACAGATAGAATGCATTTTCAGTAAATGATATGAAGCAACAATAGTGTACAGTGACGTTTAACAACTGCTATTGCATATGTTGTGCAACTGAACTGCATAAATAAATTCACATAGAGGCATATGCTGGTAACAGAGCACTATGTATAGTAGTTTCAAAGGAGAAATTACAATTTATGATTTAATTTTGATGAGAAAGATATTCGCATAGTCAGTGACGTCTCAAATTGAAATCAGTCTTCAATTTTAATTGAAATATTTTTCTGATAAATGATTATACGGTGTAATGGTTACTAGTTTTATTCATTTACTATGCATGTTCATTCAAAATATAATAGTTTATTCGATTTAATTTTCTATTTTTTTCCCTTATTTTAAGTTTTAGCTCTATTCATTTATTACGCATATTCATTTAAAATATAATAGTCTATTCTTCGATTAATTTTCTTGATAGTGTGTTATGATTTCGAAACTTAAAAAAGGAAAAAATAAATGACCAGTCATGTGATCATATAATTGGTCAGTCATATGATCGCAAGAAGTAATACGTCAGGCTACCTATTATTTGTAATATTATTCGATACTGCCTAAAGTACCATTTCTACTTCTTTTCTTTATACCTTTATGCTAAGATACTAGCGAGAAGCGAGATGAATGATATATGATGAAGTTTTTTAAATATTGATTGTAAAAAAATTATGTTTGCCCAACAGTGAACAGTGATGATCGTTTGTTTAGGTTGTCTTAAAAAACAGTCGTTAGTTAGATTATAAGGTTTTCTGAAATTTCGAAAAGTGACAGTGTAATTGAGATTGATTATTTTAGCTTTGGAGAGGGGATGAAAGATTGTAAGAGATAGTGCAATGTGGAATGTGATGATTGCTTTTACAGTTGACATTGCCGGAGGGTGAACGCTGTCGAGTAATTTGTTCAGCCGTCATTGATGTTGGTCATTTCTTTCTTCAACAACTCCAACATCCAACATTTAATGCACTACAACGGCTAGATTATTATATGCTTGGAGTCTATATGCAACCAGCTGGTGTTCCGGATTTGCCGAGACCTGTAGACGGTTCGTATCCTTTTTCATATTTTGATGTTGTGAAATATACCATCCTATGAGGAAAAAAAATCAAATTATGTTATATGATAGCTTATCATTTTTTAGCTCTCAAGGATATTTTGTAAACATATGAAAATTTTCAGTTGATAAGTTATGTGTTGCACCTGCTTTCGATGGTTGGTATCGTGCTGTAACGCTTGACTATTATCAAGAAGAGGATGAAGTTATGGTGAGATATGTAGATTATGGTGGTTATGGTCGTCTTCCAAGAAGCGATTTACGACAAATAAGGTTGGTCAGTTAAGAAATATTCAACTGTAAACATTTCTTTAAAGTTACCTAAGATATACTATTTCATTAAAGATTCATCTTCTAATTGAAATTTAAGGGTGAAGTGAATAATGACTTTTCCTTGAAACATTGGATCTTACCTATATGTTTGCATAAAAATACTGGGTTTTATTTATGTGTTTGCATAATAATATGAGCTTCGTTTCCAGTTTAGGAACAGTTTCAAATTTTTCTCGCAAATTTTAATTTTGATATGTGCTAAATGCTTTTGATATCAGTAATACGATAAAGTGGCGTAAAATTTTCTTCAGTGCAATTTTTATTCCAGTCATTTTCAATTTTTAGTCTATAAAATAAAAACTGATTTCTACAGAACTGATTTCATGACGCTGCCGTTTCAAGCTATTGAGTGTTATTTGGCACATGTTATGCCGGCAGATGGTATTGTTTTCATTTTCTGAAAAAAGATAAAAAAGAAGCTTGTTGAATCTAGAGGGTATACAATTTGCAGTGAAAATCTTCTCTTCTTTATTCTGATATGATCTGTTAATGGGGCCTTTTTCAAAAAGCTAAGAATATGAATTGTAGAGATACTGTGTTAATGGTCACATTATTATTCGATTTTGTATGTTTCATTTCTTCATTCATTTTTTGTCAGCATATTTATGCATAACTTTTAAGGAACAACAAAGTGGTCTAGTGAAGCACAAGAGTTGTTTCATTCACTAACGCAGGGTCGCACGCTAGAATGTTATGTTGTTGGTTATCATACTGAAGATTCGAGACCATTTGTCGAAATGTTTACAACTGATGAGAATAATAGGGTTCGCTTTCTTAGTTTCAACAGACAGTTGTCATTAAAGTTAATGATTAGGTTGTTTGAAGTTTTAAAAAAAAATTGTAATGACTTGAAAGTTGGAATGAAAATAATTTGACACTTTTTCAGGTGGATCGAATTGATAGTGTTCTATTAGATGCAAACCTTGCAAAGGCATGGGATCCGTCGAAGGTTAGACCGGTGCTTCCAAAACCGGTACCGCCATTAACCACTCCATTTTTAGTCGGTCATATTGGAAATGAAATTTTTGTCGCAGAATGAAGATCAGAAAGAGTACAATTTAATTCATTCATGGAAATAATTCAAGAAAACTACTGGAGCATCTTTTTTATCATTGATTATTAGCAGTAACTCCACAAGAATAGAAACTTTCCATTTTTTTTCAGATTCTAAAAAAGTTTCAGAAACCAAATTTAGTGAAAATTTTTCCTTGGCAGTTGTATAGTTTTGAAATTTAGTTTATTTTTTCGATGAAATATAAATTTATAGTCGCAGTATTATTTTGCAGTATTGAAAATTTTTAGGTTTTAAATTCCAGATTTTTGTTTTGAACACTGTATTGGTTTTTTTGTTTATTTCAATATTTCCAAAATATGGAAAAGTTAGGGAAAGTAACCTATTTTTTTTCTGAATTGTTGATCAGGTGTGTCTTCTTTCTTCGGTTCTGTGTATGTTAATACACATTTTCCGCAGTATGCTATCGTAGTTGATTTGATATCCCTCCCTTTCGTGTTTTCGCTCTCTGTTCTGGATCGTTCCTTTCTTCTCCTGATTTGTATTTTTCATTTTTCAGACTTTGAAAAATTTTGATTTTGCTTTTCATTCATTACTTCACGCTCTAGCCGTCTTTATTCTTATCACCACTTTCTATTTCTTTTCAGCAGCGACTATTTATTTTTGAGATACCGGCAAGAAATTGTGTATCACTTTCGCAGATCCTTTTTATATGTATATTTTTGTTTTGTTATCACCATGATATTTTGCTTCAGATTTTTACAAATCATTATTATCTAGTTTCAAAAAGGGTATTAAAATAATATTCTGCTAAATATAAATTGGCTTCTTATAATGCTGATTTTTTTATCGTTTGACAGCAAAGTGATGTTACGCATGAATCACTGCGCAAATCATATAGATGGTTTGGTTTTTGGGGATTTTAGTGCGGTTGACACTTGCAAAAGTAAGTTCGTCTTTGAAAAATACATTTATCCAGATGTATAGAAGTTTCCTTTAAAATAGATTATTCTTTTGCTCATGATAACCGGTGCTCGGATCAAAAATCAAACCCAGCAACAAATAAGTGATGGACAGATGGAAGGTTGCTCATATTTAGGATTCCGGATGTCAATTTCCTGTTTTAGGATTGTGGATACAAGCCTCGATTGTCATTTTGACTGTGTGTGTAAAACATACTCTATGTCTACATGCTGTTTCAGTTCTGAACATTGTTTTAAATCAATTTAATTTCGGGTTTTAAGTCAGTCTAATATCGGTATTATTATATATTTTCTTTGTGTTCCTTCTACTGTTTGGGAAATTGTTCGCTGTTTACTTTCTCAACTTTTGTTTTTGTTTTTCTTTTAAATACTTAAATAGTAAGTTCACCTTATTTTTCTGGATTTTCTTTATTTTTTCTGTGCTCGTAAATTAAATAGATTTCTCAGCATATTTGGTTTTGTTGCATTACTATCAATGAGAAATCGTATGCTTGGATCCAAGCAGAAACAAAAACTATACACCGAATTCAGGAAACTTCTAATAAAGATAGAGCCGAATAAGGTCGGATGGAAATTTTCGAAGCGTACAAGCAGTAGACAGACCGATGCAGATACTCAATTTAGTACGTTCTAGTGTGTTTCTTTGATTTTACAATATTATCTAGGATTTTTGCAAGTGCAACACTTTAGAGCGTCCTTCAGTGCTCCTTCTGGATGAAAAGGAAGGCCAGCGCGCATGAATACTTTAGAAGCTGTAGGATTTCTGAATTTCTTTAAAATTAATGAAATGTTGCATTATTAAACCGTATAAGGAGAGGCATAAAAACAGGTAGCATCATAACTACAATAAATGATGGAGGACACTGCACAAATACATCTGTACAAAATATATATATATATATATATAAATGAGAATATGTAAACAGTAGTGCTAGTGCTTCCCTATAAAAAACAAATAACTCGTTTTCTGATCAGACTTCTGTTCTTTGATTTTTTATCAGTACTTAGTGCATCGCAGAATTTCAAAAATGATTCGGGTAAACCGGATTTTGTGCAGCTGTCATTGTATCACTACCACTACCGTAATAGTGGTGGTGATGATGATATGCCGGTTGAAATAACGGGACTTGAACTGAAATGAAATAATTGAAACGACGAAAAATGAAATAAAACGGCACAGATGAAAACAAAAACTGGGAGTGGAAAAAGTAAATAGGTAGGACATATGAGCGTATCTTACACTGGCTATATTTTTAGAAGGATATATACAAATAAAATTTCTAGAAAAATGCATCTTATTTTGCTTATATTTTAGCCCCTAAGAACAGATTTTAAATGGAAAAAAGTAAATATACATCAGCAGAGAGTCAAAATATGGAACTTACATTGATATGCCTGTGGCTGCACATTCACTTCGGATTGTTGTGCATAATAAGACACTCCGTTATTCGGATATTTCATCGAGTGTACATTATACTGCTGTGATGTGGAACACTCTATCAACTGAGACGGGAATTGTGGAAAAATGGATGACTTGTTCGGGTGAATATTATTGTTGTACTGATTATAACAATGGCCGAATCCGGGATACTCAATTCCATCACATATTCTTGGATTATCCTGCAAAAGGAGAATTGTGAATAGCTTTCGGCTTTTCAAAGTTTAATAATTTCATTTCGAGAAATCATTTATATTGAATTATTCCAAATCTATTACTCATTAATTCTAGATTAATTCCATCACTTTGGATGTTAAATGAAAATTAAAGTAAGAAGAAACAAATAGTTTTTCTAAAGTACCATATATGAAAATGGCGCATTATTTGTAGACACATGGCATCCACTGTTAAATAAATTTAGTAGCTGCTGTTGCTGATGACGGGAATGATGATACTGCTGAAAATGTGCAAACTGATAATGTTGCTGCTGCTGTTGTGGTTGATGAAGCTGCTGACTGGGTACTGTTGCTGATGTTCGAATTGCAGCTGCATTGCTATATATGCCACTACAATTAACACTCTTGTTGCTATCACTGACATTAGTATTGCCGATTAATGATGATGCTAGTGGCATAGCATTCGTGCTACTGATATTACTTGTACTACTATTGCTACTAGCATTCCTCGTATAGAGCGCAGAATTTTCCTGCACCATTATTGAAGTAGCTGCTACTGCTGATGTTACTACGATCCGTTGTGACTGATCGCCTGAAAATGAAGTTATCACTTATCAGTTAATCAAAAAAATTACGATCTTACAACAATTAAAGTTGGACTTTTCTGTTTTGTCTCCAATGATTTGCTAGTTTACATGTTTATCAAATCAATCTTAATTCGGATTTAAAATAAGTATATCAAAAATAAGAGTAAATTTGTTATATTTTAAAATGTTCAAACTGCTTGCTTAATTACATGAGAAAGCAGGTTTCAAAATCTTGCATATCACTATAACAGAAGGCATGCCTTTCCGAGGCAACTGTATTCGCAAAAATCATTCGGATTAAGCAAAATGTAAGTAGTGAATTGCTGAAAAGCGGACGAAATATCACTAGTTAGCTGCAAGTATACCGTACTTAAGCAATATCACCTACAGGATGGTGTAAGGGTACTTTGTTGAGGTGTCACAACAGCACTATGCGAATCGTAAAATGAATTTGTAGAACATCGAGCAGATGCAGATAAATTCGCTGGAGATAGCGCACTATTAGGTGTGCCACACGTTGCTGATATCGGTGAAATTATCTGAAAAAATTTGTTTTATAAGCATGTCTGTAATATTCTGTTACATGTTGATCCTTCGCAAAAAAAAATTAAGAAATTCCACCATCTCTGACACTTAGTTCGATTTATCAGATTTTTAATCGAATTTATTCGTTAACTTTGGTTCCAATAAATACCTCATAGAAATATTTCATTGTTTCAACATTACAAAAAAATCTTCATAATCTAACTGGTAATTTCGTTTTACGATTTATTTATAGTAATCTCGTTTTACGATTTGCTATCATTCAAAAAACATGCCGAACTGTTTATGGGTTGCATCTTAAGCATTTCGATTTCCTCAGTTAACGTCGATGGCTGTTCATCGCAACGATTAATCAATACCCCTTCTAGACAATTTCCTCCAAGATCATCCAGCGAATTACTCTAGAAGGAACAACAAACTATAATTTCTATAAAAAAACAAATGCAAGGAAGACTGAAAAAATAAATAGCACAAGCAAAACCACGTTTTTCGTATTAATCTCAAAAATAAAAAAAAATTTTCCCAAAAAAAGTTATTTTTCCTCCAAAAAAGTTCTAAAACCTTTACTCCCTATCTGCATAGAAGAATGATCACACAACCTACAACGATTGTTTCTTTCGAATGAAGGAGTCAATTTGAACGACAAAATTTTAGTTAAAATTGAACCAAATTTATCAATTCAGTTCTTAACTATTCTATTATTACAAAAAATATAATTGCATTTGTAACTTTAGATTCTCCAAAAATTTAAAGATTCAAAATTTAATGCGAGAATATTCGTTATCAGTTTACCAAAAGTGTCGCCCCAACTCAAAACTTAGCAATAAATTTATTACTTCAAAGTTTCTGTCTAAAATTATTTAAGCTAAAAATATCGAGAAAAATACCGGTCCAATTTGATCCATCAGATCTTTCACATGCGACTCAGCTAGCTCTGGCATTGCTGACAAATTGCTCATTTCTTCGGAGATAGTGGAATCTCCAGATTCTTGCGCTTGTGATGTTGTTGGTAATATCAAACTGCCCAATCTTGTTTGATCATATTGTTCAGCTCTTGCTAATTCAGGAACAATAGAGTTCATCTGCTGTATCTCCCTAGTCATTGATTTGTTGGACTACAAAAGGTATATTGTTCCTTTCCTATTAATAAAATTATGTCCAGAATTTTACGCTAAAATTTTAAAACCAACATTCAAAACAATGAAAACGATAAAAAGAGAAATCAATTTATAATTAATTCAACAGAAATTATTTTAAGCAACAAATCTGAATTCCTTACATCCCCTCCATCATTATAACTGCTTGCTGAACAATAGGGCACTTGTTTTGATATCATTGTCGAATACTTGAGTGAATTAGTAATTTGTATCGGAGAAACACTATTCTGCAACATTTCTGGCTCTTTACCGTGATACAAATTACAGGGATCATTCATGATGGCCATGTGCGCGTACTGCGTCCGCCCATCATTGCCTTCAAATGGTCGTTTTCGAATCTGAAAATATTATACAGTTGAATGATATCACAAATATATCTAATTCCTCACTTATAAAATATTGAATTTTTTTGAACTTTGTTTTATTCCATATTGATCTTCATTTGAAATATTCAGGATTTGAAAAAAAAAAAAATTACATTTGGCTTAAAAGCCGATATAGATGGATAACTTGGTGCGAAAGGAGTTGTAGTCCTCAATACTTGTACACAACCAGGGTAACTTTGCGATGAGGAAAGAAGTTGTGAATGATGATGACTGTGAGAATGGGTCATCGATGAAACCACTTCTCGAGGTTTCGTCTGTTGTTCCATGTATTGTTTCATCGCTGCTTCCAAATATCTGAAATTCCTCGAAATTTAAAATTCTTAAAAATTAACTAAGGATAATGTTCCCTAGGTTTTTTTTTTTTGAATTGATAATAATTTTCCGGTATCTTAAAGACATCTAAGAATTGGAAATCCTTATGACAGCATACTACTCCTAATAAACTTAGGAAAATATAAACTTGTTTAGATAAAATCAGTAGAAATTGTTCTTCATAAATTAAAATATCAATAACAAATAATGAAAAATCAGTTTGTAAAAAAATCAATATCAAAAAGTGAAATAGGGAAACTGTAATACTATATCCATAAAAATAATCGCAAGTTATATAATTTGGAATTTGAAGAAACCGATATTTCCTATTTAAGAATAACGTTATAAAGAGGTAAATTAACTTCATCTAATTCTTACGATACGATCTAGATCTCTGATTAATTAAATATTGAGGTGAGAAAGGATTAAATATATAGTTGATATTAAAAAGATCTTTTTTTCTCAAGGAAGTATTCCTAGATTAAAAGCAAGCACTGATAAAATGCTCAAAAAACCAGAAACCTCCGACGATATTTTTCCATTTCGGCTCTTTCTTTTTTCAGTCGTTCTATTTGAGCATTTTCCTGTCTTTCTTTCGTCCGTTCTGCTATTAATTTGGTATTTTCAATACAACCCAAAAAACGAGCACGTCGTTCCTTCCTTCGTGCACTGAATCTTTCATCAGCGTATGTCATGGCATTTGGTCTGAAGTGAAGCAGTCCAGTAAGATTTCCAGAATTAGAAATACTATTAAATTTTAAATTGTTCTTACCAACATTATTTTTAAAATTGATTCATTTATCGACTTTTACATTTTTAACAGCTCAACTTGAAATGAAATTTGAAAATTTTTCAATGCATTCTAAATAAAAATGATTTGATTTTTTGATCTATATGACATTTCTTTCGTTCAGTTATTAAAATACTTACATAACTGCAGACTCTTCTTCAACGATAGATGTTGAAGGCAAAACTGCTGCTAAACCACCACTGTTCATTAATTCAATTTATTAACAGGAATTCCGACCAAACAAATCAAACAGAACTATGAACATTCCTGAAATTCCAAAAAATTAATTATCGAATTCATTTAATGAGCAATAATCAAGATGCACAATAAAACGTAAAACAAATAAACATATAAGCGAAAATATGTGAACTGCTAAAATTAGATTGATAAGATACATAAACAAACTCAAATTACGTAAAGCTCGAAATGAAAATTGAACAGAATTTCCAATTAGTTATACGTCTGAAAATGAATGGAATTTGAAGATAAATATAATACGCAACATATTTAATTTGTTCAATAAATTAACCTTTTTAACATCTATTTTTTAATTCGAATAACAGTCAGATCCAAACAAAAGACAAATATTTCCTCGATTCTCAGTCAATGAACCGAATTTATAATGAATTTGTTCTCCTACAACTCATAATTTAATCAAAAAATTATTTTTTTTTCAGGAATGCCAAAAGCTAGCGCATTTGCAAGTTTTCGAATTCATTTGAATTACCAGCCTAGGCCAATGTTTTTCGTAGCGACACTCAATAAAAGTGTTATAATGCATATTTCTTTCATTTCTTCTTTTTGTGTTGGAAAAAGGACATCTGCAATTGAAGGAGACAAAAATAACAATAAAGTTTGTATGCCCCATTTGTAGTAACGAAGATGATGTAGGAAAAATACATACTATCTTATTTCAATGTTTCTCAAATAATTGATTCTTGATTCATTGATAATTCGAACTAAAAACAGTAGCTCAATTCTACTTGTCAAACAACTAATAACGATTGCAGATGACGAATTTACGTGATCAATAAAATCAGATGTTAAACACATTAACGAATGTCAAAACATATGATTACTCAACATATGATCACTCATTCAAATGAATTCATATATACTTTCTAATAAGAAATTTATGCTATCTGTGTTTTGTTAACTTTAATTTTTACAAAAGATGAAACAGAAAACTACAGCAAACGAATAGACATATAAGAATTTAATTATATAAGAATTTAATTTAGTTATATAAGAAGTTATATAAGAATTTAATGATAGTGTGAAATAGCAGTAATGGTAAAAATGATTACGGCGTTTGTTTGTTGACGACTGCCATTTGTGCGATACAATAAGCTTACGTTTTATGTGATGCAATAAGTTGAATCCCAGGACATGATATTCAGAAAGCTAAAAAACGAACTGAATCTGCAGTGATTTCTCAAGCAAAATGCATGACTCTTCACAAAACAAAAACTAATTGCACTGCAAGATGCAGAAGAATCATCCTCTCGAAAAATGATAGCAAATCAAGCAATTTAAATATCAAATAAAATGAAAAAAAAAACCGAAAAAACTGAGAATTCCAATAATAAATGATAAATTTAAAGTAATTATGAACAATCAATATGCCTGTAGCAATTATGATTAAACTAATGATAATATTTCCTATGATACGAAGATAATGATAAAGAGCAGAGAATATCATGATAAATAATGGAACCACGACGATAATGACAATGAGAAGTATAATAAAATGTATATGAGTGAACCATCTCCTTTCTTATTTTAAAAATCTCTATAAAAAGGTCATTTCTTTATTAAAACGAATTGCAAATTAAAATGAATGTTGTCATTTATACTGTCACTGACAATTCATACTACAGCTGCCTCATTTACTCATTTCTGTCTATCTTTGAATGGTACAAATGAAATGTGAGGCATTGTTGAAATTCATGAAGGAGAAGGATACAAAGAAAAAGAAAGAAGCGCATCTGCCATGAAATCCTTTCATCGGAAAAATGGAAAAGTATCGATAATTTTGAGGCAAACAATAATATATCTATTTAATGCAGAGAGAGCATCATTCTGTTACTTCTATTGAAAATAATATAGCAAATATTCTACCATTCCCTCTCATTTCTCTACTATGTATAAAACACCAAATAATTGGATTATTTCCTAGTTTTTTAAAAACTCTCTTACTGAGTGTAAACATCGATGAAGAGATAAAGGCAATTGGTAAAGGCAATCATTTTGAACTATTGTTCCAAACTTTATTTTCAGATTATAGTAAACGGAATCCTGAAATTTATTTGCTTTTTGTGAGACTAATGCAAAAGACAGGATGAACATCAGCCAGCTATTTTATAAATAAATCTACTCGATTGTACTCACCATCACTATTCTATCTCATCACACATTTTGATTTAATGACAGCTGAAGCAGTTTAGCTATCGAATATTCATTATGATGAACTTCAGATTCATTTAAAAACTCTACACTTCTTCTTTCCCAATTTCGCTGAAATATTATTACAAAATTTAACTAAATACTGATATTAAGTTAACAAAACTAATTTTCCTTAATTATAAAAATAATGAAATTTGAGATGTCTTCTGCAATTTTTGAAAAGAATGTAGAAGCAATGAGATCATGAACTGTCAAAAATAATGACTTACTGTACGGGACTATTAAGAACTTGACGATATGATTAAAGATTGCATTCTACGAGAAATAATTAAGTAAAGAAGAGGAAAAACCTGTCTCATTCTTCAGCAGTTTCAAATATCTTTACTGAAGGTTGCTTAAATGCGAGACAATGAATCTAAGAATTTTGTATTTCAAGGCATTGAAAAATTTTCATATTGTTTGATTCATAGAGAATCTATAAAAATAAATTTATAAAATAAAAACTTTAAGTTAAAATTCGAACTCAAAATACTTTGGAGTGATATAGCTAAGGAAATGAGGAGAATGGATGAATAATTAAGCATTTATAAGAACATAAAAAAGTTGCTACTATGGTCACAGTTAACAGACTGACTATTCAGTTTGCTAAAAGGAATAGGGAAATTTTAATAAAATAGATAGAAAAGTTTTTTGAAGGAATAAAAAATGGATTAAAAGCGTATTGAAAAAGATACATAATTCGAGAGTGTTTAAAACCAATCTTCACTTTTCATTCTGTCCATCATTAATGCACTCCAAGAGAAAAAGAATCTATTTAAATAACAAAACAAAGAAACAATTAAAGATCATGGGTTCAAATTACACGGCTGCTATTATAGTTCAAAAAATGGTTCACTTATGGAGGAAGCGATAAATTTTGCTGATAAAAAGCAGCATTATGATTTAAAAAAGATGTACTGTAATAGCTAGACAAAGTTACTAACAGAGGGAGTAATAAAAAATGGAAGGGAAAGAAAACGAACAAAAACTTCATCCCTCACCATAAATGAGTCGCAATCGCTGCTGCTAAGAGACACCGCATCGTTCTGCTTTACAAAACATTGAAAAAAAATACATGAAGAATTGCTTCTGCACTCTAAAATAGCTCTCTTTTTTTTGGAAATGGCTTGATGAATGAATGAATGAATGGAATGAATGAATGAATGAATGAATGAAATGAATGAATGAATGAATGAATGAATGAATGAATGAATGAATGAATGAATGAATGGAATGAATGGAATGAATGGAACGAATGAATGAATGGAATGAATGGAATGAATGAATGAATGAATGAAATGAATGAATGAATGAATGAATGAATGAATGAATGAATGAATGGAATGAATGGAATGAATGGAACGAATGAATGAATGGAATGAATGAATGAATGGAATGAATGAATGAATGGAATGAATGGAATGAATGGAACGAATGAATGAATGAATGAATGAATGAATGAATGAATGGAATGAATGAATGAATGAATGGAACGAATGAACGAATGAATGGAACGAATGAATGGAATGAATGAATGAATGGAATGAATGAATGGAATGAATGAATGAATGGAAGAAATGAAGGGAGAAAGGAAGTGATGGACAGCTAGGTTTTTCTCTTTTTATTCGTTGTAAAAAGTAAAAACAGAGAAGACAAAAGATGATGACGCGACAACGACAATGACGGCGACGACGATGATGGCGATGACGACAGCGACGACGATGGCGACGATGATGGCGACGACGATGGCGACGACGACGGCGACGACGATGACGGCGACGACGATGATGGCGACGACGACGGCGACGACGATGATGGCGACGACGACGGCGACGACGATGATGGCGACGACGACGGACGACGATGATGGCGACGACGACGGTGACGACGATGATGGCGACGACGACGGCGACGACGATGATGGCGACGACGACGGCGACGACGATGATGGCGACGACGACGGCGACGATGATGGCGACGACGACGGCGACGACGATGATGGCGACGACGACGGCGACGACGATGATGGCGACGACGACGGCGACGACGATGATGGCGACGACGACGGCGACGACGATGATGGCGACAACGATGATGGCGATGACGATCACAACGGCTACTGATAGAATGGCTACATGTTGGAGGCCGAAAAACGATTGAACTGTTTCTTCTTCCCTAAAGTTGTACCATTATAGTATAATACAATATGCTATGACTAATCACACGGAAAAAAAGAAAATGCAACGTTCACAAGCCAACAAATTCTTCGCTGATTCAGGCTCATGCTCAGCGATCATTTCCGCAAATTGCAACGTTATCCACTGATTCACGTTCGATGATTCACGTTTAATAATGGCAATTGAGCAAATTCATACGTAGGAAATCAGGGAAAATGAGAGCAACTCAAAAATGTATTAAATACATTCATCAAATATAATATTATCAAATTATTGTTGTACAGGTATATAAATATTTGTTATTCAGTAATTTATCTCAAATTTCTAAAAATTTAAAAAGAAGATAATTTGTAGAGATTTCTTGAATATGCTGTGCAAGACACGCATATATTAAAAAATAATACATTTATCCAGCAATCGTACACAAAAAATTAACTACTTGTCGATTTCGTTCAATAAAGGAAGCAAAGAAGGATGAGTATTATCATATAGCTTAAAGAGAAAGAAGAGAAGATATTTTTAATCGGAAGTGATTTCAAGAAATGTGATGAATTAGAAGACACTTATCACAATTTTGAATCCTCTATGTTGTCGGCATTAAAAATTTACAAACTTTGGTTCAATTAAATAAATGTATGTATATATGTTTCAATAAAATAAATAAATAGAATAAATGATATGATTACTGATCCCTTCCTCTACCACTAATAATAATAATAATAATAATAATAATAATAATTAATAATAATAATAATAATAATAATAATAATAATAATAATAATAATAATAATAATAATAATAATAATAATAATAATAATAATAATAATAATAATAATAATAATAATAAAATATAATAATAATAATAATAATAATAATAATAATAATAATAATAATAATAATAATAATAATAATAATAATAATAATAATATAATAATAATAATAATAATAATAATAATAATATAATAATAATAATAATAATAATAATATAATAATAATAATAATAATAATATATAATAATAATAATAATAATAATAATAATAATTAATAATAATAATAATAATAATAATAATAATAAATAATAATAATAATAATAATAATAATAATATAATAATAATAATAATAATAATAATAATAATAATAATAATAATAATAATAATAATAATATAATAATAATAATAATAATAATATAATAATAATAATAATAATAATAATAATAATAATAATAATAATAATAATATAATAATAATAATAATTAATAATAATAATAATAATATAATAATAATAATAATAATAATAATAATAATAATAATAATAATAATAATAATAATAATAATAATAATAATAATAATAATAATAATAATAATAATATAATAATAATAATAATAATAATAATAATAATAATAATAATAATAATAATAATAATAATAATAATAATAATAATAATAATAAATAATAATAATAATAATAATAATATAATAATAATAATAATATAATAATAATAATAATAATAATAATAATAATAATAATAATAATAATAATAATAATAATAATAATAATAATAATAATAATAATAATAATAATAATAAAAATAATAATAATAATAATAATAATAATAATAATAATAATAATAATAATAATAATAATAATAATAATAATAATAATAATAATAATAATAATAATAATAATAATAATAATAATAATAATAATATAATAATAATAATAATAATAATAATAATATAATAATAATAATAATAATAATAATAATAATAATAATAATAATAATAATATATAATAATAATAATAATAATAATAATAATAATAATAATAATAATAATAATAATAATAATAATAATAATAATAATAATAATAATAATAATAATAATAATAATAATAATAATAATAATAATAATAATAATAATAATAATAATAATAATAATAATAATAATAATAAAATAATAATAATAATAATAATAATATAATAATAATAATAATAATAATAATAATAATAATAATAATAAAATAATAATAATATAATAATAATAATATAATAATAATAATAA